>OZ030023.1:9212500-9955000 GCA_964023405.1 Apodemus agrarius | reverse complement strand
CAGACACACACACACACACACACACACACACACAGCAGCTAGGCTAGTGCCATGTTCCACATGGGGCAGGAAATTTTGCACAGAAGGATGAGGGTTCTCTGAAGCCACACCCTAGAAAGGGACAGTGTGGCCAAAGTGCAATGGAGGGAGATGTCGGAGCATGACCTGAAGGCGTTAGTTTGCGTGCCCATGTGCTTAGCTGCGGGATATTTTCAGAAATCACGATGAACTGCTGGACCTGGCAAAATCAACAAACCAATGATGTGGCCATCCCTGCTTAGAACAGGCATCACACACACACACACACACACACACACACACACACATGTCTCGGGAGCCTGTGCTGGCGATAGCTCTGACAGGAAAAAGAGGGTGACATGAGCACTCACCCCAAGGGGTTCAGTCCAGGGCAGGCTGCTCAGATAAAGGACACGGGGGTCATTTTAGACTTTTTTGGGGGGTGGGGGATTTTTTGAGACAGGGTTTCTCTGTGTAGACCTGGCTGTCCTGGAACTCACTCTGTAGACCAGGCTGGCTTCGAACTCAGAAATCTGCCTGCCTCTGCCTCCCAAGTGCTGGGTTTAAAGGCGTGTGCCACCACAGCCCAGCGCGGGGGTTATTTTAAATGACATCTGGATTATCTGAAAGACTAACAAATTTCTCAAAAATGAAATGAAAATACATTAACTATTTTAATTTCATGTGTTTGGCTGCTTCCCCTGCATGTATATATTGCACAACGTGCATGCAGCATCCATGGAGACTAGAAAGGAATTGGATTGCTCAGAACTGGAGTTAAACTGTTGTGAGTGTCCACGTGGGTTCTGTGAACATAACCAAGGTCCTCTGCAAAAGATCCGACCTTTCAAGCGTGCAATGAGCGTTCTTGTGCTTTCCCTTGCAGAGGTGCCTGAGTTGACAGGAGGGGGGGGGGAAGAGCATGGGAAGAAAGTGCTAGGAACACTTAATAGAAATTAGAGACAAAGTCCATGCGATTCCCAGGGCTTTGGGAATCCAAATCCAAATGCTAGCACCGTGTGTCCACAATGCTAGCGTTGTTCTGTTTCCAGTGTGTGCTTGTCTGTATGCACGCATGTAGGGCAATAATTCAATAGGCAAGACCTGAAAGTTTCTTTCTCACATATAGAGTGTGACTATGTGAGCTGGGTCAACATGACCAGTAGCAGCAGGCTGTCTGCTCTGACATCTCAGTGGTGGTTTGTCTTCAAAGGGGCTCCAGAAGCCTGGGTGGCTGAGCTGTCTACACCCGTGCCCTAGGGAGCAGGATGGAGAGGGCTAAACCCTGCCCCCTAGGTCTACACTGCTCAAAGCCCTAATTGGTCCCACTTAGTAGTGTCAGAATCAGACTGGTCATGCTTCAGGGCCAGCAGGCATGCAGTAGTACTCAGAAGTAGGATACAAATGTCACATGGGACTGATCCACTGGACTGTGCTCTTGGACTTGGTAAAACAAAAACAAACAAACAAACAAACAAACACTACTCCAGGAATAGGAAAATTATCAGATTTGGCCTCAAAACTAGTGAGGTGAGACTCATTCCTCCAAAACATAGCCTAGATGCAGTTGTAAGCATGCTCAAGTTGTAAAGGGGTGAGAGGAGGTATCAGAGGAGACAGGAAGCTCTCGCCCATCCTCCACCCTCCAATCAAATCAGACAGCAAGCAGGAGAGCTCGCACCAATGCCCAGGTGAAGGCATGAGGAAGGGAACTTATACATCCTTTACTATAAATGTCCCTTCTCCTCACAGGACAGAGACAGAAAACTGTGACAGCTGAAAGCCAGGAGCGTTTCTGTGTGATCTTAGCGTTTCCAAGATTCTTTGTAGTCGCGAAAAGCATCCAAAGGAAAGATAAGGTGTTCTTTTAAAGCAGGTGGACAGGAGTCATCGAGCACAAACCACAGAGAAGCCATGAACAGTCATCAATCTTACCGTGTTCACCACAGAAAGCAGGTGCTCTACCAAAGGTGGACCCCTGGACAGAAGGTCAGTCAACCCAAACCCCAGAACAGGGACACTTTGAGTGTGTCATTGTAATAAAAAAAAATATTAAAAATCCCAGTTTGGGGTTTCTACCTGACTTTGACCATTTATGCTGCCCAGATAAAAGACATGCAGCCTTTATATTTTTAAATATGCCTTAGGCAACACAGTAACAAGATAGCTGCCTACCCTCTATGCTCTTAAAATCTATTTCCTTATCAATTACACCAAATTATTACTTACTATTTCTGCTTTATCTGGGCTACTCTGAGCTCCAACTGGTCAGCCCACAAGACCACATTTTTTATGGCTCAACTAATCCATGACGGCTCTCCTTTCTCCTCCCCTGCATGGTCTTCTTCTATCCCATGGTGCCTCTCCCTCCCCTCCCCTCCCCCTCTGTTCCTTCCTCTAAGCCCACTGAAACTCAACCCCACCTATTTCTCTTCTCCTCAGCTATTTACTGTTGACATCTTTAGTCACCAACCACAGTCCACTGGGGACAGGGTCACAGTGCCTTCTATACAGACTCTCTCATCTTGGGGGCAAACAGACTTAGGGGCCCCAAAGTAACATTAAAATACAAACAACAATAGGCCAACCCACTGCATGTCACTACAGCGAGAAAGCTGTGTCCTGTCACCCCATGGACAGGTAGCAGAGTCGCTCAGCCTGGGAAAATCTTGTCATGTCCCATCTAGCTTCAAGGTCTCCATACATGTGGAAGCAAAAAGGAAACAGAGACATCTTCATAGGGCTGGCACTGTGGGTACATCTGACCTTAACCAAGCTTCTCCTCCAGGGTCTGAATATGACCTCAGATTGGGAGGTCGTGGGGTTAACCTCACACTTGTCCCTAAGGCATGAGTGTGTAGTAGGTGTGAGGCCTCTACTATCTCACTTGTCTCTTGCCTTCCCATCTCTCCTCCATCCTAAGCAAGACTGTGTTATCAGTACCAAGTCCCCAAAGGCCCTGTGCATGGCCACCCTTACATACTTCCTGGGCCACACCTGATGCCCAACACATCTTTCTGTGTATCCTATACTAAGGGCTGTTGGCAAGGCTAAGGGCAGAGGTCCACTTGCTGATGTGTCTGCCTCTGAAGGGGGTTCCCATCTTGGGACGTACATTGTAGGAAAGACTGGAAGACACTTACAATCGAGAGGAACACTAAGCAAGGGAAGGGACAACCTTGATGCATCACAGTGACAGCTGGAGACCGCTGAGAGACAGTACCCGTGCTGTCTACCTAGAGTCCTTGGAGACTGAATGACAAAATAAACATTAAAGGAAAGCAGATCTGAAGGAATGGACTGTCAGTTGAGATTCAGGTCTTCGATGGATGACTTGGCTATCGTCATATGGATCTTCATCTCAGAAGCAAGATGGAAGCCCAGAGCACATGGTGCTGGCTACCTCTGGGTACCTGATCCCAAGCCTTGGTGTAGAAACCACTCCTGTTCTTGGACTATTGCCTCCCAATGGAGGAGGGACGGGAGCTGGTTGGGACCTCAGGGTGGTTAGAGCCAACACACCACCCTTCTCCCTAGATTAACTCCTTGATCCACAAAGATGAAGCTTAAGTTGCAAGGTCAAGATTCGTTTAGAGGGGATATTTTTAAATGAGAGAAGCAATGGGTAGAATCAAATTACTTTGAAGCCCCCAAATTTGAAGCACAGGGAGTTATCATCATACATTTAAAGAAAAAAAAAAAAATCAGTCCTAAGAGCAATTTCCACATCGCCCTGAGCTCACACAAACAGAAGTGGTGCTGGGATGGTCATGGCTGGTGCATCCATTCCCATCTTGGTAACTGTGATGAAAGACAGAAAGAAAGAAAGAGAAAAGCAAACAGAAAGAAAATAAAACAAGGTTGCCTGAGCGTAGGTGTGTGTGGCGCAGGTCACTTCCCTCTGCTTTGTCTTGAATGGGGGAAAGGTGCTGAGTGCTTTACACAGATAAGTCACACTCTGATAGTGACACTTTGCAGTTTATTGGTTAGAGTAGGTATCATCTAGATAGAACTGTGAACTTGCTCGGGGCTAACACCAGCCCAGTTAGGTTGTTGTCCTTGCTGTGCTGTCTGGCTGCTGTGTTATCTGGGGAGTTGGTAAAGGCACCCCTGTGGGCGAATGGTCTCTGAACCTAATATCAACATCATTTGTCTTGCTGTGAGTTTTCTATTTTGCTTGAATGACTTCCATGGTCATTCAAAATCACCCCATCACACTTTTCTGATGCATCCAATCTTTAAACTATGTTAACTGAGCCCAGGCTGGTTATAACTGAGCCCAGGGTGGTTAGTGTTGTGGTCTGTGCTAACTGAGCCCTGGGTTTGTTAGTGCTGGAGTCTGTGGAATCAGCACTTCCCCTCCTTTCCCCTTCCAGCTTATTTCCTCCTTTCCCTTTTATATGCTTTTAAGAAAATAAAGTTAGCTTTGAATAAGACACACATGAAAAATGAAAGTGCTTGGAAATGAAATCACTGAGAATATGTTACTGCCTGTAAAGAGAGATGAAAATCCGTACATGGGGCCCAGCACCACGCAGAAGTATTTCTCTTTCACTAACACTGTGCCAAGCACAGCCTGGATTCATTCACCAAAACCTTAACAGGGGAAGACTCCGTCACTCGGAAACGTCGCCCCAGGTGAGCTGGCACTGGCTTCGGCAAGTGCCTGCAGTGTCACAGGCTCACAATAAGGAGGACAGCTCTACACATCAGCTCTCCCAGAGCCACTCCCACACACCTGTGAACATGTGGAATGTGGAATGTGGGGTGGAGAGATGGCTCCGGGGAGAAAGTTCCTGCCGTGAAAGCAGAAGGACCTGTATTCAGATCATCAAGACTTACACAAAAAGATGGTCAAGGCAGCACACTCTTGCAATCCCAGACTCGGGGACGTGGGGAGGGTTGGGGAGACCATAAAGTTCACCGGCAAGCTAGCCCAGCTGGAACCACAAGCTCCAGATTCTGTTAAAGAGCTTGCTTCAAAAATAAAGATGGAAAGCAACCCAGTAAAAGCACTAAACGTTGCTCTTAGACCTCCATGCTTGCACATGTACACAAACACAGACACACACACATGCCCAATGTGTATACATATGCACACACACTCACACACAACATGTACACATGTGCACACATGCACACAGGCAGGGCACACACATGCTCCCTCTCCCACAAATACACACATGAACATGTACACACACATGCATAAGTACACGTCTTTACACACACACAAACATGTATGTACACATGCATATGCACATGTCTTTACATACACACACACACACACACACACACACACACACAGATGTTGTAACAAACCTAAGGCTTTCATGTAGTATTGGCTAGCTATTTCACTCTGACACACAGAAAAGCAGATGGAACAGGTAAATGATGGCGGTCCATGGCACGCCTCCAGCTTCTTCAGAGCATTACTCTAGGTCCTGGTAGTAGGAGCAGATCTACACAAAGACAAGGTCATGAGGGGCCTTCTATTCATGTATACTCTGGGTACAATATAGAGTCCTGCAATGGTTACATCCATGTGTGACGATACAGAAACTGCGTAGCTCCAAAGTCAACAGAGCTACGTTGCTGGCTCCTGAGATATCATGGGTTTCACCTAAGCAGAACCCATCCCCGACCATCTGACTTTGTTGATTAAAAGTGATGCTTCTGAACCACGGTGATTCAGTGCCCTGCCTGGTGTCATCCCTGGTGACCATAAATCAGTCAGGAGTGTAAAGGAGAAGAGGCGTGTCCGTGCCGTGTTCTTGAAATCCAGTCTTTAAAAGGCACTCTAGCAGTACAGAGGGCAAATTTTACTTTGCGTAGTCATGAATTTCTAAGGACCAGGGTCACTGTGAAACCTATTCTGTTAGGGTAGGCAAGTCTCCACGGTTCAAAGAACACAAGCATTCACTACTGAAGTTCTGGTTTCCAGAGCCAAGCACAAGGTAAATGCTGATCCGTGGGAAAACACAGTGGAACCTTCTGAACAAAACCTTTAACAGGCAAAGTACATCCTGCGGATGTGGAGGGCCCCATAAGGACCCAAGCTTGGAGGAGGAAGCAAGGTACAAGCTAGTATATATAAGGTAACAAAGACATAAACAGACTGAGAACCTGTTTCTCCCCGCCCTCCACCTCAGGCCCGAGAAGTCTGCACCGGCACCTGACGAAGCTCTTCCGTAGGCAGCCACATGCCCCTCTTCCTCCGGGCCCTCAGCCGGCTGTGTTGTACCAACTTCACCCTGACTCCCAGCTTGGTATTTTTGTAGTCATCATAAAATAACGTTTAGGGAGGAAAAAAAACGAACACAGGCTTTCCCATTCTCCTAGAACCAGATAATACACTGTAATAAAAATCGCCACGTGCAGTTTCCAAGAGTGTTTTATTCCATTTGAACCGTTAATGGCACTTCGCTGAGGTAAAAGGCTCCGTTCCGTTTACATTCTAGGTATTTAGCAAGTGAATGGTATGCTCCAGAGGGAGAGTTAAAAATATATCACAATCCCCATATGTCAAAGACGGTATTTACATAATAAAAAGGCATGAGTCCAGCTAAGTGGGAAACACATTTCTAACGATAACGTAAAATGCTAGCATCAACAATGTATGGAAATTCTCGGAACACAATGAGAGCAGTAGCCCCTGAAGCACAGAGGATGACTGTCTACAACCGTTCTACAACTCTAATCCCAAGAGGACAGAAAGAGCCAGAAATTAACTGTGGCATGTGCCATGCCTTGGGGACATCAGGAAATACGAATTAAAACAAGATATAATTATTGCCTTTTATTTTGAAAACCATTAAAAGTGAACTATAATTTAACATTAAGGAGGTTATTGTGAGAAAATGACACACATTTTTTTTCATGGGGATGTACATTTATTCGAATATGTAGGGAAATATTAGCCTTTAGACATCAAGACTAGTAAGATGCTTACAACCTCGGATCTACAGTGGTGCCTTCCAAAGTTTATTATAATGAAATAACTAGGGGGGATGCCAAACACCCGTGTGGAACAAGATTGTAGCAAGAGTGTAGACAGTGGAGCAGCCACCGGTAGGGCTGCCGCGGGTGACAGGCTCCATGCACACCACCCACCAGACTGCTCTGCCACAGGTTGATGCTGAGCTCAGGAGAACTGTTCCGCCCTCTCCTCATGTCCTGAGTCAGGACAAGTCCTCCTCTGTAGAGATGCCACCAGCTCCTACACCGAGGGCTGCTCGTATCTTGGAAGAGCTTTCCTGTAATACCGTCTCCCGTGTCATCTCCTCAAACTGACCCCACACAATCACTCTCCTTGCTGCTCTCTTGTGGAATGCTTTTCCCACAATTCATCGCTCCTTGTTAGCTCATCACAGAAGCCTCATGACTAAGCCAGTGCTGTGGGTTGTTACTACATAACTGTGAAGCCTGCGTCTATATGCAAGCACTGATATATAACTCACAGGACCTTTTCTTATTGATCTAACTTTTTCCACCTTCATTTGTAGTCTGCATTTGTAAAACACAGGACAGGAAGGAGAAAGGCTTTCTGGTTCAGTTTGGTTTTCTGCAGTGACATGGTAGAGCATAAAAGGCTAGTCATAACACGATGTGAGCCAGTCACGAAATGCTTTGTGAGACAGCTAGACGTTAACAGGGTATTGAGTAAAGAAGGTTGCATTCTAAGCCAAATATATTACATGTCAGTTGTACATGCACATATGTGTGTTTTACACACGTGCATGCAAATGTATCCCAACAGAACTATACAAGAATGATTGTCTCAGGAGCAATAGTATGTATTTTCATTGCTGTATTAGGTCAGAAGCTCTTCGATGAGAAAGTGACATATGGACAATAAATTCAAAATAATGATTAAGAGTTTCTCTCACTTTCAAAGCCTCTTCTGAGATGTTGGTGGCCTCACTTCCGGGCCTCAGAAAGCTAAGTGCTCATCGGTTCGTCCTCCTCCCTCAACTGCATCATCCACGTGGAGCAGCTTCCTGCCCGAACATCATCCCGGGCCACCCGGGAAGGCTGCTCTCGCGCTCTTCCGGAAGCCACAACATTCTGAGACCTTGGAGGATTTTGAGTACAGTGGGAAAACCCTGCATAAGTTCTTGAAAGTAGAGGATCCCTGGCCCCTGGCTCCTCACACGATGGACACACAGTGAGGCTTTGCATGGTGGTAAAGTCTCCCCAAACCAGACAAATCAGATACCAACGTAAGCCAGGAGAGTGTGGCAACTGAGCAGGGGCACAAAACACAGAGGAATCGCATCCTTAGGAAGGACACTGAAAATCCTGTCCAAGGCAGGGTGATGAAGACATCTCTAGGTAAAGAGAAAGTGACTTCACACATTGCCTGGTGTCTTAGTTAAGGTTTGGATGGCTGTGAAGAGACACTATGACCAAGGCAACTCCTATAAGGACATTTAATTGGGGCTGGATTACAGGTTCAGAGGTTCAGTCCATTATCATTAAAGCAGAAAGCATGGTAGCATCCAGGCAGGCATGGTACAGGAGGAGCTGAGAGTTCTACATCTTCATCTGATGGCTACTAAGAGAAGGCTAGCTTCCACCTGGTTATGAAGAAAGTCTCATTGCCCACCCCCACAGTGACACACTTCTTCCAACAAGGCCACACCTGCTCCAACAAGGTCACACCTTCTAACAGTACCACTCCCTGGACTGAGCATATCCAAACCACCATACCTGGAAAGCCACACTTAGCAAAGCTATGGGGAGTTTTTCAAGAAAGGTAAAATGATCCCTCACAGAAGGCAGAGAATAGTAAAAGAAATGAGAAAATAGAAGAAGAGACAGGTGTGTGGTAAGCATGCCCAAGCTAATACAAACCTACAAAATAGTAATGTGCTGTCTTGCTAAGGTCGGAAGCATGCATAATGCATATATGCACCTAGACAGAAATCAGATATATGCATGAAGGAACGAAAACCATTTCTAGGTCTTCCTTGGCTTTTCTGTGACTTGAGAAGACTGCTGCACTCAGGCTCATGTCTAACTGCCAAGAACACAAACAGGAGCCCTCAGAGAGGGCCCTGAAGAGAAATACTAACGCCCACATATCAGCCAAGAGACAGGAAAGACAACTCCTTTTTATTACAATAGCATGCAAAAAAAAAAAAAAAGGCATACATGAAGAGGCAGAGCATCAATGGCATGAGCCTGTCAATCCCAGGAGAGGAGGCAGAGGCAGGCGAATCTCTGAGTTCGAGGCCAGCCTGGTATACAGAGTTCCAGGACAGCCAGGGCTACACAGAAAATCCGTCTCAAAAATCCAATATATATATAAAAATTTGAAAACAGGAAATAAAATATGAAAAATATGGCAGATTTAAATAGCAAGGTGTCAACACTGCATTTAACAGCCATATCTTGGACCATTTCAAAATGAATAACCATAAACATATGTGATGGTTAATCTTCATTGTCAAGTTGAACATATTTAGAATCACCTAGGAGACATAATTTTGGGTGTGTCGTCTATGAAACTTTAAAGTGGAGCTTAGCTGAAGAGGAAAGACTGAGATGGAGGTCCAGAGTGAACAAGGAAGCCAGGAGAGGAACCACCAGCGTCCATCTCTTTCTGACTGTGGAGACCGCATATCAGCTGCCTCAGACTCTAGGGATGGCTGACGCACCTTCCTCCCATGGTGGACTGTCTTACTCAAGCTCTCTGTTCCTGCACAACATCATGACCAAGAATCAAGTTGGGGAGGAAAGGGTTTATTCAAGCTGACACTTCCACATTGCTGCTCATCACCAAAGGAAGTCAGGACTGGAATTTAAGCAGGTCAAAAAGCAGGAGCTGATGCAGAGGCCACAGAGAGGTGTTACTTACTGGCTTGCTTCCCCTGGCTTACTCAGCTTGCTTTCTTACAGAACCCAGGACTCCCAGCCCAGAGATGGTACCACCCTCAAGGGGCCCTCCCCCCTGATCACTAATTGAGAAAATGCCCCACAGCTGGATCTCATGGAGGCATTTCCTCAAGGGAGGCTCCTTTCTCTGATAACTCCAGCTTGTGTCAAGTTGACACAAAACCAGCTGGTACATGGACTGCATCCCTTCAAACCATGAGCCTGGATAAAAACTAAGATCTGAAATTATTTGTCAGAAGTTCTGTTCATGACAAAGAAAAACAAGCAAGTAACAAAACGGCAAAGAAAGTTGACAGGTTCCGAGTCAGGGGAGATTTTAAAGCCACCATCCCCAGGTGACAGGTCATTCCACAACCAGGAAAAGGAAACGTGCCAAGATACAATTTATGTGACTCGTTACCCAACACCAATGTAGAAGATTAAAGTTGACAAATATGAAGAAAGAAGCAAGATGGATGCAATGAAACATAAAACCTGTTATATTGATTAGAAATTTTCAGTTAAAACAAAGTCTGTTGAGTCCTGACACAGAGACTGGGAGAACACTGTTTTCAGGTCAGGAACAGAGTACTTGACAGAGACCCAGAACTGAAAAAAAATAAATAAACAAACAAATAAATAAAATCTTCTATTCTAGATTTGAATGTCTGATGAAAGAAAACAAAGCTTTGAAAAAACACTACTTAGAGGAAAACTATTGAAGAACTGTCACCAGAAGGAATCAGGGAGGGAGGGAGGGAGGAGGGATGCCCACCCCCACCCTGAGAGCAATTCCAACAGTGGGAGAGTCGATGATGTTAAAAGGAGTGAAAAGGTCACTTCCTGCAGTCACTCTGAGGCCACTCTAATCTCAAGGAAAGAGAATTCGGAAATAGTCTGCATCGAGCCCATGTGTAACAACATGAAACCATGAAGTTTTATCAGACACTGCCCAGAGTGGGGGGGGGGTGATGGGGGGGTGGGATGGTGGGGGGAAACAGGGCTGTGATGTTTTTCAGGAATCGCAAGCTGGGTTTGTCACTCAACAGTCGATCAATATAAGGCTGTGTTAAAGAAATGAGGATTAAAAATTAAATAAGTGTGGTGGTAAGAGGAAACAGATAAAATGTGACCGACCATTAAAACCTTTAGTAGACTACAAGCAGAAAGACGTTTTCTTCTCTGAAGCAATGAATACACAGAACCGTGAGGCAAAAATCCATCTTATTACAGAACCACTAGGAAGCGTCCCGCCTGAACTCAGGGCTACAACTTGACATCCAGCATAGCTACTTCTACTCAGTACAATACTGGAGTCCTGCCCACTGCCACCAAGCTGGCCAAACTAACAGAACTGCTCTGAATGAATGACTGAATGAGTGAAAGAATGAATGAATGAATGAATGAATGAAATTGTAGTCATTCTGTTATGGCTGCAGACTGTCTTAGAAATCTACACAATGCTACATGAAATTAACATATAAATATCGATCAACATACAAAGTTAACAAAATCTTATTTCTATACAACGGCAGAAAGGGACCAATTAACTACTTTAAAATTTCATTTTATTTATATGAAAGTATTAATTTGATTTACATGAAATTTACAAACTCAAATGCCTACGGCATCTACGCGAGAGGCAGACTGCACAGCAGTGACACAGGCATTTCAGAATGTCCAGGGGGAGGAATCTGAGGCAGTGACGGTCTAACCCGATAAACATGCCCACTTCTCTCCAAAGCAATTGATATAAGCGCAAACTCCCCGTCAGAGCACAGGGACACGCACTGCATGAGACAGATACTGACGCCAATTCAGAGGTGAGAGCCCAAGGCCCACAGTGAAGAGGAAAGACTGTTAGAGCAAGATAATTCAGTGACAATCAGGTCGTGTCAGGGTGAGGTGGGGGTACGAGGGGATGGCAAAGGCCCTGAGAGGCTGAGCTGGCCCAGGCTGTCACACAGTGCCACTGACCATGAGAAGCTGGCACAAGAGCTGCACCAGCCAGACTCTCCTGGGGAGAGCCACGCACTCACCTGACATGCAAGGAATAAGTCATCAAGTCAGACATGCGCATGCGCACGCACACACTTATTCACCATACAGAGTGAAACATGCAGAAAAAGCCACTCACACACATACACACAACCTCTGCAGAGCCACCCACACACTCACATATGCCACGTACACACGTTCTCCATACGTTCTACATACATATCCCAAAAGCTCTCCTAGCACACGGTCACGTCCATACACAACTTACCACATATTTTCTAAGCATATTCAGTTACATACATGCTAAAATACACTCACCATACACAAAGCTACATACATACCCAATTACTGCACCTACTGTCTCTTACCACACGCATTTACACACATAGGCTTTACACATAAACAGGTACAATCTCATCACACAGTTGTGCATGCATGCACACACATACACACACTTTCTCACCACACACAAACACACACATCACACAAACTCACACACACACCACACATTGAGCACACACACTTTATCTCATAATCATCACATACACACAAATTCATCACACACACACACACACACACACACACACACACACACACGTGCCACACACTTTATCTCATAATTTTCACATACACACACTTATCACACACACTCATCACATATACATACTCATCACATACACACACTCATCACATATACAAACTCATCACACACACACACACACACACACACACATACACACACACACACACACCTCCTCACTCTGCAAATTAATACATATTTACTTACATGTTTACACACACAGAATACCAGAGATGATGCTTTTAGAGCTTTGAAAGATCCGAATAGAAAGGACAATACGGATGCTGGGCTGGATGGCATTTGTGATTCTGTCACCACAGATCCCACTGAGAAAATAAAAACCGCAGCCTGAGAATGAAAGAGCACGCACCAAACTTACATGTAAAGCCATAGTTCTCAACCTGTGGGTCAGGACCCCTGTGAGGTGGGGTGTCAAATGACCCCGTTATCATATATCCTGCGTATCAGATACTTACAGTACAGTTCGTAACAGTAGCAAAATTACACTTGTGAAGCAGCAACAAAAATAATTTTACGGTTGGGGGGTCACCACAAGACAAGAAATAGTATTAAAGGGTCACAGCCCTCCATTCAGAAGATTGAGAACCACTGATTTAAAGTGTCTCTCACTGAGAACTCATTACAAACAGACATGGGCACCTAGCCCAGTCAGGAACAATTTGACATTTCCTATCAGAGGAACAGTAAAGATAGGAGAAGGAGCTGGTCCCAGGCAGAGACACATGAGGACCGTCACCACTCAGACTGGCTCACAGGCAAGGGCTACATCATCCAGTATTGTTGGAGACACCTGAGCTCCTGAGCCTGGCCAAGGGCATGTGGAGGGATGGCCTGAAAGCCAGATGCACGTATCCCTGAGCCTGGCTGCCCATGGGCTGCTGCACACTGCAGACACACCCGTGGGGTCACCAGAAAGACGCAGAAGAGCCACAGGCAGTATTATTTGTGATACTCTCAAGCAGAAAACAAAAGAGAAGAGAGACGGGGAGAGAAGGAGGGAGGAGAGAGGAAATATCCACATTACAGTGATAAATAAGCCATGGGATAACTGTATGATTAAAGGCAACAGAAATTTCCTAATGGCACGGGCACACAT
This sequence comes from Apodemus agrarius, assembly GCA_964023405.1. NCBI lineage: Eukaryota > Metazoa > Chordata > Mammalia > Rodentia > Muridae > Apodemus > Apodemus agrarius. Next base: position 9,941,411 of record OZ030023.1, on the reverse strand, counting down.
CAAACAAAGGAGTGGCCTCCAGGAACCGCATGCCCATCCCCCAGCGTGCTGCACACCATCCGTCCACAGCAGACGGGAAGCAGTTCCATGCGTTGGGATGTCTGGGTAGGAGGCAGAGCCTAATTTCCTGACCATAGCACTCTGCTGCAAATGTGTGTTCCCCGCAACCTTCACATGAGACTTGAGGGAAACAGGAGAGCTGTGTTGTCACAGTGTCCCCAGAAGCCATCAGATGTATGTTCCCTAGGACTCTCAGATCTGACTAGGCCATACCAACCTACCCTGACAATCTAAGATCATCAGACCTGAGCAATCCATGCCACCCTTGTCCACACGGTACCCTCAGACCTGAATGGGCCAAAACCATTTATCCTGACTAGAGAGGACCCTCAGACCTGTGTAGGCTATAGCCTTCTGCCCTGATTCCACAGGACCCTCAGATATGGGCTATCCACATCTACCTCCCCTGACCATCTGGAGCCCCACACCTGAGTGAGCCATGCCTAACCCCTCCCCCTGGCCGCATGGGGCTCTCAACATGAGCAGTCCACACCCACTTTATCTGACACATAGGAACCAGCAGCCATCATGAGCTCAAGGAGAGAAAATAGGGTAAACAAGAACGGTCCAGAATTAACTTTTCAATATTTGTGGGGAAGGGGATGAAGATAGCACGTCCTGTTTGCTGGAACATCTGGAGTTGGTCTGGATGGTGAGAAAGACAAACAAGACCCCTTGCTAACTGGATAGCTATAGCCCGCATGGTGTCGATGGCCACTGTAACACCCAGGGTGGAGAGCAGCTTTCGAATCCCAGGGCAGAAATCCTGCAAGTCTGTACTCTTCTATCTCTGTGTCCTTAACCACCTCTAGATTGTCACCGTGTTCCTGCTCGAATGCAATCCTTCGAGCTTTACTGGTCGGTTGGCTGATCAGCTCTCCGGTCCCATACACAGCCACTTTACCTCCTGTTTGTTTTTCTTTTCTGATCATTCATTCTGCTCCATTGTCTTTTGTCTTTCCTCGTCATGTGAATGTATGTCCCCCGCCCCGTAAGTGCTCCTGGAAGTCCTCCCTGTAAATGCTCCTGAAGTCCTCTTCTTCCTCTGCCTCACTTTAGAGTCCTCTTGGCTTCCCCTTCCATCTGCTCCTAACCGTGCTCCTTCTGAGGGTAAGGAAATGCAGGGAATGGCTCCAGGCTATGCCCTAGCAGGGTCTGTCCTCATTCCAGGTATTCTGAAGTCTCACATGGTCACCTCTCCTTTCCTCATCCGGGGCACTGCTCACAAAACACCCAGAAATTTCATCCTGCAATCTAAAACCTACTCCGGTCCACACCGGGATGATGTGGTAGGGGTAGCCTTTTGCTCGGGTAGGAACACAGAATTTCAGAGGAAGGGGTTGGGTTTATGAGAACATGGTAACAAAGAAAGGTCCAGCGTGGACAGCACGCGGGGTGCGCCTGTGGGAAGACAGCAAGATAATGGCATAAAGGTGGCAAAGAGGTCTGACATCTGGAGCCTCACGGTGGGTGGGCTCAAAGCTGTAGTTACAGCCATAGTATGTGTGGGACAAAAGGAATTAAAGGGTCCAGATTATTAAGTATGAACAAGAGCAGGAGACCGAGGGGATTCATTGGCTCAATGGTAGTTGGAGTCAGAACACCTATGAGACCCAGTGGTCAGTGGGACCAAGGCAGCCAAGAGGCCCAGCACCAGGATGAGACTCCGAGCCCTGATCTGGTGGCTCTCACAGAAATCAGCCACACACTCGGAATCTTCATCTCCACCCTTAAGCTTGGTGCTACAGCCACCGGGGACTGTCCCATCTACGGGACAGTCAAGAAACAAGTCCACGATGTCTTTCAAAATGAGCGTTTGGTGGGGCTGCGAAGAGAAGGAACCCCAGCAATTGAGGACTCCAGCGTACAGATACTGGGGAGACTTCCCTGACAGCCCACAGTGTCCAGAGCCAGCCGAGAGGGAGGGGCGTGTGCTGGTCCACACCTCACTTAGTTCATGGAACCTTTCTGTTCGTTCAAATGACCTTTCATCTCATCTTTACGATATCTGTGTGTGAACAAGGATGACAGAGACCGGTGAAGGTATTTGTCCTGATTTCCCAGATGAAAGAGGAAACATGAGCAGTTGAGGTCGTCTTCCTGTGTCCTTGCAGGCCTAGGGAAGCATCAAAAGCTACCCATGAGCCGCAACATGGGAAAAGGGTCTTTGCTGATTCAGTTACACTTAGGGAAAAATTCCACTCAAAGGAGATGCACCCACAGGAGGGGGGAGGGGAGGGTAAAACACTTTTATAGGAAACATGAGCCTTCTCCTTTCCGTCACCTTTGTCTCCCCCACTCCACACGCTCCGTCTTCTCCCAGTACCACCGCTCCTTCCACGCCGCACAGTCTCCTGCCTCCTCAACCCCCTTCCCCAGACGTCCCCCGGACTCAGTTCCTCCTGTCTTCAGCATCACACACAGAAATGTGAGAGGCCCTCGCTCTCTGCACAGGTGACAGGTTTCTGCAGCTCACAGAGCAGCCCTTACACATCTTACCCTACAATGGCTGCATTCAACCAAATGTTTCCCACGGGGCTTTGAGAAAAAGCCCAGGCCAGTATCTGCCCTTTGCACTCTAACAGGCAGAAATGTCGAGCCTTATCTACTTACGGCAATTTCACAGAAGACATTCTACTCTGGGTCCACAGAATTCACCAATATTGTCTCTCAGAGCCTCTTTTGCCTCACTGTGTGGATACATCTCTAGTCATTTTCTTTTTTTTTTTTTTTTTTTTTTTTTTTTTTTAATTTAATTTAATTTTTTTTTTCTTTTCTTTTTTTTTTTTTAATTTTATTTTCTATATTCTATGTTTACATTCCAAAGGCTTTCCCCTTTCCCAGTTCCCACCCACCATAGTTCCCATAGTTCCTCTCCCCCCCATCTGTTCCCCAATAATTCCCCCTCCCCCCTCAGTTTCTTTACTAAACTGGAAGCAATCTTTACAGGCCCAGGGTCCTCTCCTTTCTTCTTCTTGGGAATCATTTGACTTGCTATTTGTGTCTTGAGTATTTAGGGCTTCTGGGCTCATTAATATCCACTTATCAGTGATTGCATTTCAGGTGCATTCTTTTGTGATTGGGTTAATTCACTCAGGATGATATTTTCCAGGTCTAACCATTTACCTACAAATTGCATGAATTCATTATTTTTAATTGCTGTGTAGTATTCCATTGTATAGATATACCACATTTTCTGTATCCATTCCTCCTTTGAGGGATATCCCGGGGATTTGCTGACTAAGTCTACAGACTCGTTTCTTATTAGATTTAAAATTATGAGATATATGAGGCTCAGAACTCAAGGTTTAATAATTTATTTGACATTTCTCTTCAGTAAAGAAAGAAAACTTCATGTAAGAATTGATGTAACCCATCAATTTACTGGTAACCCACGACTTGACACTTAAATTATTATTCAGTTGGTAGACATAAAATCTATATGACCATCTATCAGAACTTCAAAGATCTTCAGATCCTTAAAGTTAAAAAAATAAAGTTTTATTCAAACCCTCTGAAAAGATTCCTTGTGAAAGCTATTGTCTAAATTGCAAGGGCATGGGAAAGGAACATCTGAAGAGAGAACATAAGAATTTCCCAGTCCCCTAGGAAACAGCAAAATACTTCACAATACGTATTTTTAAATCACTTTAAAATAAATTGGGACTATGGTGCTTATTTTTAATCTTTTCCACATGCAACTTTTATAGCATACTTATTAAATGAGAACTTAATGCAAGTTCACTTCAGAATAATTCTGCAATCATCTTGAAAATTAAAGAGAACAAAAAATCAGGTAAGGCTGAAACACCAGGTTCTGCACCATTAGTATTCATATTCAGAGTTGAACAGGTATCCATCTGATAATAATAACCCACGTTCATTCTCCATTCAGCACCAGATCCATGCTGTCACATATACTCACACACGCGACGTGGGGGTGCCTGCCTCTGGAGCTGCTACCTACCGTCCCTCTAATTCAGAACAATCAAGGTTGCCTCCTGAGCCTGGTCACACCACAGGAAAACAGTCTAAAGTAGGCCCAACCTGCATGGCTTGGATTCCTGGCGGTGGCAGCAGGTCCCACGGACCACCTTGCCCTCTGTGTCACCATCCCTGGCCAGTGAAGCTGCGTTTCTCCTACACACTGAACATATGGGCATGCTCATTCGCCCAAGCCAGGCTCTTCCGATATTCAGAGCAAATCGGCCTGTTGGACTCCCTTAGCCGGGAAGTTTGTAAACAGTTTTATTTGAAGTGCATTCACCTGTCCAGACACACATAAAGCACACACCTTTCCTTGTCACCGCCACCCCCACCTTGTCGCTCTTCGAAAATCCTCACCCTTCCACTCTCCAACTCATCGAAAGGAAGCTGGATCTCTCTACCATCCTGCCCATAGCACATGACATAGCCTGGGACCATCCAGAAATACAGACCCAGTGAAGCCAAGCCATATTCCTGCCAAACCTTCATCCGAAAAGATTCAATAGGAAGATCCTGGGACATCTAGAAACCAGGCCATCCAATGGCCATGCCTACAGCCGTTGCACAATGAATGCAGCAAGTTGAGCAAAGGAGACCCTGAAGACAACCTTGGAAGGAAGTTAGCCTTTGTGATGGTTTGTATATGATTGGCCAAGGAAGTGAACCTATTAGGAGGTGTGACCTTGTTGGAGTAGGTATGTCACTGTGGGTGTGGGCTTAAGACGCCCCTCTGGCTGCCTGGAAGTCAGTCTTCTACTAGCAGCCTTCAGATTAAGATGTAGACCTCTCAGCGCCTCCTGTAACATGCCTGCCTGGATGCTGCCATGTTTCTGCCTTGATGACAATGGACTGAACCTCTGAGCCTGTAAGCCAACCTCAATTAAATGTTGTCTTTTATAAAACTTGCATTGGTCATGGTGTCTGTTCACAGCAGTGAAACCCTAACTAAGACAGCCTTCACCCTGACGAGGAAAGCAAGAGGACCTGGGGCTTAGGAAGGTCTTGGAATGGCAAGGAAAACTGAAACAGGTGGCCTTGGGCCTGTTTTGAGTTCCCAAGCTGTTTCCACAGTAAAGGAAGGAATGTCCCTGGGGCAACAGGGCAGCAAGACTCTGATAGAGGATGGATCCTGGGTATTTGTCTTCTAGACGGAGGGCAAGCCCACAGGAGGCCATGGCCTGTTGGACCAGTAGCTGAGGACCTGCAAGGCTGTGGATGTAAATATCTCAAAGTTGTACACTGGTCCCTTCAATGACCCTGCGTTACAAGGAAGGTCATAGTGGATATGGTGGCAGGGTCCCTGGGGCTGCAGAGCTAGCCAAGGTTGGATCTAGCCAGAGTAGAATTGGGACATGTGGAGATCACAGTTGCTGCCAGCAGAGAAGGAAGACTGTCCTGCTGAGCACACCTGAGGGAGCACTGACTGACATGAGGGAGCACTGACTGACCTGAGGGAGCATTGACTTATCATACCTATGAGGGAGCACTGACTGACCTGAGGGAGCACTGACTGACCTTACCTATGAGGGAGCAGCAAGAAGGACCAGGCTCCTGGTCTCAAGCTGAGCATGCAACACACCTGTCTGAGTCTTGGTTTCCTTATCCAGAAATGAGAGAATATTAGACATACCTAAGTACTGTTACCGCCCCCTTGATAAACCATTTCTCTGCAGTGGACTTAATTGTAAAATAAGAACTTCATGTTTTCTATTAACTGCTTCTTTAAGCCCCAAAATTTCATATATTGAAATATTTATCCCCCAAGTGAGGGTGTTAGGAGTCTGACCTTTGGTCAGTGATAAAGTCACGAGGGTAGAGACTCCTGACGGCATTAGTGGTCTTCTAAAAGGAACCCACTGAGGAGGCACTATCCAGGGAACCTCACTCAATGGGCACTGAGTGTCACACCTTGCCCTTGGACATCCAGCCTCCAGAATTATGAGGAATAAATGTCAGCTGTTTGTAAGCAGATGGTTGTCATGGCAGCATGAGTGGACCAGGCAGTGATTAGGACTTCTGGTTTCCCTAAGGCAATCTTCACTGGAGGGAGATCTAGGGAAGCAGTTAGGCCCAGCATCTGCACGCTATGCCCACACCCTTGCCCCTGTGCACGCATGGCCTCACAAGGGAATCAGAGTCCAGATGCTTCGCCTTGCAGCACCCTCTGTGGACACCAGCGGGGAAGGACTGCTGAGTCAGGGGTCGCAGGTGACGCCTGTGACTTTACACAATCGTTCTAAAAGTTAACTCACAGGGAACACCGTGGCTAACATCCTTAAATGGGGACAAAACATCTCAACTAACAAAGGCAAAGGTAAGGGCAGCTGACCAGACCTCAGCTGCAGGGCAAGAGAGACAGCAGAAAGCTGACAGATTTCTCCCCTGACTGGGAAACAAAGATTGTGTGGTTCCACTTAAAAACAGAATTCTATAAGAATTTTATTTAGCTTTCTTTCTTATAGTTAAATCTCCATTTATGTATCTAATGAACTTTGACATTTTCTGTAATTTCCTGGCTTCATTTGTTTTTTTTAATACAAGGAGCCCTAACCTGGCCTCTGGACCTTTAGGGAATAGATGTAGGCTGAGAGTTTGCAAGCAGTGTTTGCTCATCTGAGGGATCTGTTTCTCCATAAGTGATGTCTATAGAGCAGCAGTAGGTCCACAGAGCAGACACCACAGCTGCCAGAATCATTTCCTTGCCAGGCGATGCTGACCCTGTACACTACCTCCTTGGTCATGGCAAGTCCTCTACAGCCTTCACTGAGTGGGGAAGGCTGTGACTTCCTCCCTGTAAGGTGCTTTGGAAGGACAGTGGATAGGGTTAGAATTCAGGCTCCATTCGGAGCATCCTCTGGGGGAGGAACCTGCTGGGGGAGGTGGGTGTTGGGTCAGATCTAAGCGGCTTCCGGCTTGAGTCATGTGCTAAAGGATGCTCTGGCCTCTGACTGACTGGGAAAGATTTCTGAGTCTCCTGCTGCACAGAGCATGAGGGAACTGTGTCTGATTTGCTGACTATAGATAAGAAAACTAGGGATTAAAGGCTCAAGTTTGTTCAGTCAAGGGCCCACTATGTACCAAGCACTATGCTATCTGTACCAACCATAGTCAGTATTAAACTGGGCACTGACCACACTACCTAGAGCAGGCACTATGCTGGATGCTATGCATCTAGAATGTGTGCCAGATGATGTCCATACCATCTAGAGTCAGGCACATCTTCTGGATATGGTCCACACTGACTATACATGCAAGCGTGTCCAACCTGTGGCCCGTGGGCTGCATGAGGCCACATGACGTTGGCTATGAACAAAATTGCAAACTTACTTAAAATATTATGAGGATTTTTTTCAATTATATGAGCATGTATTCTGTAGATGAGAATGTCTAAAGATTGGGCACATGTGGCAAAATCAGACACTAGTCTGGCTGGGTACAGTCTACACAGCCTGTAAACAGGAAGGCCAGAAACTGCAGGCTGACTCATAAGGCCCAACACCAGAAAGCCAGGGTAGATAGCCAGGTACAGGGTTGACCTGCCCTCCTTAGCACAACTGATGCTTTCACCTGGATGCGTTCTTGCAGCTAGAGGAAGGTTGAGTCCTGGGGAGACAGTAGTGTGGGGAAACCTTTCAAGCACAGGAAGAAGATGAAGTTCTCTAACAGGACGTGACCCCGGAAGGAAATGGCTCATTGAACTTATGTCTGTGGTGACAGGAAAACCCCAGGACAATCCTAATCTTGTTTCTTAATTCTGAAGAGCAATTGTCTCAGATTAAATGACCAACAGTCTTTCCTGCCATGACTCTCACTGGCCCCCAGAGGGCTCCCTGCAGGGTTTTCTAATTGTTTCAACCTCATGAACATCTCCTTGTGTGTTCTTCTAGCAGAGATAGAGCTAACTAGCTAAGAGGGTCGGTGGAAGCATCCATTCCTGTGTGGACAAGCCTGCACTGTAAAGGTGCCTTCCTCAAGCCACATCCTCAAAATGACACCCACCGGACTTTCAGGGCATGCACTTTCTAGATCCCAGCAGAGTGGGAAGAAGACAATACTAGCGGAACATCTCAAACCAAGACGTGTGGTTTCACATTTTCCAAAGCATCTCTATGTTCCTTTTAGAGTCTTACAAAACCAGAAAAATATGACAGTCCAAGGTAGGAGCTTTGTTAGTTATGTCTGTCTAGTTTGGGAAAACCACTTCTGTCTCCTCAAGCCAGACCAGCTTTGACACAGCTATGGATCAACTAGTCTCATGTGCTTCTCCGGGTTTGTGTGCTCCATAGCTGTGCTCCCATAGCTGTGCTCCCATAGCTGCTCACTAATGTCTGAAAGTGGGCTGGGCCTGAGTGTTCGGCTATCAAGCCCTCAGTTCCCTTCATACAAAACCAAGCCAAATGCTCCACTGCTCTCCCTAGAAGAAGCACCTGCACTTGTAAATTCGAGTGACTGATGCCAGCAGAAAAGAACTGTCCAGAAAACCCACAGATGCCCGACAGATGACGGTGCTTTGGGCGTCAGGGAAGGGAATTTTCAGTGAATAGAGGACAAACGTTTCATCAGAAAGAGTCTCTAGTTATAAAGAATCATATTAAAGGTTAATCAAGCAAACTATCTTCTCTATAATCCTATTTTCAGATTGCTCTAAATTGCCATGTGTACGTTAGTATAGTTGACATTAATTCCCAATATTAGTGATACTGGCTGAACTAAAAACCGGATGCTGAAATAAAATTTGACCTCCAATTATGACTCACTGGTTAAAATTTGAGGTCTAGCCCTTTCTAATTCCTGCTTAAGCTCTTATTTTAGGTAAAATAATCTATTGCAGATAAAGTTGGAGTTAATTTTTCTCAGAATATAATAATCTATTAGGCACCATATTGAACGCATTCTAAAAGGAAAGGGTGTTTGTGGTCAACACATGAGAACGTATTTCTCATAGTGATGTCTCCTATCAACGCTCAGCATGATTTAAAGATCGCCTACATGCAAATGCCTGGTTTTAAGAAAGATGAATTTAATCATGGAATTCTTCAGAGAGGTGTGCACATCCATTCTCCCCAGTACACAGTCTTACAAGCATGGGGACCTGAGTCTGAGCTCCAGAATGCATGCAAAGGGATGCTTGGAGCTGGGTCACAGCATCCCCAGTGCTGGGGAGGCAGAAGCAGGCAGATTCGGGGGCTCGCTGGCCAGCAATGCAGCCGAATTGGCAAGCTTCTGGAGTGTGAGAACCTCTTTTAAAGAACAAGGAGGATGTCACCTAAAAACAACAAGCAAGGGTATTTTCTGGCCTTTGCTTATGTGAACCCACAGCGCATGCCCACAACACAACCCACAGCGCATGCCTGCAAAAGAAAGATGCTTTTGAAAATGCATGAGGATGCATGCTCCACTATGTTCATAGCAGCCCTATTTATAATAGCCAGAAGCTGGAAAGAACCCAGATGTCCCTCAACAGAGGAATGGATACAAAAAATGTGGTACATATACACCACAGAGTACAATTCAGCCATTAGAAACAATGAATTCATGAAATTCTTAGACAAATGGATGGAGTTGGAGAACATCATCCTAAGTGAGGTAACCCAGTCTCAGAAGAACACTCATGGTATGCACTCACTGATAAGCGGATATTAGCCTAGAAACTTGGAATACCCAAGACACAATCCACATATCAAATGATGTCCAAGAAGAAGGAAGGAGTGGCCCCTGCTCCTGGAAAGGCTCAGTGCAGCAGTGTAGGGGAATACCAGAACAGGGAAGTGGGAAGGGGTGGATAGGGAAACAGGGGGAGGGAAGAGGGTTTATGGGGTTTTCAGGGAGGGGGGAGCCAGGAAAGGAGAAATCATTTGAAATGTAAATAAAGAATATGTAGAATAAAAAATTTGAAAAAAAAAGAAAGTTAAAAAAAAAGAAAGAAAATGCATGAGGCTGGGCGGAGGTGGCGCACGCCTTTAATTCCAGCACTTGGGAGGCAGAGGCAGGTGGATTTCTTGAGTTTGAGGCCATTCTGGTCTACAGAGTGAGTTCCGGGACAGCCAGGGCTACAATGAGAAACCCTGTCTCGGAAAAAAAAAAGTGAAAGAAAGAAAGAAAGAAAGAAAGAAAGAAAGAAAGAAAGAAAGAAAGAAAGAAAAAGAAAATGCATGAGATTCGGAAAGTATCCTTGATAAAGAACAAGCTGAAGATCAAAAGAAACATCTGTAACTACGACAGTCTTGCCACTGTCCCACGACAGATGCCAGTTTACTGTGAGATACTGGAAGCATGCCTTCTCACGGAAGTCACTTTTGTGGATGAAATCTGTCATCCACCACCCCAATTCACCTCAGGGTGAGCTATTAGTTATAGAAGACCTCCGGGAACTGACAGGATAGCACACAGGCCTGAGAATGCCTCCCAGGTGAGATCAATACCCTGAGACCACAGCCTGTGCATTGATCACATGAAGGAACAGGGGACAAGGGAGGCACCAATGGAGATAGGAGATGGCCCCTACCAGGTGCCGAGTCTGCTGGAGTTTCACCTCTGGAGCACTGGGTATCTTGTCTCAGTCCCCCAAGCTGACTCAGTTTCCTCTTTCTGTACTTAACATACACACTGCTCTCAGCAGTGAGTACTGGCAAGACCTCTCAGACATTAAGGCACAAGCAAAAAATTCTAAGATTCATGTAATTTGTATTGTTGCTTTTTATTATTTTATGATAGCCAATTGTCAAGCCAACAAAACCTAGGATCATCTAAGAGATGACTTCTGGTCATAATTGTACGAGATCATCTTGATTTATATTAACTGATGCGGGAAGATCTATTCTAATTGTGGGCAGAGCTATTCCTCCGACTAGAGATCCTAGACTATAAAGTGTAGAAGATGAGCTGAGAAGACATCCCTTGCGCTTTCTCTCTACTCCTGATTAGGGATTGGATGTAGCCAGCTCCCTCAAGTTTTTGAAGCGTTGATAGACGATAACATGGAGCTGTGAGCTAAAATCAACCCCTCTTCAAGTTGCTTTTGGCATGGTCTTTTATCATGGCATAGTAAAGAGACAAGATGCTAAAAACATAGTGAGGAAGTCCCAGCCAGCTGGGGCATCATCAGGACTCAGGATTGCCTAGGGACAGGAGCCTGTGATACCCAACTGGCCCCAGTGCTCATCCCCAACCTCCATGCTACAGAGTCTGCCTACCTTCTGTTTTTCTGGTCTTTCCCCTATGAGAGGGTTACTCTGAGGCTAGGACATCTGGCTGGAAGAGGGTGCAGCTGGCTGCCATGCTTACAATAATGCTGCCATGATGTCTTGCACTAGATGTACTCTAGTCTTCCATGGAAACACAGGCATGCATTTCCTTCTTGGCCTGAGACTAGATGTAACTGAGCCACAGAAAGTACAGTATCTGATGCTTTCGTGGGTAATATGACTCTTGGAGCTAAGCCTTCCCTACTCTGGCTGGAAGCTGAGTCTCATGGATTGGTTTATGCCAGGAAGCCTGTTTCAGTGCTCTTGGTCCTTTTTCTTTTGATTTGTGTTTTCTAAGATGTTTATGATTTGCTTTCCTTTAAATGAGAATGATCAAAAATAAGCAAATACATATAATCATAAACACAAAATACAGTATTACTATTTACACCACCTGAAAATTCACTTTTCCAAATAGTCCTTCATAAATCAAGGTTATAAATTTATGGTGGTCAGCTGCCAAACTGGATTTTTATAATACCTTCATGCAGCCAGTTCAAAGATCTCCATGCAGTGCATGGGATGAAGACAGGCTGAGACGGTCACCAGCAGAGTATGACCAGCTCTGTTTTTACCTCACTTTTCAAATACAGGTTAGTAGGTCAGAGCCTTGTGGAATGTCTACACTCTCATCCATGAGTCTTGGTTGCTCCCTATTCAGTGTGCCTGTTGGTGGTGGGGACGTTCCCTCCCACTATTATCAACACATAAGAAAGCACATGTGTCTGTGTACCGTGTGGAACTGTGTCTATGTCAAACTCAACAATACCTGTAACTCATAAGCAGAACATCATAGTCAACTTTTTAAAAAAGTAAAATTAAATCGGGCTCTGCAGATGTCCACAAGACAGTCATTCGTACCACTAGGCAAGGCCTGTGGAAGGCAGACTTGGAACTGGTGCCATCACTGTGTCCCCTTGGGACTTTTGACATTTCCTCAGAATTACAGCTTCAAATGTTAATGACAGTACTTTCCCAGGTTCCAGAAGAGCATAAAATTGCCTTTAAGATTTAATCAAGCTTTATTTTTTAAAGACAAAATTCTAACTTTAATGTCAGGTAGGCCCATAATATAGAATGCTGAGTTGACTTTGATCTGCTGTTATTAAAACACATTGCTCTGGGTGTTAGAAGAATTCTCAACCTGCAATGACTCCAATGTTCAATGTGTCCCTGTATCCACCTCTTGCCTTCCATAGAAAGGGCAGGAACAGAATGTGCTGTTACACTATGCCATGGTCCTATCTCCAGGAAGGACAAGAAAAGTAACAACGGCATGTTGAGGCTCTACATGGAATACACTCTACTCAAATATACTCAGAGGAAAGAAATTTCTTCTTAGGAAACATGGTATTCAAACAGAAGCACAGAGCCTGAATGCTAAGAAGGTGGCATTGGTCCTGGGAGTTATGTTAGTGGATGTTAATAAGTTCCAGAAGCAAATGCATGGCACATAGGGAGGTCACAGACACTACAGGTCCATAGGCACAGGTGAAATATTTCTATTTTTGTTGTCTTTAAGGGATCATTAATGTTTTTCTTCTAGAATTCTCAATGGTAAGAGTCATTTCCTACGGGGCCGAGATGTTATATCCACTATTTCTGAACATATCTGGGGCTCATGCTAGGTCCCGGCTCCTCCTGTGGCAAGGAGGCTTTGGGAATAAGATAGGCTGTGGCCCAGCAAATTCAAGTCACCTCACGAGGATCCACAGATAAAACAGAAAGAGCTGCCATGTAAGTTTTAGGTTAACACAAATCATTGTTTGGTATTCCTTTCTTTACACTTGGGAATACAAAAGCCATGTTCAGTTGAGACTGCTATATACAAAGCTTAATGGAGGCATCTTTAGGTTCGTAGTTCACAGTGCGGTTTTAGCAATCCTTCAAAGCCGGTGCGCCTCTTTCTCAACTCTGGAATAGCTCAGACAGAAAAGTTTGCGCAGCTATTTAAATATATTAGAGGATTCAGTGACCCCCAAGCCAACCTGTATAATGATTTCAAGGTACGTGATTATGTTAACTGAATCTGTGGGTCTCTATCTGTCTTGCCAACCTCGGGAAAATCTCCCTGCAGAGCCCTGTTCTCAATAGCTGGCACTGTAGGCATTCCTGGTTTCGTCCAATTCAATTTAGAACCTGACAAATCTTTACCATCAAATCTAAAAGAAACTGCTGGTTAGGGAAAATAAAGAAATGCTGTTTTCAAGATTGAGTGAGACCTAAAAGGCACCTCCTCAAAAGAAGACGCACAGGGGGAGAGGGGAAGGAGCAGGCAGAAGAGGCAAACAGGCAAAGGGGGAGGAGGGAGAAAAGGGAAGGGGAGAGACAAAGGGAGAGACAGCATCGCGAAATCCTAAGAACTGAAAACAAACGCTCAGAGAACACTGCCAGAATTGACTTGATGAGAAAAAAAGATCATATGCATTTTTGAGAAATGAGCTATATACATACTAAGTAGGAAAAATACATATAAATATATTTACCAAAGAGAAACATGTTTACCAGGATAAAAATGGTAAGGCTAGCAAGAATGGAAAGCAAGACAGTTTGCTCTCAGTGGCTGTTCAGTAAACTATTTCAGCAGAGGAATGTCGTCTTCCAGTTGGCATTGTCTTTCCCAGTCCACTGGGGAAGCTGAATCATGATTAAAAGTCACATGTCACCAGAGTCAAAGGTGCCTGTGACCTTCACCTAAATTTGACATTAAAAAGGCTCATTTGAGACAATGATCCTTCTGTAGAGGTAAAGGATAACAGTAGCCACGTGTATCCTTGATGTGCAGTGTACATCAATAGGGCACTCTGACTGCCTCAAAACAACTCCACATGTTCCACAGGTTGTTGACTCCATGAAAAAGTGGCACTACCCAGGAGGGCACGTCATTTGGGAACTTGGCCAGATGGCCAGAGTGTTCAAGACTCTGTCAGGACTGGGAGATCACCAGAGACTCTGAGGAGCAGTGTTTATGGGCCCCAGTGAGACTGAGTGGTGAGCACTGGATCTGTTACCAAGTGTGTGAGGGGTCTCTGATGAAGCCCAAACAGAGTTTCCTACTAAAAACGTAAAGGTTACCACGAAGCAAAGATCCTCACACATGTGAACTTACTGTAGATGTTGGTGTCCTTTCAAAGAGAGGAAACTACCTAAGGGGTGTGGCCAGCTAGAAAGCACCCAACATGAGCTGATGTGAAGATTGGGTTTCTGCCCTTTGATTTCATTTACATTCAAATGGTGTGTCACGTGTGGTGTTCACATATTAATCTACAAATTCCTTCTGTTCCCAAGTCTGGGGTAGTTCTTTTACAGGATGCTTTAAGTGAGATTGGATGACATTTAGCCTTCTGTGCTGCTGGTGCACTTTGGGATTCTGAGTTCCTTTTCTACTGATCAAAGAGTGCAGGCCACAGTTTCCACAGCCCAGCTCAGCTTCCTGTACCAACTCTACTGTGAGGTAGGATGGAGCCACTGACATACAGCAGGCTTTAAGCCCAAAGAACTTTTGGTTTTTACTGGCAGACAGTGGACAGTGGACAGCCAATAATTGCATGGGACCAGGTAGAAAGCAACAAGCCTTAATCTGTCTGTGTTCAAGCCCATGGAAGGGGCTACATTCCCATTGTTGATAAAGCCATGGTTATAACCTCTCCAGTCTCTGGGACCTAGCTCAGCTCCTTCATGACTCTAAAGGGAGGCCCCTCCAGAAGTAGAGTACTAGGATTGCTATATCTGGACAAAGCAGAAGTGCCATTTTGAATTATAGTTGAATTCCCCTCCTTGGCCCACTGAAGTTGAATGTCAAGGAGAGTTGAGTGAATCCATCAATTTCATGGTACCAATACAGGGAAGCTGCATCAATGGTTGTGTGCCATCTGTGAAGGGTACAAATCCATGAGCCTCTATTTGAGGCACCCTCCATGTCTGTATCATCAATATTTGTTATCGATAGCACCCATAAGACCTGTGCTATGTTACAGGACTCTCATGATCCCAGGTTAGACAGTAGGAATTGCCTTCCCCAAATGCCTTCCAGATACTGGTGCCAGGTTGACCAGATGGCTGTGTTGGAGAACGCTCAAACCTATTACTTTCTGGGCTCTGTAAAGAAGTGCTGGGTTTATCTGAGGACTGCACACCAAGACTGTCTTTTAGCTTTCTCTTGGCAAAAGCAATGTTGGGATTCCCCAACATGTCCAGCCAGGAGTTGCAGGTACTGGCAGTCCCAGTGTTGGATTCTGTACTCATAGCCTCCAAGCTCAGTTCATAAGCAGCTATTGTTTGGTCATTTCTATAACTGAAGTGCTGTGTGGGATATTCCTTAGCCTTCCCATTCTCATCAAGTGGTTGTGTCACCTCTATTTTACAGATGAGGAGGCTGAGGACATAACAAACGGCCAGTGAACCTTGTCTTTCTGGCCAAGATCTTAACTCTACACGCAATGAAACTGCCCATCAATTTCAGGCCATGAGACTGGAGTTAGAACCAGTTCACCAACCATCAGCAAAGCAGAGAGAGAAAAACAGGGATGCTGCTGGACTTGTGATACTCTTCAGAAATTCAAGAAACAATGATGGACGGGGATACATATGTGGACCACACCCCTTCTCCATGCAAGACAGACTTGGAAGGAGGATGGCTTGTCCTCCCAAAGCTATGTGCAGGGAGAACAGGAGATGGAGTGCGGTGACTGGTAAGTGGGCAGGGGATGGTGTCTCTAGCAGAATTTAGATAAAAGTGAAGGGAAAATATGTAACTCAGAAAGCAGTTCTCTTGAGGAGAGCACAAAGGGAGAAGAAAAGGTCCAAGAGTACTACAGATGTTCCTGCAGCAGGGAAGCGCCTCCCTTCCTCCCAATCCCACCATGTTTCTCCTCACATCTCCAGACTTCTGGTTCTGCTTTAAGATAACACACGCTGAGCTTCACATATCCCAGATACCCTGGCCATCCCTCTAAGGGCCACCACCTTTTCTAAACATCAATTAGTGGCCCATATTTATGATAAGGATTGACAAGTACAATGATGCATCCATAAAGTGGCTCTGGGTCCTCCACACCTTGAGTGAGAGATGACAGTGGCAGTAGGTGGATCTCAGAGACTCAAGGAAGTCACTCCACATCCAGCTTCCCATCTGGGAAGAAGGTGCAACAGTGTGGCATCCCTGGCCCTTTCTCCACGCCTATCTTGCAGGCAAGAAAAACTGAGTCTAAAATTCAGGTCAAAGTACTAGGGTCACTAAGATGCACAGCCCTGATAGCTCCACCACTGTGCTATAAACACACCATTAGTGTCTATTTTTGGTGTGCATGGTGATGTTTGACTGATGCTAGCCACTCATAGATGTTCACAGACTTGGAAGTAATATCTAGATTACCTATTTACTAGGGCAGGAAATCCACTCTGGTAGAACTGAATCTAGGTATAGAGAGCTGACACACTCAGCAGACTATCGATCATCACTCACTCACTCACTGCCAGGACTCTTCCAGGAGGAGGTATGTCTCTGAGCTTTATGCAGACAGCCTCAAGACTGGACTGGGGAGTGAAAATCACTTCATTACAGAGCCTCTTTTGAACACATCTGGTCATAAGGCATCAGAAGTGATTATAATCGGTCCTATCAGAGTCTCCCTTAACAGAAAAAGCCACACTTGTTCCATGACCCATGCATGCCTCCCTGTCTGTGCTCCTGTTTCTTTGCTCAGAAAAGAAGATAAAGAGGTTGGGGTGATGGCTCAGTCAAGTGTTTGCCTTATAAGCATAGGACCCAAAGTCATGTAAAAACAAAACAACCAAACACGGTGGTGGGCATTGCAATGCTAACACTGGGCAGACTGAGATACGTGGGGTCTAGATCTCAGTGGCTGGCCAGCCTGGTCTAATCAAAGAATCTCAGGCCCATAAGAGATTATGTCTCAAAAAAAGTATAGAGGAATAACACCCAAAGCCTACTTCTGGCACATATATGCATGTGCACACATACCTATTTATGGATGCACACAGACACAACACAGAGAGACAGAGACAAAGACATACAGAGAGACAGAGACACATAGAGAGAGATACAGAGACACAGAGAGAGAAACAGAGACAGACAGAAGAAGTCAAACAGACACACACACACATACACACACACACACAGAGAGAGAGAGAGAGAGAGAGAGAGAGAGAGAGAGAGACAGAGACAGAGAGAGAGAGACAGAGAGAGAGAGAGAGACCCAAGTTCACCATCATTGGCCACATCAGGGAAATGAGGACTCAAGCCACAGTGAGGGTGACTCTTTTAAAAGGTAACAGGCTGGTGTGATGTGGGATTTTGGAACCCTACACTGTCGCTGGCGCATGCAGCTGCCAGGCAAAGCAGGAGGGAACTGCTTCAAACAGTTAAAAATAGAACCACCTTATGCACCAGCATCCCCACTGTGGGACTATATTCCTAAGAAGCGGTAACAGAAAATTGAGGGATATGTGTTCTCCCTGGGTTATTCCATCGTCCTTCCTAATCGCCGAGACGGGCATCAGTCAGTCCATCAGCCAACAACTGAATGAAGAAGTGGAAGGTGTATCTACACAGTGAAGGTATGGCGTGCAGTGTGAAATGAATCACTTATGCAAAGGAAGAGTTAAGAGGTGAGTTAGGGCAGCGCACCACTCTCCGATCCCAAGATAGTGTCAGTGTGAGCGTGGCTGTGGGTAGTACCACTGCATGGCTGTGGGTACTACCACTGTGTGGCTGTGGGTAGTACCACTGTGTGGCTGTGGGTAGGGCCATTGTGTGGCCGTGGTCCCAATTGATATGCCCACCACAATATACATGATTGGCATGGTCCAGCTGCACAGAGTCCCGATTCCATGGCACCTGCCCCTTCTACCCTCCTCTTTGTGCTCCCAGAGGACTGGTTAGGGCACCTGGAGGTGACAGCAGCCACAGCTTCTTTTCCCTCTGTACCAGGGGAGCATCGAGAGTGCTCTGTTCAGAGACACTTCCGGCCGCTGGGAGTGTGCAGGTGGAGGATTCTCTCCACTCTCCAGTCCCCTCTGGTGCAGCCTGGTTAAGGTAATTAAGCCAGGCCTCCTCACTCACCAGCAAGCACTGGACAGCACCATACCAAGAGAGGAGACAAAGGAGCTGTTTTCTATGGATTGTGGTCCAGTGTCATCTTCAGGACTGGACAAAAATCTATCAGCTCTGGGACTTAGACACACCTTTGTAAAGTGGAACAGCCCTGAGTGACACAGATGTGCAGAGACAATTCAACTAGGGGGAGGAATTTGTAAGTATGTGTAGTGATCACTCTTAAAGCCCATTAAGTACTGAGTTTAAGTCCCCCTGAAAAAGTTGGCTATATTATTCACTCAGTTCTTTAGGTAACCCACCCTTCCAGCAAACTGAAAAGTTTGCTGTGACTTTGCCTCACTGGTTCAATACACAGAACATTCTTCCAGATTAACTTTCGACAATTCGCCTCTACACTTGATGCAATATTCTTGCCCAACTCTCTAGTCATTGTCCTGAGGCTCTGTGATGGATAAAGATCCAGGTGTCCATTTCCTGCTCCTTCTCCATCACCAGTGACCCGCCCCCCATCCTGAGTCTTGGTACCCTGTGTGTGGCTTAGCCTGCAGCACAAAGGACAGGCTGACGCACATTTTCTGTGACTGCTTATGTGAGAATGAGCAGAACAGCTAGGACAGGTTGCGTTCTCTAAGTCATGTGCCCTCACACTCTGATGACAGCATCCAGATAAAGGACCCGGAGGAGATGCTTAGAGATCTAGCTCATGTACCACCTCAGTTCAACTTCTTCCTCACACAACTCCTGCTGGGTCATAGTGTCCAGGCATGCACTGGGATCCTACCCCCCGCCCCACTGTGAATTATCTGCAGCCTTGAGATATAGCGTGCATCTTCCAGTAGTAACCATCAATAAGTCTTCACACTTAAGAGTTTCAGCTGGAAGTTGTAGCAATGAACATACTCAGAAATCCTTCAAGGTAAGAGTTGTAGGTGATAATGAACCGAGAAAGAGCCATCCTTCTGATGGCTCTAAACACCACCAAATATAACTGAAGCCATCTCTGTGTGGCAAGGATGGGTACAAACTTTCCACAGATGCCAGTCTCCTCTGCCTATGCATCCTTGAGAGGTAGACCTAGAAAACCATGAAGACCTACACAGTGCCCGGCCAAGAATGGATTTCTGCTCCCTACTCCTCTGTCTCTAGCTTTGGACACATAGGGAATTCTAGAGAAGTGCCTGCCAAGCTAAGCCTCTTTTTTTTTTAGGCCCCACCCCACCCCCTGTTGCAGATAGAGCATGGTGAATTCTTTTTCCACTTAAGAAGGCTACGCAGCCTGTGGTGGCTGCTGTGGCTGCCACAGTCAGTCAGATCAGTACACAGCAGATCTGGCAGTGAGACTCGTGCTTTCTTGGGGTTATGGTTTTCTTTTGCAATAAATGAAGGTCCTGCACCCATCTCTCCCCCTCAGGATGTGGCATTCCCGGGCAGCAGCATTGCAGAGAGAAGGAGAAAAAGCAGGGAGTTGGCTGAGGGTTGCCTGGCACTCCTGGGCCCCTTGGGCCTCACTTTGAATGAATGGTAGGAGCAATTCCCCGGTATTGAACAATTTCACAAACCAAATTTAAACTTCAATCTCAGCTTGAGACTTCACAAAGTATAATTTAGTGACACGAAATCAAACAGAGCCCCTGGCCCCGAATTTCCTGACAATGCCTTCAGAATTTCATGGAAAGAAAACAACAACAACCAAAATGTATGTATTGCCTTCAGAAGAACATATGTCTAGAAACTTGTATAAACACACAGTTTGTACAACAAATGATTCACTCTCCAATATACTGCCAACAGCTTCAACTTCTAACTTGAGATTGGCACATCTCTCCTGTGATCCTGTGGTGATGTTTCAGATGTTCTGCGGGATTCAGTGCTGCTGTGCATAGAAAATATTATACATAGACCATATGACATAAAGTTCATATTAGTTCTACTTTAGGACAAATCACATACATTTATTTTGAATCATATATATCATCTTATATGGTTCTGTTACTTTTTTTCTTTTATTGGAGATGATTTTTTTCATACAATGTTCTGATTATGGCTTTCTATCCGCCTTTGCTTCTTTGCCTCTCCTCCCCCCCCCTCCCGTTCAGATCCACACCCTTTCTTGTTAGAACAGGCATCTAAATACTAACGATAAAATAAGATGAAAATAAAGCAAAAACAAACAAATCAGAATAGGAGAAGACAAACAGAAAGAAGAAAATGGGCCACAGAAAAAGCATGAGAAAGATATATAAGGCTGAGACTCACATGTTCTCAGAGACACAGGAACCCTATAAAACCCAAAACTGGAAGGCATACTATATATGCAAAAAACCCTGTAAGTATAAAAAAAAAAACTGCTCTAACACAATATTATGAAACAAAGA
The DNA here is from genome assembly GCA_964023405.1 of Apodemus agrarius. NCBI lineage: Eukaryota > Metazoa > Chordata > Mammalia > Rodentia > Muridae > Apodemus > Apodemus agrarius. Next base: position 9,920,667 of record OZ030023.1, on the reverse strand, counting down.
ACCTCCCAGTTGCCATTAAGCTTAAGTGTTGGGCATGGGGCATCTACCCTTGAAAATACCTTGTTTCCCTAGTAAGACTCCCTTGGGGAAAAACTCATTTCTTATTTGCAAGTGGCTATCAATTGGAGATAGCTTCCGGGCTAGGGGTGGGGCCATGTGTCCACTTCTCCTTTCGGGCTCTGGGACTGCATCTGGGGCAAAGCTAGGCAGGCCCTGTGCATGCCGCCTTTAGTCTCAGCATTCATATGCCTATCAGTTTTGTTCCTAAAATCTTTCTGTCTCCTCTTCCACAGAGCTGCCTGAGCCCTACAGGGAGGGATTTGATGGAAACATCCACTTAAGGCCCAGTGTTCCAAGGTCCCCCTCTCTACACACAGTCTGACTGTGGGTCTCTGTATTTGTTCCTATCTGCTGCAGGAGGAAGCTTCTTTGGTGAGGACTAAGCAAGGCACTGATCTATGGCTATAGCAGAATGTCACTGGGCGTCATTTTCTGCATTCTTTTAGCAGAACAGTAGTATATGGTTTTCCCCTAGATCCCTGGTCTATCTCCTCTCAGGTTCTTAGCCACTCATGCAGCACTGGGTATGTGTTCCAGCTCATGGAGTGGGCCTTAACTCAAAGCAGATGCTGGCTGGTTGCGCCCACATTCTTTATGCCACAATGCCACTATTGCAACAGACTTATCTAGCAAGCAGGACACCATTGTAGATGGGAGGGGTTGTAGCCGGGTTGGGTTACCTTTTTCCTTCCAATATCAGAACACTAGTCCATTAGGGGAAGTATCTAGATAGGCACCAGGTCAATGGGTTCATTTTCAATTAAACATTTTTTTTAACACAAAACAGAAAAAAAAAGTTTATTTCTTTGGGAAGCTATGTGATTTTTTTGGGGTCTTTCTATTTGGCCCAGGCTGGCCTCAAGTCACAGACATCAGCAAGCCTGTGTGGCAGGAGGTCTATGTATACCTCTTCACCTGCCACCCAGGTGACACTTTCATGTATAAATACACTGTTATGTTTAAATGCAAACAGGCCTGTCTTCTTCAATACTTATCAGCTCTCCACAGGGAAGACATTCAAGCCTTTCTTCTGCTTCCTCTGGTTCTTGATCATTATCCAGCGTGGCCCTGATGCACAATGACACCCAGGCCTTGTCACTCTTTTCTAACCAGAACTTAGCATCCTCTGATCCATCTCTTCTCACCCTCTCCTCTCCCCCATCCTATGATCATCACCATTAAGCCTTGGGATGTCTATATTCTCAGTTGTCAACTAGACTATATCTGGAATTAACTAAAACCCAAGATTGGTTGGGCATATTGTGATGGGGTTTTGCTTAGTTAGATCATTTGAAGTGAGAATAGCCACTTCTGATCTGGATTTTTGAGGTGTGAAGACATAGCTTAAATTCAGATCTCTTGAAGTGGGAAGACCCACCGCTAACCTGGGCCACAGCTTCTGCTACAGCCTATATAAAGGAAATGGATGGAAGGAGATTTTGCTCTTTGCCTGCTTATTCTATCCTCATAGCAAGTCCATTCCTTCACCTGCATTAAGTGAGCCCGCCCACATTCTTTCTGCCACAATGCCACTATTACAACAGCATTATCTTGCAGGCAGGACACCACTGTAGATGGAAGGGTTGTAGCCGGGTCGGGCTACCTTTCTCCTTCTAATATCATGAACACTAGTCCATGAGGGGAAGGATTTAGGTAGGCACCAGGTCAATTGGGTTTTTTTCAATTAAACATTTTTAACACAAAACAAAAAAATGCTTATTTCTTTGGGAAGCTATGTGATTTGTTCGGGATCTTTCTATTTGTTCCAGGCTGGCCTCAAGGATTTCAGTGTATAGTGAAGACTAGGTGAGACATCTAGCCTCATGGCTTGAACAATGATTGGGTTCTTGGACCTTCTGTTAATAGACAGCAATTGTTGTATTAAGGATCATATACTGTAAGTCATTCTAATAAATCCCTTTTAGATAGATAGATAGATAGATGAATAGATAGACAAATAGATAAAAATAGGTAGATCTATAAAAAGATATATAGATATAGATATATAGTTTTTAATTTGTTGAACTTTTTTGGTAAAGATGTTCCAAATATAAAAATTACTCTTTCAACATTTCAGTTGTACAGTTCACTGTGAACTTAGCATCACTATCCATCTTTAGAATGTCCCTCTTCATAATCTTAGTATGCCCCAAGACCTTAGCACAACTGACTCCATGACAGAACTACCATTCACGCTGTAAAACTAGCACTTAGACAACACCACTTGCCAAGGCCAAAACAAAGGCCTAATCCATCAAAGTCCATATTGGTCTGGGAAGGTCTCTGAATGGACTAACCTTGCTATTTAGCCTCTGTCGTTCTGTTCCTAGTTAACTATTCTCGTTAACTGAAGTATGTGAACCCAGGACATGGCTTTTGTGTGTAAAACCTCACCCTGAGAGAGGCTCAGTGCTACACTAGGATCCTGAATGCCCAGGGTAGTCACTGGCCAGCTAAGAAAGACTTTCTATTGACTTAAGCCCACGTTTGAACAGTCTTCTTTGGCAGATACCCCACAACACGAAGCACTAACACCCCACCCCACTCCTCAGCCTCTGGCATTACTATCCTGTGTCCTGTCTCAATGGACATGGCCACTCTACGGCCACCTGTGACTAGAACCACGGGGCACTTACTGGTTTTGTGGTTAGCTTAGTCATTCAACATATCCACCTTACTTAAGGTCCACCCCAAAAAAGATATGTCAGGGCCTCTGTGTCTTGGGAAGCGGAGCTGCTGTGTGTGAGTCTAGCTTTAATACCCATCCCAGAGACATCGTCACTGAAATCATCTGCACAGTACAAAATACTCCAAAAGCTTCAAATCAAATGCTAGTTCAGTTTCAGAGGCGTTCTAGATCATTAAAGATGCTTGCTCAAGAATGCCTTTACCAAGAACAGTCTTGGTAATTCTGTACCATAAATGTGATCCCCTCAAACACTGCACCCTGTGCCACTCTCCCTTGAGTAGGAGTCAGAGGCGCTCCTAACACATCTCCTTCAGGGCCACCCTCATGCCAGTCACATACTGACTTCACTATGGCATCTGGCATACCCAATAGGGAAGAATCACTCATGGACATCAGCGTGGACGGGATGCTGGCACCCAGAGCAGGCTGGTGCTCACCGAAACCATTTGCAGAAAAAGAGAAGGAAACTGTCACCCCAACTGAAGTCAAATGCCTGGTGTTGTTTGTTATCAAAGCTACAGTGGTTATGGTGGGAATGTAGCTTTAAGAAATTGATTTTAGGGGCTGGAGAGATGGATCTTCCAAAGGTCCTGAGTTTAAATCCCAGCAACCACATAGTGGCTTATAACCATCCATAATGAGATCTGATACTTTTTTTTTTTGTTTTTTTGGGTTTTTTTTTGTTTTGTTTTGTTTTGTTTTGTTTTGTTTTGTTTTGTTTTGTTTTTTTGGTTTTTTCGACACAGGCGTTCTCTGTGTAGCCCTGGCTGTCCTGGAACTCACTCTGTAGACCAGGCTGGCCTTGAACTCAGAAATCCACTTGCCTCTGCCTCTGCCTCCCAAGTGCTGGGATTAAAGGTGTGCACTACTGCCTGGCCTGATCATAATGAGATCTGACTCCCTCTTCTGGTGTCTGAAGACACCAGCTACAGTGTGCTCAAATAAATAAATAAATAAATAAATAAATAAATAAATAAATACTTCCTTAAAAAAGGAAATTGATTTTAAATTTCATCACCTATATCAAACTTAAATCCTTTTTTTTTTCAAAATTATTTTTTAATAGAGCATATGTCTTTCAATTGCATCTCCTCCTTGACTATCTCTGCTTAACTCTTATCTGGTCCCATATAGAAATGCTGCCAGTGAGTTTAAGGAAGCAACATACTCCAGTACCCTTTTTGCAATCTTCCTGTTCTCAGTGAGGTCTCAAAATTTCTCTTTGAAATAAATTTCTCTTAGGTTTACATCTACATCTGAGTTTTCTGTGTAATTTTGCAAAATAGCATAAGCAATATGTTTTCACTGAAATGATGGTTTCGAATGAACACCTAGGCATTTTTAGAAGGAATTATTGAGATTTAAGAAAATCATCTTCAAAATATTGAAATCTAGGTAAACATTTTTTTAAAAAAAATGTGTTATGTCTAAATACTATGTACACAATGTTTTAACACTAAATGTCAAGCTTCTATCAGATTACCATGGGACCTCCCGAGTTCAAACACACCATCTGCTGAGTGCCCGCGCATATCTAAGGCTCTGATGGCAGGGGAAGCCCTCCATCCTTAGAGGCTGCTACAGCATTATATGAGCAACTGTGCCAATCAAGAGATCTTTCTTATCCCTCTGGCCCTCCTGTTAGGGGCGCACAGCCATCCCATGAGGAAGTAGAGGCTAGTGAATGGTCTGTGGTGGGCCTGGCCACCTGCAGAAGGCCCAGCATGGCACGGTATACCTAGCTCCCAGGGCTCTCTCGGACCTCTGTGAGTCACGAAATGAACAAGGCACACAGGTAAACTGTCTAATAGATGATGATCAAATACCCTCTTCACCTTGGGATCTCTCTATAATAAAGAGATTACTCCAAAAGACATTGTTTTCTTTTCATCGTTAAGACGTTTTCCAAACTGCTAACAGAAATATTAATCCCCGGAAGCCCTCTGCAGGGACACGCAGCAGCTAAAAGGAGCTCTGACAAGCCGCCAACCCAGTGATGTCACCGGCGAAGACGCGCTTTAGAAAGCTTGAAGCCAAGAATGGGAGAAGTTGGGTTATTTTGTTTAATGTTTCTGGGTTCTGCCTTCAAAGAATCTCTTTTAAATGTCATGATACTGTTTTCTAAAAGTTATGCTAACTCTGGAGGAGCTGGCCCTGGGACGCATCTCTTCCCACATGAATGGTAGATAAAAGATGGGTGGCATGTATGCCTGATCTCCTAAAATCCCGGCCTAGCAAATTTAGGTAGTAAAAATTACTTCTATGAGTTGTGTAATGCCCAGTGCACTGAGGAAGAACTCCTGCCCAAGGCCTGATGGCAGTCTGGATGGCTGTGACCCCTGTAGTATGTTGAGGCAGCAGGGTCCTGTCAGCTCTTCAAAGCCAGAAAAGGCCTTTCTGTACAGTCTCTTACTTGCATACCCATTGAAGGCACACTCTGGAAAATCCCCTCCTATTTACCACAAACTTGTAAGAGAACGCTCCTGCTCTAAAAACATGCCTTTGGGGATGTGAGGGTTGGGGGGGGAGGGGAGCCAGGGGAACCCCTCAAACATGTAGCCTGAACACACAGAGGCAGAGCGGAATGAGTTTTGGTGATGTTGATAGAGAGAGCTTGATTCTGTCCCTCAGCTCCCTGACCAGGAAGGAGCCAGACTGATGCTCCACCTGAACGTGCCCCCAACCCCACATCATGGTGGCATCCTTGTCTAATTAAGCTACCATAATGGCCAGAAAAGAGGCAGAACCACTGAGGGCCAATGGATAAGCAAGAGCCAGTGTGGAACAAGGCATTGCCATGAGTCAAAGACACCCGGCCAGATGTCCGTTCAGTCCACGGGCATGAGTGGGCTCCTCCCTCAGGGGGAGCGAGACTTGCTCCTTCCCTGTACTGTGTCCTAACACATGCTCCCGAGTGCCCAGTCACAGGGCTGATCTAGAGTTCCTGACACTGTGCTTCACCGTTCAATACAAGCCTGCTGATCAGGTTTCCACAGACGAGGTCTCAACTAAACAGATGAACTTAGAGTTTCCTAAGTGGCTCAGGTGTTTCTCAAGAGGTTGATAAATGTCAACAGTGATGAGCGGGCTGCCTTACCAAGGAAAGCAGGCCCTCACACAGCGGGGAAGCAGTCCCATTTGTATTCCACATGCCCAGGACAGCGTCTGGAAAACTACCTAGGGAAACATCATTTCTAAACAAACCAACGTTTTTAAACTGTTTACGTTGGCTATTTTCTTCATCTAATAAAAAAACTATTGATTGCTAAAATGTATGTTGATTTTCTTTTCAAAATATGCAAAGTTTTTTAAAAATTGTTTGATATTTCTAGTGTCAGTTGGAGCACACCCTCCAGGGAAAGAGAAATAGCATTCATCCCGCAAATATTTCTTAGACCTTGTGTCCCTAAGATTCATATTTAGAAATTAATTAGCTCTTATTAATGTCTGTAAGTACATTATTGCCCCCCTTTTACTTATATTCCAGAGTCTCAAGGCTTTTTAATATTACAGGGGGAAAAGGGCATAGCCAAATTAGTCTATTCCGAGTCCAGTGACACGGGCAACAACACAAGGAATCAGTGTTCTGGCTGCACTGACTCTGGCTAACACCACCGGTGGCTTCCTGACCTCCATAGAGGTCCTAGATAAAGGGCTCCATCCACTCTCCCACTGCTGAGTGACAGCAAGTAAGAACCAGTGAAAACCAGCAGAGGGAAGACCAAATCAAAGCCTCAGCCAGCCCTCTGCACAGTGGTGGAAAGCAGAAACGAACGGCCTGGTACAATCCCAGGAAGTGGAGCCCTGGCCTCCAGGGATGAGTCCTAATACAAAGAAGGTCCCTACACAGACCCCAGGAACCTAGAACCTCAACGGGGCCCTGCCCAGAGCCTGAGTAAGGAGGGTGGTATAGTCAGTGAGTTTAAAGAGAATGAGATGGTGGAACCCTCAACTCCCCATGAAGTGACAGAGGGGACCCACAGCCTCAGGAGAAGAGTTCAACACTGGTGGTCACCTGCCACCATATAAAGACTTGGCTGCTCCTGTCCATATCTACAACAACTGCCCAAAGACAAGGACAGAGAACGAGCACCCAGACTCACAGTGCATTGGATACACCCATGGGTGCTTATGTGGTCCTGCCGTGTCAACATCCACAAGCCATACTTGATGTCATGCCCACACTAAGGAAAGCCTGGCACCTGGGCCTAGAGAAAGGGAAGCAGTTACAAGAACACTCAACAGACACCAAGGCAAGGCACTCCCCGAAGACTCTAGATCAGCGGTACTCAACCTAGAGGTCATGGCCATGCTGGGGTTGAATGGCCAGGGTTATCTAAAACCATCGAAGAACACAGATATTAACAAGGGAGTTCATAACACTTGCAAAATTATAGTTATGAAGTAGCAATAAAAATAGTTTTGTAGTTGGGGGAGTCACCATGCCATGAGAAACTTAAAGGGTCCAAGCTTTAGGAAGGTTGAGAGCCACTGCTCTAGATCAATGCCAAAGGAAGCCTTATGTTGTTTGCGTCATGGATAAGTGGGTGGCTTGAGACAAGGTCTCACTTTGTAGCTCAGGCTAGCCTCCGTTCCATGACCAGCTGCCTCAGCCTCCTAAATACTGGAATGATGAGCATATCTATCATGCTGCAGCTGTGTGTTGTGACAGACTGACAAATGCAAGTTGCAGCTCACATGGTGATGCCATAGAAAGAGGACACGGCTGGAAGCTGTGACGCATGCTTGGGACTGAAAACATGAAGCCATGGCTGAACATTGAGAAAAGCAGTTAATGGTGGTTTTATTTTCATCCAGGAAAAAAAATATCAATTATTCATTCCCTGTCTTGGTTTCACTACAACCACTTGTTTCTTGGTGCCTACAATTAATCACCAGCTACCTTACAACTTGTAAACTCCTACAGTATATTGGAGAAAACTCATTTTTAATGCATAAGGTTAAAATACTCAAGCTTACTGGGGCTTCAGTGGATGAAATCTTTAATCATATTGGAAATACTCCCACATCAAGTTCTTACTGGCTTTTGCATCTGGGAGTCCTGGCCTAATAAGGCAGAACTCTGCCTTATTATTAGAAGGCTGCCTCTTTTAATGAGCATGAGGTCAGGGCCACAAACTCTCCTAAATGTGATGATATGACGACCATACCCAAGACATGTGCCATGACACTGAGACCTCAGTCATTCTTCTCTCCATCTCCGATGACATCTTCAGTTGAAGTCCTTAGGCACAGCCAATCTCTGAGGCCATGGTCCCATCCCTCCCTTTAGACATAGGTGCCCAGGGCTGGTAGACACAAGCCTCTTCCTGAGATAGTTAACGCTGCATCCTCTTGGCTACACTATGTTACCTAGACACTTAGTCAAGCATCCAGTGTTGCTGTGATGTTTTCCAGGCAGGATTAGCAGGAGACTCTGAAGAAAACAGAGGCTCTTTACAAACGGGGTGGACGTCAGGAGCAGGGGACGAGGGGAGAGGACTGTGGGGGAAGGAGGGAGCAGGGAGGACTACAGATCATGGAGGAAGCTTAACTGTGACAAGGTGACCATGGGAGACATGCACCGCAGTCCAGCCATGCAGCATGCAAACCATGGCCTGGTCATAGAAGGAGCAGCCCCACCTCCCTAGTCCTCTGTGCACAGAGCGGGATGGACACACTCTGATTTCTCCTGGCCTAAATTATTATGGCGCTGATCTCCATTCGATGTGGAAGAGGCTGCTAGCTGAACCCTACTAAGTGTTCCTGCATCACTTTCTCTTCTTTTTCTCCCCCTTCTTCTCCCCTTCCTCCTCCTCCTCTTCCTCCTCTTTATCCTCCTCCTCTTCTTCTTCTTCCTCCTCCTCTTCTTCTTTTTGATTCTGAGTTATCTATTTAAAATGTTTCAAATTTCTCCAAATTTACTGTAAAAGTGGGTAACAAATTACTCCCATACTAAACTGCTCCCGACTGCCTTATATCCCCCACTTTTATTTAAAATAGATATTTTTCTCATATAATATATCCCAATTATGGATCTCCTCCCGGCTCCTTCTCCTGGCTCCTCCTTTCCTTCCTGATTATTCAGATATACCAGACTTCTGTCCATCATTAGAAAACAGACTTCTAGGGCTAATAATGAAATTAAATAAAGACTAAGGCATCAGAACAGGGCAAAACAAACAAACAGAAGGAAAAGAGCCCAAGAGACGGCACAAGAATGAAGATATAGGAGATGCACTCATTCTCACCCATACACCCAGAAACCACATGAACTGAAACTAAACTGAAAAAAGATTCAAAAAGTGTGTGTGTGTATGTGTGTGTGTCTACACACATACACACACACATATGTATATATGCTTTACATTTTGCATATATATGCAAAAGAACTATAAATAAAGAGAAAATACATAAAATAAAATAATAAAAATTTAAAAGCCCCAAATATTATAAGACCATGAACCGCCAAAGATACCATTGAGTTCATTTTGTGTTGGCCAACTACTGCTGGGCATGGGGTCTTACCCTTAAGAGTGGTTTGTCTCCTCAGTGAGACTCCCTTGGAGAAAACTATTCATTCATCTGCAAGTGGCTATCGACTGGAGATAGGTTCTGGACTAGGGATGGGGCCTGTGCACCATCTCCTCTCAGCTCTGGGACCCCAGCTGGCGCAGGGCCTGTGGCCGCTGCCTCGTCTCTGACTCCAGTGTGCTCCAGTCCTGTTGTACGTAGGCGGCACCGTTTCCTGAGGCCTGCCACTCCTCTCACCCCTCCACTCTTTCTGCCTCCTCTTCTGCAAGGTTAGCTCCCAACAGGGTGGGGGTGACATCCCTTTCCGTGTTTGGTAAAACCTAAGTGTGTGTGTCCACCTGTGTGGGATGGCTACGCACTGTCTGTAGCCTGTGTGGGTAGACAGGCACATTTTTATTTCTTTGTGACCACTGTATTAGTCATATTTTGAAATGATTGTTTTTCTTACCACATCAATATAAGAAAGAAGCCATTTTCTGATTAAAAAAAAAAAAGACACCTCCCCCCACTTCCCACAACCACGCCAGGCTGGATTTCCATCTGGGTGGCACGCATGCTCCTCCCTATCGCAGTTCTGCTGCACCTGTGGGACTGGGGTGGGTGTGTTGGTATTTCAGAAAGTGATGTTTACATGACCAGGGACAAACTGCGAGGCTCAAAGAGAAGCCGAAGATCCTTACCCTCCCTGTGTCGAGAGTTCAGATTCTGAGCATTCCCGAGACAAAACACCCACGGTTGACTCCAAGACCGTGGAGACTGATAAATATCAGGTCTTCGAATGGGAGTTAACACTTGGGTTGGGGATTTCGGATTCAAGAAAAAAGGCGGCTCGCTATGGTGATCAGCTCGGACAGAAGCCTTGCCACAGAACCAGCATCTTCAACACTCACGGAAACTACAAAGATGATTTCAACCTGAGGGAAGACGCGTTCATACCAACTCTCCTCTGTTAACAACAGCCCTTAAAGAAGGGAGAACTGTTTTATTTTTATTCCTTTCAGCATCTTTATGGGAAAACAAGATAAAGCGAAAACCTTATGTCATGGAACAAAGCAGAAAAATCAAAACATCAGCTCCTGGAGTCGCCTAGACCAGCAGAAACGGGACCTTGGAACTCGAAGCCTGAAGTCTGCAGTGTCTTCCCTGGGGCCCAGCAAATGCTGAATTCGCAGGAAGCTGAGCCACCAGCCTCCCTCTGTACCAACTCACACTGTCAGTGCCCAAGACTCCCACCACAGCGCAAACTCCCTAAGTGATCAGGGGTGATGCACAGGCCCTGCACTGATGGCTTCCTCAGAGCAGCCTGGGTCGGGAAAGAGCAGCAGGCATGTTGGAAACGCTGAAACCTGGAAGCCACAGAAGAGCAGTCACATCCAAGCCCCAGGTGAGGGCCACCCCTAGCACCGCCCTATGTCCGTGAGACACCCCCTGACCCCGTCACCCTAGCATGCCTGCCTCATAGCCCACAGCGGGCTGTAAGCAGCACCCTGTCCATGGCTAGCTCTGGGTAGCAGCAGCATCTTAATGCTCAGTTAAGCAGTCAAGGTCAGCAAAGGGGTGGCGGGTCGTGCTTTAGAAACCAGTGGGACTAGTGTTTGAGAAATGGTCTCCAAAATTCTTCATGAGAGTACCAGCCCCGCACCCTCTTTCTTTTAAAATAAAAATATCCTTTAATTTGCCGTGGGAGATGATGAAATCCTAAACTCAGCTTGTTCCTTTTCCTTCTATATTCTTTTCCTCATCCTTGCTTCATTACTACCAGGGTTAGCCAGAATGGCTCTACTTTGTCTGCAAATCAGAAAAAGACAAAAACAGAAACACTTGGATCTTTCAAAACATTTGAAAAACACCCCTCTGCAGCCCGTGTTCTCAACTAAGCCCTTAGCACTGCCAGATCCTCAGCCAGGAGGTAGTACTCCCAGAGTGCTCAGCCAGGAGGTAGTGCTCCCAGAGTGCTCAGCCAGGAGGTAGTAGTGTTCCCAGAGTGCTCAGCCAGGAGATAGTGCTCCCAGAGTGCTCAGCCAGGAGGTAGTGCTCCCAGAATACAGAAACCCAGAGCGAGCCGGAAAGACCACCGAACACAGACACAACTGGCCCCAACCCCAGGTGTGCCCCTGACTGAAGGAAGGGGACGCCTCAGCCAGCTGTGGCCATCCACTCCAAAGGGGGACACGCCGGCAGCTGCTGTGAAGGGGACAAGGGCATTTGCTGATGCGCTGACGTGCCTGTGTGTGAACTAAAAGCAGTCTGGAGCAGACAGGCAAGGCCAGAGGTGCCGCTTCTGCCTCCTCTGTGCCGGCTGGTTTGGCTGCAGCAGCTGTAGAGACTGTCAGGTGAGGGCTGGGGAAGAAGCCACGGGGCTGTGTCCCGAGTCCTTTCAGTCCGTGATGACAGCCGTATCGATTTCCCTGCCTAGACTCTTTCACGGGCACAGAAACGCAAACACACAGACTCAGCATTCAGCTGTTACCTTGGTTCTGGAAGCTTCGTAACTTAACTCCCAGAGAAGCTGGGAAGAAGTCAGCTGCACACAGAGAGAGGAGAGCTGTCTAATCCGGCTTATGGGGTTTTGTATGATCTTCTAGCCCCGTGCCTAGACCCAACTTTACAGACAATGAGGGTAACTTCACTGCAGATATGAAAGCTGATGGGGCAACAGAGTTTAGAGGACAAGGCATCAGTAAAGGCTTCCTGGAGGGCTCAGGAGTCACGAGCCCTACTGGGAGGGAGGGAGGGAGATAAGGAGGGATGAAAGATGAGTCCCTCAGGCGAGGTCAGAGCAGGGCTGCTGGAGAAGACTTTGCCACACAGCTGATTTGAGAGGCAACGTGAATGCAGAGTTAGAACAGGAGAGAACAGGCCTGTGAGACAGGGGCCTCAGCAGAAGCGAGTGTCTGTTCCAGGAGGTAACAGGACATGAGCAGCCCAACAGTGGGTGCTTAAGGAATAGATCACAGTGATGGGCTAGGAACTTGCGACTGTGGAAAGGAGGAGGGCAGGGAACAGACAAGAAGGACCCAAGGCCCGAGCATCTGCAGATGGTCCCGAAGAGAAGTGGACTGCATAGGCCTGAAGAGGGAGCAGGCGGGGTTGCTTAAAGCAACGTGCACATGCGATGATGGACAGCCAAGGTGAAAACTCCCCACAGACTCTGGAAGGTTGCTGACGGTCTGCAGACGCGTTGAGGCCGGTGTCCCGCTTTGGGAAACGAACGTCGTCGCTGAGGTGACAGCTGGAGAAATGAGATCAGATGAACGAAAACACGGAAGACAAAGAGGATGCGAGGACATTGGGAAGTGCTCACGAGGGGATAAAATAGGATGATGGGAAGTGAGTGTCCCGTGTGGCTGACTTAATAATAACTAAGCAAAGTGCCTAGTACTCTATAGAGACAATCACACAATGAGATCCAGCCATGGCCTTTAAAACAGAGGCTGGGGTGGGAACCAGAGGGAGGAAGCAGATTACATCAGGCGGGGTCAAAAAAGTAGAGGTCACAGAGGTCATCTGGAGGACAAAGCCGAGAGAGGAAAGGTCTGGAATGGCGAGGATTTTAGGGCGGAAGCTCCTGAGAATGCTCATGCAGCCATATAAGAGATGCAAAGCAAATCTTCATCCTCAAAATTGCAACAATGGGGGGACTTACAGAGACACCCCCAAAACGGTGTAGATGATGTGTTGATATGGGAGACAGCAGGGCTGAGCGCCATCTGGGAAAGATGTCTGTGCACCGTGGGTGGTTTCATGCTATGGTGGGCAGTGTGGAGGATTAAGTGATAGCTGTCCCACCCAGCCTCGGACATTGGAAGAGTCAGTCTCTGGTTGGTGGTGCTGTTAGGATGTCTGGCCTTGCTGGAGAAAGCATGTCACTGGAGGCAGGGGTTGAGAATGTAAGACCCTAGTTCTAGTTTGCACTCTGCTTCCTGCTCCCTTTCAAGGGATGAATGAGCTCTCAGCTGGCTACCCCCAGCCACCACCGTGCCTGCTGCACCCCCCACCATGATGAACTCTGATCCCACTAGAGTAGCAATCCCATATAAGTCCTTCCTCACACAAGTGGCCTTAATTGTGGTGTTTGATCACAGCAACAGAAAAATACCCCAGTGCAGGCAGAAATCCCTGGCTATGACATACTAGCAGTGCCTAATGTATATTCCCATTCCTAGTGATTCGGATGAGTTTTCATGACATAGAGACATTGTTTTATTTTGCCATGAAAAAGACACTTCCACCATCTGCTGCAATCACACTTAGGCAGACTCAGGGCAATACCTTCATCAGCTCCTTAGACACACGGGTCAACTTTTATATTAAGAAAAAACCCACTGTGTGCAAAACAAACAAACAAAGAACCAAAAAATTATAAAAAAAAAAAAAACCCAACACTTTCTTTTCTTCAGCAGGCAAATTCATGGCTTTAATGTCTAATTTCTGTAACACTTTGTGATGGTTGAGTCATGTGCCAGTTGCTTGCGTACAAAGTAAACTCTTCAATCTTCATTGGAGACTCCTTCAAACACTGAAGTATAAACTGCTCCAGCTTGGCTGACCATTCACACTTAATCTCACCATTCCTGACGTCAGTCAGGATGATTAAGAGGGAAATATCATCACTAAGTACTGATACTTTAAATGTTTGCAAAAATACACTTCGTGGAATGAATGAGTTCCATCAAAGCATTCTGATTAGAGATTTGGGTTAAAATGATGGTACCAACTCAGGCTTCATAAAAATAGTGACTTCCATGTTTCCCATGATGTCTGCTATTTTATTGGCCAATGAGACATGCAGAGTGGCATACAGACTCTACAAAGAATCACCTCAGATCCGTGCACCTTGACTGTGGTCATAGAGGTAGGTATGCGTGAAAGAATGGTGGCCCGGCCCCTGCTAAGGAATGACCTGTACACATCCCAGTGTCCCCTGAATTGGGTCACATGAGGAAAATGCCTTTTAAAGTTGCAGCATCCTCTTGTCCAAAGTGGCTCTCTTCGAAGGAAAGGTCTGTTTTCACTGGTCCTCTTGGAGGTTTGACTGACAGTTGAGACTCAGACTCAACCCTCACAGCCAAGTGATCGGGCATGGTCAAGACAGATCTTCCTTTCTAGCGAACTCTGATCTTACTGTGGCAACATATTTCAAGCCCACTTTCTAGAAGTGAATGAAACTAGGGAAAGTGCCTTAATCTTACCCTACCCAACTCAACAGCTCCAACAACAGTCAGTCTTAAATTCCATTTTTTTTCCTTCAGATTAAGTCAGATGACCTCCACTGAAGAGACGTGTTTGCCCTCCCAGGCTGCCACATGTAGACAACAATTTGGAAGACTGAAACCACTAGTCCTTCCTCTGCCTCTGGTACTTGGCCTCACAGAACCCCACAGGCTGACACCACTTGGCGCCATGCTGTGTCCAGGTGCTCGAGCCAAATGCTGGCTCCTTGGCAAGCCGTTTCCCAGGACAGGTGCCTCCTCTCTGGGATTTAATTGCCTGTGAGTGTTGTTACGCCTCCCTCCATGGCTCCCTCAGAGACATAAGTTTCCCTCCATGCATGTCCTCCTACCTCTCAGCCAAGCCAAGACAACTAACCCCTACACCTGACTTTGGTTTCCAAAGCCATGGTCTTTCTACGTACCCTAGGTTGGTCTCCAACTTACAGATTTCCTGTTTCTGCCTCCCAAATGCTGCCCCATACACTTAGCCCTGAGATGGTTTTTTTTTTCCTAAATAAAGGAAATGTAGAAATGTGTGAGCCTAAAGGGTAAAAGAAGGCAGAGAAAAACTGGGAAAAAAAAAAGATACTTCAGAAAAACCGTTTTGTTTTTTTTAAAGACACTTTTCCTGTTTTTATTTAACATTAGTAGCATTGTTTCCAAACAATGGAAGTGGAGTGAACTGACATCAAAGCTGTTACTGTATCTTATTTCTGGTCATAGAATCCTCTTCCAATATGGGGAGGAGAATACCCATTGCCCAGTAAGTTACATCAGAAGAGGAATCCAACCTACCATTTCCAACCTACCATTTCAATCATAGTTCCCAAGAACATGTTTGTTTGTTTGTTTATGTTCCATGACAGGAACATGTTTGCCTGAACTGCACGCACTGTCCAAAGCAAAGGCTGAGGGGTGGGGGTGCACAGCTCACAGCTCACAGTGTGAAGTGTGTGGATCCCAGCCAAGCTCTGGCTTCATACAGAGACGAAACAAAAGGGTTCTCACATATCCGTGTCTCTGGATTCCTCTCCTGATGTAACTTACAGGGGAATGGGTATCCTCCCATACTGCAATAGGATTATATGGCTTGAAGTAAGACACAGAAACAGCTTTGATGTCCATTCACTCCACAGAGGCCAGAGCATGCTTGTTGGATCTTGTCCCATCGGCGCTGCGGGGACATTAAGTTTAGAGAATGTTCCTAACATTAAAATTCTAGTACAATGAGCACCCTCCACAGAGGAAAGACTCAGCAAACAATGAATAAATGGAATGACCCAAAAGGAGGGGCCGCTGTAAGCATTTTCTCTTTAAAATTCTACTCACTGTGAACCAAAACTTCAGAAACAGAGAAATGATTACGGATCCGTATGTATGCAGCTGTGGCATAGGACTAATGTAGTCAACACTGTCCATGATCCTCTGATATGTGTACAGCCTTATTATTAATGCCAACGTTATTTCAGAAATATCGTGTATTCAGAAATATAGAAAGTTCAAATGCAATTATATAAGTTGTAGGAAAAAAAATGGAGCAATCACTTACTGAAAATTTAGTTTGTGCTCACCTAAATGGAATCTTGTGTATTAATTTACTTATTCGTTTATCCATTCATTTACTTATGTAACGATTGTGGTCCTGGGATGGATCATGCAACTCTGTACAGGGTAGGCAAGTACATGGCTCAGCACCCCAGGGCTATTCTTACACCTTCTGACTGTTTTCCTTGAGATAGCATCACACTATGTAAACTACAGGGCTGGCCTTGACGTTCTGATTCTCCTACATCAGCTTCCTGCGCAGCTAGAATTACAGGCCCAGGCCCCACATCTACTTTAAATTTAAATGTATTAGCACCAAACACTTTTGTGTGTTGATGACATAATGCATGTGCAATATTTATATGGTTAACCAATCTGGTCTCTTATCCATCTCCATCTTTTGGTTCTAAGGATTTCAGGCAATGTATTATTCCTTTACAGCAATAGCTAATGCAGTAAAAAAATTTTCAACAAAAGAGCCAAAACAAACTGGGTAACTCTTTAGAATACTATGGAAGTGAATTTGCCCCAGTTTTGCCCTGCATAATTTTGCCTCTTGAGGATTTTGAAAAGAAAAAAAAAAAGATGGAATAGTTAGCATCGATGACTCACACCTGTAAGGAGGAGCTAGTCGAAGACAGATGCATGGAGCTCTGGGAGCACGCTGGTCACGAGCCCCTCCACAGTGAGCTGGGCGTGTCCAGCACAAAGGACAGCACTCTGTCCTCATCAAGCTAGCTGGCTCTTCTTGAGATGAAGCCCAAAGCCCCAGGGGCTGCTACCCGTTCCTTGCCAACACTTGTACCTCCATGAAGCACATCCTTTAGGAGAGTCCTAAAGAGAAAGCGGCTGCTGGAGCTTTAACAGGGCACTTGAGAGAGAAGAGTACCATGGGAGAAATACACTATGATGCTCCGGATAAGACCACCTGGGCCCACAGCCTGCTGGACTGCAGACTGGACGCTAGTCGGAAATGAAGACGCAAAGAGCTCTAGCGAAGACGCCCACAGCTTTCAAACCTGACACACCATCACCAGTCAGTCACAGCAACATCTCCTGCCGGGGGTGGGGGGAGTGGGGGGGGGCTGGCTCTCAGCACGCCCTTCTGCCCCACCATCATGCCATAAGCCATGCATTCCCTCTAAGAGATTCTCATATTCATCTGCAGAATCGCAAGAGGAATAACTCTGAACTATGCAGGAAAACAGTAGCCAAATGTTCTCCAGACTGACCCAGCGGCATGATGGTAGGGAGATGTCTTATCCTGGTATCAAGATTCTAGCCCAAAGGTCCGGAGAGATGGCTTAGCAGTTAACAGCACTTACTGCTCTTGTAAGAACCTCGATTTGATTCCCAGCATCCATGCAGCAATTTGTAACCACATATAACTCTACTTCCGGGGGGGCGGATCTGGCCTCCACAGACTCTAGTAACATATAGTATCCACACATGCAAGCAAAATGCCCATACACATAAGATAATTCATTTCTTTAAAACTTAAGCATACTTTTGCCATGTTATCCAGCAGCCATGTTCCTTGGCCTTTACTGGAGTGAACTGAAAACATTTGCCCAGACAAGTTAACAATGGCAGTCCACAGAAAAACCTACACACTGGTATTTAATGTCACTTTATTTAGAATTGTCCAAGTTTGGAACCTACCCAGATGCTTTTCATGGGTGCATAGTTGCGATGGTTAATCTTCACGGTTGACTTGATGTTAGAACATTTCCAAAGAGGATTAAATGTGGAGAGAATAAACACACATACACACACACACACACACACACACACACACACACACAGAGAGAGAGAGAGAGAGAGAGAGAGAGAGAGAGAGAGAGAGAGAGAGAGAGAGAGTGAGTTTACTGTAGATGGCACTAGTCCTGCCCTGGGTCCTGAGCTAAAGGAGAAAGAAAGAAAGCCACCTGCACACCAGTATTTCTTTCTCTGATCCCTAATCCACTGAGATGTTAGTGTTCACACTTTTACAGAACACCCCAAGGACACCGGCTGCCATGCCGTCCAGCCATGATGGGCTGTATCCGAAAAATAAATCCTCCCCCTTAAGTTTCTTTTGACAGGAATTTGGTGACATCAAAAAAGAAAACTAACTAATGCAATTGATCAACAAATCACTGGCCCTGGAGAGAATGGAACCAGCCAAAAAGCCAAGGAAAGACCCAAAGGAACCACTGGTGTATCTTGCTAAGTGAAAGAGGCCACTCGCCATTTCCTTCTGACAGAGGACATTCTAGGAAAAGCACAGCTATGGAGATAACTAGAGATCAGTGGAGAGAGGATGGTCAGATGGCTCAGTGGGTAAAGGTCCATCCCGATAGCAAAGGAGAGAACAATCACTGCAAGTTGTCCTATGACCTCAGTACATGTGATGTATGGAAAGGGGACGTGTTCTACTTCATTTGCCTCAGTTCTTGTCCGTTCTGAGAGTGTGAGCCAACAGCAGTGATGTCGTGAGCTCTGTGCCCATGCCAACACTGTAACCTGTCGTAAAAGGACTGTTAAGATAATCATTGCAACAAAGGTCTTAGCACTTAGTGACTATCAGAAAAAAAAACACAGAATGACCATTTATTAATCATGTTAGCTACAAAACTTTATAACCCCATATGATTTAATAAAGTAAATGGGTTGACGGTATGATATCCAATTTTAAAATTCTAGTGTTGAGAGTAAATGGTATAAGGAAATATAAACTGAGGTAGTCAGGATGGTTTCCAAGGCAGAAGCTGCTCTCGGGCAGTAGCTCTCAACCTTCCTGATGCTGGGAGCCTTTCATAAGGTCCCTCAGGTTGTGGCGATCCCCAACCGTAAAATTGTTTTCAATACCATTTCATAACAGTAATTTTGCTATGAATTGTGATATAAATATTTTTTGGAGATAGAGATTTGTCAAGTGGGTCGTAAACCATAGGTTGATGACCGCTGCTCTGGAAGATTGAAGGAAAAAAAAAAGAAAAATAAACAAAACAAAAAACCCATAAAAAAACAGAAGCAAAGAAACAACAACAACAAAAAAAAAAATCCACACCTGGGACTAGAAATTACCTCAACTCAAAATAACGCCTGTGGCTTGCCAGCCCTGACTTTTCTCACTGTGGTTAAAGTGTCTTCTATCAGAGGTGAACGTTGAGATATAAAAGCCAGGGTAGGAATCCCAACATGCCACAGAGAAAGTCCCTAAAGCCCAGAAGACAGCAACATTCCTCTGGAAATAACCTCAACTGCAGTCCACATGGAAACCTCAGGAACATACTGGCCATAGTGAGACCCAGCTCTTCTTGGGCTTTCTGACCCATTTGGCTCCAATAGAAGCCCCTTGCTTAACATCAGACAGTGCAGTTCTCTGTTCTATATAAAGCCCACCGGAACAAAGGCATATGCGTTGACAGTATCCTTGATACAAACCACAACTCCCAGGAGATTGCCATAGTTAATAGATAGGCCTGGTTTCATGTTACTAAAAGAATAGCAAGGTCAAACTGCACTGTGGATCCACCCAACAAACACTGGATGCCCTGGACGAAGGCATCGGGCTCTGCAGTACACCTGAAGACTTTACAAAGGTCCAGGATTCTGGTAATATCTTAATGAGGGTCTGTATCTCAAAGATCTTTCTCACTTCCAAGGACACCAAAGGAACAGTTCAGCAGATATCTTGTTGGGCTTCTGTGAGCTAATTGCACAGGGCAACTGTGAAAACTCAGGCATGGTGTAGACAAAGAATAAGTGAAGGGAGGCTTTCGGTCCTCTCGATGGTGCTCACGAGGAAAGTAAGAGTCACGGGGAGTGCTTCCTAGTCTCTGGAAAGACGTCGTCTCCTCACAGAGGAAGCTCTGGAAAGATGTCTCCTCACAGAGGAAGCTCACTTCAACCTACTGCAACCTTCCTTTTGTGCGTGCTTCAAGGGTGCTGGGTGTAAGGACTGACCCTGTGTGTGACCGAACTGGAATGAGAGATTTGATTCCAGATTGATGCAGCATCCAGAGCCACACAATATCCAGCCCACGTGTCTGCCCCCGACACCCAGGAAGCACTGATTAGCCAAAAGATAGCATGCACGTGAGACTTCACACTCAAAATGTCTACCAGTATCCAACCCCAAGCAGGTTCTCAGTGGGTTCCTGAAACCCACGACCAGCCTTCCTGGACCATGTAGCCTGCTTCTCTTTGAGGGGTCATGTTAGAAAAGGCATTCCTGTTTTGAAGAGCTTTTTCAAAAAAAGGAAAAGGAAAAAAAAAAAAACTAGATGATCGAAGATCTTCATTTCACCGAGAGTCACACAGGCTTCATAAAATTAAAGCATATACATATTCATTTCATTGACAACACACCCACACGCTGAGATATACACACTAGAAAAATTAATCTAAGCGGCACACCACAGAAGGCATGGTGCAAACAGAGGGAAACTACTTACAGCTCAGTAGTACGGAATTCCTGAGTAAACCAGGCTGAGGAAAAGGGGAACAACTGCAAGAGCTCAGCGTGAAAGTCATGTGACCCGAAAGGACATCAGAGTACACTCGCTGACCAAATGCCCCCTAAATCAGAGCTGATGCAAGCAACCGGCACCAGGGCCTTGGGCTACACCTATGTAAGAGTGACTGATACCCAAGAGGGCGCCATGAAAACCCCAGCAGAAGGAACCTCTGAGATCTTTCTTCAGGCATCTTGTAATCTGTGTGCTGTCTCTCCACCTAGGAGAGGATGTGGCAGGTGGCTCTGGTTGGCTCTGGTTGGCTCTGGGGACATCTAAAAGGGGACCTTTTTACATCAAGCAAGAGTGAAAACCAGAGAGCACATAGATCCTCTCCTTCTGCCCTCTAGGCTGATCAGGGTTCATTGTGTAAGAAATCAACACAGGACACCCTGTGGGAACGGTCCCTTTGGAACTGTGACCTGCTAGTAGCACACAAGACAGCCTGCTGACGGAACGTTCCACCTTCCCCCATACTGTCCCCAAAATGATTGTCACCCGAACAAGAGCAAGAGCTGTGTCCAAGGAAGGACCGATCACTCCACACTTGGGTCTGCTCAGGGACTGTCACAGTGAGTGACACAGGCCTCAATGTGAAGTGAGGGCAAGTGGGCGGAGCCAGGGCAGTGGTGGCTTTACCATTGCTGCAGAGTAATCTGCGTGTTCACAGAAGGGCAGCATCATAGGCATAGACACACAGTTCACACGCCAGTGAAAGGGGGGGCTTCCGTGCTATATCCCCTGCACTATCTTCCTTAGAAATGAAGAAAATTGTAAAAACAATGGGAGGTGACAAGAAAAATCTACGATTCAGTCTCTCTCCACCATTTCCCCCAGAAAGCATTAAAAATAAAATAAAAGTTATGTCTTTCATTTGCTTTGCCTTATTTTTTTTTTTTTTTACATCTGTGTATCAATGTTACGGTTTACTGCAGTGTATCTCAACCTTCCTGATACTGTGATTCTTTAATACGGTTCTGCATGCTGTGGTGACCTCAACCATAAAATTATTTTGTCGCCACTTCATTAACTGTCATCTTGCTAAGTTATGAATGGCAAATATCTGATATGCAGGATAGCTGACATATCACACCCCCCACAAGGGGTCATGACCCACAGGTTGAGAGCCAGGGGGTTTACTGGCAGTGAGGAGGGACCACGTATATGAGAATGTGTATCTCTCCTCATGGGCCCAGATATGGGTCTTGGCATCATCACGATCCCCACCACATGCCCAGCTTGTTTCTGATGACCCTCACTTGCCCTCCAGCCGGTACTCTCAAGAAGCCTGCCCTAGCAAGCGGGGACCGGGGACCAATCGCTCCTCCAGAAATATCCGTCTGGGCTGCATCGTTTTTCCAGCAACTAAAAATGTTGTCACCATGTCAGCGGCAACAAATGTGTGTGTCTGAAGCACAGAACAGTGCTATCTGTCATACTCTAGCGGGACATTCTTAGGCTTTGGTTTTGCTATCAGAACTTTATTTCCATGAAGTATACCCTGTAAGTCTTTCAAGGTGTGGACCCCAGCAAGGCATGAGAAACCCGAAGCAGCACCCAGCCCACGTGGAGCCCTGGGACTCTGAGCTGCATGGTCCCACTGCTTGGGGTTCACGTCAAAAGCCTCCCTCCCTCCATTCTTGGAGTACTGTCTTTAAAGACTAGCAAGGCGCATTTCCAGAAGGAGGTGTGCCCAGGGGTAAGATGCCATCGTGTCCCAGCCCAGGGCGACACCTCACACTATGAGCTGAACCTTTCTACGCTGATCATTGATCGACAGGCAGGTGATGGTCTGCAGAGCCAAGATGGGCACGTATTGGGGATAATGACAATACCGATTCCCATATCTGGGCCCCATAAGGAGAGATACAAATTCTCATGGGCTAGGTCCCACCTCACTGCCAGTAAACCAGTGGTTCTCAACCTGTGAGTCACGACTCCCTTGGGGGTCAGATATCAGATATCCTGCATATCATATATTTACATTATGAATTCATAACAGCAAAATTTACAGTTATGAAGTATCAATGAAATAATTTTTGATTAGTGTCACCACAGCATGAAGAACTGTATTAAGGAATCGTAGCATCAGGAAAGTTAAGCCTGGGGTAGGGACAGGACCAGGAGTTCTACAGTCAGCTCACTGGGCCTTCCCTCTTTCCCTGTCCTCATCTCCTCCATTTCAGTCCTTCACTCCCTTGCACTGATAATGTCCCCTCTCGTATTAGGGAAACACAGCTGTCCAGTGATGAAGCCTTAGCTATGGCCACCTAGCCGCGAGAATGGTCCAGCTCTCAGAAGCAGAGCTGCTAGACGCTCATGCGGAGATGAAATGTTGGAACTCTGCTCTTCACTTGTGAGACTTCCGAAGGTTCTGGTCACCTTGAGGGACAACGTGGAAGACTCTTATGAAACTGAACGTACCCAGACCACAAGCTTCCTCAGTATTTGCCCAAAGAAGAATTTATCCACACAGCCTTCCCAAGATACTCACAACAACTTCACTCACAACGACCAATTGGACATCTTTAGGGGATGGATGGCAATGTGATATCCATCTAGAACATTGCACAGCACTAGAAAGGAACAAGCTAGTGTCTCAGGAAGGTATTAAGGGTTAGATTCGAGCTAGAAAATACCTGTCCCAGGTAGCACATGCAGTCAACAGTTGGCCACAAAATCCTGCCCTCAGAATGATGAGAGAGGCCCAGGTTTGTGCCTTCCACCCCGCAAATATAAAGAAAGGGAGCAAGCTATAGCTATGACCCACCGAAGTCAAAGAGAGCAAAGTTGAACTGTCAGCTATACCGATTCCAGAGCAGCTAGACTCCAGACCCAGGTTCCAAGGACTCTTAGCCACTTTGCTAGTAGCCAAGAAACCATCGTGGCCACAGAAATGTCTAGGTGTTGGTGACTATTTGGAAGTGTGACTTGGTCTCCATGCTGGCTATTGTCAACCTGAGACAAGCTAACGTCATTTGGGAAACGTGAACCTCACTTGAGAAAGTGCCCTCTCCACATTAGCCTATGAGGCATTTTTTTTTTTAAATCAAAGATCAATGCAAAGAAGTTCAGCTCATTGCACTAAGTGTCAGCCCTGGGCTGGTGGTGCTGATGTGTATAAGAAAGCCAGCTGCAAACTCCACAAGGAATAAGCCAGTAAGTAGCATTCCTCCATGGCTTCGGCTTCAAGTTCCTGCTTGCAGGTCCCTATCTTGAGTTCCTGTCCTGACTTCCTTCGGCAATGGAATGACCTGGGAGCTGCCATCTGAAATACATATCCTTTCCGTGTTGCTTCTGGTCACAGCACTGATCACAGCAACAGGCAGGCCTTGCTACAACACCCACTAGAATTCACTTCTGGGAGCTCCTGATGCCCTCTTCCTGCTAGGAACTGCCTACAGAAGACGAGCTCTCTTGTCCTCAGCATCTGAGGCCAGACCAAATGCTAAGGACGGTGGGTGGACGGAGCTGTCCTTACTAAGCCATCCTGCACCACCGCGACTCAGTGACCATGCCCAGGTTTAATGACCTCATTTCAGGAATACTTTCTATGTGACAAATCAAACCCTTAGATGTAGGACTGGGACAAGGAACTCTGGAAAGGTCCACGGAGGTCTCTATGTGCTCACAAGAGGCCACCATTTCCTCTTAGACTAACAATCACAAATGGCTTAAGAAGATATCTTAGAATTCTTATGAGTCCAAGTTACTCAGATGCATTAACCTATACTACTACAGTGTGTGCATGCACGCATGTGTGTGTGTGTGTGTGTGTGTGTGTGTGTGTATTTGTGTGTGCATGCCACAGCTCACATGTAGAGGTCGGGTGGAGGTCAGAAGATTATTTTCAAGAGTTATTTCTCTCATTTCATCATCTGTGTCCTAAGTATCAACCTTAGATAATTAGGCTTGGGGGCTAATGCCTTTACTGATAGCCGTATCACCAACCCCAGACTACACTGCTTGTGGACTCTGACAATCAGGATTCTCTGTTTCTATTATCAAAGAAGCATGTATAAGAGTGAAGGAACCAGCACGTGATGATCTAAGAAGGTGGTGCATGCCTGAGAGACACTGCATTAGAAAGAAGACACAGAGCAAACGATTCCCGTGGCCACCACTGAGAGGTTACAGGTGCAGACCTCTGCAGTTCTGTGATCAATGCCGAGGCCCAACCTCAAGGCATGCCATTGCAACTCAGAGACCAGTGTCCAAAGGAAGTTAAATTCCATAGCCACAAAACTCGAGGAAAGAAGGGTTTGCCATGAAAGAGAGACAGAAATTTCTTGAGGAATTGTTTTACCCTTGCTCTTACGAAGCAGCATACTTTTAACCAATATGTGCAGACAATAAAGACATTTCACAATAGCCCTTCCTCACCGAGAAATGTTACAACATTTTTTTTTCCTCGATGCTAGTCGGACGAAAATGCTAATTTTACTACCAGTCGTGGATAAAATAATGATCTAATATGTAAATTTCTGGTAACAGCTGCATCTCCATAAACAACTTCCTGATTCAAAGCTCCAGCGTCAATGAGTGCTGTGTGCATAGAGGCCCAGGGTGGATAACTGTGTTTTCAGCTGCTGGGTGCATAAAGGAAGCACATCATTAACATGTGGGGGTGTGACTGATTCAGAAATATCCCACACACTGTACACTGGCTGGAAACACACCGCGTGTAGGCGTCTGCTGTTATCTCAAGACTCCGTGGCAGCAGCCATGCCAGCATCCTTCCTAAGCGCCCTCTTACCTCCTCTGACATCTGTGGCTCTTCCTCAGCAGCCTTCTTGGCTCCTTCCGCAGACTGCCTGTGTGGGACATGAGGGATCGGGCACATGTAACGGGGCATGGGGATGGGGCATGTCTTCATAGCATACCTATGAAGAAAGACAATGCTAGAAAGACCATGTTTTCTAACACAGTGCAGAGGACTGAGGAGCTCTGCTCCCACGGTCTAGGAGATGGGGAGTTCAGCAGCGTGCACTGACTATTGAATACTTCATGGAATTCAGCGTCCCCCACTGAGGTGAAAATCCTCTCACTGAAGGAAAGACAAACAAACAAACAAAAAACTGGGAGGAGAGATTGCTCAGAAGGGGAAAGCACTAGCCTCGCAAGCCTATAACCCCAAGTTTAGTCCCCAGAACCTTTGTGGAAAAAGCTAGATGCAATATGCAATCCCAGCACCACTGCAGGGCCAGAATGTCGAGACAGGGAGACAGGGAGACAGGACAGAAGCTCAGAGGCCAGCTGGACTACGCTATGCATGGCAGAGAGAAGGCTGACCCCACCTGAACAAGGTGAAAGCCATGGACTCATTCCCCAAAGTCATCCTCTGACCTCCACACATACACAGGCACACTGCTACACACACACACACACACACACACACACACACACACACACACTCCGTGAAGTAAATTTCAAAAATCAAAACTTGTATTTTATTGATATAAAATGACACCAGTCTAGAAAGCAAAGACTGCACATGGTTTGGAAGCCGTGTTTGAGAGCGTGAGAGAGAACTAAAGTTTGTCCAGAAAATACCCAGTGGCCTCCGGCAGCGTCACAGCTGGGCTGTGAAATGTCTGTCAGCTGCCATGCCACAGACCCATGTGCACAGGCTGCGGTTATGTTTACCAACGCTGTCACAAAGTCATAGTTTAGTGCTACTGTTCCACCTTCTGATTTAATTAAACTGAAGTGATTCGGTTAAAAGAAAAAAACGTACACATTACTTAAAGATACGTAGTGCTGAATAACCGATACACGTGAAGGCAGGGTTTAAACTCAGGGAAAGAGCCAGTGGCCTGCTTCTCTGGCAGATGTCTAACTGTGCTGTGATCTAAACATCTCTCCAGGCTTACTTCCAGCAGCAACCTCTGACTTGGGCTACAAATCTAACCAAAGCCTGGGACATCCATGTGGTTCTAGGATGCCGCATGCGGTCCTGTGAGCTCTCACAGGTGAGGGGCGAGGGTGCTGGGTGGTTGTAGGTAATAAAATACTTGTTGCTCAATGAAGCATAATTCAAAAGGCTCGGTAAGGTCAAATGGACTGTTCCGAGCTCAGGAACAGACTTAAGGCTACAAAAATCCCCTCTGGACACTGGGCTCCTGGAAGATGACAGATCCGAGCTCTGGGGATAAAATTATGAATGAAGCAGTCAATATCCACCTGGAAACGCAGAAGCCAATGGCAGCTTCCCTCTGGACATGCTCAGTCCTTTGCAGAGTGGAAGTCCTCCCCGTGAAAACTCAGCCATTTATAATGGGGATGTGTACAGCCAGCGATCGCCCAGATGCGGAGGCAACAACAAGTCTCTTCGGGGACGTGCCGGGAAGGGGCCAGATGTGGCCAGATGTGGCCAGATGTGGCCGCGCTCTTCAGAGAGGTGTGTTTCCCGAAGGAAGAGCAAGAATGAACCGGCAATGTGTCAAGGAAGCAGAGTGAGGACTGGAAGCATGTGGGGAGCGACTACGCCAGGCATACCTCACCTTCATCCCTGTGGGGACCGGCCTCAGCAGCTCTACCAGCTACACAGCTCCTCACTGCAAAGGGGGGGAAAAACCCTTCCTGGCTGGTGTGAAGCAGTTGGCCGGGTTCTCGGAGCTCCCTGTCAGACTGTGCACTCCAAAGCACACGCTTTATCCAAAGCCTCAGCAATTCCACGGCACTTGCCCACCCTCTCCTCCCACCAAGCTGAGGAGGGATACTGGGGTAAGCACTAAATTAGTGCTCTGGAAGGGGCTTTGGTTATAAAGACTGGGCACAGACAGCACATCCCAGCAGGCATCCATCCCGGCACCTCTCCCCTCTTTCATCCTATTCAACTGCAGCTGGGAAGAGCTCGAAACCCTTTACTGCACTCAACCACACAAAGGAAGCCCTCTCCGCAGGCTCCTCTCTCTTGCTAGCCTATGAAACACAGGTTTAATGACCTAAGGTCCCTGGATTTACTCGTTCCCAGGGGATCACGGAACCCACAGCCCAGTTGCCACATCTTTGCCAGCCAAAACAGTGCTTGCATTACAGACTGCTCCAGTATCTGGTGACTGTCGAAATGATGGTTAATTAGAGACAGAACTTGTCTTCCTAGGACAATACTGTAGTCCTGGATTGCTGTGCAAGACCATCTCCCCCAAGTCCCTCCAGAAAAGGGAGGACGCTCCCTGGATTGCAGGGCTCGGCTCCTGGCTGTCACTACCATCTATCAAGACATGAGTATTTCACTTACGAAAGCAGTGCAACCCCAGGTCTATGAAACAGGGCAATGAAAGAAAAAAGAAAACATTAAAAAAAAAAAAAACATGCTGCAAAGTACAGAGAGGTAAGCAGCTGTCGGGTTAGCTGGTCAAGTGCTGATCAGTTAAGTATCATTTCCCGGAGACCACGGAACTAGTAAAGTCTACATCCAAGACACAGAAAGTGAGAAATGAGTCACCTCTGACTTACCGAAGCGAGACTCCTGCTGCACGCACGCTTTGCAGCATCCGAATGGGAAGTGCAGGCAGCTCCTCAGGAGATGGGAAGCTGTGCACGCAGGGGCACCTCAACCTCGCTGCACAGGGAGGAGGAGGAGGCCAGGGTGACCAAGTGAGTGGTCGCGGCTCCAGTGAGCCTCGGCTTGCACTAGGCAGCCACGGTACTCTGCAAAACAGGCACACTGCAGCAGCACGGTGGCAGGCATAGGATCCCTATGCATGTCCCATATATTCAAGCGTGATAGAAAACATGGATCTGGAGTGGATTCCATGTGGATGTGGGGGCTGCCTGGCACTGAGCGTTAAACGCAAGCTCTCTGCTGATAACAAAATTAGCCATGGAGATGGATGCCTTGATTAGAGCACAGTGCTGTCCCCCGGGACAGCAATTACAGGAGAGCAGGTGCTCTGTCTCCTGCTCTTTCAGATAAATGCCTATAATCTCATTTCACAAACGATCCCTATTTAGACAGGAGCCACCTATTGTGATGATATCATTTGCTCTAGTGGCCATAAATGGGCAACTTCCTACGGAGCGTCACAGAGCTGACGACACAGGTCTTCATAAAAGTGAGTGGGCAGGGTGTTCGGAGAGGCCGGTCCACATGAGCAGCGCATGCTGAAGATTCTGAGCGCCCCGGCATCTGAGAAGTTGCAGGGGAAGAGACAAGCCTTCCACTCAGATCTCTCAGCACACCGGACTGGGATAAGAATCACCTGTAAGCAGGAGGGGAAACGTGAGGGCGGATCAGAGACCCCTGACATCTACACATCCTCACACCTAGTAGGTGTCCTAGGAGAAAGTCACTTTTTTTATTCCCAATGAAGATCTGGGCCTTTGATGATTGCTGTCCTTTGGAGTACAGAAACTCCACCCCAAGAGGCAAGCACTATGCACAAGAGTCCTAGTGGAGAAGAGGGTGTGATCTGGTAAAGATGGTGAAGACCTTGTGTGCCTAGTGGGTGGCCAAATGACTATGCCTAAAACCTCACATGCAGAATAACCAAATATTTATTTATTAGAGTTTTGGATTCCTCCACCGGCATGTCTACAAGAGACAGTGGCTGGTAATGACCAAGGGTAAAAGAATAGCTATTGAGCCTGGCCACTGTGCAAATACTGCAGGAGACATTCAGGAATGCTATCCTAGTAAAACCTCCCTGGACCTCCCTGAATTACTCCAGCAGCCTGAACAGCTCACTTGGAAAAGGCAGGGGCTCTACTAGACAATTCACTATTCATAGGGCTGACTTAGTGCAGGATACACTATGTTTAGACCAAATTAGACTAGCATATGCCTTAAACATACATCATGGCTCAACATTTAAGCTGCAAAGTTTATAGTGTGCTGCTACTAGTCTCAGTGAATTTGCTTTTGGACTCCAGTGGGAAGCTGTGTTGAGGTTACTTGCAGAGGAGTACCCATAGCCCACAAAAACTTGCTTTAGCATTCATGATAAAAAAACAAACAAACAAACAAACAAAAACAGTAAACCTGGGCTGGAGATATAACTCAGTGGTTAAAGAGCACTGACTGCTCTTTCAGAGGTCCTGAGTTCAATTCCCAGCAACCACATGGTAGCTCACAACCAGCTATAATGGGATCTGATGTCCTCTTCTGGTATGTCCGAAGACAGCTACAATGTACTCATATACATAAAACAAATAATTAAATCTAAAAACAAACAGTAAACCAATACAGCCCTTCGTCAGTCTGCCTCACCAACACACCAGGTTACTGGAAGGAATGCCGAACTATACATAAACACTGAACACTGAAGATCTTTCAGGAAAGTAAGCTGCCCGCTATAGGATATATTGGTGCCCCTCAGCAAGGAGGTTGCCTTCACCAGTGGAGTAGGTTGAATGCCTTCCTCCATGCTCATCCAGAAAATCTATGTCCACTTGGGTCCTTAGAAAACCATATTATTTGGAAATAGGTCTTCGTAGACATCATTATGGACCTTGAGAAGAAGTCACTCTCTAATTAGGGAAGGCCAGTGACAAGCATCCCAGAACACTGACATCAATGTGAAGAAAGGCAAACTGATTAGACTGACAGATCTACAGCCAAAGAACGCCAGGATCTCTGGTCACCACCAGGTTCTATAAAGAGGCACGGAATGGACCTCTAGAACCTGCAGAATGAACCATTCTCTCAGCCTGCACCTCACTCACGTTAAGAGTCTGTCCTCCAGAGCCAAGAGAGAATGAATACCTGCTGTCTTGGTTCACCAGCCTATGGCGCTACTCCCTGCTGATCATCCAGCAGTCCACATCAGGCGCTGGACAATCTCATGATGATGCCGCAGAGAAAAGGCTCAAGAAGGGCTCAGATCTAGGACTCAGATCTAGGACTCAGATCATTGTCCCTTTGTTCGGGACAATGTCTTGCCAGTGGCTCCTTGCTATTCAGATGATTCCTAGTTCATTGAAGACCACAGGACTGGAGTCTCCAGTATTAAAACAGCTGATTCAAAGTCCAAAGAAAATGATAGTCAATGCTATGCCCCCCACCCACGCCATGGTCCTCCATGCCCTGCATACTGATGGAGTACCTTTTTGCCTTAGGGCGTCACCATCTCCTGGTGTTTTATCATTGCCCAGCATCCATGGGTAATGAATCTATCCACTACAGTTTTTTCACATGTAGGAAAGAACCTTCCCCCAGGTAATATAGAAATGGAAGGGTGGGGCCTGAGGTAATGATTGAAGTGGGAGTAGGAGCTGAAGTTATCATGAAATACGGGGTGAGGGGCTAGAGAGATGATGGCTCAGTGGTTAAGAGCACTGACTGCTCTTCTGGAAGTCCTGAGTTCAATTCCCAGCAACCACATGGTGGCTCGCAACTATCTATAATGGGATCTGATACCCTTTTCTGGTATGTGTGAAGATCGCTACAGTGCACTCATATAAATAAAATAAATTAATTAATTAAAAAAAGAAATACAGGGTGAGACCTGCAATAATGCTTACATGGAAGAGTAGAGTCTGGGTTAAGGATGACAGTGGAGAGTGGGCCTTGGCGTAATGAATAAGTAGGAGTAATGAGTGGAATGAAAGGGTAAAGTTGACTCAGAAGAGTGAGGCCTAGGATAAGTACGAGGGTGGGGGCACATGTGGTAAGGATGCCACTGTATGGTGGGGTTTGGTGAGGAAACAGGATACAGCACTGCTGGCTTCATATTCAACAGGTTGTCTGTCAAATGGTGGGCACAGAAGACAAATTAGATCAAAGCAAATCTAGTAAATGTACCAGAGGAAAGAGGAACATCTAACCAGGAAGAAGAGGACTTTCCAACCAAGAGGAAGAGGAACATTCAACCAGGAAGAAGAGGAACATCCAACCAAGAGGAAGAGGAACATCTAATCAGAGAGAGAGGAATGTCTAACCAAGAGGAAGAGCAACGTCCAACCAGAAGGAGGAACACCCAACCAAGAGGAAGAGGAAGGCCCAACCAGGAAGAGAGGAACATCTAACCAGGAGGAAAAGGAATGTCCAATCAGGAGGAAGAGGAACATCTAACCAGGAGAAAGAGGAACATCCAAGCGGGACGAAGAGGAGCAGACACCGTGTACTAACAGTTTCCCAGGACCACGTGCTTTGCTCATCTGCCTCCTCAGAGCCTAAGGGACAGTACTATTTGTACCTTCTTTCACAGAGGGAGGAACCAAAGCACAGCTAAGCCATCTGGATCAGAAGTGGCTCTCAAACTAATACACCTCTGTCCAATACACAGTCCTATCTCATACAGAATCCAGGGTGATCATCAGCTCACCAGGGCTGGTAAACAACTGGGTTATTCTAGAGTAGGAAACCATTGTAACCAGGGTGGCTTGAGGTGCCTGACATATGTAAGACCAGCAAAGCACAGCTGGGAAGAGCTGTGGTACTGCTGGGGCTGGGTTTCTGTATGACAAAGCCAGGTGTCTATGAACTCACCAATGGGGTCATGGTTGGGTGTTCTGAGACATCTGTGACATGTCTCTAATAGGAGCTCTGCCCACATCTTCTCAGACAGACATTCTCTTTCTCACTTGACATCTAGTCCAGCTCTAATCACTAGATACTGAATAAAGATCTTCGATGTTTTCAGGTAGCCGTTTCTCACCATCTCTTTTGAAGCAGACATGAGTGCTCATTTCTGTCAGGAAGCTCTTAGGAAATCTGCACAGAGCCCCACCAGATATGACCCTTGATTTCTAAAGCAGCAGTCAAGATAAATGTTTAGATATCACCAAGGAGTTGCTGTGTCTCTCTGACAGACTCAAAACAACTACTGGATGGACAAACTCATCAACAGACAGTTAGTTAACAGCCAACTTGGGTTGCTGACTGAAATTGAATGTTAGCTAAGTTTAGGAAGTCAGTATGACCACCCAAGTCAACCTTCTCTCTGCCTTTGCTGACCTGACTCCCACTGCTAAAATACCTCCAGATTGTTGAAATTTCATTCAAGGTTGATTTGGATATCATTGTTCATGGCTGCACAAAGCTATTCTCAGTATTCCATGGACAAATTTCATCTCTCAGAATGAGTTCTGGAGCTGGATGAAACCTACTACCCTAATGTAGACTGCTGTGGCGTGGGGGCAGGGCAGGGTCCCTCAAGAATGCAGCCAGTTCTTACAGCTCAGCCCAGGGGACAACCTCCTTGTGAAGCACCTATGTTAATTTCTCATTCCCAGGAGGAAAGACAAAACACAAAAACAACACCCATTGGTAGTAAATTAGGTCAAGAGCGACCCACCCCCTGTGCAAGGCATTGTGAGTCTGAGCAAGGGTACAAAACATGTAGCCTTAGAACCACTGAGTTCCCTGAAGCTCGCTGTCAATAGACTTCACAATCACAGGCTCACGCAGAACCACAAGGAAAGGAAAGTGTGTTCTCATGTTTTATGCAACCGCTAGAGTCTGGCTCCTAATCCAGAATGAAGGATTTACAAGCTGGTAAACAACAGAGTCGGAATGTCAACACCTTTCTTATTTCAGTAGCCTTAAGCATCAACAGCTCAACAAGTACTTTGTTTTGCTACATTAAATTAAAGATTATCTGCCTTTTGTTTTTCTGGTAACACATTTTACCCTCTCCTGTTGGTATCAATGAACATATTCACAATTTTCAGAGATGAAAGGCCACAAGCTGCTTGCAAATAAATCTCACTTGGAGCAAATCGCCCAGAGGATCTGGTTTGCCTGATCCCTGTTTACATCACAGGAAAGCCAGCCCTGATACTCAGAATGGAGATTCCTAATCTTCTTTCAGAAACAGAAGAAATCAAGAGAGAGAATAACCAGTGAATTACAAACAATAAATCAACCACACAGTTCTTAGGGTAATGCCATTTAGATGTGGAGGAGAGGGGGGTAATTAAACAACTAAGATTTATCCCCTTGTTTACAAACAAAAAAATAAATGATACAGTGAACTTGGAGATACTGCAGTATTTGAATATCTGGCTAGCCTACATTTCCTATATGCCAACTTTAACTGTGAAAACTAGAGTGAGCAAATCTTAATTTATTTGTGTTTTGTGATCACCTATGTTAACAGCAATGGCTAGTTCGATCATCTTAATTTTATGCATATATAATGAGGACTGTGAGAGTCCTGGTGTCAAATTTATTCTCATACTAAGAACTTTTTCACAGGTTCTAAGCATAAAACTTCGCAAAGATAGCTCCAAGGTAGTTTCTTAGTGTACAGTGGGTACCTAGAACTTGCCAACCTGAGGGTGTGACTCCACAAGCCCTTAGGATTACCACATTATGTCTCTTCAGCCTCCTCAAAGGTAGTTACAGTTTCGACTCAGAGAAAATGAAAGCAAAGGTCCAGCGTGGACTGAGAATTTATTTATTGAGCTGCTTGTTCAATGCTCTTGAAAATTCAGGAACATATTCACATTAATTCACTTTCTCTGACATGGGCAGACAGTTTTCTTCTTCTGCAAAGGGAATAACAGAGCTCTGTCAGGAGAAATGCCACTTACAGAACTACTATCTGGCAAAGACAGACTTAGTACCCAGAGTACTCTGGCCAGAAGGTACAGACTAAGGCACAGTGGAAGAGGGATTCCTTGGGTCCATCAATCAGAGTCCCACCATCAATCAGAGCCCCACCTGCCATGACCAGATTTGGCCTACAAGACACATGATCTGAAAGTCAGGTCTAACGTTCTGTTGGTTTAGGAAAATACAAATCTTCTCCCATCCTTCTGTAACCTTATTTAATCAAAAGAAAAGACAAATGACTCCTTGAATTATAGATTCAAACTTCTAAAAGCCCTAAAATTAAGACCAAAATAATTAGTGAATAAACCAAGAAATTGAAAAAGAAATAATACAAAGAACCTGAAACAAAGCAGGGGAGACCCAAAACTCAACCTCCTGGACAGAAAAGACAAAGGTGTGAGAAGTAGGCAAACACATAGCTAAAATCACAGACACTCAGAGGCATAGTCTTCTACAAAAGCCAGGACACTGAGAGAGGCATGGTCTTCTATAAAAGCCAGGCCTTCTACCAAAGTACTCCATATAGAACACTTGAAACATAACTGGGAAAAGCATGGACAGGCTTTCCACCAGTAAGATTTATAACCATTTGTGTTCTCTAATGCTATTCAGAGTTACCTGAGGCAGGTATATGACAGGGAGCTACTCCAACTAGGACAGTCACTCCTGGCAGAGACTAGATTTGGAGGTACCAACAAACGTGATCCCCCCAGGACATATGCTTCCTGCATTTTACATCACCCAGAGCCTGCCAAGATGACCACATGGTACCTTTGCAAACATTCTTTTATGCAGAAAAACAATTGCTGTTCCCTACATCTGAGGACCAAAAACACGGGGAAGCCACTGAATGTTTCCAAATGACTGTCCTGAGCTAGGGCGACCACGCAATCAATTCGCCAGGTTGACGAGTTGAAGATAAACTTTGTAATGAACCTGACTCCATTGTGTGTCCTAAAGTGCATCCTGTGATTAAATAACACAGGCTGTGATCATCCGGTTTTACTAAAATGTCTATTGCATAGGGTTAATTCTCAGCACAGTGCTTCGGTGAAGATCGATACTTGTAAACATCTGAAATGTCCATCATAGCACATGTAACATTTTCTGTGCATATCCTTAACATTTGTTGCTATATGAGCAAACTATATTTAATTTTGTATGTGCAATTATTGTTCAGTGAGAAGAAACTATTTTTGAATGTTACTGGCTAAGAAGGCTGTTATTATTTTTGTTCTGGTGCTTTTACTAAACCAAATAAAAGCATTAATGAAAACATTTGATAATAAAGAGTCTAGGTAAATTATGTTTTTCCTTTGTAACTTGGTTATTTGGAAGTAACTCACGCTCAGTACCCAGAAAAGTTTTTTAAACTTCAGCAATTCTTCAAACATCAAAAATCCAAATATTCCTAATTATCTTCATTTCTGCTGAGAACAGTGCTTTGTCTACTTAAGCTGAACAGTCAACCATTACCTAATTATTTCAGTGCAAAAGAGGGAGAGAGGAATGAAGGATGCTATGTATGTTTTATTTAATTATCTGTTGATAAAGAAATCTATGAAACATACAAAACCTTGTAGAGTTATAATATATTCTCATAACAGTCTAAGACAACTCATTTAATACAGATTTTAAAACAGTAAAACTTTCTAAAAAAAGATACTGGGTTTGAACACATGGCTCAAACATTCATGCACATATCTGAGTGTGCAAATGTGTTTAATATGTGTCTACTCCAGTCCAGAAAACAAAATGTGCACCAATAAGGCTGTTCTCCAAGAAACGGTGATGCTCATCTTGGGCTACATTTTCAGCACTTTGAGTGTGGACAGCTCTGGGCAGTAATTAATGCTAAGTGAGCAGGAGAGTAAGCAAGAGTCTGGGCAAATTTGCTGATGAACTCACCACGCGGTTCATTCCATAAAAACGCCCACAAAAGTAAAATTCCTCAAAAAAAAAAAAAAAAAAAAAAAGAACAAACTTTCCTTCTTTTGAAAAACATAAGTCCAATTGCTTTGGTCCTTAAAAAAAAAAAAGTAGTTGTAATTATAACAGAAATGAAATAAATGAAATATTATAAAGTTTGGGTTCTTAAGTATTATAATGATTTTCTTTTTTGCTGCTTACCCTCCTGCTATAGCTACTTGCTTTGTTGCTATGGCAACATGCTGCTAGTATCCAACATTTGAGGCAACGAGACTATGTTTCTTGACAATTACACCCATTGTTTCTTAACACCATACAGTCACCAAATTTCCTATGGCTAGCAAGTCTCTGCTTAGTGATTTTCCAAGACCAAGAGAAAAAAAAAACATCATTCTTGACCCTTTCTCTCCATGGGCTACATAAAGATTTTCCGCTTCCTGTATTTTAAGATGACTGCCCTCAAAGACTCCAGGCTGCCTGAGACCAGAACAAGGTTTAATGGATCCCTTCTTACATCCAGATTCTCCGTCTGGGGAGCCTGGTTCCTTGCACAAGGCTTCCTTCTGAGTTCATAGTTTGGGCATGTAGGAAATACTGTTTTGACTGTTACCCTAAACTTCAGTACACAGCAATTTTATGGAGAAGGCATTTGCATACTGGAAACCCGAGGGAATCAAACACTAACAATTTGTCCAAGTGGATCAGCCAGTCTGCAAGGAGACACAGTTCCAGATACAACTGAGGATACCAGGCTCATTCCTACCATGACTCTTTCCTGCCACCCCAAATCAAAGAGCACACGGTATTATTTTAACATATAAAATTTTTCACATTTTCTTGTTTGTAAATATATGTGCATATTATCCAAGTGTAGGTGTGAACATCAATTTCCTTGACAATGATATGAACGGTTAGGAAATGGGTTAATTAGGACCATAGTTAAATTGATCTTGATAGATTCCTATATGTGTTTAACCTGCTCGTTGCTTGGTTTCTGAATAGACAGGCACTTGGGGAAGGAAAACGAGTCTGAACATCATGACTTTTTGTTCATTGTAACTAGCCCCAGCCTCCTACGAGGCTCTGCTATTGTCCAGTGTGTTCTAGGTGCTTTCAGAAGTCTTACAGACTCTGGAACAAGATTTATAGCTCATTTATAAACAAGCCCACTGTAGATAACAAGTTCTGAAGAGTCCTCCCTGCGGTTACCTAGGTAAATTATTCAAACTCCCAGGTCAGTCACAAAAGGCTAGGCAATGCCCATGCTATCTTCTTTCATGTATTCATCCTTCAAGTCTGAGTCAGACTGTCCTCTCTGCCTTGATCCTGGGACTGTCAGTCACAATGGACTCTTCCACACGGTGCCTACAATATAAATTTACTCAAAACATCACTGTCCCTCCTTTCCCTGATTCTTTCCTAAATCTCTGGGCAAACATGTCCCATCACAGTGCTGCCTGCCTTGCATTAAAATGGCCTATAACTATTTCTTTCTCACTGTGTTCTAGGTTGGGGGTTGCAAGTCATTTAACTGTGAATATCGATGGCACCTGATGTGGTCCCTTTTGAAAAATAAGTCTTAGCTTGGGAAGAAAGAAAGAAGAAACAACTGAGGAAGGCAAAGAGAGGGTTGTAGAATCTCACTGAAAGGGACTTGACTACAGACACCACCCAGAACCCAGAACCCATAGAACAGCCCCGCCCCAGGGAGGCATGGGATGGGCGGGATGGTCTGAGTTCTCCTTCCTCTGGCTGCTGAAAGGAAGAATGGCCCTGTAACTAACCCAGTAGCAGAAGCATGTCCCTGGAAGAGGCTGCTGTGTGATGTCCCCACAGAGGTCCAGAATCCACAGAGCACTAAACATGCACAGTCTCTCCACTGCCTCCCTTCATAGGCTGCCCACAACAGATACCACTAAAGAAAACACAAACCCACCCCATCCCACCATAGATATCCGGCCAAAGTCCTGACAGTGAGCTGGCTCAACACCAAAGCTCCCTAAGATGATGTAAGGCAGCAGTTCTCAACTTGTGGGTCGTGACCCACAAACAGACACTTACATCATGATTCACAACAGCAGCAAAGTTACACTTATGAAATAGCAAAAAAAAAATTAATTCTATGGTTGGGAGTCACCACAACATGAGGAACTCTATTAAAAGGTAGCAGCATTAGGAAGGTTGAAAATCACAGATATAAGAGGTAAGCTGCAAACAGCCTGAATATTAAGAGGTCTGGTTTTAAAGAGCTATCTTATGTACATGGAACACTATATAACCATCAACTTGATGTAGAGTGAGAACATGAACAATTGCATTTCTATGTTTATAAGCTAAGTTTAACTTTTAAAAGCTGTTTGGAATTATACACACACCATTAGCTTCTTTGTTCTCTGGAATGAACAGACACAGATTTGCACATCAAAATTCATGTGTGTGTGTTCATGTGTCTATTTGTAGGACTGAACTCAATGTGCTCATGTCTGTGCTCATGCATGTAAGAGCACATTCATTTCTATACTTGCATGTGCATGGTCATATTTCTATGTGCACATTTCTATGTGAACATTTTTTGTGCATGTGTCTATATTTATGTGGGCTGTATGTCAGTCTTTATGCATGCATGTATCTATGTTTGGTCTACATTCATGTGTCTCTTTATGTTCATGGCTATGCCATGTAGGCTATGCCAGTGTTTGTACATGCATGTGGCTATGTTTACATACATGCCTGCGCTCACATGTGTCAATGTTCATGTATGTGCCTCTATTTACATGCATCTGTGTGTGTGTGTATGTGTGTGTATGTGTTCTTGCACTCAGGTTTATGCATATGTCTCTGTGTACATATGCCTGTACTTCTGCTCCTGTTTATATATTTGTCTCTGTATACACTTATCAGCATTCATGGTTTTTGCTCTCATGATTATACATGTGCCTCTGTGTACACATATCTCTATTCATGTGCACACATGTCTATACTCATATGTGTGCCTGTGGGTTTTTTTATTATTATTCTGAAATTAAATCTAGAAAACTACCTCTCGTGGCTATTTTGTAGTGGTAGAATATATAACAAGAGTATTTTTGTTTTCTGCATAGCTGATCTTTATAAACTGAAGAATATTTAGACAACCAGAAGAAAGCTACAAATTTGATTTTTTTACAAAGAAGGAATGGAAAACTAAGTTTTATCTCCATAAGGATCTATAAAGAGTGTTTACAAAGAGACATTCAAACTGTTTGCTGGCCACACACATATACTGAGGTGGCTCAGTTGAGGAAAGCCTCTGGAGCGAGCCCTGAAGAAAATGTCTGGATGGGGACATTAAAGTCTGTGACTTTAAAGACACTGAAGCTGTAGAGACACATCCATTTTCAATGGTTTCATTTTTAATACTTCTCGCAATTCATTAAAACACTGCATTGCCAGAGTGATTTAACAGATGAGAGCTATAAAGACCCGTGTGATAGAAACAGGAAGCAACCTAGTCTGTGCCTCAGTCTTCTAGAAGGTTCCTGATGACATCTTCAAAGCCTTCACCCTAAAATCCTTTCTACATAGGTATGTTTTATGAGATCTCATGCCCCTGCAGAAGTAGTTTCACAGTGACAAACATCCAACTTTACCAGTCCCTTACCAATGGCTTTTGCATATTCTGTAA
Source organism: Apodemus agrarius (assembly GCA_964023405.1). Lineage (NCBI taxonomy): Eukaryota > Metazoa > Chordata > Mammalia > Rodentia > Muridae > Apodemus > Apodemus agrarius. The sequence continues at coordinate 9,881,027 of OZ030023.1, read as the reverse complement.
CCCACCACACTTCTTGAAACTCAGTGCCAATTGTGACTCCAACAGGAGAATCCTAGCTAGTTTCCCACCCTTTAGTCTGCTCTTGTAGTTTTAAATATAGTTGTGAAATCACTTAGTCATATTTATAGGCACATTGAAATTTAAAGTCACAGAGTCCCCTGGAGAAGAGCTAGCAAATTCCTTATTTTTTAGAGAAAAGGAGAGACAAGCGAGGAGGAAAGAATGTATTCCCAGGTCTCCCATCACTGTGCCATAGCTGGGGGGACAGCAGAACTACCTGGTGTCCGGGCCAGACCTAGGGTCATGTGACCTCCTGTTCCTCCTAAGCAGCACCTGGATGCCCAGGTGAACGTATTGATTTGTTCATGTGTAGCCAAGTGTAGCCAAGTATGTCAGAATGGATGTCTACTGTATCCTAATCACTAGAATCATCCTAAATACATGGGGCAGGATGCTGTTGGAGACCATAGGGGCCATCTTGGAGATGAGGGCGACTTAGAGGTTTCAGGAGAGGCTCTGTCAACACTCTAGTGTTGAGTAGCAAGATCATAGGTGTCATTGCTAAGATAAGCACAGAGGCTCTACATGTGGCTTAGGGTTTTAATATTTCTTCTTTTTCTAGCTAGGACTGTCGCAGTCTTCATGACAGAGGTATAATAACCTCACAGGACCAAAGTTGAATAGGAACATGTATGTAATCTATATGTTCCTCATACATCATCCACATCAATTTCAAAGATGTTTGCTCTGCAGAGTGAGGATCTCCGGCCACAGAAATTGACTTGCTCCCAGTCCGTTTCTATCTGAAATTTTCTCTAAGCAGTCTGGCCTCTGAACCTACACACCGTCACCCCCACAGGCTCATCTGACCTAAGATTTTTAAGCACAAAAGAAAAACCAAATTGCTTGCCATTACACGGGTCATAGAGATCTGTGGGATAAAAACCAAGAGCCAAATAGGATATCGAAAATGACATGTATTGAATGTCATTACACTTCCCAAAAGGCAAACAGCAAAAGCTAATCCCCCAGATGACTGGTTAAAGTGTGGGACCTTTGGGAGGTGATGGGATTATGGGGGACAGAATGTTTCTTCATCTATTCGACCTCATGAAGAAAGCAATAAGACATCACAATGAACCAGGAAGCAGGCCTCTCTATGGCACCATGATGGGAAACCTGGGAATACATTTCTTCCCTTCGCTTGTCTCTCCTTTTCTCTATAAAATAAGGAGTCTCTCTCTAGACCTCTGGTCCAGTTGGTGCTCTGAGCTAAAGCTTTCAGCCTCTAGAACTGAGGAAAGCGGGTATGTTTCTTTTGCAGCTGTCCAGGCTGTGGCATTCCATCACAGCAGCCAGGGCGAACTCAGACGGGTGTCAGAACAACAACACGGGGAAGAGAGTGTTCTTTCCAGCAGGCAATTCTGGGACAGCTAGAGGGGCATGGGAGAAAGAAAAAGTCGCATCCGAACCTCACGTCACAACTTTATTAAAAATAAATAAAGGAAAACAAGGACAACAACAAACAAACAAACAAAACTCTTTAGGCTTGGGTGTGAGAGTCACAGAGCTCAGAACACAGCCCAAGAGCTGCCCCTGGTGGACGGAGGTTAAATAGGGAGTTTTGAGACTTTCCACTCCTGGCTAAGGACAAGTGAATTAGCCTGGAGCAGATTCAAAACTCTTGTGCTGCAAACACACCATGAATAAAGTGAAAGAAAGAAAGAAAGAAAGAAAGAAAGAAAGAAAGAAAGAAAGGAAAGGAGGGAGGGAGGGAGGGAGGGAGGGAGGGAGGGGGGGGAGGGAGGGAGGGGGGGGGAGGGAGGGAGGGAGGGAGGGAGGGGGAGGGAGGGAGGGGGAGGGAGGGAGGGAGGGAGGGGGGAGGGAGGGAGGGAGGGAGGGAGGGAGGGAGGGAAGGGAGGAAGGGAGGGAGGGAGGGAGGGAGGGAGGGAGGGAGGGAAGGGAGGAAGGGAGGAAGGGAGGAAGGGAGGAAGGGAGGAAGGGAGGAAGGGAGGAAGGGAGGAAGGAAGGAAGGAAGGAAGGAAGGAAGGAAGGAAGGAAGGAAGGAGAAAAACCACAAGATGAGAGAAAATATCTGAAAACCCTATAATATTAAGGGGCTTGTATGCCAAATAGTTAAGTATTTACAGCTCAATAACAAGAGACAATCATTTCCAAATGGACAAAAGATTAAAGTCATTTCTCCAGAGATGAGAAGCCAGTCTCCAATAAGCATACGAGAAGACAGTCTTGTGCACACAGGGTGGAGAGGCAGGCTGTGCCTGCAGCACGGTACCTCGCTCTCCCTAGGGCACCTGTAATGCAAAGGGTGCACACTAACCACTGCTACTAGGGTATAAAGAAATCCAACGCCATCTGTTACCAACGTAAATGGAGATGGGAGCCACGGAAAGCAACCTGGAGACTGGTCAATAAAGCGGACCTGCCCCGAGAGCCCAACGGTTCCTCTCCTGGCTATATCCAAGAGGAATTAAAGCATGTACAGGCTGCTTAGACCAGCACTGTGGAAAACCGGAAAGGAAAAAAGAAAAATTCAAACATCATCCACTGGCTGCTGGGTGAGTAAACAAACACGGGAATCAGTACCCGAAAACAAGCAAGTATGAAAGCAGCTTAAAGCGTGAATGAGCTCGGCAATCCTTTCCTAGTGAGAGCAGCCAGACCCCACAACCGTTTATCATGGGGTTCACGCAACACAGAATGCCCAACATGCACTAGTCCGTAGATATAGGAAGTAGATTTACCTGCCGATGTGGCTGGTCTGGGAGTGCAGGCTCAGATTGCTTTTGGAATTATCAAAACTAGTGATCAAATTTATCATTTGATCATGCAGCACCGTGTTTTAAACATACTACAAAGCAACAAATTTGATGTTTGAGTGGATTTTATGTTGTGTGAACCAATTTCAAAAAGATACATTTTCTTTAAAAGTTATGCCATCACATACTAGAGACAAAGATAAGGCGTGTGCCAGGCTTCCAAAGTCCTGAGCACTGGGTACATCTCCGCACATACTAGTACTAGGGCTATAGCCCAGGGGGTTGGGTAGAAACCAGAAGCCAATGGGAGGCGAGCTCCACATTCAGCAGAACATCTAACAAAGCAAATCTCCTTCTACAAGCACGTCTGTTACAGGAAGCTACATGGGAAGACTGCTAAAGCTGCCATTTGCCGGAAGGCTTTAGGCTACTGTGCAAGCAGTGACGGGAGACGGGAGTTGGTCCCTGTCAGTTCACAGTCACTCACAACCCTTGCCAGCCATGTCGGGCTACTGAGACCAAAAACATGAGCATATACAATGTGAGAAGTCACCAAACCCTATGTCTGCTGTTACTTGGGCCCTCTCTAATTCTTTGTTTTTCTTTGTTTCTTTCTTTCTTTTTCTTTCTTTTTTTCTTTTACTCTCTTCTCATTCTTCTTCTCTCCTCTCTTCCTGCTCTTCCTTTTCTTCTTCTTCCTCCTCTCCCTCTCTTCATCTCTCTTTTCTCTCCCCTCTCCCCCTTTCCTTTCTCCCCCTCTTTCTTCTCTTCTCTCTTCTCTTTCTCCCTCCTCTCTCTTCTCTCTCCCTCTCCTGCCTCTCTCATTCTCTCCTCCAGCAGGAAGACAAGAGAATCACCCATTCCCTACTGCACACAGATAGCACACCTAGCTGGGGATTGGATGGAGGATTAGGTCACAAATTTAGGCCAGAAGAACGAACTGGAGGTGTGTAAACTGAGCATCGGCAATGTGCCTCCATCACAGGAAAAAAAACAAAACCAGAGGAAATGCACAGACCCTACCATGCTGAATGAGAGAGTGCATTTACAGTGGACAGAGTAGGAACGGTTTGGAAATTGAGGTAATTAAACTCACATGATGCTTCAGAAATCAGGTTTCTTTTAATAACTGTCCGGCTCCATCCTATTTGCCGCTAATGCATGCCTAATGGACAGGGATTCACGGCTCTTCAGGGTTCCTTAATAGAAAAATCTTTAATAAAATCAAAAGGAATTCCTAGCATTCTCTTCCTTATTTTGAACTATAATAATAATAATAATAATAATAATAATAATAACAACAATAATAACAGTTCTCGCCTCTCTTCCCTTTAACTCTGCTCCAGCCCTATGCAGTCTGGGTTTTAGCCCACAAGCCTGGCTGGTATTTGGCGCTCAGACCTGCGGAATCCTAGACACTAGAGCTTGTCTGAAGGAATGCTTGAACATCGCACTACTTCCTCCCAGTGGGCGCTCACTGAGCACTTTCTCTTTTAGACATCTTATTTATTGACTGACTGTGTGTTTATGTGTGTGCGGCCCAGGCAGAGGAGTCAGACAGGAGCATGCAGGAGCTGGTTCTCTCCTCACGGACTGGATCCGAGGGGTTGGACTCCGGTTGTCAGCCTTGGCAGCCAGGGCATTTACACAGCAAGTCATCCTGCTGGCCCCACTGAGTGCTTCCCGTGTGTGGAGCACTGTTCCAGGGATTCACATCCAAAGCCAAGCATCAATCACACACACACACACACACACACACACACACACACATACCACATACACACATACACACATACACCACACACATACCACATACACACACATACCACATACACACCACATATACACACCACACACACAATACTACACACACACCACATACACTCACACACCATATACATACACCACATATAGACACCATACCACATACACACACACACACACTACACACATACACACCACATACACACCACACACACACACACTACACAATACACACACAGACCATACACACCACATACACTCACACACCATATACATACCACATACACACACCATACCACACACACACACATCGCATACACACACACCACATACATACATACACACACACACACACACACACACACACACACACACATATATCTTTAAAGCCAGATCGCCTCTCAGGAGGAGAAAGTGGGTTGATGGTTGTCACCAGCAGGGTAGGGGCAGGCTGATGTCTGTGAAGGGCATAAATGTCCCCTTAGGAGGAGTAGGTTCAAAAGGTTGGCTATGCTATACAGCAGGCCTTGGTTTGACAAGTTGTTGAATAAATCTGATGTTCTCAATCACACACGCACACCCAGTACATGAGCCAACTCACGCTCAGAATCACAATTCCGACAATTCGCAGTGCACCCATCTTTGAAAACATACTGCAAAGTGTAAATATCCACATTTTGGGTTTAGTGGCTGGAAATAATGAAATCTGAAACGATGCTTGGTGTAAGCTCAGACAGAACATGCTAAGATTTGTGCACACTGACTGACCCACACTGAGACCACTCCTGTCCCCTTAGAAACCAGACGCCAGTGTGCAGAGGAAAGGGGTAAGCAGCAAGAAGCTGAATCCAGTGTTCCAATCAGAAGATCTCAGAGGCTGGGCATCTCAGAGGCTGGGCATCTCAGAGGCTGGGCATCTCAGAGGCTGGGCATCTCAGAGGCTGGGCACGGCTGACTTTGCCATGCTCACTGGGGAACAGGAAATGGAACCAGAAGAGGGCAGACCCCTCCATATTCGGTATTTGTTCCTCTGAAAATCATAATCAGACCTTGGTGACATATATCTGAGACTAGTAACCGTTCGTGTCAGCTCAGCACAGATTCCTGTGACTATTATTCATGCTCTGCCCAACCTGGCACCTGTTCCCAGGCTGACCCTGACCTTGGTGTTAGCATCCCTTCTAGGCACTGCTCAACAGTTACCTGGCAACAGCCGGTTATGCCTGGCTTGCTAGAAAGAGGGATGTTTGGCCCCTCCTCATATTCATATTCATTCATTCATTCTCTCTCTCTCTCTCTCTCTCTCTCTCTCTCTCTCTCTCTCTCCACACACACACACACACACACACACACACACACACGAGACTAGTAACCGTTCGTGTCAGCTCAGCACAGATTCCTGTGACTGTTATTCATGCTCTGCCCAACCTGGCACCTGTTCCAAGGCCGACCCTGACCTCGGTGTTAGCATCCCTTCTAGGCACTGCTCAACAGTTACCTGGCAACAGCCGGTTATGCCTGGCTTGCTAGAAAGAGGGATCTCTGTCTCTCTGTCTCTCTGTCTCTCTCTCTCTCTCTCTCTCTCTCTCTCTCTCTCTCTCTCTCGTGCTCCCTCTCTTCCCTTTTTCTGTCTCTACTCCCTTCTCAACGCCCCCTCCCATGCCCTAAATAAACTATTCTGCACTCTACCCATCACATGGCTGTCACCCTAGGGGTAAGGGTTGCCTTAGCACGGGCCGAGGGAGTCATCCCTCCCACCTCACCATACCCAGCTTTATCAAACATATCCTGCCCTTTTTACAAAACACAGCACCTGGGCTTTAAGAAAGTCTGCTACGAAACTCTGTACCACCACGGCTCTTACATGACTGATTCATCTATGCAGAGTTTAGACTGCATTTTGTGTTACATTTGCAAACACAGAATGTGAGCTATGTAATCTAAAAATTAGTTTTGCTTTCGAGTATGAAATGACTTATTGAAACTATTATATACTAAAATTTTTATTGACAGCATAAAAATGCAAAGCTCTTACTAAGTACTACTTATGTTGCCTAATTTATAAATAGATGCTGCATTAGAGTAAAAAAAAAAGAAGAAAAAAAAAAACTCCTGACCCAGGGAACCAGCGCTCTAGCGAGGGAAATGAGCAGACAGTGGTGAGTGACTGCTGATGTAGTCATGTACGGAATATTCCCGGGTAATGCTGAAACACGTAGTGGGTGGGGCAGGGCCGGGCTCTTGTAGAGCAGCTGTGCCCAGGCCTTGCTAAGAAAGGTGCTGGTTCTGAAGAAGCCCGGTGGCTGAGCTCCACTGATGCATATGGAGCGGGTGGTCTCCGTCATTGAGCACAGGACCCAGGAAGGCAGTGAGCCAAAGGTTCAGCGGGTACCACTGTGCGTCCTGGGACACTAAGACTGTTTTGAAGAGAGGGTGCCGCTGTTTTTGGTTTTTAGGAGTGACATGAGATATGTCCTGTCTTCACAGGGTACTTGGAGCCGTTGCTGCTTGGGAAAAGATAGAAAGGGCTGGATGGGAGAGCATGGCGCACATCAGGCAGGGACCAGGAGATCCCAGGGAGACGCACGGTGCAGCCTGAAGCTGGACACTGTCGGAGCCGGCAGTAGTACTTCCTTAGCCTACAATGTGTTTATAAAGTAGGTCCTGCAGGATTTGTAGGAGGGTGAGGCATGGGCTTTGTGGTACCCAGCTCACTGCTCAGTCACCAAGCCTGGGGGAGAGCAGCGGGGCACCCAAAGTAGACTCCAGCTTGGGCCAGCTCTGTGTGGTCTGCCTCCCGCACATCCAGAGGAACTAGAGAGGACCCGATGGACAGCGGAGGCAGGAGCAAGGGGTGAGCAGTTATTGAAAGCCTCGACATGGGGCTCATCTCACCAGTGACAGCCAGGTGAGGAGACTGAGGTCAGGGCCCTCAGGGAGGCTGGGTAGCAAGAAATGACCAGAGACACGTGGAGCATGGAGGGCCTGAAGGCTGAGGAGTGTGCAGCTGTGTCAAACCACCGGACGGTATTCCATACCAGAACTACCACCCACTGAATAACAGTCACAGGAGTCTGTGCTGAACTGACATGAACAGAGGCCACTGGTGACCCTAAGGGCAGGATCAGCGAGCTAGCCACAGACAAGGGATATCAGGAAAGAAAACAAGGATGAGGAGGGGGCATAGGGGTGGGGATCAGATGAAACACAGGAGGAGGGTTGTGAAAATGAGGAAACGCTCACTGCTGAGTTGTGATACAGGCCAAGGAAGCATCCCAAGTCACCCACGAGGTAGCTGGACCAGGCATACAGGTGATGACCCTGCCCGGTGACAGACAGGGTCAGCTGTGGCCGAGGCAGAGAGGGAGACACGGAGAGCAGGGCCGAGGCTGTGCACCCCACCTGGCTGACGCTGGGTTTGAGTAATGTGACATGACAGAGTCTACCTGAGTTTAAGAGTGAGAGCTGAGACCTGGAGCCGGAGCAGGAGGGGGAGACTGGTGAGACAGCCTGCCTGGGAGGGAGTTCTGCAATCAGGGGGCCATTTTTGTTTTGGCAGACAAAAATCCTGTATTCTGAAATCCCCGGACAACCCGGCCTCCCAAGGGCAAGTCCTGAATGTCAACGTCGCGGAAATGCAAGTCTTGAGACAGCGCAACGATGACTTAAATTGCATTTATTTACAGTTAAAAGGGCATTTAAGAGATAGAAAACCATCACAGAGCACTCCCCAGGCTTCTAGATATGATACTGTAGACCTGAACCAAGTGCACAATTGCAGATCAAACACAAGGATAACAGCCAGCGCAGGCAAAGCGTATGCAGAGCCGTACATCGAAACTAAAGCTCACTGGCACGCATCACCATGGTTGGCAGCCTGGGTGGCAACCTTGTATCACATGGCACACTAAGTGTTTTAGAGCAAGCCATGAAATAATAAATATATACATTTTGAAAAACTGGGGTGGGACATACAAGTCAAGACACCCCTGAAGAGCTGGCGTCTCTGAAAGTTTCTCTGCCACGCGGCCATCTCTCCTCCCTTGCGGAGGGACTTTTGACATTTTTGCAAACACACACGATGCAGTCTGCCTAGTCTTAGCTCCTCCTGGGCACACCTGAGAGTTATCCGTCACCATGAGCGGATCTGTCCTGTGTCTGTTCCCTCTGATGAACTATGTTCCATCTCCTCACTGTGCACTATGTCTGAGAGTTGTGTCCTGTGTCCTCACTGTGATCTATGTCCCAGTCTGAACCCCCGTGGCCTTCAGCACCCACAGCTTTCCGGATACCTTGTTGGAGGAGATGTGTTATTCAGGGTGGGCTTTGAGCTCTCAAAAGCCTGATGCCCTTCCCAGGTTCATGATAGACGCCACATAGGTTTTGGCCTTTGTCAATGCAGGAAGCAGTTGCATATCTTTCAAGATCCTGGAGAGATGGCCCTTTGCCAAACTGCTGTCTGGTCTCTCAGTCACAGTTCCCATTACTTCACTTCTTTCTGAACTTCACTTCTTTATATGTATATATGTGTGTATATATATGTATATGTATGTATACGTATGTATGTATGTTTGTATGCATTCAAGTGCTATGGTGAAGGTGTAGGCTTGCTTCTGCATCCAGCCCCTGCCTTGACATGAGCTAGGACTGCACACATCTCCTGGGGATGCCCCTGGGGCAGTCACAGTAAACACCTCCACAGACGCAGCCCTACTCCCCTGAGCTCAGGCCCATGTCTTTCCTCCCACTGCCGGCCACACACCCCTTGAGAAAAGGGTGGCAAGCCCGAAGCTGTCCTTTGAGAGAACATGTTTACAAGATATAAATCTTTTTTTTTTTTTTGCTAAAAATTAAAGTATCAAAAATTGCATTCTGTGAAGGCTCTGAGTCATTATGTCTTTCATGATGGCTCTAGTCGCTGTCCTTAGACCGACAGGAGCCATGATACTGATTTTCTACCAAAGGAGCCATGACCTTGAGACAGGCCACACTCTAGACGGCTGTTGCCCCTGTTTTGAGGCAGTGAGAGCCTATATCTCTGTGTCGCTGTGTACGTCAGTAGCCCCCACGAGAAAGCTGGTGCCTGCTCCCTGCAGCCCTGCAGATAGTGAGCGATTTCCCACTCTAAGGCAGAGCGGGCTACATACATCTTTTGCCCCAGCATGTGCAGAACAGCTTCCGTCTCTGCTTTGCAATGCGGGTGCACGGCTCCATCTAGGGGACAAAGCTACTTCAACAGCAAGTACTCAGAGGATACCTAGAGCAAGTACTCAGCACGTGCTGTGCTGTAGGATTACCTAGAGCCTCGGCGAACAAAATGCAGGAACTATTGGTCGCATTTCTGGCAGAAGAATCCAGCTGAGACCCTGGAGAGCTTCCACTGGGGCTAGAGAACAGACACAGCTCCACGGAAAGAGAGGAAGTATTTGCATTACCTCTAGCAATATGGCCGTGGTGATTTGAGTGGAAATGGCCCCTGTAGCGCATAGGTTTTAATACCTGGTCTCCGGTTGGTGGAACTTTTTAGGAAGGATTAGGATTGTGACCTTGTGTAGAAGGTGTGCTAATGGGGGTGGGCTTTAAACTCTCAAAAGCCTGATGCCCTTTCCAGAGTTCCCTCTCTACCTTGTGGTTGTGTCAACAGATGTGCTCTCTTAATTGTTCCTGCTGCCATGCCTTAGCTCCACCATCATAGACTCTGACCCACCGAAATCATATGCCCAATTAAATAGTATGAATATATATGTACATGCATATGTATATGTATATGTATGTGTATTATATATTATATTTAATATAATATATTATACAATATATACATTATATGTGTGTACATAATTTAGTATACACATGTGTGTATATGTATATGTATATTAATATTTAAATTATATACATATATGCTATATGTTATATATACATATGTATACATATGTAGATATAGTATACATGTATATGTTTGTGTATATACATGTATATTTGTATATAAATATATATTTAAATTATATATATGTATATATACACACACACATATATATAGCCTTGGTCATGCTGTTTCACTCACTGCAATAGCAAAGTTACTACTACAACAGTTCAGAGCCCTTTAACTTCCATACAAGCTTCCCAGGTTTATGAATGTAGAGATGCACACACCTTCAGGCCATGGTACCCAACTCAAAAGGGAAACTAAAGAAATTGATGGGAATGCAGGTCTCCAACTACCCACCACTCTAACCACTCTGGTCAGATTTACTACTGTATCCACACAAGGCTCTTCAAACTGGTTTTAAATTCAGAACATAAAAAAAGCAGCAGGAACGTTAAGAGAGGAAACTTGGTTTATGGAGAACAAGACATGGTGTGAAAAGAGGAGCAGGGACTCAGAGGTAAAAACAGATGCACAGCCACGAAGCCCACAGTGGAGCTCCCAGGTCAGGCTCCAGCTCCGAGGAGTGGATGAAGCACCCGCCTTGAGCTCTGTGTGATTCGGGTTGTAGGATCCGCTCAGTTAGTAAAGTGCTTTCTGCACAGGGTTGAGTACCTGAATTCAATCCCTAAAATCCAGAAACAAGAAACAAAAGTAAAAACAAAAAACTACACAATACACACACACACACACACACACACACACACACAGACAACACATACACACACACACACATACACAAATATACACACACACACACGCAGACTCACACACACATACACACACACAGACACATAGACACAGATACAAACACACAGACACACACATACAGACACACACAGACTCACACATATGCAGACACAAACACACACAGACACACACAGACAGATACATACACATACAGACATACACACACACACATACAGACAGACACAAACACACACACAAACACACACGCACAGACACACACACAGACAGACAAACAGACACACACATATATATACAGACAGACACAAACACGGACACACACAGATATACACAGACACACACACAGACACATATACACAGACACACACAGACCCACCCCCCTACACACACACATATACAGACACACACAGACCCCCCCCACACACACACACACACTGGCATACTGGTCCATGGTTGCAATCCCAACCCTTGGGCGTGGGGTAAGAACAGGCAGATATCTGGAGCTCACTGGACTGACAGCCTTGACTAATTAGCAAGCTGCAGGTTAATAAAAAACCCGTCTTGTCAGGAATCCCCCAGCCTGCAGCGGGTTAAAATGGGACACTGAGTAGGACTCTGGTGTGCCTTAAAGTCTGATTGCCTCAGTATGTTCTGTCTCTCTAACTATACTGAAATGTTGATGATAACATTGGAAAACTCCTAAAAACTTTCTAGTTCATTCTGAGGGATAAAAGCTGTTGGCTTAGGTGATTGACTCCTGGAGCCTAACAGCAGGGGATTAAGTAATGTGGCCTTTGTTCTAGCTCTGCGGGAATTGCTGGGCTCTCTAACTTTCAGCCTGCTAGTTGAAATCACAGGAAGAAAAAGAAACACTTCAAAAAGTGAATTTAGCATTTATTTCTAAATTGTAAAAAGTTTCCTAAATTATCTCTAAATTGTGAAAAGGGAGAAAACAGAAAGACCCTAAGTGGGGCAAGGGGAATTCATCCTCAGCACTTACACATCTTACAGAATACGTGATCACATGGCAAAACATTCATCACAAGTTTACACATAAAATCAAATAATAACTCGAGTAAGAAATTTGCAACAGAGAATGTTTAAGTGCATATCCACTAGGAGTAATTATCCCGTTAAACACTCGTCACCTGTCACAGCTCCACAGGTTCATTGAAAGTTACAAACCATAACTAAGTTATTAGTGAGGTTTTGAATAGATAAACCCAGTCAATATTTTATCTTCTGCCATAGCACCTATAATAATAATATAATATATTTATAATATATATAATATAATATAGTTATAATAATATAACTAATAATCATTAGTTCTCTTTTTATGACTCTTGGCTAATGGTTTTACCACTTCTTGGAATGAGCTCTGGGTAGTAGAAAGTCTGGTTTCTATCTAGAAGCAATTAACTGGTGACACTTGGGAGACTGACAGAGTTCTCACTGCAATTTTGAAATGGACCTAATAACAGTACCTCTATAAAAGAGGTGAATAAATACTGATATAGCTTTGCGCAGTGGTAGTATCATAGCCAATAAGGTTTATCCGAGGCACGATTATTGCTAATTGAAAACTTTTCCCAATAAATACTGATATAATTTCAGGAATTCTTAGAGGATCATCATTAATAATTAAGAAATCATCTATTTGTCTATGTAGTATCACTACAAGACAGTACATCTTCATATATCAACAGAGATCTACACAAAAGGGTGGGCTAATACCTAGTGATTTTTACATAAGTTTAATAATAACAGGGAAAGCACATTAATATCAGGGATCTTTCCTAAAATGATTTTCTCCTGGGTCTTGCCTACCGGAGTTCCATCATAGACTTTAATCTAAGGCAGTCATCTCAGGAAGATCATCTACTAGTTAGCTTGTCCTATGAGGGCTCCTGACACTGTCTCAAAAAACAAAAGGAAAGAAAGAAAGGGAAGGGAAGGGAAGAGAGAGGAGGGGGAGGGGCATGGGGAGGGGTAGAGAGAAGAAAAATCAAGCAAACAAGATAGGTGGCACTTGAAGACAGACAGCTGAACTTTGGTCTCCACACACATGTGCACACATATAGACATAAACAAACAGAAATTATGTCTCTGTGATGCAGTGCCATATAAACAAGAAACAGTGAATTTCTCCTGGGGTAGAGGGAAGATTGTGGCCCCTGGGAAGGTTGTAGGCTCTGAGTTTCTCGTCTGTGTGTTGTACACACCAAACCCTCGAAGACATTCCCTACTGGCAGGCAGGGTGTAGGGCCGGGTGTGAGAAAGGCGCCATCTCTCTGGTCAGAGATGGCCCTGAGCTGAGTGTAGCAGGCCCCAGGCTTTGGTTCACACAGCAGTGAGACAATGCTCCTAGACTTTTATCCTTCCCGTAACAACAAAGATAACAACAGGATTAAGACTTGCTGAGCATGAAGACATGATTAAAAAGATTTTCCTTCCTTAAACAGGTGAGTGGGGTATTAATGTCAGTCCTTTCTTATTATGGACAATTTAAATTATATCATACTTATATTTCACATTTAAATTTTATTTAAAACAACCACCCTATCCAAGACCAGGATAAACAGACATTGCCCTTCAGGAGAGAGGAGACAATTTTACAGTGTCTCCGAGGTCAATGGTGACTGTTGAGCCTTGCAGTGGCCCTCAGTGTGCCTACAGGCACTCAGTGTGCCTACAGCAGAAGTCTGCAAGCATTCCATAGACTGTCTCATGAGAACATGCTGTACTCTGCAAAACAAGACAGGTCGCCAGAAGGAAGTTCTCCCGCACGTAAGAAAGGTCTTATCTTGGAATCGACAGTGGCTGCTGTCCCCTCACTAGGAAGGATGGCCAGGAGAAACATTCCTTGAGGACTTTGTCACCTGGGTCTCACTCAAAAGCAGCAGTGGAAGAAAGATACTTGAAACAGAATTTGTAATTTAAAAAACAAAATCACAGTAGCTCAGTGCATGCGAAGACGTTTTTTGTACAGGGATGTTACTGAAGGATTAGATGTAACCTGCAAACACCTGACTGGAGCACACAGACACTCTGGGAAAACTGCCAAAATCTGTGGCCACGCACTGCAGGGGCTGACCGGGCTCTCAGCAGCTTGGTTTTCTGATGGTAAAGCCCCTGGGGTCCAATGAGCCACAAGTGTAGGAGCCCATCACACCCATTGAACCCTGACCACCTCAACCGTGTCACATTTTGCTTGAGTCTCTTTATGTCTTGAGCCCACGTTTTACATGTTTTCTCAGAAATACAACCCCCCCCCCCCGAAGAAAACAAAGGTTAAATGACAGACTAAAACAAGTTTTTAGAGCCACTCTCAATTTACAAATTAAAACAGGGCTATTTCCTGAGCGCCTCATTAACATTTGATGGCATCATGACGAAAATGTCCCTCCTTCTGTACTAGGTCACCACTTTCATGTCTGGCAGGCTCTAGTGGGTGCCAGTGCCACACAGTTCTATTTCTCTCCTTTGGGGAGCAGTGCCTTCTAATGTCTGACAGTATCCAAGCATTTCTCAGCCTATGGGTTGCAATCCCTTTTGGGGGAGGGCGCATATCAGATACCCTGTATATCATTATATATTTACACTACAATTCACAACAGCAGCAAAATTACAGTTATGAAGTAGCAACAAAATAATTTCATGGTTGTGGACACCACAACGTGAGGAACTGTATTAAAGGGTCATGGGATCAGGAAGGTTGAGAACCACTCTTACAAAGTAAGGCACTCAGGTCCCATCGCTAAACGTTGGCTGAACTGCCCAGTGAATCCAACAGTATGCAGAGGAGCTAAACTACCTGGTCTGACCATACAGCAGAGAGCCCGTCTAATGTTGTCGGGGTCCCTCACACAGCCTGCATTAGCACAGAAGACTGGGTCACAGCCATGCACCTAAGCTTCTTCTGGTCCCTAACTCTATGTTCACAAGCATATGTGTCACACCTGATAGACTGGAAAAGAAAACTCAATTGAGAAAATGACCCCCAACAGATTACCTGTATGCAAATCTGTGGGGCGTTTCCATGATTAATGATTGATGTAAGCCCCGCCTACAGGGAGGACACACCTATTCCTGGGTATGGTCTTAGGGTATATAAGAAAGCAGGCTGACAAGACAGGAGGAGTAAGCCAGTGAGCAGTGTTCCTTCGTAGCTTTTTCTTCAGTTCCTGCCTTTAGGTTCCTACTCTGAGCTTCTGCCTGGCTCCATTCAATGGTAGACTAGGATGCGGAAGTATAAACCAGATAGGATGCGGAAGTATAAACCAGATAAACCATTTCCTCCCAGAGCTGCTTTTTAGTCATGGAGTTTTATAAAAACAGCAATAAACACCTAACTAAGACACATGGTCAGCCACACCAGGCATCTGTCTGCACACAAAGAAACAGAAACATAATGATACAAATAGAGCCAAAGCCAGACAGAGACAGATAAAGAAATTCAGAGATACAAACACAAAATATTTATAGACCTAAACAGAGAAAGGCAGAATCACCAAAAGAGACAGATACACTGAAATATGTAGAGATGAACAAAGAAACAGAGACAGAAGCACACACTAGGATGGATGGATGGATAGATAGATAGATAGATAGATAGATAGATAGAGATAGATAGATAGATAGATAGATAGATAGATAGATAGATAGATGTAAATATGGATATTTGATAGATGATAGAATCCTCTACAATACAATGCAGCAGAGCTACGCCAGCTCCCACACTTACAGGACCACCCTCCAAATCAGTCACACACATGCTATTCAAAGTTAACCATGTGCACAGGACACCAGCACACAGTTGCTGAGCAGAGCGCATGGTGGCAGATGAAGGCACAGCTACGCTTTAAATGTCACGAAAACTGCCCTGCTAAATACAGCACTGTCACCAAAGCCTTCCTCTACATATGAGCTTAACACCGGCCCCTCCTCAGCCCTGCAACACTGCTCTGATAGGGAGCACTGCAGACTCATGCACAGAAACATGCCACGTGTACCCAAACACTGAGACCTTGTTCTACCTCCCCCAGTGAGTTAAGAGCATGATCAAGGTAATCAAGGTCACTTGCTTAATATGAAGAATAACCTGAGAATAGTCTTGGGCTCTCCTTCTTCACTGCCAACATCTTTTAGTACAGGTTAAAAATTTCCAGCACATAACAGACTAGAATAGGAAATAGAAACGCGCACGCCTGCACACGCACACACACGCGCATGCACACATATGTACATGTGCCACACTTACCCTACCTTGCTCACAGATCCCACTTATCCCTGTGGTATCTCATGGTCATGCTTCTCAGCAGCTTGAGCCAGTCCTTCAGGATGCCTTTGTTCAAGATGGGGGTGTGTCTCACTTCTCAGCAGAGGCTGAGCTGAGAGTGTGGACTGGCACAAAGGGAGGCCTCATTCTGGGCAGAGGCTCTGGAATAACAAGTGTGAACCGTAAGTGTAAACACCCTTGGATGCCCAAGGTCCTTCAGCACTCCAGAGCTCCCGGTGGCCAATGGTGAAGAAAGGTTTCACCCCTGTTGACCTCAAGTTCCTCAGCTGCTCCCCACCCTTTAGGTTCTGAAGCACAGGGCAACCCCGCAAACACTGCAACCCTAGCGGCCTGCGGCAAACAGACTGCCCGTGAGTGGTAACTGATTAAAGTTGAACACACCAACGTGTTTCGTGAGTAGCCGTGAAATGGGAAGGCTTAACGAGCTTCTAGACTCAGACATGGATGCTTCGGATGTCACGGGAGGATGGGGTAATTACTTCTGGCTGGTCCAGCATGATCCTTATTTGGCTACACATTAAGCACACAATGCAAAGTGGCTTAATAATGGGCAGAATTAGCTTACCTAAGGAAAATTGACATTACAATGTATCTGTTGGGGTTCAGTTACAGTACCATTTTAAAACTCGTCACTAATTTTGTAGGCTCTTTTTTTAATTATGTAAAGCATAGAATAAAGTAACCTTATTTTACTGAAGTAAAAAAATAGGTCATCTTATCTTGTACTCTTGACCACCCTGTTTTCTGCCCTGATAGGACCCCTAATGATAATGCTCCTGTTTCTTACAGTTAGACTTATACAGTCAATAGATTAGTTGCCTTCATCAGGGAACAGGTGAGCGCGGTCCAGATTATGGTACTTAGGCAGCAGTATAAGAGCCTTCTGAGACAAGAAGAGGCTGACCTTTAATTCTCCTAGTTCTAAGGTTAGAACTACTAACAAGACAGGAAGTGGGGAATGAAAGGATAAGGTTATAAGCTAGGAATCCCCCGTGCCTGGGCACGTGGGGGGCACTGGGGTCCCCAACGCCAGTGCGTGGCGGCCACATAAGCGGAAATGACTTAACTAGTTCTTCCTGCCTCTGTGAGAGGCTGGTAGGTTGTCAGAGAGCATGGGTTCGGATGGTTTGAACTGATTGGCTTAGAAGCTTGTGGTAGGCGGGTTCTGTTATAAGTCTATAAAAGGTCAAGGCAAGCCAGTCCGCGCTGGGCTTACTTCTTCTACCCTGCGCGGGGAGGCTGTAACCCCCCAGAGCTCTGGATATTAAAATCCTCTTGCAAATTGCAAATTGCAAAAAAAAAAAAAAGTCATATCCAATATGTTTTGTGTTTAGTTTCAGTCTTCCATGCTTTCCACTCAAAACAGCTGAAGAGTAAGGACTGGCTTGCCCTTTCCTGCCATTGTGAATGAAGTCGGTTTCCAGACATGAGATAAAGAGAAAAATTAAGAAAGTCTTTTCAAGCCGGGCGGTGGTGGCGCACGCCTTTAATCCCAGCACTTGGGAGGCAGAGGCAGGCGGATTTCTGAGTTCGAGGCCAGCCTGGTCTACAGAGTGAGTTCCAGGACAGCCAGGGCTACACAGAGAAACCCTGTCTCGGGGAAAAAAAAAAAAGTCTTTTCAACATAAGATGTCCTCTAAGAAAAAAAAAATCCCCTAGAAATGTTCCTGAAGTTGCCAGCCCTTCGGAGGGCAGAGGGTAGGTCTGCACACACCGTCTGCGGAGGCGTATCTCTGCACGCATGGAGCCTAAAATGGCAAATAGAACAATGTCAGTCATGGTGGCCTCGTGCTCTGCCAACGCGCTGTTTGAGGTCGTGTTGGTCTGAGAGAGAGGTGGGAGCAGCAGAGTCAAGGGGAGGTATCAGCCACATCTTGGGGTACAGTGACAGATGCCGGGGATGTGACAGCAGTCACCATCCCTTATGAGGCCCTGAAACCCACTCACTAACTGACCTACATCATCTAGGGCCACCAGGACCAGCTCACGGCTGCCTGGCGTTTTCACACCAGCCTGTGTGAGGTAAATAGAAGACACAAGGGAGCCAAATGGGCTCTGGCGGCACACAAATGACACAAAGTGGTCCACAGTGACCCCCTCTGGTCACACAAATGACCTACCCACACTGCCTGGCTGGCCCAAGGCAGTTCCACCTCCCTCTGCATGTCCACGATTAAACAGTCATGGCCTCAGGCGGGCCGGGGTTGCCAGACCTGCCTGTGTTTTCACCAACAGCATTATGTCCTACCTCACCAAGGTATCTCCTAGTCCTTGTTTCCAGAGGCCTCGTCCGTGAACAGCAGCACGTCATATCCAGTTGCCCCCTGTGATTACTCAGCGATCTTCGCTGACACTGTGGTTGGAGTGAGGCTAGATTAGAACCTTACATGACCAGAAATGGCCCAGGTAAGACAAGGCATTTGTCTACAGGGCTACAGCGTAATCACTCTTGGCCTTTTCCTGACACGTCAATCACTTATGTCAATCACTGAACAGTGTTTGCCGTTCAGCTGTCAGGAGAGCCTTCTCGCTTTCTCGGCATTTATTTCCTCCACACTGAGATTATTTTCTCGACGTCCCTTTCTAAGCATAAGGTGCATTCCCATGGAGTGGGAATGTTTGCTAATCTGTTCTCTCGGGGCCCGGTGTGTTGCAAGATCATCGTGCTTTGTGAGCAGACACAAAAGAAAGATGAGGTAGCAACTGCAGGCACGGGGCTGCCACTTCACCTGACAGAGCACCTACGGTCGGAGTCTCAGTGTGCTAGACACAAGCTCTAGCCTTAATCTCCTGGGCCTGAACAATCTTCCCTCAGACCCCCAAGTAGCATGTCTGTAACTCTTCATAAACAAAGGGAATAAACCCTAGAGGAATGCCTCTCGCTGTTCAGGGCTCAAGAGGGTCTGCTGGCTTTTTTACTCTAGTGCTGTTCAAGGACAACAGGGAATCCCGTGAGGCACCCATACACTACAAAGTACAAAAGAGATAGATTTGTATGTCCATGATACTCGAGCCTTCAAGACTCTCCTGGAATCACTGGTATCATAAAGCCAGAGGCACGTCCAATGTGTGGAAGTTCAAACACACACCCTTACCACAGCACATGGTACCTCAGCAAAGAGCTGCCCAGAGACACAAGAAACGGAAGGAAGAGGGAGGAAGAAAGAGGGACAGGCGATGACCACAGACAACTCCCTTTCTGATAAACCAGGCAGCCAGATTTGAAGAGTGTTGAAGAGATCTCTTATAAAAACGACATACAAAGTGCGGATATTTCCTAATAGGGGAGTCAGAACCATCTAAGCAGAACAGCGAAGGTAGGGCTGAGGTGGCCCTGCCACAGTGCATTGGCCACCTGCACATGAAGCGTCCAGGACTGGCTAGCCTTAGACAACGCTGTTAACATGGACTGAGGATAGTGAGCTGTTCTGGAGCCATGTGAGACTACTGGTCATCTCTATCCTCTCCCGCAGAAGAAAAGAGGGGGTGCTGACCCCCAAATTCAGAAACCTATGCCCACCCACTCACTCACAGGAGAAAAACTCCCATTGTAGAATCTACATTGATATATTTTCTCTAAGTCACTAGGTTTACTGAATGATGGCTATAAAAATAAGATTTAAAAAAAATATTTATTTATTTATTTATTTATTTATTTATTTTATATGGGTACACTGTAACTCTCTTCAGACACACCAGAAGAGGGCATCAGATCCCATTACAGATGGGTTTTGAGCCACCATGTGGTTGCTGGGAATCGAACTCAGGATCTCTGGAAAAGCTCTTAACTGCTGAGCCATCTCTTAACTGCTGAGCCATCTCTCCAGCCTCAAAAATAAGATTCTTCCCCACGTATACAGACAGAAGGTGCCCATCCCAGTCTAGCCTCGCTAAAGCAGGAGTGAGCTTATGTGCTAACCTGGGCTCTGACTTGCAAATTACAACCTGCATTGATCCTCCTCTGACAGACAAGACCAGTGGGATTCCAAGCATTTTCAATGACTTTTACCTGGCATTTGTGAGACCATCACTCCTGAATGATGAGTCTCTGAGCAACCTGTGCATCCCAAACTGACAATAACCAGCCATGGTCTCTATCCCTCTGCCTTGGTAGCAGACAAGAAAAGTATTTCCACTAGCAGCATTGTATCTGTTAGAAATTTGAAAACCAACTCCATGCTAACAATGGATAGGGGAGTGTGTGGACCTTGATTTTGGCGAAAGAACCCTGAATTCAATGGGAACTTTGAAAGACTTCCTTCACTACAGACTGCTACATGCTGCATGGGCCCACACAGGGCTGAGGGCTCACACTTGCAGCCTCTGGGACTGACACAATTACCAAACATATTGTTTCTCTCTCCAATTTGCCACTTCAGACACAGGCAGCATCCCCTGAACAACAGGGATGCTGAAGATTAATGGTTCCCATGGCAACCAACACAAGACTCTTTACTCCCAGGTTGAGGTGGTTAGGACCATCTTGAACTGTCTTAAGTTGTCCAGCTTCATCCTTGGCCCTCCTTGGCTATAGCAGGCCACTTGGGCTGACTATAACTTGCACATTTCTTCCCTTCTATCTGACGATTGCTTTTCCTAAGATGCTTCTGCATCTCAAAGGACCGTGATGGTCTCGGTGCTACATGTAAGTAGAAAATCCTCCCAGAAGTTTGGGAAGACGTGCCCTAGGCAGCCAGAAAATGAGTCAGCCATTTCCTTTCCTCCTGAAGAAAGTGCTAGGCAGACCCCAACCTGCCATAGGCAACAGGCTCTGGCTTCCCTGTCTGCAAGTGGCTGGTCTGTAGTATGGGAAATCCCTCCGTCAGCTGGTCCAAAGTATCAGCTGAGACCGGTGTGGCTAACTGCCTTCCCATAAAGAATCTCTTTCCACCTGAATTCAAGCAGGAATAAGGCATAGTCCACCCTGATGGTTTCTGATTGCTCACAACTCACCGTTACTTGGGGACAAAGCAAGTTGACTCACTAACTGCTTCTCTGAACATCACCTCGAATATATGGGATTGCTTTTTGGATAACAGCTTCCTGCTGCATCCTGAAACCTGAGAAAACCATGAACTGTGTGGTGGTTTGAATATGCTTGGCCCAAGGAGTGGCACTATTATGAGGTATGGCCTTGTTGGAGTAGGTGTGTCGCTGTGGGAGTGAGAGTTGAGACCCTTCTCCTAAGCTGCCTAGAAGACAGAAAGCCTTTCTTCTATTTCCCTTAGGAACAACACATAGAACTCTCAGCTCCTCCAGCGCCATGCCTGCCTGGACGCTGCCATGCCTGCCTGGACGCTGCCATGCTTCCTGCCATGATGATAACGGACTGAATTTCAGAACTAGTAAGCCAGCCCCAATTAAATTTTGTCCTTTATAAGAGTTGCCTTGGTCATTGTAGCAATGGAAACCCTAACTAAGAGAGAAGTTGGTGCCAGGATCTGGGGCCCATGCTTTTGTTTGGAGGAATGTGGATTTGGGAACTTTGGATTTGGAAAGGCAGTGGAATGTTATAAGTTGGATATAATAGGATATTCTTGTAGGGATATGAAAATATTGGTGCTAAGGGAGATTTGAACTGTGCAGACCTGGCCCAAGAGATTTCAGTGGAGAAGAATTTCAGTATGTGACCTAGAGATTATTCTGATATTTTGGTGGATCTTCTTGCCCTTGTCTGAAGAGTCTACCAGAGGCTAAGGTAAAGAGATTAATATTAATTGCATTGACAAAGGAAGACTCAAAAAGCCCAGCAGAGACTTTGTTCTCTTGTTAAGTCTCCTGGACAGCATTTAGATCGAGCACAGCAAGCTTAGAAAGGAAAAATATAAAATGTATGGTTCAGGTAATGAAGGGGAAACAGGAAGTGAAATGGGGCTGAACCCTGTGTTGGAGGAGATAAACAGATTAAGGGAGTGATGATTTAGGGGCAAGATCCCACCCAGCCAAGCTTTTGCCATTGAACAGGGAAGAGTTATATCATTTTAGGTGTTCTTATTACTTGGTTATTGTTTTCACTTGGACCTTCGATTTGGGAATAACTACAATCTAATAATGAAAGATGAAGGCTTTTGATCTGGATCTTGAGGCACAGTGGCCATGAAAAGCTTAGGCCCAGGCAAGGTGCTACACACCTTTCATTCTAGGAGAGAGAGGCAAGCAGATCTCTAAATTCAAAGCCAGCCTGGTACAAAGCAAGTTCCAAGTAGTGAAAAGCTTAGGTCTAGGCATGGTAATACATGCCTTTAATCCCAGCATTCAGGGGACAGAGGCATGCAAATCCCTTGAGTTCAAGGTGCATCTACAGAGCAAGTTCCAGGACAGCCAAGCTTAGGCAGTGAAGGAGTTGGAAAACAGAAAGCTGGTGATGATGTAATAGGACAAGGGTGGCCATGTTCCAGCCCCAACAAGCAGCAGAACTAAGCAGCTTTGGCCATGTAGCTCTGGCTTTGGAGAGAAAAGTAGAAGGGACTACTGGGATAATTGATGTTGGTTAGCTGGAGATAAGAAATTAGCAGAGATTAAGAAGAGGCCAGCATCACTGAGGTAAAATCTTCTGGGAAAATTTAGAAGATTTCACACAGTAAAAAGAAGCTGTGTTCCAGAGATAGCCAAGGTTTGTACCCCATACTGCAGCTGAATTTGGTAATCTATAAGAATCACCCAGGTGGTACTGGTTCTGAAGGCATGAAGGGGTCATGGAGAGCAGCTGAGGCTTGGTACTGTGTGAGACCAGGGAAGGCCATGGGTGAAGGTGCGGCCTCAGTTGCAGTTGGTGGCCCAGGACTGAAGGGCATGCATGCAAGGAAGTTGAGGCATGGCAGCATGAAGAGAGCCTAGGAGAGGCTACTGGCGAAGCCTAGCTGCAATTGAAGATCCTAGTGTATTAGCTATGCCAGTACCACAGGGTGACCACTAAGAACAGCAGCAGCAGAGCCTAGAGTGCTACAGAGGGCAGAGCTGGAGAAGTGACCCAAGCCCATGGAGGAACCCAGAAGATCATGTGTGAATCTCAGTCATTGGATTGAAAAGGTATAAAGCTGAAGCTGCCTTGGAGACCTCAAAGTGTTAGAGATGTCAGAGCCATGGGACACCTGCTGAGGAAAGCTGCTAACAGGGAGTGGAACAAGTCCAAGAGAAAGAATGTTGTTGCAGTCAGCAAAGATGAAAGGAGTTGGAAATCTGAAGAGCGCTCTTACATCGGACATGGAAATGCACACTTTGGAGTTTGCCCAGCTGGTCTTCGGTCTTGCTTTGGTCCAGGATTTCCTCTCTATGACATTTTGGAATGGTAATGTATATCCTGCGATGTTGGAGGTATGTGATCTGCTTTTTTATTTTGATTTTATAGATTACAGTGAAGTGATTGGATGAATCTCATAAGAGACTTTGAATTTTAGCTTTTTAAGGTTGTTGAGACTGTTATAGATTATGAGACTTTTGAAGTTGGACTAATGTATTATGTATTATGCATTATGCTACGGCTGGGTCTGTAGCATAGACTCGTGTGTTTGAACAAGCCTGTGGGGAACCAGAGAGTGGAATGTGGTGGCTTGAATATGCTTGGCCCAAGGAGAGGCACTATTAAGAAGTGTAGCCCTGGAGTAGGTGTGGCCTTGTTGGAGGAAGTGCGTCACTTTGGGGGTGGGCTTTGAGATCCTTCTCCTAGCTCCCTGGAAGCCAGTCTTCTCCTGTTTGCCTTCAGAACAAGATGTAGAACTCTTAGCTCCTCCAGCACCATGCCTGCCTGGACTCAGCCATGCTTCCTGCCATGATGATAATGGACTGAACCTCAGAACCAGTAAGCCAGCCCCAGTTAAATGTCCTTTTAAGAGTTGCCTTGGTCACAGTGTCTCTCTTTACAGCAATGGGAACCCTAAGACACACTGGGCACCACCCTATGCTAACATCAAGGGTAGTTTTAGTTGTTAAGGCATCCCCACGATGAGGCTGACACCTGTTATCCTGTCCTTACCTATGTCTCCCTCTGGGCTACACAGTACTTGGGTTTCCGCTCCGTACTTAAAGTGAAACTTCAGGCGCCATTCTGGGGCTCTTCCTTTTTGGTTCCTCATCTTTGAAATATATGAAACACGTGGTTCCCCCACTGCAGATTCCTCACCTCGCCTTCCCTCAAGGGCCTTGATCAAAACCACACAGAAAAGGGAGGAGTGGCCAATCACACTGAACTGAGCCAGCTGGATTCCCTCAGGAATCCCAGGCGCCCGGAAATCCCTTGGCTTCTAAAAACTTGCCCTCGGTTGCTCTTCATGCAGATCTGGCTGGCCAAACTTCTGCACCCTCCCTTGGTTCTGCAAGACTCTCCCATCACCCAGACAACCCTACCTCCACAGTTGGCATGACAGTTTTCTGGGGTTCTCCTTGCCGTGAAGCTTAGAGATTCCTCAGAGCAGAGGATCACATTTCCCAGTGCGCATAGCACAGTCAGCTAATGCCAGATGTCCCAAAGCCATTGATACTGTGCCCTGTCATTCCAAATAAACCAATGCGGGCTAAGCTGATTGTCTCATGCACATTATTCAGTTCACTGTGCAATCAAGTGAGGTGATGTGTGTAGAAATATTGCGCAGGTTGCAAGGCCATCCTGCTTAAGGGCCAGGAAACTGTACTCAGAGTAGAGGTCAACAAGCATTAGGTGGAGGATAGAGGTTTGCATGCTGGCCAGTAAGGTTCTTGAGAGACAGAGCAGACCAGTGAGGAGTGTCTTCAGAGTCTTTGAGTTGCAGGCAGCTAATAGATGTTCCCTAAGACATCTCCTCTCTAGTCACACCAACCCCAGAAAAGCCAGTGGCAGCAAGACTTACCTCCAATGCTTTGTCCTTGATATAAAGATGACAGGCAGGGAGAAGTGACCCTCTCACTCTGGGTAGCCTGTCCACATGGCTTCTGGGATTAGCTCTTCAGGATTAGAAGTTGATTGAGAAGTAGGAAAAAAGCAACCAGATGGTTTTAAAGTATATTTTATGTGTATGAGTGTTTTGTCTGAAAGTATGGCTATATACCATGTGTATTCCTGGTGACTCTGGCGGCCTGAAGGTGACACCAAATTCCATGGAACTAAGGTTACAGATGGTTGTGCCCTGCCATGTAAGTGCTGGGAACACAAGTTGAGTCTTCTGCAAGAGCAGCGAGTACTCCTAACTGCTGAGCCATCTCTACAGCCCCAAGCAGATTTTCATAGATCAGAAGCGAAATCAAAGATCAAAATTCAGCTATGGGGCTCACTGAAACAAGTCTGTTGAAGTCCCAGACATTCCCAATCTTGATAATGAACATGACCTAGAATAAAATGTTCAGCTGAATAGGAAAACTGTGAGCTTTGTTTAAATATCTCAAGTCTTCACAGTTAAGTAACTTCATGGTGTTGTGAGAATTAAGCTTTAGTTTCTATCCACAGTGATGGATGCTTTTGGGCCACATGTGTGGAGAGAGGCCCAGAAGCCCCTACTGTGTGCAGCCCCTCAAGCTGCTGGGGCTGCAGCCATCTTCAGCAGTGAACAACTAACAGCGAAGGTGTCCGCAGGACAGCTGGAAGGCTGGGGTGAGTAAACAGAGCCGTGTGTGCTTTCTGGAGGCTCCTGACTCCATGATCGACAGACTCACGGGAAGACACCCTGTGGTCAAGCTAATTATTTGCATTTCTCCCTCATAACCAAATGCATTTGCACGATAAACAGACCTTGGTCAGTTCCATGGTAAAGGATCCAGTGTTGATTCACAAGCAGTCCCAGAGCACCTAATCAGCTTCCTAGGGAGGGGACCAGGGTGCCTGCCTAGCACCTATTTAGAGCAAACTTGCTCACATGAGCAAATCCACCCCCCAGGAGGAGGAGAAAGAGGCCTGTGAGGACGCGGGCTGGGAGCTGGCGCCCTGATTACCAGAAGCATGTACTTCATCTGTAATTAGTGACGCCATCCACCTGCACAGGAGGCAGCAGCTGAAGGCCTGTGAGTCTTACCCCGTCTGCCTTCCAGTATACCCCATCCTGCCATGACAGCGAGGAGAGGAAGTTCCCCAGGATGAGGAATCCATGACACTGTCCACCTCCCCATCCCAACCCACTCCCCCGCCCCCACCCCCAAGGTGTCAGTCCCATGGGACAAGAGAGCAGAGCAAGAAAATGGCTGTAGCGTGGATCCTGTGTGCTCATGCACAAAGTCCCTTGTTTTAATACGACTGGTTTCCCAGTAACTTGGGAATGGTATATTGAGACCAACCAAAGGGACCGAGGAATGCAGCAGCACATGTCCCGTGTGGCGCTGAAGATCTTTAAATCACATTTTATACATGCTCTCTCTTGTGTAGACTGACTTCTGAAACCTTACTGCACAAAAGGAAACTGGTGTGTGTGTGTGTGTGTGTGTGTGTGTGTGTGTGTGTGTGTTTGAAAGGAAAAGGAAAAGGAAGAAAGAAGAAAAGCCAGGGATATGTTTAGTGGAGGTGAGGTATGGTGTGGGGGAAGGGGGTGCCTCTGCAGGCTCATGCTGAGACATCCCTTTGCCCTGAGGTACCAGCCACACATTGATATAGTATAGAGTTTATTAAGGCAGAGAGAGAGAATAGAGGCCAGCCATGAATATGTGGAGAGAGAGGAGGGGAATGGGAATGGGGAGAGAAGGGACCGAGAGGAAAGAGGATAAGAAAGGAAGAGGAAGAACACGAGAGAGGAGGGGGCAAGCAGCCCCTTTTAGAGTGAGTCAGGCTAGGGCTCACCTGGCTGTTGCCAGGTAACTGTGGTGTGGAGTCTAGAAGAAATACCAACAGAAACTGTGACTTCTTTATACATATTAACATCATTGCCTTTTATTTATTTATTTAATATTCATTTTATTTTATTTTATTTTTATTTTCTATATTCTTTGTTTACATTCCAAATGATTCTCCCTTTCCCGGTGGTTCCCCCCTCCCCATAAATCCCATAAGCCCTCTTCCCTCCGCCCATTTTCCAAACAACCCCCTCCTACTTCTCTGTCTTGGTAATCCCCTACAATGCTGCATCAAGCCTTTCCAGGACCAGGGCCCTCTCCTTCCTTCCTTCCTTCCTTCTTGGGAACATCATTCCCTTTTAAAGAAAATAATTTTTTTCTTTAAGGAAGCTGCCTAGTCCTGAAATACAGTCACAATTATGTTCAAAATCACCACAGGACTGATACAATTTCCACAGCTTCCCATGGACGCCTTGAACAGAAACTGTAACAGATGACTGCAAGAGAAATGGAAATATTTTAACTTAATAACCGCTGTGAGAAACCAATTTTCAAATGACCTTTTTTTTTTGTCTTAGCAACTGTTCTGAGTAATGAAGACTGACATTTTTTTATTTTAATCAAAATCATGGCCTAATAATTTTTAAATAGCTCCTAATTTCAAAAATAAATTATGTCCAAATGGCAAGACAGATCAGGATCTTGCCTTATTAATTAATTTTGATGAAAGGATGGAAAATGCTAAAGATCTTGTTCTAACCTGTCGAGTCCACATCCAAGCCTGTCACAAAGAGGAGCTGTCACAAGTGGCACACAGGGAGGGAGGCTCCTCTCACAAACACGTCCGTGCCTCTCCCTGACCAGGCCCCATGGACAGCTCCCCACGGAACATTATCTCTCCCCTTGTATTGAAAATAGTTCTTTTTTCATAAAATATATTCTGGTTATAGTTTCTCTTCCCAGAATTCCCTTGATTCCTCCCCATCTTCCCTCCCATCTTGGTCCCCACACCCTTTCCATCTCTCATTAGAAAACAAACAGGCATCTAAGGAATACAAATAAATGAACAACAACAAAAAAAAAAACTCCAGAATAGGACAAAAGAAACAGAAGAAAAAGTGCTAAAGAAAAAGCATGAGAAACACATGTGGATGGAGACACACACAGGCTTGTACACACATGCAGCTGCAGAGACATTTATACACACAAGTGGATGGAGAGAGACACATGCTTGTACACACACATTTATACACACATGCGGATGCAGAGACAAACACATTTATACACACAAGTGGATGGAGAGAGAGACACACTCTTGTCTACATACGAGTCTCTTAAACACAAAGCCAGAGGTCATAACATATGCAAAGGACCTGTAAAATCCCTGACACAACATCATGAGACACTCAGTCAATGAACATGTTAAAAGTAAACAAAATCAACACCGGGACAAGCACTGAGATCGATGGTTATTAAGAGTTCATGAAACTGAGAGGCTTCTGCCTGACAGAAGACACCATCATTTGGACTGAGCTGGGGATGGGACTGGGGATCAGACCCGGAGGGATGGACAGAGAAGGGAAGACCTGTAGTTAGCCTACGGGCTGCATGCTGGAGTAGCCTGTGGGTTCCCGGGGAGTGCCTGCTGAGGTTGGAGGTAGGAATGGGGGGAAGGGAGTTAGGGGAGGGGGGGTGTGTGGTCCTCTGGGGGTGGGGAGAAGCAAGACCTCAGCACTTGGTCTGCCGCACTTGGGGGTGAGACTGGCAGACTGGCTTGGGAGGAGCTGAAGGGTAGCTGGAGATCTGCAGCTGCCCTGCCCGCTTCCTGGATGGAGTCGTACCACTCTACTTTTGAAGATAATCTATGACAATGATGGACATGGCAATTAAACTAGAATATCCCACCAGTAGGACTCACTTTGCCTGTGCGGCGTTGAGTCAGTGCCTGATAAAGATGCTGTGCTGACAGAGACGTAACCACACCTCTTTGTGAGAGTGAGCGGGTTGGAAGTTAGTCCTGTACCAGGTCTGACTCGGAAGCATAGTGATCATAATTCAACTCCCTGTCAAGGGACCGCTTTAAACGTATTTTAAAATGTATTCTTTGTCACCTTGTATAGAATGCTTTCTGACCACATCTACACCCTTACTCAATAAAAGTGATCTCCCGCTCCCAGAAGCAACTAACTGTCAACAGCTCCTCCGGGAAGGGTGGGCGGCATGACCCCCAAATCTGTGCACAACCAAATATTGATGGAGCTGGTCTTGTGTCTGTAACCTCATCTGTGAGTTCAGCAGTACACCAGCCATGCCTTACAGATGACAGTATCTCCCGGTCCTCCTTTCTGATCTCAGGCTCTGGCATTGTTAGAAGGCAGTTCTCAGGGGATTCTGGAATACTGCTTATGTCTCGTCCAATCCAAACCACAGTCGACCCAAATGTTTCCAATAAAAATACAAACTACTCATGCATTTGGTAAGGCCGGGGCTTTCCCACATCATAGGGCCGGTAGCAATCCATCTCAGAATGCACAGTAAGCCAAAATGGAATGCCGCTGCAAAGATTAAAGACAAAATTAAAATATCCAAATGCGGATCAGGCACCCGTGTTTGCCCGTGCCAGCAGGAATCCGCATGAGCCCTGGGGAATCCAGAGGCACGGGTCTGGAGTGGAATCCATCTGCATACCTGGGCTGCGGTTCCATTTCTAGGAACAATTCCAGGGGAACATTAACTAATGCAGGAAAAGCTTTAAGAAATTAAATTCTGTTTCAATATTTTAAAAGTCACAGAATGAAGACATCCTAGCTGTCAATTCTGTCTTAATGACAGATACTCACTTCGTGCTAGGCACCGTCCTGGGGATAGGGGAAAATGTTGCAGAAGACTTGAAATAAGTATATTTCTAAGAGGAAGGAAGGACATTTTAAAGTCAAAATGTTACAGGTCGCTGTCACTAGCCTTGATTTGGCCTCTAGTCTACGTGGTGCAGTCAGCCACAGCTCCGAATACCTCTTGGGAATGAAGATATACACACAAATGGCGAACCCGCTGTGGCTCCAGGCATCACCCAGCTCAACCCTCGAGAGGCTGTGTGGGCCTCGCCGAAGAACATTTCCGCTGGATAATCTCCTCGTTAAAATCCAGCCTTCTGTTTAAGCTCGGCACTTTTTAAATAACAAATTGTTCGTTCCTTACCCTTTCCTCAGCGTGCATTTAGTTAAGCAAGTTCAATGAGGCCATCTCAATTAGATTTCTTGCCCTTTAATTATAGATGAGGTCAAAGGACCACGATGAAAAAGCTCCTTTGGAAAACAGTTGGAAAAAAAAATCTTGCCCACGAAGCTCTATCTTTGATCAAACCTGGTGGGAAGCGAGAGCCTGTGGTGTGGATGACAGAGACCTCACCCCCTGGATGTGGGGCAACAGCCCAAGCACCTGAGGGTCTTCATCTGAACAGCGCAGCAAGGACGGCAACAGCTCTGGGTGGGTGGAAATTACGATCTCAGTGCAGCCAGCACGAGACCCTAGGAGACACTGCTTCTATTAAGAGTTCCACGCAGAAGTTCGACTCTTTGATACAACCCACCACCGTTCACGCTTCCACTTTTCAAGTTCGCAAAAGTGTTTACAGCATCCGCTGTCTAAATGAATCCTGTTTGGGGCCCGGGAGCATCCGCAGAACGGCTTCCCAGCTCCCAACTCGGTACCCATAAAGTTGTGAATTACCGAGTCTCTCCCAGGCTTCTTCATCTTCAAGTAGTAACTGGAGTCTTGGGAGAGATTCAACTTTGCGAGTGCTCTAGGGCAATATTGAGAAGGATAAATCGCAGCTGCCAAACTCATAACCTCAGTAACCTGGGGCTGCGTGACTTTCCAGAATGCTGACGCCAAAGCAAGGCCTCCATTTTCAGTTTAGAACACCACCACCAGGTTGTACCTGAGAGCGACCCAGCTCCCTCCTCTCATGTCTCCACAGCCCTCTGCAGACGGCTCTGGAGGGTGCTCAGCACAATAATGTTGCAGGGCTGTATTTCTTAAGTGTGTGAGCGGCATAGCCATTTCATATCACAGGGGCTTTTTCTAGGTGAAAAGTTTGGTAAATTATAAATTCTGGTTAAATTTTACCAAAAGACTAGCCTAAAAAATTATTAGGAAAAAAACAGAACCTACCATGAAAACATGTACACAGAGTGCCTGTCAGGCTCCTGGACACTGTGGGAAGACCTACACACAGGGTCTCCCTATGATCATCAGAGAGAGGGCACCAACGAGTGAGATCTAGCCCTCCAGAGAGACCCAAATTATCAGGCAATCAGCAAAGGAGACCCATGGTTCTGGGAAATGCTGGTGTCAGAGGAGAGGGTGGAGAAGTTCAGCCCAGTCCTCAAACACACAGTGAGCGTGTGCAGTGCACTGCACTGCAATCCCCAGTAACATATTCTAATTTAAACTATTAGTGGGGCAAAGAAACAACTTAGGCTGACTCCTGCCGCTGCTGCTGAGAAACATGAGCCTGTGAGTCTAGAGGATTAGACCCCTCCCCCCCTCGCCGCCCCCCCTCCCCCGTTCCACACTGAAGAGAAAAGCAGGTGCCATGAGAAGATTTCTCATCCTGTCTGCACTTTCCCTAACCCCCCCCCCCCAATCTACCAGCCTGTGCCTCGAGGAAACGGGAAGCACGGTAGGGCTGTCCGGGTCCCCTGTCTCATCCCCTCGCCTCCCAGACCATCTCATTCAGGATGAGTGCTGACAAGGGAAGCACTGGGCCAGCAGAGCCCAGGGCAGAACTGAGCCTCAGGGAGGTGAAAGCCCGAGGAAAGCAGGGACCAAGCAGGAGAGGCCGAGATGGAAACAAAACCCCACGTTCTAATGAAGGAATAAACACAGATACAGACGTCTACCTGGATGCCTGAGTAGGACACCAGCAGCCACCACCCTGCCCTCCCTCAGAGAAAAGCCTGAGACGAACAGCTGAGGTGATAATGCAGTTGGAGAGGGACCTTTCCAAGAAGGAACTAAGCTGAGAGTCAGGACACCACCAGGGCAGCGGAGGGAGGTTCAGAACGGCAGCTGTCAGACAGGCACGCGTGGGGGAAGAGCCGCACAGATCCCGGGAGGCAATCATGCTGAATTCAGAGGGAAAATTGGACAGAAGTGTCAGCAAAACCAGAGTAAGGATACCTGACGTGTCTAAAGAAGAAAATGCCACACGTGATATCAAAACACAAGCGAAGCAGACCAGAGACCAGATACTCCAAGGACAGGAGGGAGCAGCTTGGCTGTAGGGAAAGAAGGAAGCCCATAGCTGGAAATGACATGCTGTCTTTTAACTAAACTGAACAGAATGACCAACATTAAAAAAATATCCTGACTACACATTTAAGTTCCTAGTATATTTTCTCTAAAAAGCCATGTAGACCGAAAGTAAGAGGGTGCAATTAGCGTCTGCAGAACCATGTTGACTTTACAAGCACTAAGGACGAATACAACCTGAGCATGTGATAGCCCGCCCACCACTCTAGTCCTACAGAGGGCCACAGATGGACTTTCAGGGAGAAGAAGGCTTATCAGACTAGGAAGGAGACAGCAGACGGTGGCTGGGTGATTACCCAGAGTGCTTTATGTTTATGTATGAAATGGTCAAGGGAGAAAGTTTGTTAATAAAAATGGGGTTTGAGGGGGCGGTCTAGTAACAGTAATCAAATAACCATTAAAAAAAAAAAAAACAGCTCTCAAAAACCAGGTTACCTGGCATCGCTAAAGCATCCTTGACTAAGAAGCTCACATACATGATTAAGTGCATGTACACAAACACATGTATGTTTGAGTAAATCTGTGTGTGCATATACATGCATATATGGACATACATGTTGTATGTGTGTATATGTATACGTACACATATATTTGTGGAGGAAGAAGCAGAAGGAGGTCAGATAGTCTATTTTTTTTTTCAGTTTTCCTTTCTCCCTAGGTCATCTAAGAAAGCCTATCTCTGGAACGGAAAGATATCCCCATGGAAACACAACGATTTCCTTTCCACATAAGTTTCTTCGTTGGAATAAAATAAAGTCGAACGCATTTTGTATCTCATGAACTAAACACCACATCCATCAACACTACATCTTAGTGAAGGATGTCTCACCTCACACTGTGTCTGCCACCCAACAGTGGCTGTTGGTGGGAGGTTTGTGTCTCCTGGTAGCTGTCTATGTCTGCTCCATGTCTTACTATGTAAATGGCTTTTCATTTCTGAAATTATCTAAAAGATCAGAGGCAACATCAAGTAGAAAGCTGTACACTTTGTGCCTTCCTTTCAACATTTCAAGCACAAGAGTGTGAACTGATAAGAACTCAGTTTTCAGTCTGTAAAGCAGAGACCCAAAGCATATGTCTCAGGATGAGTCAGGAGAACTCCTTTGGCATGTGTCCAGGCCCCAGTGACTGGTTTTGATAAACTTGGATATGATGACTAATACAGCCCATCACACATGTGCTACCCTCCAGAACACAGCAGGTACTAACTTACGTCATGGACTCCGGTCTGCATGAAACATCGATGCCTTGGGATAGATTCCTGTACACTGGAGAAGTGGTGGGAAGTAGGTTGAGTCATGGAAGGTGACAGCGATCTGTGTCTGCCTATCCTGGGATGTTTTATCAAAACAAACCAGCAGGAGCATCACGCACAGATAGAGATTGCCAAGTACCCATCCCAGACATAGGGTTGTCTTCACATTGTTGTGGTCTATACTAATGACCAGCACAAACTGCAGAAAAGAGACTTACAGGTACATGAAGCCCTGCCCAAGGCAGAGACTTGTCAGTGGGATAGTTTAAAGGTAGGTTTACCCTCAGGAGACAATGGAAACAACTAACTCTGCTTGGAATTCACTTTTGAGTCTTCCTGGGCTTATAGCTGTGTTTTATCAGGAAACTCACTCAGAACAGACTTACAGAGAAGCCTGTTGACTGACACGTCACCTCTGCATCTTTGCACACCCACACTTCTGGATACTCTGTCCTAACAGCACTGCTCCATCGCCAGGCTGACAAGAGCCTTGCACACTGATGCGAAAGTACATACGACAGAAGCCGTTCCGTACATCAGAGTCTTTCTCCTCTTTCTGTGGGTGATGTTTGCCCTGCCTGAAGAAATCTGAACTCCAAAGCAACATTAATGACCCCTCAAAGCATCCCAGAGTAGTCTTTGGGGAACAGCACACATCTGCCATCTCCTAGTCAAAGGAAAAAAAGAATTAAGTTACTGGCACTAAAGACTATGCCCCATCCAGATGTCTCTGCCTCCTGTCTCCATGGAAATGAGAGGAATAGGGTGACCCTGGGTCTGAAGAGCTCAGATCTCAGTTAAATGTCTGTTGATGACCTACCTCCACCTACCTTGGAACAGCAGCATCTAAGGGCAGGGGGTGCTTAGAACCCAGTGGGACCCTTGGCATAGGGGAGAAAATAAACATCTGTGATGACTATATCTTGACAACATCTGGAAATGAACTACAATCCAGAAACAGAGGGCACACCTGTGATTCAGATCCTGAGGCTGGAAGATACAGTCTTCTGACCAGGATCTTGACATGGAGATAATGAGACATATGAAAAACTTAGGCCCAGGCAAGGTAGTATATGCCTTTAATCCCAGGAGACTGAGGCAAGGAGATCTCTGAGTTCAAGGTCAGCCTGGGACAAAGCAAGCTCCAGATCGAGGCATATCTGGGCCACACCTTGTGCTGGAGGCCTACATAAGGACACTGGGAGAAGAGAGGCCCACTCTTCTTCACCTGCTTGTGCATACTTGCCAGCACATATGTTGTAACCTACCTCTTCAGGATTCCAGCTGATACAGAAGGCCAGGTCAAACACCTAACCTCGTGGACTGAGAAACTACTAGGCTTTAGAACTTCTCATTCATGGCTGCCCATTGTTGGGTTAGTTAAACTACAGACTGTAAGTCATTATAATAAATTCCCTTGCTATATAGAGACATTCTATAAGTTCTGTGACTCTAGAGAACCCCAATTAATATAACACCCCACCTTCACCCTGCTAGCACTCTCTATATATTCTACACTGAAGCCTATCTGATGTTCACCCAATAGCACGGGACACACTCCGTCTCACTGCTCTGAGAAATAATCAGCTCAAATGAGTCTCTCGCTGCAACACCTTTAAAGGAGAGAGAATTTGATTTATGACAATTAGATGAGCTCATATTAGTGGTCTCTGCTTTGTGACATTCTCCTGTGTGGAACAGTGAGTACTGGTAAGCAGCCAGGGCTGGATCCTGCCACTCCTATGCTAATCTAAGTGCTGATACCCACCTCAAGTCTTAAATAGAAGTGTGTGTAAAAGGTTGTAGCTATGGATATACATGGTAGAAATAGTGAAATTTATCTGTGGTAACTGAGAGGAAAAGCATTCATTAAACTGGAATGAATATTGGCTTCTAATTGTAAAAAAAAAAAAGTATATTATTGTTAATTGTGTTGTTAGGAAATCCTCCCAATAAATAAGAAATTTAATTTTAAATTTCAATACATTTTAACTGAGATTCAATAAGAAATGCTTCTATCAGATATGACTGAATTTTAACTTCTCAAAATCATTTAAAATGCACAGAGATGAGAGGACTTTAGATGATGCATCAGCTTCTCGCTCCAATTTAAACTGTTCTACACAGTAAATCTGAATGGTTCCAACTACTCAAGTAAAATGACACCTACAACAATAAGAATACACGACTTCAATTTTATGTGTTCCCGTTCATTTATTAATCCACTTACAGTCAGGCTCACCGGCTTAGGGATTGCTGCACTGAGCGGAATAGCCCTAGGATCTATTTCAGGACTCCGAGAGGTAAGTCCCACGCATCTATTTCAGGGACTACCCACGTGGTATGGCTGTGCGAACCTGCTTTGCTGCTGCCGTCTGATGTAGTTTACACACTCTATTTCCTAAGTCATTAAGGCAGAATGCACTCAAATATGGGATGAACTGGTGTCTACAGATTAAAATAGAATGGCTTCTTAGTCTGCCGGTATATATAACTCGAATCGCACTTTGGGGACTTGTTTCTCCACCATGAAGTGGCTGGCTTGAGTTAAAAGTATCCTGGCTCCCTCAGCTCCAACATTCCAGATGATGCCCTGTGCAACATCTATGGGGCATAGCCCAGATCAGCCAGGCATCCATCTCTAGGTACCAAAGGGCAGATTCCAGCCAGGTATATAGAGTTCTGTCCAGGTAGTGCAGCTCCAGGCAGGTGAACAGCTCTTATAGAACAGAACAGCTCCACCCAGGCACATTGCTACAGGGCAGAATCTACCCAGGGTGAAGCTCCAGATAGCATACAACTCTAAATAGATGTACACCAGAGGATAAAATTAAGTCAGGAGTGCAACTCCCAAGGAGAAGAGTTCTAGCCAGATGTGGCAATAGCCCTGAGACAGAGCCATAGTCATATAACATTGAAGTAAGTATAAGCTTTGCCAAGAGTGACAGGACCATAGTCCTTGAAGCCTGGGGAGCCTGGGAACATTCCCCACCTTGTGCTGGAGGCCTACATAAGGACACTGGGAGAAGAGAGGCCCACTCTTCTTCACCCGCTTGCACTGACTTGCCAGCACATCTGTTGTAACCTACCTCTTCAGGATTCCAGCTGATACAGGAAGCCAGGTCAAACACCTAACCTCGTGGACTGAGAAACTACTAGGCTTTTGGACTTCCCATTCAAAGTCTCCCATTGTTGGGTTAGTTGGGCTTGCAGACTGTAAGTCATCACAATAAATTCCCTTAAAAGAAACATAATACAACCTCTGCCCTGGTGGTCCTCTCTATATTCTACCCTAAAGCCCATCTGATGCCACCAGATCCTGGGTCAGAGCATGTCTACTGCCACCTCATCCCTCCCTAGTAATAATTCTAATGGCACAGTAGGATGTGGTGACTTGCATTACTCCAAAGCCATGGCAGCAAGGCCATCAGGTCACCTAAGCGAAGATGAGTGGGCAGCCGGTGGTCTGTGCACGGAGCTCCACAGCTGGCAGAGCTGCTCTGTGCAGACAGAGCCAGAATACTATAGACAGGAATCCAGGAGAGGGAGATGAGGCAGGGGGCCAGAGGAGCTTTCTGATGAAACTGTCCATCCACATGCACTCAGAAGCCAATTGTTTTATATGTGAATCAAAATTCACTTATGAAAAGTATGAGAAAAAATAATGTGTAACAATTTTAATTTTTTTACCCCATAGGATCTACTTAGGTTTTTTTTTTTTTTAATGGACTCTGCTCTGGTTTGGTGAGGAACTCTAAATAGATGCTGAGTTTTGAGTGTTCCAATGCCTGAGCAACATTATCTATTTCTTAGACATCAACTAAACTTGAAACTGAAAGTAATTTCATTACTTTAAATAATGAAGCTAAGCTTGATAATTTAATATCGGTTTAAACATTAAAGCAATTGTTTCCTAACTCTCAATTCAACTGGGATTGAGCCTTGCGCCTCATGAGACTGGGAAGGCAGACGGGCCCAACAGAGCTAGGACTTCTTGGACAGATTCTTGGACAGCAGGGAAGAGAGATGGAAGAGTCAAGCAGACCCCTTGTGGCCAGATGTTGGGCTCAGCAGAACCAGGAGCATGGGGGTTGCAGAAAGTCCAGCCCCTTAGAGCCTCTTAGATCAAAACCTACAGAAAAACATGGGAAGGCCACCTGCTACCACCAGAGAAATGTGACACAACGAAAGAAAGAAATCACATTTCTTGTCCGTTCTGTAAAATGAAATGAAGTTAGGCAGGTAATAAAACAATTTAAGAGGAGAAAAAAGAAAAAACAAAAACAAAAAAAAAAAAAACTCCCAAGACTACCAAGAACTTAAGGTGAGGTTTGTCTATAGCCTCAGAGAGCAGAATGAAAGTCACATTCTTCCAAGGGTCCCCTGGACCTCGGACTTGTGGATATTGGCACTTCCCAATTCCAGGAGCTCCCAAATGAAAATCCGAATACTCCTTCAACTTTAAAAATCCCTCATCTGCATCTGGGGAGAACACAGACTAAGACCTGCTTCCTGTCGTGAGTGCTAACGGGTGCTGGTCAGGGAAGAAAATGTGTCCGTGTGAACGACACATGACTGCATGCTAATTCACAAGTCTAGGGAAATTATGAGAAAAAGGTGACTCCCACGACCACACATGGGACCCAGAATAGAGCAAGAAGCATGTGGAGGTTTAGCCTTCAGCCAGACAGTAGGCCAGTGGGCACAGTGCAGGGCAAAGCCCATAATTCTGGCTAGGGCAAGCATCCAGAATGCTCTGTTGAGTTCTGAAGCCATGGAAGACAAGGGCTTAAGACAATCTTCTTAAGAGGTGTCAGAGTACAATAACAACAATAATATCAAACACAGAATCATAGTCAGGTTGGAAATTATCTCCCTGAAGCATTAAAAAAAATCAAGAGTTTCCGTATTTCTTTTCAGTTTACTGGGGAATTAGCTGGTCTCTAGGGAAAGTCCTGAGGTGCAAGAGAGACCCAGGCCCGTGGAAGCTACATATACAAAAGGGCAGATGACAGCTTCTTTGTGGAAGACGTGATTAGAAATAATGGAGACCAGGGGCCCTGCAGACTGTTGTGAGTCCAGGAGGGAAATACTTCATCAAATAAGCAGTCTGCCCTGTCTGTTTGCCAGATGCATTTTAAAGGGCAACCGCTAAGCCCGGGGTTCAGTAGAAGATACCAGAGTGGGGGAGGGGTGCAGTGAGGATGCCCAACACCTGGCCGACTCCTCCAAGTTCATCTCTTCATTGTGCAGTCTGTGGTAACGGGAGCCCCCAACAAGAGGGGTGGCACAAGAGGCAGCCACAGTCCTTCAACAAGCCAGTCTCCGAGCAGAGCTCTATGGCTCCGTAATTCTATTCCCACCCGTAGATCCACAGAAAGCAACTGGACAATGGCCCTTCAAGAGCTTGAGTACGAATGGCCACCTCTGCTGGGGAGGGGGGGGGCTTCCTTCCAGTTCCCTGTGGTCCCTCGGGGCACTGACCGTCAGCCATGATATGGCTTTCATGTGGCCATGGAGAGCTACATGGCACCGATCGCAAACCAACTTTCAGGTTCAGCAACTACGGAGAAAAGAAGAGCTGTGAGGTGACAGGGGACGCCCAAAGAGTTGTGGTGAGAAGGCCCGCCCTGCTTCAGAACACAACCAGAGTCTGGACGAGATTCCCACAGCCGCTACACGATGACAAACTGCCTCCCGCTGTATTACGGTGCCGCCTGCGTAACACGCCTCGTTACATACCCAATGTGGTGCTTGGCAGGCAGTGGGCGCGCAGCAAGCACACTATTATCCCGCTCCTCCTTCAAACCACCTCGGCCACATGTTGTCCGCTTTATAAACCTTCTAGCTGAAGCGCCCGCCTCTGGGTATAGGAATTTGTTTTCAGAGTGCATTCGACTCCTTAAGCCAAAAACGATAATTCATGCAGTAGTCAAGGCTAGATAACAGTCAGCACTGGCACGAGGCGCTAATGTCTCCAGGGTGATGCTTAACGCAGCTCTCATTAGCAGGGCAGCCGTGAACACGGAGCTGGGGAGGGAGGGGCCATCCTGCGGCACCGTGTTGGCCTGGAGTTCTCAGAGCTGAGTTCCCAAGATCCTCTCAGCTAAGTGCTGTCCCTTGAAGGATAGCTTCTTTGCAATATTCTGCACCCTACAGACACCCTAACGGAGGCAGGGCTTGCCGAAGCATTGGAGGGCCTGGGGACTAGCATCATTGTATCCAAGGAGGACCCTGTGGAGACTGTATCACCCTATACCAATCCCATAGATTTGAAAAATAGGAAACTCAAAGTGCCAGACATACAAGTTGCCTTAAAATATTTCTCATTGACAAAGAGGCATCGGGGAGAGGGGACATGTATTAACGAAGGATACCCTGTTCTCGGATGTTTATTGCTTTTTAAAAATGTTTTTCACAAATTATTGTGAAAATCCTATAAAAATTGGACCAGTCTTCTCTCCCTCAAACAGTGGTGTTTTCTATCACTTCGCAAAGTTTTCTCTCTGTTAATACACTGACTCTGGAGACCAGAAAGAGGCATCCTGTAGACCCACTTCTATGCTAAGTATATAGGTCCCCTCACTTAATCACAACAGTCACTTAATCACAACACTCTTCATAACTATAGGAACAATTCTCCAAGGAG
The DNA here is from genome assembly GCA_964023405.1 of Apodemus agrarius. Taxonomy (NCBI): domain Eukaryota; kingdom Metazoa; phylum Chordata; class Mammalia; order Rodentia; family Muridae; genus Apodemus; species Apodemus agrarius. The sequence continues at coordinate 9,840,605 of OZ030023.1, read as the reverse complement.
TCCCTGGCACGTCCCAACCTCCTGGTGTTATTTCAGATCCCAGCAAATTCCTGAAGCTGAGTTCACAGGTCAGGTGTGAGCTCCAGAGGTTGTCAGCTGTGGGGTGAAGGAGTGACAGTCACACTAGACTCCTAAACTCAGGCCACATGCACAGATTGATTGTTTTCTTCCTAGTGGCCTTCATGAGGATGGTGCTGGAGCCAAGGTCAAGGGGGCCAACAGGCCAGAGTCCACACAGAAACCATCAAGACACAAATCCATGGGAATGCTGTGCAGACCGTGAAGCGCCTTGCAAGTGTTTGCCTTTCCCTTCCTCCCGTGATTTACCTGACAGCACTGCTGGTCCATGCGGCATCTGTTCCGGCTAAGCTTACCATTTAGATGCTCTGCGCACAGGAAGCAATTATCCTGAGGATGCTCTGTTATCTCAGCTCTTGAATAGAGATGAAGGCAGGTGTAGAAAGACATGCATGGACCAACCCTGTTCTAGGACCAGAAAAGAGTCGGTTATACCGTGGGGTTCTCCTTTTTCTACTGTGCTTAGTGATTGCTTACCAGGAAGATGAAGAGTAAACCAAAAGCTACATAATTAAAAAACATGGGTATGCCATGGTGGTGGTAGCTCTGAATTTCAATGAATGTCGTCAAGCCATGCTCCTTCCTGAAGAGGGAACACAAGGTAACTTATAATGCCATGAGAGGTACCCACTTTCCGTGTGTTATTACTGTGTATTATTGAGCAGGATGCTGTGTGCCTCGTGCCTTTGCTCCTGGGTGCTGACAGAACTATGAGAGCTATCTTCATGAATATTGTTTGTCCTTCCTCAGTGGACCTTCAAAAACAGCATGTCAATCCCAGGCCAGTGGTTTGGTCTCTGTCCTTGAACCAGTGCTACAGGGTAAGCTGCTGGAGGCTCCTTGGAAATGAAATCATCCAGCACTAGCCTGAACTGGGGAAGGGGAACAGGGGGCAGGCACCCTGGGGTCCTCCTAAGTTGCAGGGTTAAAAGCACTTACTGGATAATGTTTCACAGAAGGAACATGAAAGCAGGTGTATCCTAGGATTCGTGGATTCAAAGTCAGGAGAGATTCCAAACATCCTGCACAGCTGACTAACTTAAGTCTGAGGACATGGAGGAGCAAAGGTGACATCATCTTGAGGTTGGACAGTGGCAAATTTAGGCTATAAGTCAGTATGCCCACATCTGTATTTCAGGACATTTCTTCTAATGCTTCTCAAATGCACACCTTTGGAAGCCCTGCCAATGGCTTCCTGATGTAATGGCAACAGAGACACAACTTCTACATCTCAGACAGGACTAACAGGACTACTGACACTGATTCTATACGTGTGGCATCTTCTGTAGAGACTCCATTAGACAAAAGCATCTGGAGTGAATACACCCTCATACTGAACCACTCCAGGGATGATAAGTACCACCTCTTATGACCTGCAGCTTCCTGACTACCAAGAAGCAAGGACATGAGCCTCTGAGATGTCTAGAGACATTGGGATTCCATGCAGGATGTGTATGACCCAGGAATAAGAACCATAATGCCTCCAATATACTAATTCTAAGTGCTCAAAGATCTATGCATCAATGTCTTGTGTGTGTGTGTGTGTGTGTGTGTGTGTGTGTGTGTTTGCGTGTGTGTAGGTGTGCACACACATCTGAAGGCCAGAGGCTAATTGCAGGTATTATTCCTTAGGTTTCATCTACCTTGTTTTTTAAGACAGGGTCTCTCCCCAACCTGGAACTTATTGGGCTATGCTGGCTAGCTAGACAATCCCAAGGATCCACCTGCTCCTGCCTGGCCAGGACTGTATTACATGTATATGCCTCCATTACAGCTTTTACACAAGCTCTGAGGATGACACCTGAGCCCCCGTGCCCATTCAGTAAACACTTCACCAACAGAGCAATCTCCGTAGCCCCAAAGTCTGATTTTTAAAGTGAATGAAATCTAAATGTCACCCCTGAACTGTACGACTAAGTAGTCAAACACTTAATGCCAGCACACAGTGATCCTGGGCCACATCCGAAATGAACAATGACTTTTATTTCCAAAGAACTTACCATCTAAAAAAAGGGGGGGGTCAGATATAGAAAGAGGAGAACACTGCATTCATTTGAAAAAGAAAAAAGAAAAAGAAATAACTTTGTAAAGGCAGTTACTCTATGAAAAAGCTCACAAAAAGAATGCGAATGTAAAAACAAAACAAAAATCCTCCCCTTAAAAAAAAAAATCTCAGAGTCTGAATGCAGATCAGACCTGAGGAAACCCTAACCACTAGGCTGGGCACAATGGCAGCCAGCTGTGGCCAGCAGCTTTCCTCAGGGCTCAGAGGAGCCCTCCTCTGTGCACACTGAGCCTTTGAAGTAGGCAGCAGAGCCTGTACATTCATGTGGGTATCAGACTCGAAATGATTAAGCTTGGTGAATTCTGTTGGGAGAATTTTACTTTGTAGCAGAGACCTGCACTTTCCCAAGCCTTCCCACTTCCGCATCTGTCAAGAAACACAATTGGTTTTCTTTATAAGGCTATATTTTTTCCTTACAAAGAAACAGTTTCTCTCACTTCATAAAAACTCTTTACAAGCTCTTTCCTGACAATTCACAGCATGTTGCGAGGCACAGAGCCATCATTTGAAGCCTTGCTTGACTTAGAAACAGTTTCTTGTAGCTGCAGAAAAAGGAATCGGATAAAAGAAGCAATGAAAAACTGAGCACTCTTTAGCCCAGCGGGAAACAGAAATAGTAAAGCCAGTGGCCGGCTTCCTGAACACGAAGTCTGTTCTGACGGATGTATGTGCACTAGATCATTAACTGAAACAATCACACTATGGGTAGGTAAGTTACCACCCACTCTCCTGAGGGAGGAAACTCATACAGTTACTCACACCAGAGGGCATTGAGGCAGCATGGGGACTGCAGAGTTGAGCTAACCACAAAACCAAGCACACACAGCCGGGGAGTGTGCACCTGTTCGTGAGGCCAACCACTGCCAAGGCATGGTGATGGAGGTGGGAACGCTGTGTTTAGTCTGTCTGAGAAGACAAGCAGAGAGGAAACAGGTTTTAAGACTCCTGGATTTAGACGTACTGTCAACACTCAACTTCTTGTGAAAAGGCAAACCTCGAATTGGGAGAAAATGTTCTCAAAGCATAGACCTGAGAGGAGATTGTTATTCATATTATATAAAAAGTCCCTGCAAGCAAACGGCAGACCAATTGATTCACAAATGGACACTTGAGCAGACATTTCTCCAAAGACAGACAGATGTTCAACAAGCCCACTAAGCTTCCGTCAGTCAGCATTACTGGTCATTAGGGAAATTCACACCAAAGACATGGCCTTGTGATGGCTCTTGTGGGAAAAGGAACAGAAGCTAAAGAGTTGGTGAGGATATAGAGAAAAAAAGAGCCCTCACTTACTCAGAATAGGGGTACAACACAGATATGGCATCCACAAAAAAAAAAAGTGGTTGATTCTCCAAAAGTCAAGTGCAGGATTACTGTTGACCAGCTGATCCCAGGCCTTGGAGGATACTGAAGGCTTTGCTTTGTCTAGTGTTTGCAGATACCAGACTCACAAACAGGCAGAGGCAGATAATCCAACGTGCTTGTTAAGAGGTGGAGGGGCAAACAGATTACACACATGCAATGACAGACATGGTCCTTGACCTTCAGAAGAACATCTCAGAAACTGTGCCAAATATGCACGTGCTGTGAAGTTCCCTCACAGCAGATATCCATAGCAGTGGGATTCGTGGAACTAGTCACAGTGCATCTGAGGGTACCAAGGACTAGGGAGGGGCGTGGCTTCACTTGGACAGCCACAATGCTTGTATTTGTGACGATGGAGTAATGGAATGATTTGGTTGGATTAGCTACTTTTCTGTTGCTATAATGAAACATTACAAGCAAAGGCTGTTATTAAAGAATGGTTTATTAAAGAAGGAAAGTTTATTTGGGAGCTTACAGTTCTGATGGGAGAGTCCATACCACAAGCAACACAGCAAGCAACCAGAGCAGGAAGCTGAGAGATCACATTTCTAACCCCAAACCAAAGCAGAGCAAACTGCAAGTAGGGCGAGACTAAATCTCTCAAACCCCACCTCCAGTGCCATGCTTCCTTCTGCAAGGCCACTGCTCCCAAAGGTTCCCTAAGATCTGCAAACAGCGCCACCAAGTGGGGACCGGGTATCAAACACACAAGCCTATGGAGCCATATCTATTACAAAACATCAGAACGGTGACAGCAATAAAACATCGTGAATGTGTGTAATATTTCAGAGTTATACATGGTTAACAAGATGGCTTATGTCATATACATTTTACCACAAAATTTTAAACTTCAATCTGGGGAATCCAGACCTACTGGGTTGTCTATATCTTCTACTTAAGCCTAACTACCCATTCCTGTCTGGCCATAGATCCAGGCAGTTAAATCCCCAACCTGGGAGAAGTAACCTTGGCTGGCTGGGAACGCAAAGGTAATGCAAGGTAACTTAGAATGCCATGAGAGGTACCAATACTCCATGGGTTATTACTATGTATTATTGCTTCAAGGATACCCATGCCCCAATGTGTCATATTCATGCAATGCATGAGTTTGGGTATTTATTCAAAACAAGCACTAAGGAAAGATTGTGTAGAAAGAGAAGCAAGGGGTAGTCCATGCAGTCCAATTCCAAAGACTGAGGGGTTGTATAATGGCTACAGACATAGCATGTTCATCAATTTTTCATTGTTGGGACAAACATTCAAGAGGAGCAACTTAAAACAGGAAGGTTGTCCTTGGCTCAATTTCAGATATTTCATTCTATGGTCAGTTGGCTCGTCTACTGTGGGGCTGAGTCAAAGAAAAGCATCATGGTGGCAGGAGAAGTTGAGTCTAGGTAGAGAATCATGGGGGTGGGAGAAGCTGAATCTAGGTAGAGAATCATGGGGGTGGGAGAAGCTGAGTCAAGGTAGAGTACCATGGTGGTAAGAGAACATTGAGGTAGAGCATCATGGGGGTAGGAGAAGCTGAATTAAGGCAGAGCATCATGGTGGTAGGAGAAGCTGAGTCTAGGTACAGCATCATGGTGGTAGGAGAAGCTGAGTCTAAATAGAGCATCATGGTAGGAGGAGAAGCTGAGTCTAGGTAGAGCATCATGGTGGTAGGAGAAGCTGAGTCTAGGTAGAGCATCATGGTGGTAGGAGAAGCTGAGTCTAGGTAGAGCATCATGGTGGTAGGAAAAGCTGAGTCTAGGTAGAGCATCATGGTGGTAGGAGAAGCTGAATCTAGGTAGAGAATCAAGGTGGTGGGAGAAGCTGAGTCTAGGTAGAGCATCAAGTGGTAGGAGAAGCTGAGTCAAGGTAGAGCATCATGGTGGTAGAAGAAGCTGAATCTAGGTAGAGAATCAAGGTGGTGGGAGAAGCAGAGTCTAGGTAGAGCAGCATAGTGGTAGAAGAAGCTGGGTCTAGATGGAGCAGCATAGTGGTAGGAGAAGCAGAGTCTAGGTAGAGCATCATGGTAGTAGGAGGAGCTGAGTCTAGGTAGAGCAGCATAGTAGTAGGAGAAGCTGGGTCTAGGTGGAGTATCATGGTGGTAGGAAAGCAAGGCAGAGAAAGCTGTTCATCTCATGGCAGCCATGAAGTGAAGTGACAGAAGGGTCAGGGACAAGACTCCCTTCTGAGGCATGTTCTAATTTCCAACTTCCTACAACCAGGCCTGCCTCCTTACAATGCCATCAGCTGGGACCAACTCTTCACGAAGGAGTCATTTTCTATTCAAACCATGCAAGCATAGCCCCAGACCTGAGTCAATGTGACTAATGATGAAAAGCATTTTTTCTTTTCAGTTAAAAGACAATTTTTAAGTTGACACTACTTTGGTCGGTCCTATAAAGTAACCAGATGGTTAAGATTTGAGCAGCTAATGACTTATTTGGGACAAGGACATAGGGGGAAAGGTCATTGACCCAGGAAGGGTGCACAGCACAAAGATAGCCCATGAACATCTTGAAGACAAAATCAAGATATTCTAGATAAATGAATGTAGTGCCCCAGAGGAGGAACTTGATGACTTCATTAACAAAAGTACATAGATGCTAACCAACGCCTTCTTGGTCAACACAACACCAATGCCTTCCCAGTCAACACAACACCAATGCCTTTCCTTAAGATATTTTCTTTCTGTACGACATTGATTGACACAATTAATTCTCCAGTGAATGTTTGTAGACATCATCTGATGGTACCGCTGTATAAAAGCTCACACAGTTACAAACATGAAAGGGGGACTGTTGACAAGCAGGACCCTGAGCAGCACTGATCAGAGCAAATGAGCAAGACCAGAAGATTGTGGTTGCCTGGTATTTTGAAGAACAGCAGGGCATCAAGGAAGTAATATGAAATTATACAACAATTAGTTTACAGGGTTAGCATTGACTATCTCTTTCTGTTCTCCAGCTACACTGAGTCATATGTCCAACACTCCTGAAGACAGATGACACTAATGTTCACTCACATACATTATTCATGATATTTGACATGCCATGTAGACTTAATATAGTAGGAGTGAATTATTACTGTAAGCATTCATCTCTAGGGAAAAGTGTTTTATTATAAAAGCAAAGACTTATGAACATTGAGATTTTTCTGAAGGTAATATGAAAGCATTCGATCATTGTAAATTTTCGCTGAATTCTTGCATCTCAAGATTATTTGAAAAATATTTATTATTCTTGTTATGTGTATATATGAGCATCTGTGTGTGGGTATGTACACATGAATGCAGATGTCTATGGAATCCAGAAGATAAATTCTCCTGGAGCTGGAATTACAAACAATTGTGAACTGCCTGTCATGGGTGTTGGGAACCCAACCTGGGTCCTCTGTAGGAGCTGTAGGCACTCTTAATCACTGGCCACCTTTCCAGCCTCTCTTGAAATTAATTCCTTTCCATTTGAACAGTAGAAAAAATGCTATAGATTATCTAGTGATGATGTGCAGCTCACAGTATAATTGTGGTATTACTTTCTCGATAGCATGGGAGGTCTCCAGAGATAACTTTTCCAAATCTTCCTTCAAAGGTGAAATTTTCCTACCACACCAAAAGTTCATTTTCTTGGATATCTGCTGTATTTTTTGTTGTTGTTTGTTTGTTTTTCCGAGACAGAGTTTCTCTGTATAGCCCTGGCTATCCTTTTTCATGACAAGAATTGAAACTACATTACTGAAAGACTTCTGGAATAACTGGCAACAATTAACACTGTTACCAAATGCCATTGATGAAATTCTATGAGACTGGCAACAAAGTCAAGGCTGTTACCATACACCATTAATGGAATTCTGTGAGTGTATCCAATTCCAACAGGTATTTGTTTTCTGGTTTGGGTGCTTCTTGTAGTGGTTAAACATTCAGCGTTTATTCTGAAGAATGACTATTGCCCTATGCAGACATCCCCAGTAAAGAGTTTGAAGGAGTGAGGGCAGAGCCAAACTGGGTGTTTGGCTTCTGCCAATTACAACCAGACCTTCAATCACCAGCATTTTGTTGGTTAGACAATTTAAAACAAGAACAAACAAAACAAACAAACAAACAAACAAACAGCCTCTGCCATTACTAGATTCAAATCGGTTCTCTTCACATTATTTCTTCTTTGGGTACTATGAATGACCCATTTAATAACATTTTTTTAGGGGGAGGGTGGTTCAAGACAGGGTTTCTCTGTGTAGCCCTGGCTGTCCTGGAATTCACTCTATAGACCAGGTTGGCCTCGAACTCAAAAATCTGCCTGCCTCTGCCTCCCAAGTGCTTGGATTAAAGGGATGCGCCACCACTGCCCGGCCCCCGTTTAATAACTCTTGTTTTCTGTTTTACAAGTCCGATTTCATTGCCTAGCTCCTGAAGGTCTGAATTCTGTTTCTTCCCTGGATATGAAAATCTAAGCATCGTGTTCAATGATCAGTGAGGGTTTTACCCAGAATCTGTGGCACTGTGGGAGTTTGAAAATGTTGTTAGACATTTCACAAAGGAAAAACTGGTTACTAGAATACACTTAGTATTCCAATACCTGCAGAAAGCAAACACCCGCAGGAAGTTGATTCGTTTACAGAGTTCTGGGAATGATTTTTGGCAACAGCATTAGCTTTGTTGCCATTTATGCCTGAAGTCTTCCACAAGTGCCATCTCCATTACTGTCGCGCAAAAGTACAGCAGATATCCAAAAAAAAAAAAAAAAAAAAAAAAAAAAAAGAGAGTGCTTTGTGTGTGGAAAACCTTCACCTTTGAAGGAACATTTGGAAGAGTGAGATGGTTTCATAAATACCATTATTCTGTGAGATAACCTATAGCATTCTCTCACCATTCAAACTGAAAAAGAAAAGAAAAAGAAATAACTTCAACAGGTGTCCTAAAGGTGATCGGTGATTAAGAATGCCTACAGCTCCTGCAGGGGAAACAAGCTGGGTTCCCAGCATCCAGGGCAGGCAGCTCACAGTTGCTAGAGTTTGTGACATTCCAGTGGTGTTGAGTTTGAACTGATGCAGTGTCTAATGGAGTGCCACAGTGAAGGCAGTGAGTCCTTCCAATGGTCTCAGTAGAGCTGATCCTACATGCCATCCTCTGTGGCATGTCACAAGTCATTTTATTATAGAAATTAGATCCAAGTATCAAACCTCTACATAAATCATGCCATGAATCAAACTGAGATGGCTATATCTTCTTTTCAATTAACTAAAAACTGCTGCTAAATGAATAATCTAGTATACTTGGGTATACTGATAGTGTCAACTCCAACAACCAATTCTGTGGTTTACAAGTATCTTCATTACCAAGCATGGGATTGTTACAGTCTGGATCTTCTTTTCTCAACACTCAAATGTGCTTATGACTTTCCAAATCATAAATCCGAATGCATTAATGTCCTAACATCCCACCAGTGTCTCCCTCTGCTAAGGACAGGCTGCTCACCCCATTCTAATCTTTCTGCACCGTCGAGATCAGTGACCACACGTGTGGCCTGGTCCCCATGCAGGCTGAGTCACCTGATGTACACTGCTTTCCAATGTTCTTCTCTCTGAGCCCCAGCGTCAGGACAATGGCATCCTACAAAGGGCACCATCCTTTCCCCACAGCTGAGGCCACAATGTCTCCACCCCTTCAGACCAGATATAGAGTCCCTCAGAAAGTCAGCACATCCTTCCGGTCCCTACTATCCCACTTCCTTTTCCTCTAGCTATTCTCTAGACAACCCATACACCCAGCTGCTAGAATAGGTGACCTGTGTGATCAGGGAGGGCCTGCCCCTTCTTCTCCAGGGAAATCATATAAAATAGACACAGACAGCCAGATTGCTGCTGCTGCTGCTGACTCCTTCCTAACTGCTCTCGTCCTGGGCAGTAAGTGCTATTTAGGTATACCATGTGGCAGGTGTCACATCTCAAAGCTCAAAGCTCAAAGTCCTTTCTTACAAGTGCATCTGAGAAAGGGCTTGTGCGTCAGCCTCAAGACAGTGAGTCTTTGTATGTAGATAACCAAGACTCCTAAAACCACAAAAATACATCCAGAAACCCCAGTTCTCCTGGGAGCCAGAGATGGACCTTTCAAAGCAGAGTTGTATGCTTTCTGAAAAACTAACCACATGGCAACAATTAGCATGTGTTCTTTTCAAACACCGAGTTGAACTCAAAACTATGTGTCCTTTCTCCAGTTCCAGGCTGGTGTATGTGAAGAAGAAAGTGTCTTCTAAGAGGACAGTATCTCCTAAGAGGACCTTAGCAAAAGCACATTTTCAGAAAAAGGATAAAATTACAAGCCATTTATCTTTGCTCCTCTACCAGGTCCAATTATATAGTCTTTTCTACATGTGGTGGATGGATGTTCAATGGGACTCTCACATTTTCGAACTATCTGGATATCACCATATTTAATGCTGTAATTTCCATTTGCTTAACGTTTTTATTATTTTCTCATTATAATCCCATTAGAAGTGATTCTCACTGTCATTATGGTCCTGTGTGGAGTCATTTCGACTGCTTTTGAAGGATGGCAATAATGCTGAATTCATCTGGATTTGAGAACAGCCATCACCCCAGATTTAAAATGCCACTAATAACAAGAGGTAACATCCACAGACTCCTTCAGAGCCCCCAAAGCAAGGGTGGTCTATTTAGAATATGCCTCAGCTCCCTAAACAGAATCCTTTCTAGGGTTATGTTCTGTAAAGAGATACTGGTGATTCACTGATGCACAGCTCAATCCCCATGGGAGTGAAAGGGTATAACAGTTATTTTTGTTAAAAGATATTTTACATACTTTTAGCTATGGGCATCTGATATCCATGGTGTTTTTGTCTTGAAATGTATAAAGAAATCTGGTTTTACCAAGCACAACAAAAGTTGATCTGTTCCCAAAGGCTTTGTAACTTAAAGAGGAAAATCCCACCTTTAAAAGCCTTGGGGTAAGGACAAAGACTAGGTGTAACCAAGATAAATACTCCAGTCCCCTACTCTGTCTCAAAGAGGCTCTCCACATCTCAACAGTCTCTCTCAGTGGTCTCCAGTCAATCTGTTTCACAAAATAAGACAATGTTTTAGCTTCGTGGGCATCAGTTGAAACCTTCACGGTTATTACAGCCCCTGAGATAGCCTACCAGATGCAAGACACACAGGAGAAAGCAACAGCTTTGCTATGGAAGAAGCCTGCACTTGCTCGGTACATGCCCACTCTGGGGACTGACAGGGGCATATAGCTATTTGCATACAAAATCCATTATCTGTGCAGAGAAACCTGTGTCAGCCTGGTTGTCACAAGACATGAGTGGCCTGGGAGCTGCTCCCAGAACCTGTGAAGGAATGTATGTATTTTCCCAGGAACTTGAGACCAGCTAGGGCATGAAGGGGGCAGGAAAATGGCCTACGGCTGCTACTGATCCTATTGGGTCAGGACAACAGCTGCAAAAATTTGGGTAGAGAAGGGAGAGGTAAAGGAGGAAAGACCCAGTTTCTGTTTATTGTGAGGAAGGTCAACTTTCTGGGCAAATAAATCAGGGTCATGTTTGACAACCAAGTTGTAAACCTTTAACTGTTTGGGTTTTGTTGTTTCTGCTGTTGCTTTGGTTTGGTTTTGGTGTTTGGTTTTAAAAACTATTTAACTGACTCTTTCACTGATTTATATGACAGAAACAACGTTTTTAGTGCATCTACAAAGTTGAGCAAACACAGTCAGCGTCAGAACACCCATGCAGGTTCTTTTCCACCACTCCAAACCCATCCAGAGGCTGCCCCATCTATCCCCAACACACAGACTCTCGGGCCTGACATCCACCTGAAGAAGTCCATGCAGGTGAGGCTTCCTGCGAGTTCTCACTTAATATGTGCCTTCCAGACATGTCCACGTAGGAGCCACTCAACGTCCTAGGCCATTTCAATCAAGGGGCCACAAGCAAACATTCCTTATCTACCAATTCATCATTCAGCCAATGAGCATCTGAGATGTACACACAAATCTGAATATAGGTTAGGATAGATCTACGTGTGAGCTAGATATCATTCCCCTCAGGTGTGCCTAAGAGAGGTTCCGCTGTATAACAAGGCTTGTTTTTTTATTTACTTTTTTTCTTATTGCTTTGCCAGAACACCTTACAGAATCAGCTCAAGGAAGGAAGGGAGGGTTTACTTTGGCTTATAGTTTGGAGTACATCATGGCAGGGAAGTGTGATATAAGAAACATGAGCCATCTATACCCAGGGAATAGAGATGAATGCCACTTTCAGCTCACTTTCCTTTTATTTAGTCTAAGACTATCCGGACTAATGATGCTACCCCACAGTAACTGTAAGGTTCTCCACCTTGACTAACCCAGTCCAGAAACTCCCTCATCGACCTATATAGATGTTTGTCCTCTACGTGTTTCTAGATTGTGTCAGGTGGACAGTATTATCCATCACAAGTGATAATGTCATGTTTAATGTACCGAGTAAATATGAGACCATTTAGCTCCATTTCACATTCCTGTTAGTTTGGACAGGTTTGTAAAGTGCCCACAGTCTGACTAGCCTTCTTGTTTTTCTGTTCTTCATAAACTTCTTCAGATGTGGCTCAGTAGTGAAGAACTTGTCTAGAATAAAAGAAGTCCCCATTCTATCTATAATGCAGCAAAACAGAAAACAGTGTTTAGATGCAGATAGGAAGTAGCATAGTTTTCCGGTGCCGATAAACTTGAGTTTTCATGTGCTTATCAGTCATTGTACAGCTTCTTTATGTAAATACTTATTTGGTTTTTGTCAACTGTAGGGGGTGGTTCAGATGTTAAGGTCCTGTTCCTCAATTGGTTCTTGATTGATCAATATAGATCTCAGGGGCCAATTGCTGGACAGAAGGAAAGAGGCTTGACTTCTGTAGGGTCCCTGTAGGCAGTCAGGCAGAGACACATGAAGAGAAGGGGGAAAGATTTTTGAGATCTATGGTGGAGCGGCCAATGGCCACCTTCCCACCTGGGATAGCAACTAAAGCTGAGGACAGAGTTAGAGGTGTTAAGCTGGGATTAAATGTAATTGAACAACTAAAGCCGAGGGAAGATTTCGGCTGCTGAGCTAAGAGTATTGGGAAGAGCATGCTAGCCACAGGAGATTAGAAGTACCTAGCTATTGAATCAATAAGGCAGGTTGAAATGTGTGTGTGTGTGTGTGTGTGTGTGTGTGTGTGTGTGTGTATTTCATCTGCAGATCTGAAGGAACCTGGGTAGAGCTGACAGTGCAGTCCATTCCGGAGCTTAAAGTAGGGTAGCAAAAACTACACACTACAGTCAACCTTTTTGGAAAAAAAACCAAAAAACTTGAGGGGAAATAGAGCTCCTATTTGTCTCCTAGTCACCTCTTCCTCCACAATCCTATAATAGGACCTTGCATCAGAGTGGGATAGCAGAGTTGCTGCTGATATGATATTGTTAAATCCAGCCTAAAATGGCTATTATGGTTCTCACTTATGTTTCATGGACCAATGGTTTTTAGAAAGAGTACAATGACATGTACCTACCATTGCAGAGTCCTACAAAAGAGTTTCACAGTCCTGGACTCCCTCCATGTCAAAATGCTCTGATCTAGGCTTCCTATATCAAGATCTTATTTTTGGGGGTGGGGGGGTGTATGTGTGTGTGTGTTTGTGTGTGTGTGTCTGTCTGTGTGTATGACAGAGAGATAAAGACAAAGAGACAGAGAGACATTGAAGAGAGAGAGAGAGAGAGAGAGAGAGAGAGAGAGAGAGAGATGTGCATGCACATGTGAGTTCTGTGTGGTTTATAACCTGACAATGTCCTGAGGATTAGTTTGGCTCTATTTTAATACCCTTCCCCTTACTTCCCTTTGTTTTGGTATCCACTGATTCACTAAAATGTACAGATCATCAGAGTAAGGGTCCTTTCTGGGTTGTGCCTGCACACCATCCACTCTCATCCCCTGATCTTCACTATCTCCACATTTTTTTCTTTTAAGCTCACATATTTAGAAAGATATCATACATACCTTTCAGCTAGTTTTTTTTCTACAAAGGATATACATTTGCCCATGTTTTTATGGATCCATGCTGAATTTCTTTTTTTTCTTTTCTTTTCTTTTTTTTCTTTCTTTCTTTTTTCTTTTTTCTTTTTCTTTTTTCTTTTTTTTTTTTTAGGATTGAATAATTAACGAGATCTGACACTGTTAATTCAGTAACATACTGAAAGTTATCTCGGTTGCTCCCAAGTTTGAGCAATTTTTACAATGCTGCTATTAGCACTCATGTTCCCTGTTTTCTGTAGAGAAAAGTTTTAGAGCATTTGGCTAAACAGACAGAAGTAAGAAAGAAACAAACCACACCATTGCATGATGGCTAGAAAGAGGTGAGTGCCATGGTCCGCCTCCTCCCACAGACAGAAGTCAATGTCGGGGATCTCAAAGGTCCTAACAGCACAAAGAGAGGTTTCAGTATTTTGATTTGAATTTTGTTTGTGGAACATCTTTCCATAAGCATATTTGAAACTATGCATCTTCTTCGGGGAGTTAATTCAGAGTCTTTTGTCCTTGAATTCTTTGTAAATTTTCGATAACATTTATTGGACTGGTGACACATAAATATTTTCTCCTAGTGTTATCTGTAGCTTGTACCTATTCTTTGAACATCATTCCTAACAGACCAGGAGGTTTTAGTTTTAATGAAGTCCAATTTGCCAGTTTTAAAATCTCATAGCCCTTGGAATTATACGCAGAAAAACCTCACAATGACCAGGTCCCCTTAGCAGCTCCTGTTGTCTTGCAGAGCCTTATAGTTTTATCCTTTATGTATAAGTTTTCCATTCATTTTTTAAGGTTTAAGGTCTATATCTGGATTCACTTTTGGCCACAGATGTCCGGCTATTTCAGCACCATTGTTTGAAGACTGTCTTATATCCCCTAGTTTGCCCCTTTGTGAAAAATCGGGAGACCACTTCTGTGCTGGGTCTATTTCCAGCTCTCCATTCTGTCTGGTTGACCTCTTTGTCTGCCTGGATCACTCTGCTTGGTTACTGTAGCCTCGAAGATAGTTTAAGACTTAAAGTAGCATAGCTTTCCAGTATTTGCTCCTTATGCTAGGCTATTCTTTTTTCCCCATTTCTTTTAAATTCCAAGCCAGTTTGTCAATAACCACAAAATAATTTGCTGGAACTTTGCCTGAGATTCCTTTTAATATACATAAGAAGCGTCACATTAGCAATATTGATCCCTTCTCTACATGAACATGGGATATTGATCCATTTATTTAGAGCTTTGATTCCTTCCATCAGAGATTTGAAGTTTTACTCTTAGGGACCTTGTAATATTTTCTTAGATTTTATTAAGTTTTGATGTTGATCTTGTGTCTTTAATTTCAAAGTCTAGTATTACATTGCTGACACTTGCAACAGTAACTGGCATGTATATAATAACTTTGTATCTTGCATCCTTGCTATTACTGCATAAGTATGGGTGTCTCAGTTAGGGTTTCCATTGTTGTGAAGAGACACCATGACCAAGGAAACTCTTAAAAAGGACATTTAATTGAGACTGGCTTACAGGTTCAGAGGTTCAGTCCATTATCAAGAAGGGAAGCATGGCAGCATCGAGATAGGCATGGCACTGGAGAAGTAGCTAAGAGTTCTACAATATGTTCATAAAAGCACTGGACAGAAATCCAATATTTATGTCTCATCAGTACTCTGCAAAGTTCCAAAGGGAACCAGGAAAAGACTGTCTTCCAGGAAACTAGGAGAAGGATCTCAAACCCATCCCTACAGTAACATACTTCCTCCAACAAGGCCACACCTACTCCAAAAAGGCCACACCTACTCCAACAAGACCATACCCACTCCAACAAGGCCACACCTCCTAACAGTCCCACTCCCTAGACCAAGCTTATTCAAACCACCACAATAATTCTTGTATAAGTCTTTGAGTTATATACATAAACAATCACACCATTTATGGAAAAGATGGGTCTACTCCTTCTTAATTTACTTTACTTCTTCACTGTCCATTCCTCACCTTGTTTCAGTATGCTAGCTAGGATTTCCAATGTGTTGGTAATTACAGATGACCTCCTGCAGATATTATGGTCAATCTCTCCAATTCTCACAGTGAAGTATCAAGTTAGCACTAGGAATTTTTATGGGTGCTTTGCCTGAATGTATATCTGTGTGCCATGTGCATGCAGAAGAGCTTTTAATTATGAACTATCAGATGTGTTGGGAATCAAACCTGGGTTCACTCTTAGCCACTGAGTCATCACTCCAGCTGTAGACTGTTTTAGGCATTTGAAAAACTGTCAGACTGAGAAAGTCCCTCTCTTTCCACTTTGCAGAGTAATGATGAGACATAAATATTGGATTTCTGTCCAGTGCTTTTATGAACATATTGATATGTCTTTAATTTGTTAATTTCTTAATGTGATTATATTAAACGATTTTCAGATGGTGGTACAGCCCTGAATATTTAGGATAAATTAATCTGGTCATGATATAGACATTCTTAAGACTGGTTTACTTGTGATATGTTCCTCCCACTGTATTCATGAGATGTAGGAACTGGTCATATTCCTATCATGTAACATCTCTGTCAAGGTGTGGTTTTAGGGTAAGACTGGTCTCACAGGGTGACAGAAAGAGACTTCCTTCTTCCCTGTCTTCTCAAAAAGATGGCATGTGGCATAATGCTGGACTAATTTTCCTCCTCAAATATTAGAGAGAATTCAACACTGAACCCATCTTGGTATGGTTCATACTATTCTGAAATGTTATTAATTATTAATTCAATTTCCTTAATAGATACAGGCCTGGTCAAATTATCTTTTTCTTTTTCTTGCCTGAGTTTAGTAGAATTGTCTTTCAGGGAATTTACCCATTTCATTTAGCTTGTCAAGAATCCGGACTCAGGGTTATTCATAACACCCCTTAATGTCTCTTTAACATTTATGAGATTGGAGGTGGTTTTCTTTCATCTCTGATACCAGTAATTTTCACCTTCTCTTTTGTTTTTCTCACTTTGGTTAGAGCCTTATTAAAAGTTTTTCTCTTCACTGAACAAGATCTTTTGTCTCCATTGACTTTTTTTTCGGAGACAGGGTTTCTCTGTGTAGCTCTAGCTGTCCTGGAGCTGGCCTCAAACTCAGAAATCCGCCTGCCTCTGCCTCCCAAGTGCTGGGATTAAAGGCGTGTGCCACCACTGCCCTCCATTGACTTCTTAATTTAGGTTTTACTGATTTCTTTCTTAATTCATATTATTTATTTTCTCATGTTTATTCTGAATCTAATTTGACCTTTTCTCTAGTTTCCTGGAGCAGAAGCTTACAATGTTTTAGATAATTTCTCGATTCTTTTTTTTTTCTTTAGATTTGTTTATTTACTGTATGTGAGTACACTGTTGCTGTATTCAGACACACCAGAAGAGGGCATCAGATCCAATTACAAATGGTTGTGAGGCACCATGATTTTAGGAATTGAACTCAGGACCTCTGGAAGAGCTATCAGTGCTCTTAACGGCTGACCCATCTCTCCAGCCCCTTTCCTCGATTCTTACACATGTATTGAGTGTTATAAAATTCTTCTCTAGCCTGGACTTTTTGTGCATCTCACATGTTCTTTATTTTTTTATTTAGCTCAAAATAGTTTTAAAGTTCATCTTGAGATTCCAACCTCCCTTTGAACTGTTACTTAGACATATTTGATTTAGTATCCATATGTGGTAGGATCTTCTGCCTCTCTGTTGTTGATTTCTGGTTTAGTTGCACCGAGGTCTGAGAGATATTAGGGTTTTTGTTTTTGTTTTGTTTTGCCTTGAAGGAGTATGTGCTGTCTTGACGAGAAGCCCCAGTGAGTTTAGGAAGAACCGTGTTCTGTTGTTGGATAGAGTCCTCTAGACAACATTCTACAATGACAGTTTTCTTCCAACGCTTTGGGTAACTTTTGATCCACTGTCTGCCCACCTGCACGGCTGTTGAAGACTAGACGTCTGAACTGCTGCCCTCCTGCTGCTGCCCTGTAGCTGTGCCTCTTTCAAGGTTCTGTCCCTGATTTTCCATAGCTGGACTCCAATACACTTCGTCCTAGCTCTGCAGTCCGTGGTTTACTGTATGTCATCTTCACTGCAGGCATTTCTACTGTTCAGTTATGTCTCCCTCCTGCCTGGTATTACTACTGCCCACACTGTGCCCACTCACTGTTCCTGATGCCTGTGCTGTGCCCATGCTGTGCCCACGCTGTGCCCACGCTGTGCCCTCCATCATGCTCACACTAACCTTGCTCTCCTGTACATTTCCTAACCTCACTCCCTTCCCTCTTCTTTTAGTGGTGTTCACAGCATCCCCCAGGCCCAGGCTTCCCTCTTTGGCTGTGCCCTTGCCGCACTGATGAGGCGTCGGGCGGAACCTTCTCATTCCCATTGTGGAAGGCTTTCCAGCACATCCCTGGTTGTTCTTGGGGTGTTTATGTCTGTTCTAGTAGTCATGCCCCTTGTCTGCTACAGCCATTGGCATTTCTATTCTGATGGTTCCAAGGATTCAGACATCTCTCACCCTATTCCAATATTTGAGTTTCGTCTTTGGAGATCTGTTTCCTTTTGGTATGTCTTGTATTGTCTTCTTGTATGCTGGGTGTGGTGTGCACTGAGTTAAATGGCCCTTTTATGTGTGTGCCTACAGGTAGATGTGAGGAAATCAACTGTTCTTAATGTTTGCTGCAACTCTAGGTTTAAGAAGCTAAAATCCCCTCTAGGGCCAGTGTATCTCTCCTGTGATCTTTTTGTCTACTTACAGACTCTTTGTCAAACCAAGACTGAATCAGCAATAACTCCTTTAGCTCTAATTTCCAGTGTGCAGAAAGGAACACTATGATGATGATAGAGGAGAAGTGAACCACCCTATAATGCTATAACTGTAACATTACACACGCACACACACACACACACACACACACACACACACATACACACACACACACACATAAACACACAGAACTTAGCTCAATCTTCCAGTGACCCTCTGACCTGGGCTCTTCATATGAGTGAAGTGTATCATCTTTAATTCCCTTTCCCACCTCCTGTGAAAAATCTTTCCCTCTGCCCCATTCTTACGCTTCTGCAAGCCCACAGGCTCGGCCATGTGAACTGCTATTGATGGCAGGCCATGTGAACAACAACAGAAATCTCTGGGTATCTGAAGCATGAGCAGATCTGTCTTCCTAAGACCGTGATGGGCTCCCGGACGTGAGATGACCCTAGGTGGACGAGGTTCTGAGGACGTCCCCTCGATGGCCAGTTCACACTCCAGCTCTGCGCTTAACCAGTTGTCATCTCACAGATCCACAAGCCGGACTCCCTCTTCCCACGCTCAGGCTCCTGTGTCTCCATCACAGGCCGGACGGCTGTTTTCTCTGAGCTTTGCTTCTCTGCTGAATCCGAGAGCAGCTGCTTGCGTTCAGTTTCCACTCTCACCATCAGAGCAGAGGGGAAGACTGGGTCCTTTTAAAATGGATTGCCCATCCTGTGCTGTGGAGTCACGACATTACTTTCTGAGTTCAGGGTACACAATATCGGGTTTGAAAACACATCCCCCAACTCTGCAACTGTCTACTCTACACAACCTTGGCCATGCCCTCAGAAGACAGACATTTTCAGTTTGGATAAAGTCTATCTCAGTAATTTCTGAATCTTGATGGCAACACCCAGGTTTTGAAGTCATCATTGAGGAAGACACAGTAGAGACAGCTCTGGGGTTAACCGTTAACATGCTGAGGATGGGGCAAGGGATTCTTAGGAATCATCCACTATACACAATTTAAATTCTGTACTGTTAACAACGAGACACTTGCTAGCAAAGCCCCGATGTTCTTAGGTCGGGAAGATGGGTGAGGCACTACACATTTCAGATGTGTTGTTAAGGCGTGTCTTGTGTTCTGAGTATTGGTGGCTGACACATTGACATGTACATCTGGATGAGAGTGCTTATGTGTCTTCATAGTGAACATCCATGCTGCAAAGAACTCACAGCATAGGCCTTTAAACCTTGCTCTTTATACAACACACACCTGCAACTTCAGTTTCTTGCACACTTGCCATTATCATTTACTTTTTTAATTGAAAATAGATTCTTCTCTTAGACAATACATCCCGATCACACTTTCCCCTCCCCTCCCCTCCCCTCCCCTCCCATTCTTCCCAGCTATCCCCAACATGTCCCCTCTCCCCTAGATCCACTCCCACTCGGTCTTCCTTCAGTAAGGAGCAGGCCTCCAAGAGACAACAGCCAAACACAGCTAAACAAGGTACAAGACAAGGCAACAGTCCTAGCAAGGCTGGACAAGGCACCCCGACAGGTGAAAGGCATCCCGAGAGCAAGGAAAAAAGAATCAAAGACACACCCATTCCCATTGTAAGGAGGTTCACAAAACCACCAAGCTAACAGCCACGGCCCGTGTGGTGAGGACCTAGTGCAGACCTTGCAGGTGCCACGCTTGCAGCTTCTGTCTGTGAGAAGCCATATGAGCTCTGCTTGGTTGATCTACCAGGCTGTGTTCTTCTGGTGTCCTCCATCCATTCTCTGGCTTCTACAATCTTTCCACCCCTCTTCCAGAGAGAGAGTTCCCCAAGCTCTAAAGAGAGGGACCCAATGAAGATCTCCAGTTTAGACTCTCTCTCTCTTCACATGATGTCTGACTGTGGCAGTGTGAACTTTGAGAAAGGAGATGAGGCTGGCTGGCTGCTGGCTCAGTAGAGCCCCAGCAATGAGTGTGTATCAGACAGCAACCTTGGCAGGTGTCTTTATTAAGTTATTGAGCGGTGGGACTGTAGAAGCATATACCTGGTTTCACTAGCTTGTGAATGCTGTGAGCTTTCTTGTTTGTTTGCTTTTGTTTTTGCTGAGTCAAGACTCTGCCAATTGACTTACTTATACATAGTCAGAGAGAGAGAGAGAGAGAGAGAGAGAGAGAGAGAGAGAGAGAGAGAGAAATCTGAAACAATCTTAAAGAACTCTACCAGTAGCCAGGGCTGGTGGTGTAGTCCTTTAATCCCAACTCTCCATGAGGATGAGGCGGAAGTATCACCAGCTGAAGGTCTACCTGAGCTGCAGAGAAAGTCTGACGCTAGCCCAGGCAGTGAGTAAGACCTTGACTCCAATAAAGAGCAACAGCAGGAAATGGAGGTGCAGCTCAGGGGTGGACAGCTTGTCTGAGTAAAGTCCTAGGTTCAAATCCCTAAAACCACACGCACACAAACAGACCCTACCCTTCACAAAAAATAGAGAGGGGAATTTAAGAAAGCACGTATATTATATACTGTTAGCAGGAAAAACGCTACAGAAAAGCATATATCGCTCAGTCATCAAACACCCTTCCTCTTCCATTTCTGTTTCTTCCACTTGGAAGGCCGTAAGCTGGAACCTGACGGGGTTATCCTCAGCAGAGCTTCACTGTCTTCCATGTGATTTCCTGAGTGAATTATCTACAACAAGCGTGCAATTTTCTGTGTAATTAGAGTAATTAAATAATTTGAAAATACTTAACTAGAAAAAACCTGAAGCCATCTTCACAGACCAAGCAGGTTTCTTTAGGATTGTTAAGCACAAGAAAGGATGTCTGATCTGCTACTGAATTCACCTTGGATGCTGGCGTGAAGCCTCAGCCAATGGCGCGAAGTCTCAGTGACAGCCATTAGAAGGGACCACCGCCGTGGGGTATGCCCCACACAGCACGGCTCTCTCCCACGGTCTGGATCACACTCGCAATGCTAGCTTTACCATCCCGCTGCACTGGCCACATGTCGACCCCGGAACAACGAGGATCACTCTGTTGCTGGCCATTTTACAAAGTCCAGATCCCACAAGGTCCATGGGCACTTTTGATGCCCCCTTTCTGCTGTAGACTTAGAAACAATGCCTTTATCTTCTTCCGAGTATGTCATTAAATGACTCCTTTTGTACAAATGGTAACATCAAGAGATTAACAGACCAATCTAGAAGTGCTTTTCCTTCCTGCTTCTTTTTGTTTTGTGTTTTGTTTTGTGTTGTTTTGTTTTTGAGACAGAGTTTCTCTATGTAGCCCTGGCTGTCCTGGAACTCATTCTGTAGACCAGGCTGGCCTCGAACTCAGAAATCCACCTGCCTCTGCCTCCCAAGTGCAGGGATTAAAGGCGTGCACCACCACTGCCCAGCCCTCTTCCAGCTTCATCTGATAACCATAAGGGACAAAGAAATGTTCTTTGCCATGATATCATGTGACAAAGCACAGTTTCTGTATAGGGGGAGGACAGCAGAACTGAAAACCTACTACCAGCTCACTCCCTATACTTGGACTTAGACAAAAGGAGACCATTGAGGGGACAACCCAGTGCTGGTCGGAGCCATGACCTACTCCTCCTCCCTGTGTACCCACATTGATCGTCAGAGCCATCGGGACAGTTGGACTATGTGTGGAGGTCAGACTGGACCACAGGAAACACACTAGTACCTGTCTCATCCACTACAGGGCCAAGCATCACCCTGAAGACACATGGGTCTGATGACCTACCTCAAAGTGAGGCGAGAGGTATAGAGCAAGAGGAAGATATGTAGTCTGTGTCTGGATACATACATGAAGATGAATGAGGTTCAGGGGTTCAGGGCCTGTTTCCAACATACTCACGGGTACCCATACCTCTTGTGAGTCTTCCAAGTGTCTTCAGTGCATGGAAAGAGAGATATGTGCATGTATTCTTTGGCTGGAAAAGGTTCTCATACTCCACACAGAGTGCATCTTTATCTGTTTTTTTAATGATTTATTTATTTATTTATTTATTTATTTATTTATTATATGTAAGTACACTGTAGCTATCTTCAGACACTCCAGAAGAGGGCATCTGATCTCATCACACATAGTTGTGAACCATGTGGTTGCTGGGATTTGAACTCAGGGCCTCTAGAAGAACAGTCTGTGCTCTTACCCGCTGAGCCACCTCTCCAGCCCTTCATCTGGAATTTTATGCAATACCCATCATGAACCAAAGACATCCCTTTCTATCATGCTAGACCAGATCTCAAAGTTCATGTGTTCATTAGAGATACCAATTGCGTCCTCAGAAAAGCATCCTGACGTACTTACCCTGCTCCATGGACAAGAAGTGCAGGAGATGCTTCTTGCCGTAGCTTTCCTGTATTGCCTCTGCCTCATCCCTAGTTCTGGGTACTCTTCTCCCTCCACAGTCACTGCCCCCCACTTCCTTCTCACTACTCAGGACCACTTATCTTCCCCTTGCTCCATACCTCTGCCTCACTTTGAGGTAGGTCATCAGACCCATGTGTCTTCGGGGTGATGCTTGGACCTGCAGTGGATGAGACAGGTACTAGTGTGTTTCCTGTGGTCCAGTCTGACCTCCACATATAGTCCAACTGTCCCGATGGCTCTGATGATCAAGGTGGGTACACGGGGAGGTGTATGTAGGTCATGGCTCTGACCAGCACTGGGTTCTTCCTCCCAATGATCTCCTTTTATCCAAGCCCAAGTACATACTTCAAACTAAAGCAAGGTCTAATCACATAACACTGGCTTGAAAATTTGTAGTTAAAAGCAGCTGTGTCTCATTGAGTTTTCTGCAGTGCAGAATAAGACCCAAGCCCATATTTTATTTTATACAAGGCTTGACTTGGTTTTCTAATGGACTCATGAACCTCTGGGCCATTCTACCTAACTCAGTTAAAAAGAGGTTATGAGATATGTCTATTTTGAGTGAGCTAAATTTAATTTAGTAAACAATATTTAGGGAAAGAAAGTGTTGTTTCTTGTGAGCACCATGGAATGCTTCAGAGCACCTGGGCTGGATTTTATATTTTCACGGTTGTGTAGAGACTACCTTGCCATTCCTGTGCCACACTTACAAGGCTCGCACTGGTAATGCCGGTCTCTCATTAACATGTAAGTCCTAAGATCCATAAATGATGCTAGGATTTGAAGCAATCTTGACGGATTACCAAGTTAATGAATGAGAAATCTTCGGTTACCTTAAACTATCTGAAGTGAATTAAAATTCACACCGTGAGAGAGAGAGAGAGAGAAAAAAGAGGGACTAGATTGCCAACCGCAATTTTTACTGCTTCAATTTTTCTCTGTGTATAGTTCCAATTAAGATGACAAAATGAGTGTGGTTATCCTTGCCTACAATATGTTAAGAGTAATTACATTTTTAAAGCTTATGTTAAATAGTATTGTCACCTAACTATGTGAATATTTTATAAATGTAAAAAGCACATAAAAGCTATAATATGCCAGGTGTGCTGGCACATGCCTAAAACTCTAGCACTTTGGAGGTAGAAGCAGGAAAATCAAGAACTCAAGACCCCCCTCGGCTACACAGCCTGGGCTCTGTGAGTCCTCCTTTCAAAAAGGAAAAGAAAGGAAAGGAGAGGAAACAGTTATAATAAATTAATAAATGAGAATTATACATAAACACCCATGTGTGTACATATGCAAATGATGTTGCTTCAGAAGACAGAGGAAATGGTACCCAGGCCGCACTGAAGCTTCTTGCAGAAGTCCAGGCGCGTCTTGGAAAGTATGACCCACACACACACCTTTAAAAGAATGATCTCTCCCTGATAGGTATGCCTTAGAAAGTGTGTTCCCCCAACTTTGAAAGACTTAGCTTTCCCTGTACTGAAAGTGTGTTTTAAAACACTTGTTTTCAAGGGTAGTATGTCTGGACCAAGCTGGGAAAAAAAAATGCCCGCACCATCCCTTGATGTCCAGAGGTTCCTGCCTACACTGACTCCCTTTGTAGACTGATGATCCTTTTCTCCCAGGATTAAACCCTGTGTTTGGGATATGCCATTCTGCAGGCCTATGTGAGCATTGACCATTGCCTCCCCATGGATAGCCAACCTGCCACAGAGCCTACTGAGCTGCTTATGAGGTCATGGTGCTCCTCGACACATCATCTCCTCTGGAGCTCTCCTCTCCAAGGCAGCTGTAAAGGTAAAGCAAGCCTGAATCCTAGAGGCTAAGCTGTGGTATGCCTTATGTATCTCCACACGTATTTGCCAGGACTGGTATGAAACATGTTGGTCTTGGATCTGGAATCCTTTGTCTCAGGTTTGTGAGAGACTGGGTGACTCTCGGGCGTGGTCAAATGTTCTTTGTTCTACAGTGGTGATGTTGAATGGTCCCACCACAGGTGCTATGACTGTCCTATTGGAATAACTGTGGTCCTTTTATGGAACCAAGGGGAACACCAAAGTGGACCCTGCCCTGCCCAGTTTAATGCCACCACTGTT
Organism: Apodemus agrarius; assembly: GCA_964023405.1. NCBI lineage: Eukaryota > Metazoa > Chordata > Mammalia > Rodentia > Muridae > Apodemus > Apodemus agrarius. Next base: position 9,815,830 of record OZ030023.1, on the reverse strand, counting down.
GTGCCCATTAACAAGAGCTTAGAAGCATCTGGGAAAGGAGCATGAGGCAGGGAAGCCCCATTAGCCCTCTAGGACCCCAGGACAGGATCGGAGGTGCTGCATATTTCAGCTTCAGAGACAGATGTCCTCCTAAAGGCAACTGAGGTCCACGATGCATTCCAAAAGGCAGTGATGAAAAACAGATAAATCTGAGACTAGACAGAATATTTTAGTAACGTTCCACTTGTCTGGGTCCAGAAGAATAGCTTTACCTCAATTCTGCTCAGGCTCTGCCCACTTGTAATTTCACATAATGATGAGAAACCATTTCTCTGTAACTTTTGTTCCACCTCACGCCTTGGAATTCAGCAGAAATACCCCCATGAAAAATTACTGTAAATGACAAGATAATGAACTCTCAGGGGACACAAATATGATGGCTATTGCAATAAGAGTTCAAAAGAAGTGCTTTTTACAAGTGTTAAACTTAGAAATCTTATTAGCATGCAAGCCTAAATTGCACTCATTTAAACTACTGTTTATCTCTAACAATCAAGTCTCTTTTGTGGGCAACAGCAAGCCAGTTTGTGATGATTACAGAAAAATCCACAGGTGTTGGCCAGCCCAGCTGACACCACCGACCAGGCCCTCCCTCAGCCTCTGGGTTTGCATGATTTCTATCAAGAGGAGGTCTATCCCTTTCTCTGTCAGGAAGCAGTAAAGTATTGAATAATAAAAATATGTAACCATAACAATATCAGAGTGTTCTTTCTTATATCCCACAATCTTGAGATGCTTATTATCTAGAAAGTGTGTTCATTTTTAACATCTTCATTTCCTTCTTGGTAATTCAAATCCTCAGCCCCAAGCACACAAGACAGGCACTCTACCTGAGCTACATAGCCCCAGCTATAATTCTAATGTTGTCATTAGAATTATTTATGATAATATCTTAATAATAGAGTAGAATTCTAACTCTGTGACTCTAATCTCTTAAACAGAAATAACCGTGTGTACGCAGATAAAATTGAATCTCGTTCAATAACTGATAGCAAGGACCGCCTGCTATATCAGAAAGGAAGCCCCAAGAAATAGTACCACCCTTGGGATTAAGTTTAAGCCTAACAGTTATCAATTAGCTCAGGGATCTATAAACCTAGGAAAGAAAATCCACTCTCAAAGGTCAAGTAGGCAGAATCTACCAAGGCATACTGGGAGTCAAAGTCAATTAAAAAAAAAAAAAGGCCTCACAGAACTTGTTCTCGTTAGCAATAATACAAAGTCTAGGGTGTCTTCAACACAAATTCTGCATGACTAGGTGATGGTTATACATGGATACTGATTGGCACCTCTCCAGGTACCTGCTTAAATACATCAAAGTCATTTTGATCCCATACTTTGGACTCATCTCTCTTATCATTAATACCTCCAGGAAGATCTCTGAAGTTTTGGTATTAATAATTAATACCATTACAAATATTCTAATACCTATAAAATATAAATTCTTTTTTAAAAGCCAGAATACACTGCTGCAGGTTTTCCTGGTGCACACAGACACTGAGCCAGGGTCATACTCTGAAAAAGTAACCCACTCCTTGGCATGCATTCAAAAGAAGTGATAACAAAGGCTCAGAGAGATGCTGGGATGCCAATGGCCTGTGTTGTGCTGTGCATAGAAACCAACGATGGAAGCAAACCAAATACCCATCAGCAAATGAACAGATAAACAAACATGCTACGTTTGCAAAGAAATAAAAGACACAAAATTGAGGGATGTTCCTCTCCGCATAAAAGAACCTTGAAATGATCATACTATCAAATAAGCCAGACAAAAATACAAGCATTATAATGATACCACTTATGCGCAATAAAAAGAGCTGGAAGACTCATTGAAGCACAAAGCAGAACGGAACCTGCCAGGGCCACGGGAGGGACTCTGAGGAACTGCTTTGTGTGAGTTTTCAGTTAGTGACAATAGAAAGTTAAGGAACCAACAGGGGGGGTGATCGTACACCACCCTGCGAATACATGTGAGGTGGCTGAATTGTTTACCTAAAGGCAGGTAGGATGGCAAATATCATTTCGTGTGTGTATATATATATATAATCATATATAATAATATTGTGTTCTATTATATAATACATATTATTTATATATATATATATATCATAAAATCATTTTGAAAATGTTTCCATGCATATAATCTCCTCTGCTAATAAGGCTAGCTAGATTCATGTAATTATCGGCCTACATCTTTTGAAGAAGGCTCTGCTTCTGCCAGTAAGAAGAGTCCCTGAAAGACATATTTCTGAATAAGCATCAACAGGTAGAGAGGTTTGCATTTCTAATAACTATTAAGGGGAAGATGATCCTGTTATCATTGAATATTTAAATGTTAGAGAACTTATTCCAAAGACGTTCACTATTGCACCGTTTATAATGTTACAAAGGGGAAACCGCCCAAATCCACAGCAATAGAAACCAGGTTACTCAGCAGTATGTTGAGGCTGGCATTTGTGAAAACCAGATCATTCTGAGGACAAGGATGATTGCAGATAAAATCCCTTCTAGGCCAATTTCTAGACCACAACATCTCTTAATAATCTATACATCTATGGAAAGACAAATTTTAGCCCCTAACTCTACAGGGCCAACAGGTAACCCCAGGTTTCTCAGCTCCTGTTCTGAGGAATTCTGAATTCTGTATGAGCCTTTACTTACCCTGTAGTGCCTTCCCTGAATCTGAAATGCCAATTCTCTGGCTTCTTCTACTCAGACCTGGGCCACAACTCTCCCCGTAGCCTTGAGAGGTGCCACCACCCAGACCACCATGACCTAGTTCTCACCAGAAACCTATACCTTTGCCAACAAGAGTCAGGTCCCAGAGCCCCTCCCAGAAGCGGTCAGAGGACGCATTCCCTCCTCTTATCAGTGACTCTGATGCTTCACATAAATCCTCTTTCCATGCCTCCCATGGGCCAGCTGAGCTCTCTTGAAATTACAGATGGATGTCTCCCAGGAGTGGCACTCCTGGCCTGACTCTCACAGACCTGGACAAGAGAGAGCAGCAGGCTTCGGGGGCAGGAAGGAAATATGAAAAGATTGAAATGCACTGAAGGCATGTATAAGAGAGGCACAGTGAAAACCCCAATACTCTACTATTAAAATTCACTAATTTAAAAAGCCAAAGTAACCCATTCATTTACACCTGGAAATGCAGAATCTCTCGTGTACTGTGTGGAAGCATCACCTGTCAATAAAGGCTGATGACCTGCTAGCTGATGCAGGAAATGGGAGACAGCAGTTCCAGTACAGGGGAAGAGATTGGCCCCAAAGTCTGAGGAAACAGAGGCATGAAACTTGGGAGAGGTAATTAGCCATGTAATACTCACAGAATTGAATAAATCAGTTAATTAAGTTATGAACTAGATGGAGAACAAGCCCTTGATTATGGCCTAGACAATTATTCATAAATAAGAATTTAGGCACTTATGCATGGGTGGAAAAGCTTGGGGTTGCATGGAAACAGCTAAAAAATGGCAAAAGCAAGTCATATGCTGCCCTTTATCAGAACCTATTTTTCCTGAAACAGTACTTCAACAATAGTGTATGTGCACATAAATATTTAAAAAAAAAACATAAACCTCAGTGGTTTTACCTCAGGACAGATGAGAAAGGACCCCTCCTGTCTTAGATACTATGATTCATATAATGTTTGGATTGTTATGGAAAATTATGGGATATATTTGTAAACAGAGTGGTTAGAGAGGGGGGATAGGGGGAGGGACGGACGGACAAAGGGAGAGAGGGAGGAAGGGAGGGAGAGAAATATATGAGTTCAAAATACAAGCTCTAAGAGACAGTATCAAAAGTATATATAGCCTAGAAAAATTGTGTGTGTGTGTGGGGGGGGTAACCAGGTGGGAGACAGAGAGTGGGATGTAAAGTGAATAAGTTAATCAATCAATCAATTAATTAAAAGTATGGCCTTGAGAGCAGTGGGGAAGGATGCACCTAGTCCTGCAGTGACTTTCAATGCCAAGGTGAGTTGGCACCCAAACAGGGTCACCCTCTTCTGAGAGGGAAAGGGAGGAGAGGATTGGGGCAGGGACTTTGTAAGATGAATAACTAAATGGAAGAAAAAAAACCATGACCTTATGACTCCTACCTACATGGCACTGACCTATGAGCCATGGTCAACAGCTCTACCCAGGTCAGACTTGTCCATGGCTCCCATGTCTTTTCAGCAGCAGCAGGACCCCCAGGAAGGATAGGTGGTTCCGAGAAGACGAAAGACCCTGACTGGCTGTGTTCTCCAGATGCCTAGAATTGACTCTCCATTAGAACCCTAAGCCCGTGGAGCTAGCTCCTAGTACCCCTACATATCTGTTCATATATGTGCCCTTATGTTCATGTGTGTACATATTTCCTAATTAACACAAACATTTATATTCACTGTGTCCGGAAACCTCTGTTCAAACCCTTGGGCATTCCGTGCCTCTTTAACTAAAGAGAGACTCTGTGTGACGAAAGATGTGACATATGTTTCTACAGCACAACTCAAGCAGCTTCCTACACAGAACCATGCACCCATGTGGAAACCACCACACACAGTCCCAGCTACACACACAGGGGACACTGTGCCTACCTAGACATTCTGGATGCACGCACCTGTCCAGCTGGCCCTTTTACCAAACCCAGATCTGTCACCCATCCCCTCTCAGAAACCATCCCATTCTCCTCTCTTCTCGCCGTGACGCACACGCCATCTGTTGGCTTTGCATGTGCTGACCTTCCTACCGGAATGTGAGGCCCCAAGAGCAGGCACTCACCAGGCGTGCTATTCTGTGCTCGGAAGCCAGAACTGTCAGTAGCCCCCCTAACCCATACACATCAAACACAAGGTATATACACGTAAATATGATAGGAGGCTCTGCATGAAACAGAAGAGCAAACAAGCCGGAGGCAACAGTCTGCTGGGACAGAACAGCTGGCAGAGGGAAGGCTGGATTATCAATTCGGATGACCTTACATCACCTGGTGCCCGGCTGACAAATAGGCTCACTGGTGCAGGGTACCGTTTGAAGGTGGTACAATTCTCTCAGTGTCTTAGCTCATTATACCTGTTCCTGATGTGTGTTGGCTGTTTGCTGGTTCTGGCCTTCTCCATAGGTCCCATTTATGCTGCTCATCCAATGCTGACCGCTGGTAACATGACTTACCTTGGTCATGGCTGCCCAGATGCATGCAGTGTGCTTCTGGGCTGGCCTCCAGTGCCTCTGGACCAGGTCTGCCCAAAACAGCACGGCTCAACCTTTGATGGACTTGACAAAGTGCCAAACAAGAGCCTGAGGTTTGATGCCTGTGCATCACCAGACACAGCACGTGTGCAGCCATTGCACATGACAGGTCCTTTCCTTACACCACAGAGGCCTGAGGTAGAAAAGAGCTGACCATTTCATTAACGAGAGCCCACCTGAATGGGCGGGAGCCCAGAGGAGGGCACAATGGGAGTGGCGGGGTGCACTCCCTACAGATCTGGGATCAGCTGGAATGTCAAACGCTGCCATTAAGATTCCCACAGAGAAGGGGAGGAGCTATACTGGAAGGGCAACCAGTAAGGACGAATGGCAACAAGTCGGCTGAACATTGTATCATGTCTCCCACAACCTGGGGATGCAGAAGACAGGATCGTAATTTGACTAAATACATAATATAAAAACACATTTCTTGCACAATTCCTCACTTGCCAGGTGGGGAAACTGAGGTGCGGAGGGCAGTGTTGTAGGTCCCAGCAGAGCAGACAAAGCGGCCCCTTCATTTAGCACGCTCAGACGAGCTTTCTGCCCCAAACAGCCCGTGGGGCAGAGGCCAAGGAGCCACGCTTCAGAAGCCCCAAATGCCAGATCGCTCCTGTTTTGAGAATTACAGTAAATAACAAGTAAGCCTCAGAAAATACAAGGCACACCACAAATCCCAGGACATCATGGTGGTTAAATACATGGATATAGATTGGCACGTCTCGATTTCCAGCCCGCATTATGAATTCTGCCACTGGAAAGCCTATTGTTAGGAACTTTCAAGGCCTCCAAGGTGCTGGGTTCCAGTGGGTTTGTGGCATCCATGGAGTTATGGTCACTGCATTGCCATTTAGAAATCTCTAGTCCCCATGTCGCACACTGCATCAGATCAGATGAAGAGGACTCAAGAGCTACAAGAAGGCAGCCGGGCGTGGTGGCACACACCTGTAATTCCAGCACTTGGGAGGCAAAGGCAGGCAGATTTCTGAGTTCGAGGCCAGCCTGGTCTACAGAGTGAGTTCCAGGACAGTCAAGGCTACACAGAGAAACCCTGTCCCGGAACACCCCCCCCCCCGCGCGCGCCCCAAAAAAGAGCTACAAGAAGGGAGACACTTATTTCAGCAACTCAGATGCAGGACACCCACCGGCCGTGGGCACCCACTGGCCTCATCCTGAGGACACAGGTCACAACAGCACACTCCATAGCCATCAAGGGAACATGTCCACACAGTATAGAGTGTCAGTCTGTGATGGTAGAGAGAAACTGGCGTACTTACGAGGTCCAAAGTAGATCTCAGTCGGGCCTTCCACAGCTGATCCCCAAGACCAAAAGGAGAAGGTCAGCTTACAGTGTCACAGGCTGTCTTTACCCTCTGATAGAGAAGAGATAAGACTACCCACGGGCTGTCACAGTATTTATTAGGACAACTAATGGGTTTCTAAACACATCATGAGGAAAAGCAAGGCTCACTCCTTTTGGTTGCTGTCAGGTCTCTATGTTTTTAACTAAAACCTCTCCCTTTATATCCCTCCCTGCCTCTCTATCTGTCTCTCTATCTCTCTGTGTCTCTCTCTGCCTCTCTCTCTCTCTGAATTGTCTCTGTCTGTCTGTCTGTGTGGAAGAAAGACAGAGAGACAGAGACAGAGAGCAACAGAGGAGAGAGAAAAAGTGACACAAGATGAGACAGAGACATAGCAGGAGACAGGGCAGAGGAACACAGGAAAATAAACAGATTCAGGGACATGGGAGATAGAGAGAAAGAAAAGACACAAGACAGAGGTCCTCACCACACACCAAGGAAGAGAAATATTTTCTGATCTGCAAGGTAATTCCACATATCACTGTGGGATGAGGAGAACAGACTATGTGTAATTAAATGCCAAATGCCATGAGTGTCCAAACAGGTCACAAATGTGGAAACACCAAGCTAGGTTTACATTTATAAAAGGGAAGCTCAGAGTTCATTTGCTTTATCACACTGGGAAGCTTTCGATGCTTTCTCTACTGGCATCAGTAGGGATTGTGATACCACTTGGAGAGACTAAGGCTGACTTCCTGGAGTCCGGCGTGCTAAATTTAGAGACTTGGTTCAAATGTTCCTGCTGACTTCCAACCGTTTCCAAGCTGGTCTATAATTTCTTAGTAGACATCTTTGTTAACTGTGCATTTTGGTTCTTTCGCATACAGTCTCAGAGTGGTCCTTGGTGCTCATACAGACGTGTGGTTCTGTTGGGAAACACATGCTCCACAGCTGTACTTCCCAGTCTACATGCAGCTACGGCAGCACACTGACATGTGGCCGCTCCAAGCTGTGATATTCCATAATGAAGACACACATGGGATTTCAAAGATGAGCAAAGATAAAACATCATCCATTTCTGCCTTGATCACATGACCTAGAGGGGGAAAAGGACACAAGTACTGGACAGGGCAGCAGGCACCTGCCGTCTGGCACTTGGAAGACCGAGGGCTGAGGGGTTGAGTCTAGCACCAGCCAGGGGTGCAGAGCGAGCTCTGATTCAGTTGGGCTGCCTGGAGAGACGCCAGAGCAAAACCCAACAGGCAAGCAAGCAAAGCAAGCAACAGCCAAGGGGCTTGTTGCGGGATTTTTCCTTAATTACATCTGAGCAGAGAAGGTCTGTGAATGATTGGACAGGTAAAAGGAGGTGGAGATAGGAGAGGGAGAGGCAGGCAGGCACAGAGGAGAGAGATAAGGGAGGTCACAAGAGGAGGAATGGAGGCTGATGTGATTTTATCAAAAAGTTAGAATATTGGGATAACGTTTTTATCATTATCAACTGGCTCTGAAATTACTGTATTGGCATCTCGTAAATTGTGATATTATTGATACATAAATCTGGTTGGCTAATTAAGGCTTAAGAGTTTTGATTTACTTGGTTACTAGAATGTGGGTCCGCCGATTGCAGGGGTTTATGATGGAGAGAGAACACAGCTGGGATGCGGTGGGAGCTAGCTAGGAGAGATCAGCTCAGCGGTGAGAACCATGCCACCATGCCGAGTGAGGCTCTGCAGGGACACTGGTGGCAAGGCCTGGCAGGGCAGGAGAGTTGGCAGGATTTTTTTTTAAAAAAAAATATTTCCCGCAATAGGAGCTTCTGTGAAGCAAAGGTAACATGCAAAATTCTCCCCTGCTAGAGCACAAGGACCTGACTGATAGAGTTCCTGGCCTAGGAGAGGAAGACAGACATCCTTTATTAAACATGGGGGTTGTGGAACACCCGCTTGCCTCCTGGCTCACCGCACAGGTACAATGCACACAGCAGCCAGTTCCAACAGAACCCCACATTCTCAGGCTCAACAGAGACCCTGGAAACGTGTAGTGACGATAGCTCCTTACTGAGGACCTGGGCCTGCTCATGTGCCCCTCCTAGGAGAGGCCTCCTGGCTTCCTCTGGCTTCTGTCCATGTATCTCCCCGAGGCTGGCTCTCCTTTCCATCTGGGCATGGAAATGAGCCTCATCTGTGGGTAGTACTGCAAGCTCAGCCTCACTGGGTCTTCTAGCATATCACGGAGCTGTGACTGATCTCAGTTTGGCAGGATGCGGAAATAATATTCAGTGAAGAGAACAAAGGGTTTGGATGTGAACATTAGACACAGTCCATGGGGCGAGCCTGGACCCGAGCTCCCTCCTACTGTGAGAGGGAGAGCCCTTTGTGACTCTGGAAAATGATGATCTAAAGCAGGGGAGCTGGTCCTGTGCCACTGTGTGGTACCTTTGATGTTTTCTCCTCTGGGTCGTTGGAGAAGGGCACGAATCATTCCTCAGCTGAGTTTTGGGTCTTCCAAAACTATTAAAAATAGGTGTGACTGTCTCCTACTTAGAAGAAAGTTAAAGCGGGTCACATGGACTGGAACACAGCCTTTGGTGAACAAAACAAAACAAAAAAGGGAGAGGAAGGAAAACCAGGCGGCTGATGTCTGGTTCCAGCCGCCTGCACAGCCTCACGCTAACCTCATAAACACTAAAGTCAATAGCACCTGTTTGGGCAAATGTTCAATAAAGGGAGGGGAAATGGGGAAACTTTGAGTTTTTTTATTTTGTGGCTATTTAATCAAAATGTAAGATAAAAGCAATATAAATACCATATGCTTCCAATTCCACAGGTGCCGGGGGCTCATCCTAACCAAGGAAAAGCAGCAGAAAAAGAGCAAAACAGCAGGCTCCGCCCCTCGCGCCTGTCACTGGTGCAGACTGAGACTTAAGCTCCTGGGGAACTGGAAGGAGAGCAAATCCCAGGAGCTGTGATGCTGGCTAGAGCCACGTGGTACTGGCTATTCTCCCTGTGGAGTCTGCAAAGGCTGCAGACTCCAGATGGAGGCCACTGGCTTTGGAGGCGTCAAAGCAGCTTTGAGTTGCTCTGGCGAAATCAGATCTCTACTTCCTAGAAGCAGATGCTTGCTTTTCTGGCTGTGTGTGTGTGTGTGTGTGTGTGTGTGTGTGTGTGTGTGTCTGTGTGTGTGTGTTTGCCCACTTGAATACACAATGCAGAGCATCTAAATGACAATTGAGAAGCACTCGGGGAAGCCTCATCCATCACCTGAGCTCGGGACACACTGCCCAGTGCTGCTGCAACTGGCCTCAGCCGCATTCCAAGAAAAATGTCATGCATTTCCTAAAGTCCCTTGGGCCCACAGATCCAGACCTCACCCTGCTAACACCCGGTAGAGTCTGCCAGGGGCAGTCCCAGTCTCAACACTGGCCATGCCGAACTGAGATGAACAGAAACGGATCCACTTCGCAGACTCAGCTTGGAGCAGGCATGGAGCAGATCCAAGCTATAGAAGGTGTGAGGTAACAGCCCAAGGCTGACTAATCATGGTCACACACACCTTGGTGTCAGCCAGCTTCTTGATGGGACCTATGAGTCACACCACTGACCGTCTCTACCTTTCTGACTCAGACCTCCAAATCAAGGCCTGGCCAGACTGTGATCTTCTGCCCACTGCTGTGGGCTCACTGGCTGCTGCTGTCACTGTCTGGTTTGTTCAGTTTACCCAGTTGTTCCCAGAGAAGCTGTGATCCACTGTGATCCACTGTGATCCGCTGTGGTCCGCTGTGATCCACTGTGATCCACTGTGATCCACTGTGGCCCACTGTGGTCCACTGTGATCCACTGTGATCCCTTCTGGTCTTTTGTTCTACTTTGTTGTTCACTGGATGTACTGGCTGATTTTTCGTGTCAACTTGACACAAGTTAGAATCACAAGAAAGGAAGGAGAGCCTTGGTGGAGAAAATGCCTCCATGAGATCCAGCTGTAAGGCATTTTCTCAGTTAGTGATCAGTGGGAGAGGGCCCAGCCCATGGTGGGTGGGGCCATCCCTGAGCTGGGTGGTCTTGGGTTCTATAAGAAATCAGGCTGAGCAAGCCAGGAGAAGCAAGCCAGTAAGTAGCACCCCTTCACGGCTTCTGCATCGGCTCCTGCCTCTGAGATTCTGCCCTGAGTTCCTGTCCTGACTTGCCCTTTGGTGATGAACAGCAATGTGGCAGTGTTAACTGGAAAAAAGAAAAAGACCCTTTGCTCCCTAACTTGCTTTTGGCTTTGGTGTTTTGTTGTAGCAACCTGGAAAATCATTAACTAAGACAATGGATAAATGATCAGATCAAAGGGGAGCTGAGATGTTATGAAAATCAATAGTTTAGCTATTTGTGAAGATTTGGAGGTTCATTCTGGTCCATTTCGGAACACTGTATGTGTCTGCGGCTATGCTCTCCGGAAATCCAGTCTCCTTTCCTGCCTTGAACACAATCTTTTCTGACGAAGGCCTGTGTTAAAAAAAATTGGCCAGAAAACATCTAAAATTATGATGCGAGAAGGGGAAAGACTTCCTTTCTGGTGACGAAGGTTTGGCACATGGAGACCAGGGAGCACAGAGAGGACTCCGCTTCCCTGCTGCTCCGGGGCCAGCACCGAGCACAGAGAGGACTCTGCTTTCCCGCTGCTCTGGGGACCAGCACCCCACCCACCTTTCCAGGTCCTGATCCCTCAGCCCCATAGCCATGCAATCTCTGGTCATACCTGAGCACAGAAGGCAGATGTGGCTACACCTCTCTGCCCGGACAGACCATCAGCCAGACAGAAACATGTGTGGTAGACAAACAAGTCTGCCTACCACAAGCTGCCCTCTCAAACCAGCGGACTCAGCAGTCAGACCTGGCAAAGTGACGCAGAGGAGGGCTTCGGTGGGAGACCACTTAGGCCTCGCTGGTCTTAAGAGTAACCAACACCAGAGAGACTCTGACTCCAGAGTGCTGATCCACTCTCAGATGGAGTCCCTCAACGTGTCTCTGGACTGCTGCAGCAAAGCATTATGGTCCCAGGAGCCAGGCTTATTTGCCTAAATCAATTGCCTCAAGCCAGGGATAAAAATTAAAAGTTTAACAATTTATAGCCAGGAATGATGGAAAATGCCCATAATTCTAGCATTCAGGAGGCTGAAGTGGGAGGGCTAACATGAGTTCAAGACCAGCCTAACCTATAGAGAGACCCTAATTGATAACGATGACAATGACAATGACGATGATGATGATGATAGGTGGCAAAGGGCTCTGGGACTTCCAGGCAGACCTTGGTGGAGAGCGGGCTCATTTCCCAGACTGTTCTGAAAGGATCCAGTACAATGGGCTTGCCAGGTGAGGATTTAGCAAGCAGCTTCCCACACTGGCATCAAATTTGACCACTGCAGCTCACTGGAACGAAATGCAAAGACTGTGGGGCAGGCCTGACCCTTCCCTGCCCTCAGGGAGCTTAGGATCTGGCATACTTTAGGCAGAATGTGTTAGACCCTGGGCACCTCACACTCGTGGTCTTGCATTATGGTGGAGAACATCAAGGCTGAACTGTGTGTGCGTCCTCAGAGAGGGGACCATGGCGCCTCTGCTGGCCTCCTCGATGTTACCCCATGTGTTCCCTACTTCCTGACAGTGGTTTGTGTCGCTATAGTAATAACTCCCTGTGTACCTGTACAGTATAAACCACACATTGATATGGACGGCAAAGCTCTAGAGTCAGTGGGAATCACTGTGGCAAAGACCCCATGCTGTGGGTGAGAGATCTGAGCTCAGTGAGGCAAATGCTACCCGGCGTAACTCCACCCTGAAGCCGGGTCTCTCTCACTAGGTTGCCCCCCACGTTCTGCTCCTGCTCCCAGCTCCTTCAGCCTCAGAGCAAACCCCCCAAGTCCACCTTACAGGACTGTTCTATGTGACTGGCCCTCTCACACGGTGTTGGGTCATCTCCTGATCTGCCATCATTACCCCAATTCTAAGGTGAAACAAAAAAACCCAGTGAAAGTAAATGCCGTAGATGCAGAGGGACTCACAGGTTAGGCCCAGGGTCTCTAGACTCCTGCAGGCTTCATTTACATTCCAAGCACTTCCCTTGCTAAGTAACCGCCAACAGCATTTCAATCATAAAGATGAGCCTCTGACTCCCTCATATACTCTGGGATTTATTTATCCTTTTCAGCCTGGAGGTGTGTATTGATAAACACAAATAAACACACATGTCAGCACACACAGTGGTCATACATGTCAGCACACACAGTGGTCATACATGTCAGCACACAGCAATCACATATGTCAGCACCCAGTGGTCACACATGTCAGCATACACAGTGGTTTCACATGTCAGCACAGCAATCACATGTGTCAGCACCCAGTGGTCACACGTGTCAGCACACACAGTGGTCTCACATGTCAGCACACACAGTGGTCACACATGTCAGCACACAGTAGTCTCACATGTCATCATACAGTGGTCTCACATGTCAGCACACACAGCAATTGCACATGTCAGCACACAGTGGTTTCACATGTCAGCACACACAGCAATCACACATGTCAGCACACAGTGGTCTCACATATCAGCACACAGTAGTCTCACATGACAGCACACATAGTGGTCACAAATGTCAGCATACACCACATGTCAGCACAGCAATCACATGTGTCAGCATTGCCTTAGTGAACTCACCTAAACCCAGCTGTGGAAATAGAGTGCTGGAGACAGTTCCCACAAGAGAAATAAAGGTCTTGAAAAGGAAAGGTGACTTAAGTCACATAGCATGAGAACAGGACAACACGGCTTCCTTAGTCTCGGGGAAAGAGCTTCCAAGATGTGCCAACACTTATTAGCTCCAAGCCCACAAGGAGGCCCCCAGCTCCTTCCGGGACCTCTGTTGGTCAGCTCCCTTGTCCCCTTGCTCCTGCTCCTCCGGACCACAACAGGGCTCTGTGTGGCTCTCATAGCCACCACACCTGGGACCTTATGAGCCTACTGTCTTCCAGCGGTGTGTGCCTGGCCCTGTAACCCGTGGGAAACTCCTGGAGGAGTTACACTTACTAACATCTTTTGAAAACCAACTTCCCTAATACAGTCAATGGAAAGGGGGGGTGTTGTTACTTTGAAAGAAATATTGATAACTGTGTAACTTAAAAGGTACAGATCACTTAGAGTCCCTTCTATTTTGATGTTATCATGATACTGGACAGATGGGCGTGTGTGTGTGTGTGTGTGTGTGTGTGTGTGTGTAGCAGCACCATCACCAGGGGGGCACTAACAGAAGAGCCTCTGCTATCTAAGTTCCACTGAGGCAAGGAAAGGTGTGGGAGAAGCACCTTAAGTGGATCCTTGTCTGTGTATGAACATGGGACACAAAGCCGAAGAGCCTTCCTAAGGGTATTGGTCAGCCTGGGGCACTAAGTGACAAGTACTTTCCCAGAACAACCAAGCATCAGTACCACCTCCTGAGTGAACTAACTGCCTTGGTCTTGAGAACCTAGCTGGGAGGGGAGCTTACGGCGACCCAGTGAGCCGCCATGCGCCATTCCCACAGGGAGATCTACGAGCACACCTTGCAAATGCAATCACACATCACCCTCGGGAAAAGCCTGGCCATGGTCTCAAGAGTCCTGCAGGAAATATAAATCGGCAGACCTGAAGAAAGGGCGGTATGCCCCACCCCTGCACAGGGGTGAGGCAGGCAGAACAGTGTCCAAGGGGTCAAACATGGCTGACTGAGACCCTCCCTAGCACACCACAGGAAACTTTCCCTCTGAAGTCTGTTCTTTAATTTTTTTTTTTAATCTATTAAGAAGCAGATAAAATGCCGTTCCATTCTCAGGGATCAGCAGGATATCCATCCAGACATCCATGCCCTCGACCCCATTTTGCCATCATGGTTAACATCTCAGAAAAAAATAATTTAAAAAAAAAATCCAAACAACAGCTGACCAATCAGGAGTGTCCGCTGAAGCCCATAATCCTAGCATTTGGAAGACTGGGACAGCAAGTTCAAGGCCACCGTGGGCTGGACAATGAGACCCTTTCAGTGAGACCGCCTTGCAGCAAGGCCTGTCTGTAAATGCATATGGCGAGTGACATCAGACTTCTTGGTGGGGCCCTTCAGAAAGAGCATCTGTCCCATGGAGGGAGGAACAAGGGACAAGTGGCAGCATGCAAACATCCTTCCAGATTTACACCAATTTGGAAACGTATTCCCTCCCTGGGACCTGTCCTTCTGCCGATGAAAGCCACCCTCTGTAGCTCCAATGACCCTGTTCTCCACCGATCAATCCCTCCAAGTCCTGTACACAGGACTCCTGCCCTGAGAACACCTCAGATACACCATGCACCTAGAAACACATGATATGATACTCTATGTACTTAACTGGGTCCTGCCAGCACATGTTCATGGCCTTCAGCAGACTCTACCACGAACCTCACCTGGCTGGGACAGGGCTCCTGGGCTGAAGTAGAACTGTCTGTAAAGAACTTCTACCCACCACAGTGTCCCTGCCTTTCAGAGTCTGTTCTCATTAGGCAAATGCAGGAAATAATTTATGATTTTTTAATTTTGAATTTAGCACATATCAGGATTCTAATAGACATGTCTAATACTGTCTCGTACTCTCTAATACATGTCTAGCACTGTCTAATACATGTCTAGCACTGTCTAATACATGTCTAATACATGTCTACTACTGTCTAATACGTGTCTAATACTGTTTAATACATGTCTAATACTGTTTAATACAGTCTAATACATGTCTAATACTAATACATGTCTAATACATGTCTAATTCTCTCTAATACTAATACATGTCTAATTCTGTCTAATACATGTCTAATACATGTCTAATCCTGTCTAATACATGTCTAATCCTGTCTAATCCTATCTAATACATGTCTAATCCTGTCTAATACATGTCTAATCCTGTCTAATTCTGTCTAATACTAATACATGTCTAATACTGTCTAATACTGAACTAAATCCATATCCTTTAAATTTTTTATTTTCATTTCTTTTTATTTTGAGATATTTACTCATGCATACAAGTTGCCTTTGAATTTGCTCTACAGTCCAGGTGAGACTTTATGATTCTCTTGACCATAAATTATGATTCAGACTTCTGCCTCATGAGTAGTTGAGATTACAGGCCAATCGTCCCAAGCATGTTAATAAGCACAGAAAAACCCAGGAACTCTATCCTCCTCAAAAGGAAAAAGACTTAACCTAGATACACGTATTACATGCTATGCAATGTTCAACAGGTGAACACATACTTTGTATGGAGGGGAGTTATAAAACAGGAGTGAACAGGGAACACACAAGATGCCACAAGAGTGCACTGCCACATGCTACGATCCGTGGGATCCATCACTGGCGTGGAGGTACACGGGCAGAAGGAAGGTGATCTGAGCCACGTGTAACTTTCACACGCATCACTAACCACATTAAAAATAAAAGGACGCAGGGTTGATTCATTCTAATATGTTTCACTTTGATGCACTCACTATATCATCGTTTCCTTCCAAATGTATTTCGTTTGTATGAGTGTCTCTTCTGCATGTGTGTATATGCATCCCATGCATGCCCAGTGCCTGCAGAGGTCAGAAGAGTATGTGTGGTTCCCAGGAAAAGTATATTACAGCTAGCTAAGCCACCGAGTGCACGCTGGGAACGGAGCCCAAGTCCTCTGTGAGCGCAGCGAGTGCTTTCCACTGCTGAGCCAACTCTCCAGGCTCCAAATACCACCACTTCAACAGGCAACCCGCACGAAATATTGTTTCCTCCTGTTGTGTTTTTATGTTGTCTTCAGAGACTGTGTGTATTTTGTTCTAGAAGTACTTCTCAATCTGTGGGCCACATGTCAGGCCTCCATAACCATGGGATGCCGGTATGCACCACAATGAAGTCTGGGCAAACTGCTACAAGACCTAGAGGAAAAAGGAGCAGCTCAGACCTATACCCTCGATCCCAAGAGGGGATGACCTGAGAGTGGGTGTATGGCCTGGGGCACTGGCATCACGCAAAGAGACACAGCAGAAGTCATTGCGGACAAGTATAGCAGGGTTAGACATCACACAATATGCAGCTGTGTCTAGCCGGAGGTTCTGTCCTCTGAACTAAACTTTTCCTCATAGTAGAAGCCTAACTGAGACATGTACTTGGAAATCGCATCAGTGTTATTTGGGGGTTAAACAGGAAGAAGAAATGGAGCTAATGGAAATGTAAAGAAACCATTCAGGGGTTGGTGTTGAGATGGAGAAAATACCAGAAAGCCACCCTCTAATTCTGCTTTCTGCATGTGGCGGGGGGGCGCCCACAACGGGCAACCTGCATGTCTGGACTATTCTCCTTTGTGCATAAACAGTCTCCTGCTAAGAAAAACGAGGGAGCGCTGGCTCCTCAGATACCTTGTACCTACCCTCTGCTTGTTGACTCTTACATGACTGTGATGCCTTGTCCACAGCAACCCCACCCCTCACCCCACCCCACCCCACCTCCCAGAGTGTATAGAGTCAAAGTACCACAAGCATCAGACAGAGAACGAATCGAAAGAAAGAAGAGGCTGGATAGAAGGAGAACTCAGACCAGATCTAGTGACCAGAGTTCATGACCTCTGGGAACCAAAGCGGCATGGTTAGGAAGCCACAAGGACTGGTAACAAGAATGACATCACAGAGGCATGCGCTCAGCTAACAGGCCAAACATGCTCTGGGACCCGCATGGACAACATGACCACCTACCGGGCTTTTGCAAGCATCAAGCAGGAGCCCTGTTAACAGGCACCGGAGGAAGCAGCAGACAGGCTGATACAAACATCAACCCTTCTCCATGACCGCACAGGGCTGAGGAGGACTGATCAACCGTTCTACTGCTGAGGTTTATAGAAGACAAAGAAGAGTGGGTCGCATAGAGCAGGGTCACGTGTATTTCTCTTTAGGTTCCTTGAACCTGAGCCATTTCTCTGGTTTCCTTCCTCCATGCTAAGAAACTCACTTCACAGGTTGTGGGGAAGGACTTGAGTTTGGGAGTCTCGCTGGGAGTACACCCAAGTGCTTTAAGACATCACATTTGGCCTGTCGGGGGTGATGGGTAAACTGCTCCAGTTCCAGAAGCCTGTGTGCAGGCTCTGTTGTCTGAAATTGGCTAGAAGCTAAGGGCAAGAAAGGGGTGATGACAAAGGGCAACAGGAAACCCCTCCCAGGCGACACACCCGCAGGAATGACACATGGCCTTCCCACTCGGTAACCAAGCCTTCCAGCAGGCGCCTCTGACACACCTCAGATACAGAACAATATGGCGTGAAGCACACGGGAGGTTTACACTCTTCTGTCTTCTACCCCAGGGACAAAGGCTCCTCAAGGCTCCAGAACTCAAGGCAAAGAGTGGGTGGCTGAGCACTGTGGGCACTGGAGCAGAGAAGTGTTTATATCTGCCAGTTCAATTGATTGAGCACCCTAAAGCACAGAGATCAAGAGCGTAGTGAGGTTATAAAGACATTAAAAATGGAACCCCGTGGCTATTTCTTATGTGCCTACACAGAGTGGAGTGCCAGCTTCCAGCAGGGGAAAGCAGGAGAGATCTGGGGCAGCAGGCTAGAATGGTTAGTTTTACTTTTTCAACCAGATGCAATTCAGAATCCTGGGAGAAGGACTTCTAGGAAGCCCTTCTAGGAAGCATTATCTTAATTATATTAATTGATGTGGGAAGTCTCCCACCCCCATTGTGGGCAGCACTGTTTCCTGAGGAGGAGGAGGAGGAGGAGGAGGAGGAGGAGGAGGAGGAGGAGGATGGGGGAGGAGAGAGAGGAGAAGAGGAGGAGAGAGAGGAGAAGGGGAGGAGAGGGGAGGGAAAGGGAAAGGGAGGAGGAGGGGGAGGAGGAGGGGGAAGAGGGGAAGGAGAAGAGGAGGATAGGCAGAAGAGGAGGAGGAAGAGGAAGGAGAGAAGAAGAGGAGGAGATAATGATGTAATTGAGAGGAAGGCATGTTTGAGAGTCCAAAAGAAGTGACAGGGATAAAGAGGGTAAACATTACCAAGAAACATTATAAATAAGTACAAAATTCTCAAAGGATAAAAACATTATTTTTTTTAAAAAAGAGAGACAACTAGCTGAACCCAGCACACACCCATTAGCTCACTGCTTTCCACCCTTGACTTCACATTTCTGCTGCCGCAACTCCCTCACAGTGACGGGCAGACTGTACTCTGCAATTGGGAGTCACATAAGCCCTTTGGTCTTAAAGTTACTTCTGCCGGAGTACTTTCATCACAGCGACAGGAAATGAAAACAAGAGAGAGGGTGTCTCATCATATGAAGACACCAGGAGAGCCCCAAGAGAACTTGGGAAACCATAAGGGAGAGACGCCCAGTCAGAGCTGGCTCGCCAGAGGGGACAGTGCCGAAGACCACTGAGGAAGGACGCTGTGAGACGTGGCGAGTCTGACATCAGCAGAACTCTCTGGGGATTCCTAGTGACAACAGGAATCCCCACAACTCAAAAGGCTCTTCATGGCCTCTTCTTACCTGTTCCGGTGAGAGGGAAGATGGAAAGCCCTTCCCTCTCCTGAATGCTTGGAAAGCCCCTTCCCTTGGCTGTGCCAGGCAGGCGCCAGAGCGCCACCCACACCCCAGGGATATCACACTGCCTCATTCCACCAGGGCTGGCCGGGCACCTGGTAGATTCCTCAGCACCCCGTGTCTGCCAGCAACCTTTCTGCCACGTGTGTGCTCTCCTGGTGATGCTGGTACGATCAAACACTGCATGGTGGCCTGGCACAGCTGGCTGAGACTGTTGCCTGGATGGCCGCACATGTCTATGTTCTGGTCCCTTTGGTGACTTTGACACTTGCCACACTAAGCCTTGTACCGTTCTTGAGGCTCTGTGCCTGTAACCCCCACAGGCTGCTGAGAGCAGAGGGGCGGGGGGAGTTCCCAACTCTGACTCCAAGTCTCCATTTCTCTCCGTCTGCATGTGTGGTGAGAAGCCAGGGCAGGGCACAGTCTCGGCCCTCTTCTCTGGGTGATAACACCCCATACCACCTTCTCACACCCCAGCTCCCAGTTAAGAAGGGACACCTTGCTATCATGTTCCACTTAGAAGGAACCCTCAGCTGCATGGGTCATAACTTCACCCAGGGATCTGCCTGGGCTTCAGGAGAGTTAGTCAGCCCTCCGCTGCTTGGAGAGCGAGCCAGTCACCTGCACGAACTTTCCCTAAGTGTTAGTTTTACACACACAAGCAGACTCAAGAGCCTGAAGTCTTGAACTTTAATACCTTCATTGCTTTCAACCATGCAATTAACACAGCTAGGAAACAAAAGGTTTGCCTCCGCAGCAGAACTCGCACAGCTGAATAACGCTGCCTTTCACCGTTATCTTCAGTCACTGAGAAGTTCTTACAGTAGGTTCCTTCTGAAACCTCCAAAAGGATGCTCCCATAGAGTGTCCGCCTGCCTGGCCTTGCCATCCTGCCCCCAGGGGCTCCACCACCTCCCTCCTTTTTATTCCCTGGCTGTTTTCCCTCATAGTGTACGACTCCTCAGGACTGGGCTCTTCCCTCGGCTTAAACAGAGCAGCTTTAGCCCAGGGAACCCCCACGCCCACTTCCCAGCCTCCAAAATCACACAGCTTGCTCACCGTACACGTGGGGCTTCCGGGGGTTGTCATGCATCCCACAGCCACCCTGGCTGAGGAGGAGGCTCAGTCTGGTTACCAGCCTTACCCCCCATGCCAACAGCCATGGGCTTCCTGACAGGCTGACTCCAGCGTCACATGCCTCCTCCTGCCCACCTGCTCAGCTCTGATCCAGAGCCACGTACCTACTGTGAAGTCCTGTTTGTCCACAGTAAGACATCTCCCTGAGGAGAGGTTTCCTGGGCTGGGAGCCTTTTAGTCCATGTGGGGAAGCAGGACTCAGCGGGAGGGGCAGTGCCGCAACCTTTACCACGGCTTCCCATGAAGCAGTGGGCACAGCAAGGCTAGCAGGCAGGTGGGACTGGCTGGCCAAAAAGTCTCAGAGGGATGTGAGGAAGTCTGGGGAACAGAGTGGTACAGGCCCAGGAGGGAGGGAAGGGCGAGCACCACGGGACAAGTCAACAGTGAACCCCAGTGTGCTCCCACCAGGAGAGGTCAGTGTCCGGGCTAGAGGAGGGGCTGTGAAAGATAATACTGTAGACAATCCTCCCATCACTGTGAACGAGCGGATGCAAAAGGAGCCAGCCCCGGAATCAGCAAGGCTGTGGACCTAAACGCATCAGAAACACAAGATTAAAGGCATGTTATAAGCTGCTCTTCACTGCCTAGTATCTCAAGAGCCAGGTATTGGGGCTCAACCACTGGAGGAAAAAAATCAAGTCTTCCTATGGGGCCCAGAGATTCTCCCTGCTGAGCCAGGACTGGACTGAGGTAACAAGATGTCAGAGGCTAGCCCCTGGCTCCCCCCAGGATGGGTAAACACACACACACACACACACACACACACACACACACACCACACAAATACACACACCACACATAAACACACAAAACATATATACACAACACACATATACACACATACACCACACGTATACACCACATACACGCACACCACACACACACACACACACACACACCACGCACCGCACACACATATATACACCACACACACACCTTGGCTACTCCACTTCTCTCAAGAATTCTGATGAACACATTTTAAAAGAAAGGTCACAGTATCATCTTACCTCCCATGTGGACATCCTGAGCTCCTCCTAGAGCTCTCTACCATATCCACAGGGCTGCCCAGATGCCGTCACCTCCACAATGCCGTTTCTTCTAGCATCCCATATGACAACTTCTTCCCTCAGCAAAACATCTCAGTGGCTATCCCTGCCCACTGACATCTGAATATTCAAAAGCAAAGCCACCCTGCCCCGAGAAGCATCGCAGGTATGGCTGCTAAGTGATGGGTGATGGTAGGTGGCAGAGAGGAGAGAGACTGTCTGTGCTCAGGATTCTGACCTGGTGTAGGGGTTGAAGGTGAGCCAGCCCCAAACGTGTGAGTGTGAGAAAGTAGACCCTGCCTCTTGTCTTCTAGGTAATGGTACATATGAGGGAGAGAAAGCCTCCTCCTCTTCCTCTTCCTCCTCCTCTTCCTCCTCTTCCTCTTCCTCCTCCTTCTCTTCCTCTACCTCCTCCTCTTCCTCCTCCTCTTCTTTCTCCCTTGTCATCTATGGCAGGCAGGAGAGCTCTGGGTGGTGAGAGTGGGAGAGCAGGCCCTGCACCTCCCCTGGAAAGTTCAGTAGAGCTGACCCTGGATGTGGGAGGTTCTGGTGAGCAGGCCCTGAGGGCATGAACACCTGCAGGCTGACCAGCTCAGATGCCTCTCAGGCCGGCCCAGATCCAGAGCTTTGAATTTGCCCACCCTAATTTCTATCTCGCCGATGAATCGCTGGAGCGCATGAAGGGGCTGGTTCTACATTTCCAAATTTACAGCATCTCCATGACACAGGATGACAACAGGATATCCAAGAGGAGTCCTGTTTGAGAATCCTGATGCTAAGGTCACAGAGCCTGATGCTAAGGTCGAAGTCTAGCGTGTCTGGATAGCTCTCTGAGCTCAGTGCAAAATGAAGGGCTCCCTTTCCCGGAGGGCTTCCTTTTCTCTGACCTTGCTTGGGCAGTGTCTCTGAGCACATCCCAACCTTATTTGGAAGGTGACCTTGCACACAGCTTCCTGCCAGTGCCGCATGACTTAGCATGTGAGTCTCAGTCTTTTCCCCCTATCCATATGATAATTAGGGGCTGTGTTATGTCCAGTCTTTCCCTCAACCCATATGATAATTAGGTGCTGTATTACGACCAATCAGCCCTTTCTTCCTGCCTATATGATAATTAGGCACTGTGTTCTGACCAATCACCCTTTCCTGCAGGCAGCCCTAATAACCTTTATATACCTTTCCCTTGAGCACTAAAATGAGCTGTCTCTCTGAAGGTGACACCCAGAAGTTCCTTCTGCCATACCCAATGCCTTCTGAGTCCTGCTCGTAGCCTCTGCTCCCTCCATCCCACGAGCAGACGGCCAACAACCATGAAGAAAAGGGAGACCCGCCGAGGCCCCCGTGAGGTTCCAGGAGCAATGGAGTAGCGACGGAGCAGCAGAAGCCAGAGGCCTCATGCAAGACCAAGGAGTCATGGAGATGAACAACTGTAAGAAGTGTGTGGGACACACCGTGACACACTACAGCTTCCACAGAGCTTGTGTTTCCCTCTGTTGAGAGAAAGGCTGAGGGTGGAGGGTGCGCAAGAGGGGGACGGGAGACAAGTGGAATTATGGTGCGTGATGTAAAACTCACAAAGAACCAATAAAACGTTTTTTAAGAAAATAAAATCAAAGCCGTTTGCACTGCCGCAAGCTGCCAAAGCCAGCATGTCCCCACCACTCCATCATCATCAAAATGAAAACAGCTCTGATGGTGCCCGGGAGCCCAAATACACTGAACAGAGAGACTTTCTTAAAGCCTCCAAGATGAACCTTGTGGGTTCACTCACGAACACCTTGGCAAGGAACACCAAGTACTGTACCTGGTGTTTGTTCATCCTAATAGTTCCCCTCCCTCCGTAACACTGACTACAACCCAGACCCCACAAACCCAGCCCCCACTCATGCACAGGGTTCTCCACGGCACCTCAGGACAGTACCAGCAGTCATAGGCATTGATACCAAAGCCTCACTAGGAAATAGAATCCTGAGGACAGACTCACTGTCTTCCTCTACTCACAGCCTGGCCCTATGTCCAGGGTTAACTCTTCAGAGCAGGCACCATCAGACAGCTCAGCACAGTAGGGCTACAATGGCCTCAAGCAGCCCCTGATATGTGACTGCAGAGAGAGCTCTGTCTGCTAACTACTACACTCGGATTGCACAAAGAATTTAGTGACATTTTCTTATGTATGTCATATACATTGGTTATTCTCATCCCTGCTAGATCCTCGTCACCTCCCATTGATCTCCTCCATATATCCCATTCTCCACTCCATCTTTCTTTATGTGGAGATTAAATATAGAAAATACATGGTAGTACTTTCCTTTCTGAGTCTGTCTGATTGCTCTCAACATGACTGTCCCTAGTCACATCCATTTTCCTGTAAATGACATGATTTAGTTCTTCTTTATGGCCAAGTAATGCTCTATTGTGCATACATACCATGGATTTTTATTCATTCTTCCACTGACAGACATCTAGGCTGGATTCCATGACACGGCTATTGTGAATAGCAAAACAATAAACACCAATATGCAGGTGTCTCTGCTGAAACACTTCAATATAGTGTGAATGGGTGACTTACTGAATAGGACTCTGATGGCTCACGAAATCATAGCAAGGGCTGACAAATGGAATTTCATCAAATTAAAAACCTTCCTTACAACAAAAGGATCAACAGAACAAAGAGACAGCTCCAGATCAGGAAAAATCGTTGCAGCCGTTCATCCAACGGAAGACTAATAGCTAGATATGAAAAGAACTAAGAACAATTTAAACAAAGGAGCAGATAATCCAATTACTAAATGGGTAAATGAACTGAACACTTTTCAAAGTTAGAAGTGCAGATGGCCAAGATATATGCACGGAAAAAATGCTCAATATTTTCAGCCGTCAGGGAAAGGAGATTCCATCTCAAGCAGCAAGAATGGCTATGATCAAGAAAACGAGCAGCGAATGCTGGCAAGGGTGTGGGGACAGCGGAATCTTGGATTACTGGTGGGAGTGTAAGATGTTGGATCCACTGTGGAAATTAGCTTGGCGATTCCTCAAAAACCTAAAGCTACAATTATTATCTGACCCAGCTACATCACTCCTGGGTTTATTTCCAGAAGCAGCCAAGCCCAGCGGTCCTCCCTCTTTCCTGTTTCACTCCCTACCACCAGGTCTCTGATACAAACCCCTGTTCTATTTGGCTCAGTCAAAACTCTTCTCTTACCTCGTAACATGCCCTTCTCCAGGAGTCAGGCAAACTGGAAAGATGCCTCACAACCCTGGTAATCTTGTTTGAGATTTTAAAAAGACATTTAAATGTCGCCAGCTGTTTTCCTCTTAGGAAAAAAATATCCTAAAGAGCAATACAAGCACCTTCAGAACCCGGAGCTTCAGGTATAAACTTTACTCTGATTGACAGGAGAAGCCCTGGGTATTGTCATATCCTGCGTGGAAGGTGCCGGGTGATGACATGGGAAGTTTCCAATGTCAGTGTGGGACTCCCGTGCCCAGAGTGACCATTCTCCTCACAGTCCTTCTTGAACTCTCCAGAGACATCAGACTGCTGGAGCAGATCCAGAAAAGGCTGTCTGCCAAGTCCTAGACAGACAAATCCCATTCCTAGCCACGGGGACACCTGAGGAAGAGCTTACAGCCTCTTCCACAGCCTGTGACACAATATAGAGTTTGTCACGTAGCAGATTCATGGTGACATGTCCCATAGGTGCCCCATGTACCAGACTTCAGGCTTCTTGATCAAGACCATTATCTTTCAGCTGCAAAATTCTCAGTTTCACGTTGCCATAAAAAAAAAATTCCTTTCTCAATTTCATTATTTGTGCATCTGTCCTTAATATCTCTGCAAATTAACCCCAACTCCTACCTGCGGAAATGGCTGCTATAAATCAAGTGGGTTGAGCGTGATTTATATGCCACCCGAAAACTGTTAAGCAATGAGACTGTGCTGCTAAATAAGCCAGCCCGGGTGGGAAATTCATCACTGTCTTTATGTGAAGCCGCAGTTGTGAGGAAGAGAAGCTCAACATACTAAGCAGGGTGTGGCAGAGGCTGCAGGAAGCAAGCGTCACCAGCCAAGGAACCAGCACAGTGGCCACTGGGTCACCGCACGGGAAGACACATGAGGACATTTTTGGCTTGTCTATAATCTCAACCAACGGTATTAGAGAGATGGTTCACTGGTTAAGAACACTGCTCTTGCAGAGGACCCCGTTGGATTTCTAGCATCCACACAGAGCAGCTCACGACCACCTGTAACCAGTTCCAAGGGACCCGACGCCTCTGGCTTCTGTAAGCACCTGAACTCACGTACATACCCACCCATACACAGATATATGCATATATACGTGGTTCAAGACTCAATGAAAATAAATATTTTTAAAATCCTAATCAAAAATAAAAATATTTTTAAAATCCTAATCAATACTTGGTTTTACCAAAAGTGAAATAAAGTGATAGTTTTTAGACCTTTTCATTTAGTACAGGGTGGTTTTGTTGTTGTTGTTGTTGTTGTTGTTGTTGTTGTTTTACAATGAAATGCACATATCATATGTTTGGGTTGGGTTTTTTTTTTTTTTGACAAATATTCAAACTTCTCAACTTCAAAAGAAAGAATTCAGTGGCTTTCACCTGATGGCTCCCTTTACATCATTAGGACACTAACACCTGCCTTTTAGAACACCAATGAGAAGGGCCCTGCTAGTGGAGGCCAGCATAAGGAAGGGCAGAGGCATGTGGGCCAATTTTAAGAGGCATGGTTCTGAATTCCACTAGTAGGCACCCCCAAGGCAGATGGATTCTCACTGTGAGGATCTGGTCATCCTCAGCAAACACCTATGACACAGTTCCTGACAGGTCACTGCTGCCAACTTCCACTGATACAATCCCAAGTCTGCTTCCACCCGGAACAAGGGCTTTCCAGGTAACTGTCCCTCCAGTTCTCCCGGCCAAAGCCCTCACCGTCCATTGAGGGAGCATGACCCTCTCATGAGCAGAGAAAGAATGACAAATCCACTCCAGAAGAGCCCGGGTGACATACGAAGAGCCAGGCGTCAACCCCGCAGCTCAGGGTGTCCCGCATCCTGACAAGACCGGCAAGAACACGCTCTACCCCAACTCCCTACTAAAATACCCAAGCATCAGGCAACGATGCCAGCTAGGTCCCACACAGACAGCAGCTGGGAACAGCTGTGTTGGTAGAGGAACCATCCCCACTGTTACACGGGTGACCAGATTGCAGTAACAGATATGCATGCTCTGTCATACAGGAACAACAGAAAAGGCTAGCAAGTCACCAGCAAACCCAGAAATGTCCCACAAAATAAAGCACATGTGACAGGCCTACATAGACTTTGTGTACCACAAGCACCACACATACAGGCACTCCTGACCAACACTGGAACGTGCCTCCTGTGTGATGCGCATCACAGGCTTCCGACAAGGAATCCCAGAGACCTGTGGAGTCCAAAGAGAATGGAAGGATTGTCAACTGGGACCACAAATTCTAGAATGATACTATAGACTCAGGTAAAATGCCTGAACAAAGAACGGAGGGAAAAGAGGGGGTGGGGCTTCATAAACCTGAAGCAAGGCATGGAACGAAGAGGTGAAGGGGATAGCTGTGGGGTAAAAGACTGAAAAACTTTGCCTGGGGACACACATCTACTCACCCCAGACAGGGAGCCCACAACAGACGGATATCACCCAGGCTCAATTTGGTGAGCCATGAGTTTTCCTGGGGTTCCTTAGAGGGATATGAGTGAGGGGCTTACAGGAGCAGAAGCGACTCAAAGACAGCTGCGTCACCAAGGGCCACCTCAGCATGGGTGACAGCTTGCAGTGCTGGGGACACTGCAGTGCCTGCAGGTAGTTCAACGGGCTAGGGCGTCTCTAGGGCGTCTCTAGGTGGCTGTCTCGGCTGGTCCAAATTCTAGCTGGTTTCTGTCTCTTCCAAGCAACTGGTCTCCTCTTAAGAGTCTCTGCTGCTTGGCTTAACTCAGAGTCTTCTTTGCAGCACAGCTTCACCGGTCAGAAAGGACCTCTCAGCTTTTATGGCTTTGCTTACTCCAGCAGCCCAGCAGGGGGGCGGCTAATGTATCTTGTCAGTTTCAGGGACTTCCTGAAGCTATTTTGAGTCGTTTATCTTCCTCCTTAAAGAGCTTCCCCGCAGGATGGAATGTTTCCGTCTCGGAGGAAGCTGTTGTGCAACAGGTGTCACATGGTATGGGACACTATCTGAACAAAAACCAACAATACCGAGTAGATGTATCTCCAGATCGTCACCAAGCTAATTTGTACGTGTTAAGAACAATCCCTTATTAAGTCACCTCTTAGTAAAGAGAAAACTCTCTGGCAAGATGGGAAGTTAGTGGTCCAGGAAGATCACACACCAGAAGCCTATGTCCTTCAGAAGGAAGTCATATGTGCGACACCGTACAGGACCCTTGCTATGTCTGATATTTTCTCTATAGTTTCCTAAGAGACTGCCAATATACTTCTTATCCTCAAGGTCATACCAATCTGGTGCTTCACCCTGGACACAAGGGTAACGTGGCACAAAGGATGGGGACTATTGAGTTCTGGAAATCTCTATCTTTAGTTCTATGGTCAGGGTGGGTTCTCTTGAACCCCTTCTCTGGTTCCCTCCCTCTGTCCAGGTAGCATCCAACATGTAGCAGAAGGAGAAGGTCAAGAGCACACTGCCAATCCCAGAACACCATAACCACAGGCCTAAAACCACTTGAGACATGGCCCTTGTTATTACCAGTCTTACTATATAGACTATTCCCCAGTACACATGAGCCTCACTTCAATCAACATCTCAGCCTGTCAAGTTCATATCAAATAATTCATCCTTACACACCAAGACTTTTTACTTTTAAAATATGGCTCTGAAATCCAGCTTATATATTGATTATAACGTAATTTTTAAAATAACATTTATCAAAATCCTCAATAGCCATAAATATACTATAATAGTTTATCATCCATTCAACATCATTTACCTCAACCCAAATATGTTATATCTAAAAATCTATGAAAATAATAAATGAGCCAATCTTTCCTTAAGTAAAAACTAGCAGAAGTGACTACCGCTATAATCCTAGTGAAATAAATTTCACAGTTACCACACTGATCATGGTCATCTCAAAGCTTTTGGTTGCCAGAGACCAAGACCAATAGCCAGGCTACCCTTTTGAGATCAGGTTAGGTGTGTGGTAGCCTTGAAGTCTCTTGGGGAGATTTGTATTCCAGAAGCATCGGCAGAAAGTCCCCTAACTCTATGTGGACTATTTAAATGCCTGTGAATTGAGGCAGATTGTCAGACAACTGTTTCTATTACAGGCTTAGCTATTAACAACACTCATCATCTTAGGGGATTTTAACTGACTTCGACAACTAACAGGGACATTTGAAAGCAGGAGTCTGTATCTAAAATCTTGTATTCTCAGCAAGCACACATATGCACAAATGGCACTCAGCAAAGATTGGTATTCCAGATCTGGGAAAGCAACAGACACAATCGTTTCAAAAATGCTTAAATGGGGAACATCCAAATGGGAGTACAAAACACCTCAACACCTCATAAAATGTCTAAGGACTGACTCTTCACTCTGCAAAGCAAAGCTTCAGTGAGTCAGAAGTTCACAGCACAGTCCTATTATCACTCAGGCTGCTCTTACTCACAAAAGGCTGGCCCTCCTGAGGGCTGTCCCACAAGAATGGCTCAGACAGAGATTCTGGTGAGAAATAAGGTTTCCTAAGAAAACACATTTTGGGGAGTACAGGAATTAGCTTGAAGTTTAGATCCCAGGAAGGGAGCATCTGAGCCACCAGTGCAAACATGAAGACCTAGAGACACAGGCACTGTTGACTGAAGCATCTTGAGATGTCCACACAGCAACCTAATACTGACTCATACGACTGTTCCTCATACACCTTATGAAGCCGGAAAACTGGGGTCTATGCTGCTGTCTCCTGTATGGTGCAGTCATGGGGATCCAGGAAGAGTTCATTCACAGAATACCACCCATGCCCCCTCTGTATATTTTTTCATCCCTAAAAAGCCAACTCAGCTTTCTTCAAACCACATTTGGTGGTTTTGCTCAGTCAGGGTAGAATGTTTGTGCACCATTCAAACACACTGAAACAAATCCCAAGGAAAAGACCCTTCCTAGCCATGGGAAGTACTAGGATAAAATCAAGGCCTTGAAGTATGTGTGTTCCATGAGGAAGGCCCCTTAACTTTAAGGGGGACCTCCACATCTGGAGACTTGGTGCCAAGAGTCTGACCAACCTCTAACATTCAATTATTAAATTACATTAACCACTAGAGGGGACTTGTTTTGAGCATGCACTGGGTCAATTCGGGGTGTGGAAGCCATGCCAGGGTCACAGCATCATAACCATCAGGGATGTCCTAACCCTTCCCACCTCCCCCATCCTGGGCCCACACGCTTCTCTCCTGTTCCTTGCCTACTCTCCACCCTCAGTAGCATCTTTATAAAGCATGCTTATACGCAAACCCCTAAATTCTTAGTGGTAACTGTAAGTTGTTTTCCAATTTCAGTGCTCCACATTGGAACATGTGTGGATACATAGTTCCTTCTCTCTTACTTGAGTTACAAACTAGGAGAAGCTGTACATTTTAGAAGCCTGAGTATCCCTATATCTCCTCCCAGCCCTTCCTCTGCCACAAGTCCTATAGGGATGACCTTTCCTGTTCCTAATAAGGATCATGGCTAAGTCCTAGGTTGGGCTACCTGAGTCCACTTGTGTCACCTGACTAACCCAGCTCCTGGTGGCTTGGCCCAACCCAACTAAGAGGAGGGTGAGAACTGTTAGGATTCCATTTTACCTCCACTCCTTGGGAGATCTGCATTTTGTTTTGTAGTAATAAGAGGAGGTATTCTGAGGTCAGTCCCTCACTGTCAGTAACTTAGAGCTTAGACTGTGCTTATGGATCTGCCAACACACTGGTATCAACCTTCACTTTTGCTTTACGTTTCACGTACAGTTTAACGTAAGTTAAACACACATGATCTTGACCTAACGCCAACACAAATTTAAGGTAGCTTTTAAATGAATAAATGAGTAGGAAAAGGAGAAAGTTATAGTTAGGAGAAAGGAATGGGGAGTGTTCAGGGAGGCAAAGCCATGGTTAACGCACCGGGCAACTTAGAGCACAGTAGACAGAAACCAACTGCAGAAGGGTGTGTAGGGTGTGTTTACTGTTTATCTCCAAAGGGCTTGTGCATCAGGCACATGGCACCAGAGGCTGGGGTGTTAGGGTTAAGCTATGCAATGCTGTCCTGTGATACTTCGTAGCCTTCTTGCTGGAGCAGGGAGCTTCCTAAGATACTCCTAAGGTCGCACGGCTGATAGGAGTCTTAAAGCAGCATGCATGGAAACGGGGCAAGACTTCTGAAGGAAACCTGTCCTCCCCACAGTGCTCCACAGCAGACCAGACTTCAGAGCATCCACCTGGAGGATTACCCCTAACAAACCTCTTGCCTGTATACTTTTTTTTTCCACCCTAAAGAGCTTGTAAAATAAAATAACTCTAGCACCATGAACTGGGTAGTCACTTCTCCTGGTTATCTGGAGCACATTCTGAGATGTTAGGTAAACGCCCAGTGCTAAGGTTAGCATCCAGCCACTCAGGCTTGGAAAGGACAATGACATGGGATAAGAATCACCTCTCACATTCCCAAATAGGAGAAGGAAGTCAGGGCAAGCCAAGAGCCTTCTCGAGAAGTTAATTTGGCTATTCCCAGCCTCAGAGAGCTGTGGTGGCCTGTACAGGGTGGCCTGGTGAACTTGTAGGATATTAACAGACATTGTTCAAACGACAGGTGAGCCTGAAAACTCTCAGAGGAAAAGAATCAAGAGCATTTGGCCTTGGACCTTGTGACGGTTTGTATTTGCTTGGCCCAGGGAGTGGCACTGTTAGAAGGTAGGTGTGGCCTTGTGGAGCAGGTGTGTCACTGTGGGTAGGGGCTTTAAAACCAGCATCCTTGCTGCCTGGGAATTATTCTGCTCGCAGCCTTCAAATGAAGATGTAGAACTCTCAGCTCCTCCTGCACCATGCCTACCTGGATGCTGCCATGTTCTTGCCTTGATGATAATGGATCCTCTGAACCTGTAAGCCAGCGGCAATTAAATGTTGTTCTAAGACTTACCTTGGTCACGGTGTCAGTTCACAGCAGGAAAACCCTAACTAAGACTGGCCTCTTGGCTTCACACCACTATCACCAGCGCGAAGCCGCAGTGAACAGTGCTCAGGTCTGTGGGAGTCAGGCTCCATACACAAGCGAGCTACGGTGATGGGAATAAACGCACTTCATCCTGGGCTGGGTTTCTACTGGGGCGCACTGGGTTTCTACTGGGGCGCACCATTTTCTATTTTAATGAATAACTACCATCTAAGAAAAAAACACAGTGAATAAAGCTATTTTGGTCCTAAAACTATTGATCTATACACTTACATTCTGGCAGTAGTTTTGAAACACTATCAATTTTGTAACAACAACAACAACAACAAAAAAAAAACCCTTTTCAGTTTATGAACTAAGCCCCCTTTGATGCACGGAAGGCTTTTCTTCTGGTTGGTGGGCCAGGGGGAGAGAACGCAGGAAGACAAGCATTCTGCTCACTCAAGGACGGCAGCGAGCGTGAAGACACGGAGAAAGCAAATCTCCCCAGCTCACGGCATTTACTGTCTCCATTTAGCTCAGGGCTTGGTATTCTTAGTTTATGAATCATATCATATGGCATTGCATTTGCACAACCTCGATTCTTTTTCGAAAAGGAAAAAGGTAGTATAAATAATTGCAGTAACCGGGTAAAAGAGCTCACTTGGAGCATTGGGCCCGTCGGAGAATAAACCGCCAGCCCATAATACCAACACTGCATCACTTGGCACGCTGTGTCCCTGCATGTGCACTCTGCACATGATACAGCTCTCCAGGACCCTTCCATGCGTCACGCCAGGAGCTCCACAGCCACCCAGTCCCCTCTTCTCCCATACCAACGTCACCATCCCTCGTCCGCACCGGTCTGCCCTGCACTTTATCAGAGTCACACACGGACAGGGTGGATTTCCTGAGGTTCCTGCATCGCAGACCAACACAGTGTGAGATGCTGAATGAGTTACAGCACAATGTTCTGTAGCTATGTAGAGGAGAAAGCCAGGAAGTGGGGTCTGTGTCCTTATCATCTGAAGAGGGCAGTGTCTTTCCTTCACAGGCAATAGCCAAAGCTAATTAAAAAAAAAAAAAAAAAAAAAAAAAAACTCTAAGCCAAAGGTACCTCAGGGCCACCATTCAGGGCATTCATTCTCTGTGACACCAGGAAACAGCATTCCCATCACATGTATGAACCAAGTG
Organism: Apodemus agrarius; assembly: GCA_964023405.1. Lineage (NCBI taxonomy): Eukaryota > Metazoa > Chordata > Mammalia > Rodentia > Muridae > Apodemus > Apodemus agrarius. Next base: position 9,783,099 of record OZ030023.1, on the reverse strand, counting down.
CCCTGTCTCTAGCACCAGTCACTTTAAGTCATGCCCCTGCTGACGGGCTGTAGAAAAAGAACAAGCGGACTCGTTGATTTCCCCTTATGTCTTCACTTTGAAATTGCAAGCTGTTGAAAACCTTTGGCTCGCAAGAAATCCAATAGATGTAAAATTACCACCCTTTCTTGCCATTTCAACAGAGATGTCTTAGTCCTCTGTTTTCTGAACTAAATTTGTAAAGCTGGCCAGCAGTCAGTCTAGTTTCAACAACCCTCCTGCTCCTTGGATGGTTGATGATGTATAATTTAAGTCGACTGCCCTTATAGGCCACCAAAGTCCTAGGCAATACTGAATATGTGTGTGTGTGTGTGTGTGTGTGTGTGTGTGTGTATACATACATATATATACATATACATATACATATATATATACATACACACACATACATACATACACACACACTATCTGCATGTAAAAAACAGATCTGTTCAACATATGTGGATATTGTAAAATTAGGGATTCTGTTTCAAACATTAGGTTTTAATCCAAGATTCTATTTAGCCTGAATACACTAAGAAATTTGCACCACATGGAGACCATATGTAACCACAGTCAGTACCCTGGGAAGGCTGCACAGAAGACGATCAGAGGTCTCCACCTACCCAGAGGACTGATCGGAGTATAAGCACCTCCCAGTCTCTCTTTCCAGGACCTTTACAGCAGAACTGGGAATGGGCCATGGTGGGAGAATTTGCAACATGGAAACTGGCAAACACTAGGAACTCGGGTTCCCACCTCCCCAGTGTCACCCTGCTGAGGAACGCTGTCTAGAGACAGGAATGCTCAGGTATTTCCAGAATACCATCATGAGGTGGCAAAGAAGTGAGAATCACGGCCGCACACATGAAGTTCTTTCTACTCAACTTCCATGAAGAATGTGCTTCACAGTCACCTTTCCGTGACTTTGGGATGAAAATATGGCCCGAAGTCAAATCTCCCAGCATGCTTAAAGTCTGTGTACAGCCTGCCACTTTGTAGTTGTCAAGGCCTGTTGGGGAATGAATGTTTTTGCCATTCTGTGAGATGAATTTGTTCCCAAAATGTCTTCATTCTTGGTGGCAGAACAGGCTGTCTCCTGAAGGACACAGACAAACATCCTGAGGCAGCCAACCCCAGAGGCAAGGGAGAGCCTGCTGACAGCGCCCCACGCTCCGTCCGCTAATTCCACAACCCGCCCGGCCACGCTGAAACAAACTGCTGACAAACAAGATGAGAACCCAGAAGTAAGAACCAGACGGCTGCTGACAGTTGCAGTCTGTCTCACTCAAAGGGAAACACATACAATTGGTTACCACTGATACCTTCTCCAATTGTCTCCATAGGTAACCCACACGAAAGTCTTACAAAGTAGGAAGGATAGGAAGAAATTCAATAGTTTATACTGTGTGCTGCACTTTATATCAGAAACCAGAGTCGCCACGCCCAGAAGGTAGGGTTGTAAAGTGTTTAAGCAATGCAAGAGGTAAGCCCTCGCTGCCTATAACCCTGTAGAGACAGACAGGTTAGCTTTTATCTTGGAGTTCACCAGCTATAATCAAAAGCTGTAGGTGAGGAGCTTGCTATTCAGAGAAGTTTCCAAATTCACCCGGGAGTCAGCAGACCCTGTGACCCTGCAGTCACCTATGACCCGCCGCTTTGAATAGAGGCACACGGGAGCCAACCCTGTATGTGACAAGGGTAATAACCCAAAAGCTGAGGCCAGTGACACCTCCAGCTAGTGACCCCTTTGCCAAAATGAGTTTTGGAGTAGGAGAGAGTCAACTGTACTGTTTTGGCAGAAAATTCTTCTAACAAAAGGTAGCTGGATTCAAGCCATAGACAGCACCTAGAATTCCAGGTATCAACAGGGATGCCCCTGACCAGGGGTCAGTTGCGGGAGTCTAGCACACACAGATGTTGGCTGGGTTAATAAGGTACACAGGTCTGAACCTAAAGGCAAGAAATGGGTCACCTTTTAAAAGTAACTGACACTGGAAAAGTAAAGTGTCTGAAAGTAAAAGCTGAATTCAACCCAGAACCGCGATCGATCGCACTGGGAACTCTCCCGCCAAGGCACACCTCAGGTACAGTGTGTTCTTAAGCTGCATTCCCCTTGTTCTGCAGAAAGCCTCTGAGCCCACAACTTTCCTTCACAAAACAACAGAGGCAAAAACTCATGTTCAACACGTGCCTTCATTCTTTTATGAACAAATTCTAAAACAAGGTAGTATAGAGAAATGCAATTAATTAATTAATCCACCTTTTTTTTAGCTCATTCACTATAATTATCACATGCAATTAAATTAGGGAAAAACAATTATATAGCTTATTTCAAAGCCAGCCATGTTTAATTCCGAAACACTGAGCTCGGCGACGGTGGCCTTCCTGGATCTAGGTGCCAACAAGCAGCACTCTCAGGAAGCTCTGTGTACAGCAAAGTGTCTCAAAATGCCCCAAACTCATTTCAGTCTCGAAAACCCACTGGTAACTTCATATACCCGAGTTTAGCTTGTTTTCATGGCCTGGACAGCGCATGGGAAATGGCCCAAGCAACTCACCCCCCGCCCTCCTCACACATTGCTCTTGCCTCTTCACAGTCCCTGTCCAGCATCCTCACTGCTGACCAAGGCTGTCAGAAAACACAGGCTTAAACACTATGCAACTATATTACATGTATGTTTCTCTAGAAATGCAAGTAACAAGATACAAATACATTTCAATAAAAAGAAACAAACTCTTAGAAAAGAATGACACCAGTAACATTATAACATATCCAGATTCTTACTTTAAAAGATGTAAATTTGTTTCCCCCAAACCTTGGTGTTTACCTCAGAATATGCAGCATAAGCCCTCAGGCCCTCAGTGACCATGCCCGTTTATATGCATAACGGGGCAGTGGAAATGTCATCAGAGCAATCGCCTGCGCGTCATCCCAGAAGACAAATGACCTGGAAACCTCCGTTTCATACCCAACAAAAATACCCTGGCACATGCACCTGTGTCTGAGGCGACAGTTGATTTTAGGAATCTGCAAACTCTGCAAAGCCCTTTGCAAGCAGCAGCTGCATCCACTATCTGTGCCTTGGATTCCGGGACTTTCGTTTTGATGAAAATAACTTCAATGAGAGGCTGTCTGCATCGAATAATCAAGATCTACAGAGCTACAGAAAACACACCTCACATTCTCCTCTTTAATGTTAAACCAAGTTCCAAAATGGCTTTTAGAGCTTTTTTCTCTCCACCACATTTCTTTAGAGACAATGCAGAGCACTCATGCTCTGCCCACACCATCCATTCATGATGCAAAGCTTCAGGACTGCACAAATGTGCACTGCAATATCCCTAGCCCATCAGACTCGCCCAAATCCTGGAGAACGTGCACATGGCCAGCTCCCACTCTGATGGCCAATGGACACCAAACACCCCAGACCGACAAAACAAACACCTGTTTTTAGTAAACATGTATAATAAATAAACTAAACAGCTTTGGAGGTGAAGTATTCGACTTGATTAAAAAATAGCCAATTTCCCTTAAAAATCCAAGACTATAAGCATGCGAGTTCATTTCTTTGGTAGTAAAAACAGAAATGTGGATTTAGCTTGTACCTCAACAGACAACTGAGTATCCCATCTTTTTTGTTATTGAAAAAATTCAGAGGGAGAGAGACAGAGAGAGGGAGGGAGGAAGGGAGGGAGGGAGGGAGGGAGGGAGGGAGGAAGGGAGGGAGGGAGGACAAGAGAACTGCAAAAAGCCTGCAAAACATCTAAATCTGGCATCGCATTTGGTCACTGACACAGCACCCACGGACTCAGATCGGGAAGAGTCCTACCTGTGTTCCTGTCTGGTAAGATGCAGCAATGCTTCTGCAGAATGCCGGGCAGAACCTGTTTCAAAACACATAAATAAAAGGTACTTGGTTATTATTCAGGCAGAGGTAGAGCACTTCATTAGCTGCTGTGAGGGATTTTCTAATAAGATCATTCGGGATGGCCCAAAAGTCGCTGCACCCAAGACAGACTCAATAACCAACCCATATGGAAAAAGCTGATAAGCATGCATCTCTCATCAAAAAGGTTAATCACATTAGTGTGCTGATTGCATATGGTCCTCCTGGGGTGTGGCTGCCACCGGGTAATGCACATCCTAATGAGCCCTAAGAGATCTGGAACATGGCTCTAAAGGGACTGCTGTGTGCAGGGAAATGGGCACACCAATTCTCCTGGTGGCTTTTAAAATATTAGCTGTAATTAGAGCCTGACACCAGCACCTTGCCGGGACGCTCTGCTGGGTCTTCACTGGGGACCTAACCTCAGTGGCTGTCATCCCTCATCCAGAAGATTTGTGGGGAAATGTAAAACGAAGGGCTCTGTTAGGAGTCTAAGCTTGGGAGCAAAAGGTGAAGGAAGTGTCTCATCTGATTTGAGGGAGAAAACAATAGAAATAGGTTTTGCCAAGAAAATCCTACAATGTAAAGCTTCTGCAGGGCACAGGCTGGAACGAGTCTGCAACGGGAGATTCTTAGCAGAAAATTTACGACCACGCTTCCTACGCCACTCAGGGAAAGGCTGAACTCTCTCATGCTTCACAAGACCAGGCATGATGGCCCTCAGCCAGCAGTGGCAGCTGTCCAGAGATTTCAGCCAGGACGGTAGTGTGACATTAGAGTAATGGATTCCATGCGACTGACAGCCACGTCCCAGGGAAACACCAGGAATGTTACTTTCTCCGCTCCCTCATAATACTTTGTGTGAAGTAAAGAATGCTTTTTATCCTAAATATAATTGGCTGTCCAGAACAGCATAAATAACTTCTGACATTGGATAAAATCTACTTACACACACACACACACACACACACACACACACACACAATCAAATAAAATAAAGCAATAAGCACATCTGTATCTAGTAAATGCTATGGAAAAACATGGGATTAGAGATCAAAACTATTATCTAATTTTCGTCTGGTTAACTGCTACATTGGGACACAAGCCATAGCTTATGAAAACCTCATTTGATTAATCTTCAAGAGCATGGCAAGAACCACAGTGTCAGCTCTAGCCTATGATCCAGGGTCTGTGGTGTTGATGGTCTCCATCAACCAGGACTGTCCCCTGGGTTTATGGCTGACTCCTCCTCAAGAGCAGCCCTAAGCCTTCAAGAAACAAGAGTTCCAATGGCTAACTCTTCTGTTGAGTGTGACCCCAAACCTAGTAGTTACACTGATGAGATCTCTACACAGTTGGTTGGCTCTGTCTCTCTGAGTCTGTATCGTTAGAATGACCACAATGTCACCTTTCCCCTGGGTCTTAAACTGAGACTCCTGTGCTAAAGCCAGGTCCTAAAGGACATGGTGTATACAGAAGTGTCTAACCTGAGGACCACTAAGTTAAGAAATCGTCATGTCAGTTTATTGACATGTGACCTTAGAGACTGATCAATGATTCCCAGGGGCAGCCACTCTGAGTCAAGGTCTCTGGGTCAAGCCACATGGACACCTGTCCCTGGAGTACTGGTAACATCACACTCAAGCTCCCTGCTTCCCCTCAGCACTTACCCACCAAAAGCCGCCAGCATAATCCAGGGATCTCCCTTTTGATCCCACTGAAGCAACATTCCCTCACTGACACAGCCTCAATTTTTTTTAACATGCCAAGTAGCTTTTGTTTGACCGCAAACAAGAAAATATAAGGAGCCTGGAGAAGTCATAAACAGTCCATGGTAGAATTCACCTTGACTTCCCCAAAGGCAGACGATTTGTGTTCAAAAATGGCGCCTATATCTAATCTTGACAGTCTCCTCCCAGCCTCCGTCCTGGGTAAGACACCTGCACTAAATCTTGGACACAGCCGCAGACTCTCAAATGCTGGGCACACGCCACTTCCTTGCAGCCAGCTTGAGGGAACATCCAGGCAGGACTGTAATGGGTTTATTTCCTTCTCTCTGAAGGATTTACAGAAGGCAGCAAAGGAGAATGAAATTATCTTGCCTGCCTGAAGGCACTTTAAAAGTTCAATCCTGCTCAACCTGTCTACTCTTTGAGAGCATTTTACTGTTGAAGATAATTGGAGACATTATGCTCGGCTGTCCAGAGTCAGGAGAGAGGGGCAACAAACTCAAAGACCCCCAGAATCCCCGTCAGCATTACCCAAGGTCTCAGCGTGTCCACTGTTTCACATTCTGAGAAGACCCCAGGTGATACCTATGCAGCGTACATTCAGATACTTCCAACTAGAGATCCGCTTCCTAAATAAGAACTCCAAAGTCTCAATTATCTGAATTCTACTTTCTCTCTAGGTACCACCTTCTTAGATCAAAGACGGAAAACATAACCCCACAGGGAGGCTGACACTTCTGTAATATTATCTGAAAAAGAGTTAGATTTCATGTGTCTGGTGACTCTGGCGGCATCTCACATGCTCTAGGCTACACTGGCCATGGACTGGTGTTTAATAGTGTAGACCTGAAGACATCTTTGCTTTTGGGGGGTGGTTCCAAGGCTCAGGGAAGACCCAGATCTCTGACCACCCAGGCGGTACCTCTAGGCACTTTTCATCTTATCCTCTTCACTCAAGTCCCAGGTGACTATAACCTCTGCCTGTCTCTGGACACCGGAACACATGATTTCCTCTCTTTCCCCCACTGACATCTGTAGAGACAGTAGTTTCTAGGGGGTTAGAGGTCAGCGGTCCTCTGACCTCTGACCTTCCCATCGCTTCGGAGCTTGAAGGGCCTCTTGAGTAGGGAGCACAGCAGTTCAACTGTTTGAAGTCCATATGACCTGGGAAAGCCCTCCTATATATAGAATATAGTCTCTCAGAGAGGATGTAAGAGGTGCCACGTAGGGGCGGCTTAGAACATTAAAATATCCCACCACAGACTGCGGGCCTGAAATCTAAATCCAAGGTATAGGGGTATGCATCACTTAAAGGCTCCAAGAATGACTATTTATGCTACTCTACTCTTGGTGGCTCCTCGCTCACTGGGCCTATATCCCTCTGCCCTCCATTGTATCTACGTGACCTTTCCCTCTCTCTCTACATGGTTTTCCCTCACAGTCATGTGTCAGCGAAGGCCTCTCCTCAGGTGTGCATTAATAAGGCCTCCTATGCACACATGCTCATGGTGTTCCCTCCATGCATACACAACTCATATGGCCTTTCTGCCATCCGTTTGTGTCCACACCTACCTGGTCTTCCCTCTGTCCATGTGTGTCTACCCCCACATGGTCACCCTTCCATTCTTGTGTGTCCACACCCTCACGGCCTTGCCTTCACATGTGTGTCCACCGAACCATCTTCTCCAGCACGTGCCCCCATGTCCTTTCTACAAGTAGTCCAATTTAATTAGAGCCTACTTCATGGCTTTGTCTACTTTTTTTGTTAAGTCTTCCAGGACCCTGTATCTGAATTGAGGCATATTGTGAGGTGCTTAGGGGAAAGAGAATTCAAGCCATAATGTGGGAAAACACAGCAGTTAGGGAGCTCCCCATAATGTGGTAAAGCACGGCAATTAGGGAGATCCAGCGAGGAATCCTGGCATCATCAATATCATTTATTGGCAAGTCATGGAGTTTTCTGGGCTTGAATTTGCTGCAAGATAATAAACCCAGGGCTTCTTCAAAATGTGGCTTGGACTCCCCCTGGCTACCAGGAGTCTATTTTCTCACCGTAACAGCATTATTAATGCAACACCCTTGATCTCTCAACCTGATCTCCATGTTTTCTGGTGCTCTCCCTCCATTGTGCCTTTGGGATGGCAATTCACTCGTTCCCACAGAGGCATCAGTGAGAACCTGGAATGGACCACAGTCCACCCTTCTCCTGGGCTGCCTGCTGCAAACTCTTGCATTCTTGGATCTTCCTCTCCCTCCCCCCCCACCCCCCCACCCCCCCACCCCACCCCACCCCACCCCCGCACCCCTGCTTCTGAGCCATTTCACCCTGCAATTGCTGATTTGAGTTCATACTTAGCTTCAAGCTGACCCACCCATGCTGAGCCTTCACATGAAACAAAACACCCACAAGTGGGCATGAGGTTGTTTGGGGACTCAAGAGGGTCAGTTGTGTTGGGTGGGAGCTGAGTACAGCCCGAGAGATAATGGTGGAGAGAATGAAACATGATCCTTTGTAGGCTGCTCCAAGGTCTCACGGCTAGGTGTGAGATCCCGGTCTGCGTGCTGGAACCAGGACACTTCAGACGGCCTACTGGCCCATCCTCTCCTCATCCAAATAACTGCAGGGTATCTGAGCTCCCTGGCCGAAGCTCACAAGAGCATCTACAATGGAGATAAGGGGCTCCCTGCCTCCCTCCTTCCTCCACTGCCCAGCTTCCTCCTGTCAAGCTCCCAATATCCCAGGAGACTCTCAAGGATTCTGATAGCCTAGCTCCAAACTGAGCCATGGAAGTCAGCAAAGCACTCAGTGGCAACCTGCTCCCTTGCAAACTGGGGACACAGTGCTGGGGTATTAAGGGCATGGTGTATGCGTGATGCTCCTAACAAGTCTGCCCCCCCAACACTCAGATGTCCCCATTTAAAAAGAAGTTACCGTGTGAGGACGATCAGCCTCAGAAAGAGTTGGCATCCTCTGCTAGACCCCAAAGACCTAAACTTCTGCCGTCTGGATGTTCTCCTTCCCAAGCCTCCTAGGGTACCTTGCTAAGTTTCTGAATCTACATCCCAATGACAGATAACCTAATATTCAGTCCTCTTGGAGACTGCTGTGCCCTGTCCCCCCTCACACTACAGTCTATTCTTTTTCAAAGAAAAGAAAAATAGCACCTCCGAGCTTACTCTGTTTCTCAGCAGGCGCACAGTCCACTTCCTATCCAAAACAGAAGCCATGCGCTCACTCTGCAGTGTGGCCCAAGTGGACCAGGTGAGGAACTGTTACCCTTCAATGTAAGCCTGTGGGCCAGAGGCGCCCGCACTCTGGATCTACCCCATCTACAACGGACACTCACAACCTCTAATTCTCAGAAACTCTATTATTTCTTTTCTTTTCTCTCTTCCCGGAAATTCCATTATTTGGGCGCAGGGATGAGTGGCCTAGTCACCATGCCCAGCCTGCCTCTCTGCCTTCAGGTCACACTCTTGCAATGCTCTCCCTGCTCGGTACCCCATGCCTCTGCTGCACTCCCCTGGTCTACCCATCCCCTGTTATTTTTCTGAGATTTTCCTTTCCATGTGTGTTACTTGGACCAGCATCCATCTTGGCTCTGGACACAGCACAGGTTCTTCCCTCCCTGAGGACAGAAATATGGATGGATGGCTCCTCGACCTTTGGCCTCGTCTCTATTCCTGGTGACACCTTGGCTGTAAAATCTGATGGCCCATGGTCATCTACCTTGCTTAATATCAAGGCCTATATGTTATCATCTGATCTCCAACATTGTTAATATGGGATCAAGCCAACATCATACATCCCCAGTCTGGAATGAGTGAGAGACCGGGAGGCAGGCACCTGTGTGTCCCTGGATATTCTCAAGACTGCTAGGCCCACCAGGGTTCGGGGAGCCATAGCTGCCATCAAAGACCACTATCTCTCTGAGGTACAGAATGACCCTCAAAGGTGAAAGGTCAAAGGTCAAAGGCCAAAGGTGGTCTTGAAGCCTTTGGGACGTCCGGTGTACATGGTATTTTGTCCTGTTCTTTTACCTCTTAAAACACCAATAGACATCATTTCCAAGTATGAACTCTTAGTAAGTATTATTCTGTGCCATCCCCAACCTCTCTCAGACTTGATGTCCTTCCTTCATAAGCAGCAGGTGGCTGGGCCCAATGGACTGCTATACTTGGCCATTTCTGCCAGTCTGCAGTTTGTACAAGATATAAGCACTGTGGTATTAAAAACTTGAAGTGATGTCACACAGTTTACATGCTCCTCAGAGGACATAATCCTCAGAGATACAGGCACAGTTTTTAAGAGTGTCAAGAATGTTCATAAGTATTTGGTTAACTTTTCCCAACCAGTGGAGCTGTAAAGAAACTGCCTCAGGTTTCTTCTACCAAACATGGCATCCCACGTCTCTCATGAAGGAAGACTCAGCAGCAGCTGGTTTCCACAGTGTCTGGGGGTGCTGGTCTCCACGTGTGCTGAGCCATCCTGTACCCCTGCCTTCCTCTTGAGGTGCTGACATTGATGAGCAGGGACTCAATCTGTAGACCAGCCATCAACAGGACAGGTCAGACGCTCACACTGGGATTTCCCTGTGTGTCTCCACATGCCTCCTCCATGCTCATCAGGAGATGAGTAAAGATCCTCACTTTTGTCATGATAAGCAGTTAGGTGTGCACCAGAACCATTTTCAGAATTTCAGCCTCTGAGTTGGGTGTGGATACTGAGGACTGGCTGCCTGGGTAACATCCAGCTCCTTCTCTTACAAGAATGCCAACTGATTCAAGGCTCTGCCTCGGTGCACAGCTCAGGGTAGGAACACTCCTTCAAAGTAGACTAAGAGAAATGAAGGCTGGAACAAAAACCATCAGCTTGGGGTGCAGTATCTCTGCATTAGGTATTTGCCTTATATTTCGTGGTCCTAATGCAGGGACTCATGGGAGCAAAGCGCCAGGGCCTAGAACATAAGTAGGGCCTGAGAATGGACAAGCTGCCATCGGCACCCTCATCTGTGTCATCTGTGAGCACGGGCCCACTTCAGGGGCTCAATGGCTTAAGTCAGTAATGAGGGCAGTCAACCATGAAGAACTCACACCTCAGCCTGTACCAGGTCTACCTACACACACACATGGATCACAAGTACAGTGTCCTGGTCCCCCACCAGGGCCAGGAGCTGAATTTCACGTTGCCTGGTGACGCTTTAGCAATGATCCAGGAAATGGCTTGAGAACTATGGAAGCATTGATTGTCCTATTAGAGTTCATGAAACAGAAACACCAGGACAATCTGACTGGGGACAGACAGCAGAAAGACTAGGCACAGAGAAATCAATCCCGATGTGTTTTTGTGGCACAAGGAAACATGGAGGGCCTCTCAGCAGAGCTGGAGATAACAGTATTTCTACAGCAGATTGCAGCGACAATTCTTAGCTTAGGGTACATGATTTCCCAAAGGACAGGGGTAATGTGGACAGCTGGAAATCTATATCCAGGCCTATGGCACCTGCCCGGTTCCTCACCAGCACTGGCACCAACCCTTCTGTGCATGAACAATCTACTGATGCCTCCTCAGCACTGGACGAATTAAGTCATGCTTATTTGGTTCTAATCACCGCCAGTTCATACACATGCATGCTACAAGTAATAAGAGTCCTACGAACATCTAGGAAAATAGGAGGAGGAGTCAACATACATAGATTTGGGCACAGAGCCCAACGATGCAAACACACATGACTACCACAGGCTGCACACCCAGCAGGCCACCCTCCACCAGTGCCAGCACGCCCAGAATGAGCACAGAGGGACTCCACCGGCCCCATCCCTGCCCAGACACAGGCAAGAGTCAGGAGACGTTCCCTATGATCATTTGAAGCAGAACACCTTCTGCAAACACAAGTTTTCCAGTTAAAACTCACACTCTGCTGCCGGTAAGTCCCACTTGCTAACAAGGGACTCCCATGAGTCCTTCATGGCCTCAAAGTTAACAGGGGCATTTGAGGATCACCAGACAGTACAAGAAAGCTTCTGTTGTGAGAAAAAAAACAAAACTACACTGACCAAACAGAATTTCTGTAAGGACGAAGATATTTAAAAATGATTATTATCAACATTTCAGAATTCTAGACATGGCACAGACAATGCTTTTATTGTTTTGCTAGTTCTCTCACTTACTGTTGTTGCTTTTGAGACAGGGCCTCCCTATGTAGCCCGAAATGACCTTGAACTCATGATTCTCCTGCCTCAAATCCTTCGGGGCTAGAACGGGACCAAGGCTCTATACCTAGCAACACTAGATATTTGTGCCGGACAAGAAAGTAGGATGTTATACACACAGAAGCAAAACCCAAAGAACAAGAATGCACCTTTGGGAGTCAGAATCAACCAACTTTCAAGGAAATAAAATGCTAAAAACTGCATGGTATTGGTATAGCAACAGGCAAGCAGATCAATGGAACAGGATTGAAGACCCAGAGGTTAACCCACAGACTTATGGTCACTTGATCTTTGATAAAGGAGCCACAACCATCCGGTGGAATAAAGATAGCCTTTTCAACAAATGGTGCTGGTTCAACTGGAAGTCAACATGCAGAAGAATGCGAATTAATCCAATCTTATCTCTTTGCACTAAGATCAACTCCAAGTGGATCAAGGACCTCCACATAAAACCAGACACACTGAAACTATTAGAAAAGAAACTTGGGAAGACCCTGGAGGACTTGGGCACAGGGGAAAAGTTCCTGAACAGAACACCAATAGCTTATGCTCTAAGATCAAGAATCGACAAATGGGACCTCATAAAATTACAAAGTTTCTGCAAAGCAAAGGACACTGTCAGAAGGACAAAACGGCAACCAACAAAGTGGGAAAAGATCTTCACCAACTCCACATCCGACAGAGGGCTAATATCCAATATATACAAAGAACTCAAGAAGTTAGACCGCAAAGAAACAAATAACCCTATCAAAAAATGGGGCACAGAGCTAAACAAAGAATTTTCACCAGAAGAAATTCAGATGGCCGAGAAACACCTTAAAAGATGTTCAACATCACTAGTCATCAGGGAAATGCAAATCAAAACAACCCTGAGATTCCACCTCACACCAGTCAGAATGGCTAAGATTAAAAACTCAAGACACAACAAGTGCTGGCGAGGATGTGGAGAAAGAGGAACACTCCTCTACTGTTGGTGGGATTGCAAAATGGTAAAACCGCTCTGGAAATCAGTTTGGCGGTTCCTCAGAAAATTGGGCATGTCACTTCCAGAGGACCCTGGCATACCACTCCTGGGCATATACCCAGAGGATTCCCCTGCATGCAATAAGGACACATGCTCCACTATGTTTATAGCAGCCTTGTTTATAATAGCCAGAAATTGGAAGGAGCCCAAATATCCCTCAAAGGAGGAATGGATACAGAAAATGTGGTATATTTATACAATGGAATACTACTCAGCAATTAAAAATAATGAATTCATGCAATTTGTAGGTAAATGGTTAGACCTGGAAAATATCATCCTGAGTGAATTAACCCAATCACAAAAGAATGCACATGAAATGCAATCACTGATAAGTGGATATTAATGAGCCCAGAAGCCCTAAATACTCAAGACACAAATAGCAAGTCAAATGATTCCCAAGAAGAAGAAAGGAGAGGACCCTGGGCCTGTAAAGATTGCATCCAGTTTAGTAAAGAAACCGAGGGGGAGGGAATTATTGGGGAACAGATGGGGGGAGAGGAACTATGGGAACTATGGTGGGTGGGAACTGGGAAAGGGGAAAGCCTTTGGAATGTAAACATAGAATATAGAAAATAAAATAAAAAAAAATAAAAAAAATAGATTCAAGACGATATCTTAGAATGTAGGGAGAAAAACATACTACAGATTGATCAAGAGGGGGAAAAAACCAGAAACTTAGTTGTGGTGCTTTCTGTGTCACAGTGGGAGAGCCTGTTCTCTTCCATGAACACAATGGTGATGGGCCAAGCAAGCTAGCCTGAATCCATAGACACTCGGGAACACCAAAAACACCCAGCCCCATCTCAGTGGCTAGCCCAGGACACACAGTGAAATGACCAGGAGGGAGGCTCCAAACACACCCACAGCACTGAGCATAGACAGTGCGGAGCAAAGGAACAGAGGAGCAGCATTCTGGAAAGTAAGAAGCGAAATCTCCCCATATGGGCTATCCAGGAAAGAAGACGGCATCGGTCGGATACATGAGGTGAGTGCCAGGGCTTCCTATGGGAAAAGTCACGCAGAACAAGGGCAGCCTAGCAGAGAAGGGGAATCCTTTAAACACTGGCTTATCCAAACGCAAGGCAGAGCTGGGTCGACTGTGGAGTGGAAGCAAATCCCCCACAAGGCACTGGGGCAACACGCCTAAGAACAGCTTGCCAGTCTCTTAGGTCAACTAATGCTTACAGTATGCATATGGGTGACCCACACACAGTTAAAACATGAAGCCAACAAGTCCCCACAATGACTCTTATGGATCTGAAGATGTTGTACCACATGTCCTTCAGAACAAGCAATATTGAGCCTTAGAACAGAGGACTTCAGGTGTTTTCAGGAGGTCCTGCTGCAGCCGGAGTCGGCCATGAAGTCAGCTGGTTTACCTTCCTGTTAGAAATACATGCCCAGCAAACCCAGAAGAGCTCTTTGAAAGACACTGAGACACAGCCCAGGGTCAGAGCCAGAATTATGGTTTTTTTAATTATTATTAAATGAATAAAATTTATTTTAAAATATACAAGTCAGTATTGGCATTTTTAAGTCATCAAAATAATTTATAACAGTTGAATGCCTCTAAAATATACATGATATCTTCTGAAGCTGAATGTAATATGCACTCAACCAGTTTTAAAAATCTATTTAGAGCATTAAACATGACAGAAGTAGAAAAAAAATCTCCTGTGAAGTCCTCTATGAAAGGAAATTGTGACAAGTTCCTGATTAGACAGAAACCGCTCCATCTCCAAGGAAGAATATTCAGCCCAACTGTAGCTTCATAGAATGAATTCAGTATAGTGTTCCTTCTGTTTCTATTTTGTGGAAAAGTTTGAAGAGTATTGGTATTAAGTTCTTTGAAGGTCTGATAGAATTCTGCACTAAACCCATCTGGTCCTGAGCATTTTTTGGCTGGGAGACTTTTAATGACTGCTTCTGTGTCTTTAGGGGTTATGGGACGGCTTACATAGTTTATCTGATAGTATTTGGTATCTGTCTAGAAAATTGCCCATTTCATCCAGATTTTCTAGTTTTGTTAAATATGGGTTATTGTATTAGTATCTGGTGATTTTTTTGAATACCTCAGTTCCTGTCCCGGGCTGTTATTTGGTTCCTGTGTCCTGATGGCTCTGGGTGGGTCCCTCTTGGGCCAGGAGTTTGAGCAGATGTGATGGTCTTACCTGTGCTCAGAGGCTTGTCAGCACTCCTGGGAGACCAGCTCCCTCCGGGAGCTATTTGGGTATGGAGCCCTGTGGCACAGCATCATCTCTGAGCGCAGTTGGAAACAGGGCCAGAAGTATACTTAAGAACCTCCAGTTTGGCTGTGGTGTATAAGACGGGGCTAGGGTCCACCTCACACAGCTTTCTTCTACATAAATCTCCCGTATGCGTGCTATACTGTGCAAGGGGGTCCTGTCATAAATGTAACAGAGCCTGGGTAATGCTTCACACATCACCTGGCTCATCCCCTTCTCAGTGGTTACATCAGGGTCAAGTATGGCTATAGTGGATCGTTCGCCCCACACACTGAGGGGCTCTGTTTGGACCGCATGAAAGGAGACAACCATAATGTAGAATCCGCTACCAAATATCGCCTCCTTTTTTTGTTTTGTTTTTGTTTTTGTTTGTAATTTGTTTTTCGACACAGGATTTCCCTGACTGTCCTGGAACTTGCTCCACAGACCAGGCCGGCCTCCAGCTCACAGAGATCTACCTGCCTCTGCCTCCTCAGACTGGGATCAAAGGTGTGCACCACCACTGCCTGGCTCGATACTAGATCCAAAGGGCAACCTCCCTGTCCACATATCTCACAAAGTTCACATGTTTCCTTGGGCTAAAACACGTTCTATGACTCTGCAGGGCCAAAAGAGAGGTGTGCTCATGATGTCTCTCTCTTTCTCCTTCTCTCCCTGTTTCTTTCTTCTATCCATCTACTTATCTATCTACCCATCCATCCATGCATCCATCCATTCATCTATCTCCTTCTGTGTATGTCTTTTCCTGTCTCTCCATCTGTCTCTGTTTCTTTGTCTCTGTCCGCTTCTCTCTCTCTCTCTCTCTCTCTCTCTCTCTCTCTCTCTCTCTCTCTCTCTCTCTCACACACACACACACACACACACACACACACACACACACCACCCTGCTCAACCTGAGCTGTTATAACAATACACAATAGGCTCAAGATTAAACATTAGTAAGAATGTCTTGAAGCTCTGGAAGTCCAAGATTTGGAGCTGTACTGTTCCCTCTCCCCCTCCCAACCCCCACCTACCCCCCAACCCCCGTCATCTCCTGCATCTAAACACAAGATTCCTACCTGCTGATGTGGTTCTGGGACATTCTGAAGTCTTTGGAGGTGGAGCTTAGCTAGAGGAATTGAGTTAACAGTATAAAGTCCCGCTCTTGTCCCCACTGTCTACTTTTCCCACATGTGAGCAAGTAACCCTTCTGTCTTAGTCAGGGTTTCTATTCCTGTACAAAATCATGACCAAGAAGCAAGTTGGGGATGGGGGGAAGGGTTTATTCAGCTTACACTTCTACATTGCTGTTTAAGACTACCGCCCAGGGATGGCACCACCCACAAGGGGCCCTCCCCCCTTGATCACTAATTGAGAAAATGCCCCACAGCTGGGTCTCATGGAGGCATTTCCCGAACTGAAGCTCCTTTCTTGGGGATAACTCTAGCCTGTGTCAAGTTGACACTCAAAACCAGCCAGTACACCCTCCCTCCTGCCTCCACAGCCCAAGCCATCCCCCCTTTGTACTTTCTGTCACAATAGACTCTACCCTCAGACTATAAGCAAAAATAAATCTTCCTCTTTCAAGATGTTTCTTGTCAGGTGTTTGGTAACCATGGCTAGAAAAGTGACCAATACAGAGAGGCTAACAGAAACATTGGTTAATTGGTGTAAACACAGTTCTGCACAGAGACACACCTCCACCTACCACTGCCTGTGATCACAAGGTCAGAATGTCAGCACAGTGGGGCAAACCAGGCTCTGTTTTGGCACTATTACAAGAAAGGGATGTCGAGGTGTCCATGACTCACAACAGCCACAAAAGAGCCTCTGTCACACTCTCATTTCATAGAATGCTCTTTCCTATCGCGGAAGTGACACTCACATCTTCAGAGAAGCGGGATTCACAGAATCCAAGGTGATGGAGTTCTCTAAGGCACCAGGTCAGAATGTTCAATTATGCCTCTGAAAAAGAGGTGATTTTCAAGGCAACTATGTGTCCTGGGAGTAGGGTAAGGTCTAACATCATAACTGTGTGCTCCTAGGACACAATAAGTGACTGGCCTCACAAATCTTCAATGCAGGCATTCAGGAATCCACCACCCCATACCTCCTATAAAGAACTTGCTGTCTGGAAAGCGTATGCACAGGGGTCTTGAAGATTCAAGCAAAGAAAGGCTTCAGGCTACCTTTCTGGTCAGAAATGCCTTCTTTCTCCCAGCAATATGAATCCACTCTCAGCCCTGGACCTCTCCCTCCAAGGGCACCACTCAGCCCTGGATACATACACAGAGGTACAATGCTGACATATAGCCTGCAATCAGAAATACAGGTTTCCCCAGAAGCCCTTCAACACACCCACAACCCTGCTGCCGTGGGGCCCAGAGGGGCAGCCTCCAGTCACTCAGCATACTATGGTCCACCAATGGGCCAGCGAAATCAATGACCTCATCCATGAAAGAAGCCCATCTGGATCTCAGCAAAGAAATCAGAAACTCAGCTGGGCCCTAGTAGGTCAAAAAAGCCAGGGCTCCCCCAAGGAGAGACAGGAGGAGTCCTCCTGATTGGTGTCACACTACTGTCCCCTGATGGACATGGCTCTCACAAAGCCTTGGCTTAAGAGACTTTGGACCTGTGTCCTGCCCAGAGCCTTTAGGCACATAGCAGTCTTCCTCCCGTGCAACCCCAAGCCTAGAGCACTGTCCCATGGAAAATATCATTCGGCCTTCAAAACTCAGATCCGGGACACTCTGCAGACCTGTTCTCTACCTATGCAGATCTGCACAGCAAGGACTTCCAAAGTCGACCTGTTTTCTCCCATTGTCTAAGAACTATTATAATCCCCATTACAGATGGAAAAGAACCCAAAACTCCATAGACATTTCCCTTCTTACAAGAGAGCATTAAATGGATTTTACAGAAGTTTTTTTTTTCTTTTTTTTTTCCTGAGCTTAACAGTAGTAGAACTCAGCACGTGATGATTCCAGATGGCGATGACACAGGAGCTTCAGGAGCCACAGGCAGACGAAGTCAAGGACCGAGTAAGAGGCTGTTCTCCCCAAAGCAGATGGGAAATGATAACTCAGATCGTGAGAGCAGTCCAATTTCTACTCCTTACTAAGTCCACTAGAAAGGGCAAGGCCGCCAAGGCCTCAAGTGAGGTCACCATCCTGGGCCAGTGTCTCCCCCCTCCCCCAGCTACCTGCAGCACATTCAACCATGAGTCAAAGACGGGAGACGACAAGCTGCAGATACCACGTGGGCTTCAGAAGAAACTCCGTGGCTCGTGTGGCAGCTGTGGTGGACAGTTTTAGAAGGTTTTACAATGCTGAATTTCCACCTTGTAAAATAAGTGAAACCTGGTCCCCACCTCTCACACGCCTTGAGCAGTTCTCACCACAACCCAAGGGACCCCTGCCACATCGCCAGCGAGTTCAACTGGGATGGAGGTTGAATCGGTGGTCCCAGGCACTGTTCATAACCTCATGCCCTGCCTCCCTCTCCTCCCCACCCCTGCACCACACCCTTGCTGTTTTTCTGATCCTTTCCTGCAAGTCTCTCTGTCTTGGGTAGCCAGGACAACTATAACACCCCTATTCTCCTCAGCTATTTCTTTTTTGTTGTTGTTGTTGTTGTTGTTATTTTTTTATTTTGTTTTATTTTTTCGAGACAGGGTTTCTCTGTGTAGCCCTGGATGTCCTGGAACTCACTCTGTAGACCAGGCTGGCCTCGAACTCAGAAATCTGCCTACCTCTGCCTCCCAGAGTGCTGGGATTAAAGGCATGCACCACCGCCGCCGGGCAGCCACAGCTCTTTCTAAAGCAGTGCAGGGGGGCTCTGGGTCAGGTAACCTTCCACCAAGGACACTTGGCTTCAAGCTTCCCACCTTGGTTTTCCCTCTTGTCTACCTTCAGAAGTGTGTGTCCAGTTGCCCACTCACTTCAGGGCTTAGATATCCTTGGACAGCTTTGAACGAACCTGTCGTGCGTAACTGACCATCACATTACATGCTGCTTCATCACAGCCTCTGGATCAGGTCCCTCAACCCTGCCTGCCTCCTCTCCGTGCCAGCCCTCAGCCCACGGGACCTAGCAGCAAATCCTCAGAACCAAACAAGCACCCACCACTGCCACCCAGCCGACTTCCTTTCCTCCCTCATCGTAGTGAGCCTCCATGAGCCCAAAAACCGTGTTTTCAGAGAGCCACCTCTATAAGTCCCTCGTGAAGAGTTTGAATTGTCAACTGGCCATGACTTAAAATCCCCTGTGAAGAGAGCTTCTACTGAAGAATCGTATATATCAGGTTGGCCCATGGACATGGCAGTGGGGTGAGGGGCTATCTTGGTAGTTAATTAAGAAGAAAGGTACACACATCTACACTGAGTGCAGGCAGTACTATTTCACCGGGCTGGGCTCTGACCTATCAAGGCGTGAAGAAAGGCAATTGAGCAGAAGTGCTGAGCCAGCACAGACCCACGAGCTTGTCCTCTCTGCTCTTGGTGATACACGGCATCCAGTAAGCTCCCACCTTGGGTTCCCAGCAAACAAGAATGATGACCTGGAATTGTAAGCCAAATAAACTCTTCTCTCAAAAGCTGCTGCTGATCATGGTATTGATCACTGCAACCAAAACAAAACCAGAATGATCTCTCCATTCAGAAGTCATGTTATACTACTTTATACATGATACACTTTCCCCAAAGCCTGCAAACTATTCCCAGGAGCACTTAGTTCTCAAAGGGCTGAAAGGTCCCTCGACATGACCTGGTTGGGGATGCCAATCGCGAGTCTGCTCAGGGTCTCCTGCGCCTTCGCACGGGCCACAGGTATGGCCTTGGATGCTTTGCATGTGACATTCTTTGTCTGGAAGACTCCGCAGGACATCTCAGCTCAATCCCCACACTTCAGAATCGTCCTCACTTACTAACTCTGTCATTTGGTCCCAAACCTGCTCCTGCATCCTCCCCTACGGGATGCCCTTGACACGGCTTGTTTTCGCCATTCTCCTCCGACTTGCACAAACGGGAGCTCTGTGAGGGCCGGAACTACCTGGGAACTGAACTCTGGTCCTCCAGAAGATGGGAGAACAGCAAGTATTCTTAACCACTGAGCCATCTCTCCAACCTCTTCACCCTATTTCTTAAGTACATATTGTTCACTGAGCCTGGAGCCCACCGACTGGCTACACAGGCTGGCCAGTAAACTCATGGGACCTGCCTAGTTTTGTTTCCTTCGTACCAGGGTTGCGGAATTTCCACAGATCCTGGATGCTGTGTGGGCTCTCGGGATCCAAACTCAGATCTTCATGCTTGTCGAGCAGACACATTACCAACTGTGATAGCTTGCACATGCTTGGCCCAGGGAGTGGCACTATTAGAATGTGTGGCCTTGTTGGAGTAGGTGTGCCACTGTGGGTGTGGGCTTTAAGACCCTCACCCTAGCTGCCTGGATGTCAGTCTTTCACTAGCAGCCTTCAGATGAAGATGGAAAACTCTCAGCTCCTCCTGCACCATGCCTGTCAGGATGCTGCCATGCTCCCACCTTAACGATAATGGACTGAACCTCTGAACCTGTAATCCGGCCCCAATTAACTGTTGTCCTTATAAGAGTTGCCTTGGTCATGGTGTCTGTTCACAGCAGTAAAACTCTAAGACACCAACCAAGATATCTCCCTGCTCCCTTGCATGTATACATGCATGTATGTATGTATGTATGTATGTGTGTATGTATGTATGTATTTTTTGTCCTGGGCCCAATACCGACTATGTAAATGCCCTTCCACAGAGTCACACTCCAGCCAGGACTCTGTAACACTGAAAGGTTCTCTCGCCACGGGGGCGCAGCAGGCAGTGCCCTAGTCTGGAGGCTGAAACCCACAGAGCTCCAGGCCCATTTCACTGCGTATCTTCAGCCCGTGTGGGACTGAGCCACAGTACCCTCAACCAAGGGAGTCTCAGCCCACACATAACACCGAAGGCTCCTATGTGAAGATGTGGGCATCAGAGCCATGAGGGAGAAGCGCCACCCCGCAGGCTGCAGAGGAAGAGAACGGGAAGCCGCAGAGGACACCTACAGCTCCTGGTGCGAAATACACTGAGGAGAGAGTTCTGCTTCAAGAGCCGACTCTTTAATAAGGAAATGCCTAGCCTCCACAGTAGATGCCTGCAGCTCCCCTGGCTTGTCAGTTACCATGGGAACCCCACACTCTAGGACCTCTGGGTACCACATCGGCCTCTGTCCTAGTTAGGGATTCTGTTGCTGTGATGAAACACCATGACCAAAGCAACCTGAGGAGGGAAGGGTTTATCTGTCTTACACATGCACATCACTGCTCATCATCAAAGGAAGTCAGGGCAGTAACTCAAACATGGCAGGAACCTGGAGGCAGGAGCTGATGCAGAGGCAGAGGCCACGGAAGGGTGCTGCTTACTGGCTGGTCCCCATGGCCTGATCAGCCTGCCTTCTTATAGAGCCCAGAAACCACCAACCCATCCCCACCACCATGCCTATAAATACTATCAAAAGAACAGACCCATCCGCAGAGTTGTGTTCCCTGCCATGAACCCACAGTTCCTTCTGCCCAAGCAGACTGAGCCCTGGTAGCTCCTTCTATGGCAACCTGGGCTAAAAAGACTCACAGCAGTAGGAGGGCAGATGCCTGCCCCCCCAAGCACACGGCCCTTCCTGTGTCCTCCCCCTCCCTGGCACTTCCTACTTTTCTGCTGTAGAAAAAGCAGACAACATTTGCTCCATCTATTTAATTAAATCTAATTAAATTTATTGGCAGAAAGAAAATCTGGTGCACAAAGAATAAATGCCCAAGATAAATCACAAGTGTGTGCCGAGCGAATGGATCCTCCTGGCACAAGAGTCTCCGGGGCTGGTTTTTGTGGCCAGTCTCTTTTCTCTTGAGTAGAGGGGACAAGAATCGGAGTGCCTGGGGATTTAAGAAATATCACTGCACTCACAGGATGTGGAAGTAATCACACTGTCTGAGTCCAGCTCAGCTATACAGTTTGGTGGTCTCAGATGAGGCTCTACGCAGAGCTCTGTTCCTGCCATCCAAGGACACTAAGCCTTGGGTCACTGTGGAAGGCAAAAGTACAGGCACTCGTCAAAGACGAAACCCTGACCACCCATGCGTACACAGAAATGTCACGGTTCTGCAGCCTGGAGGAGCTGGGCAGCAAATATCTAATCCACCATGTGATTAGGGAATACTGCAGCTCCTTGTGTGCACCACCTTTGTGACCTCCGGTGGGGCCCTTGACTGGGAGGTTATGTAGCATTAAAGAAGTAGGCTGGGTTTTGAGGAGCTTCAGACAGATGGGTGTCCTGGATAACAGATGTTGGTCCTTCCTTTCTCTGTAAGCAAATGTCTGGTTTCTCCTCTAGATCAGTTCTCAACCTGTGGGTTGCAATCCTTTAGAGGGAGGCCTGTAAGATACCCTGCCTATCAGACATTTACAGTATGATTCATAACAGTAGCAAAATTATAGTTATGAAGCAGTAATGAAAACAATCTTCTGACTGGGAGTCACCACAGCATGAAGAACCATATTAAAGGATTGCAGCACTAGGAAGGTTGAGATCCACTGCTCTAGATTTATTTCTTTATATACCCCTGCCTCCCTCTTCCCTGACCCCCACCTTTCCACTATCGATAGCTGCAAGCCTGGTGGTCGTAGGGATTCAGGCAGGATTTGTCCTTTGGTGACTGGCATATCCCACTTAGCACAAGGCCATGGAGGCCATTTACCCTGTGGTTTGCATTGGCATGTTCTCCCCTGGTAAAGATGATTGCACAGACAGACGTTCAGGCCTCTTCCATTTCTTCACAAACAGTGCTGCTATGAACACAGGTGTGCAAATTACCCAAGGCTCTGTTTCCAGGACCTGTAGTTACCTAGCAATGGAGGCTAGATTGCAGCAATTCTGTGTTTAACTTTTACTCTCCTGTTTTCCACTGCAGAGGTATCACTGCAGATTCCCACCAACACTATACACATAAGTCCCCAAGTTTTGTACATTGCCTCCAACTTGATGTGTAGTTTGGTTTGACTTTTGGTTTTCTGAGTTTGGGGGGGGGAGCGTGTATGGACAGTTCTCCCATGAGGTAAAAAACTGTGTTTGTCAGCCTTCTCAAGTGCACAGGAACATATACCTTCTGCCACAACAGGATGGCCTGTCAGACTAGACCCTCCCATATCCCATCAGAGAGCCTTTAGGATGCGCTCGGGGTCTTCTCTGTAATCCTAGGATGACCAACACTGTGATATATTTGAGGATCCTCATTGTAGCACGGCCATCATACTACAAGAGTCCCTGTTCATCACTAGTTTAGAAACCACAGTCCTCACAGTTCTGCTCCTGAAGCCGGACGCCTCTAAGATCCCTCTGCTGTCCATGCCAGCCTTCTAGGATGCTGGGACACAGGCTGGCCTTGGGTCCCCCAAGATCTTCTAGCTCCCCCCCCAGGCCCAGCCTCTTATCATACCCCAGTAAACAAGTGGAGAGCAGGAGCCAGGATGAACACTGATAACTGTTCCAGACAGCACGGATTTCCTTTGTCTTCTTGTCACATATCCATGTGGTTAATGACTACATTGTTGAATCCTGCTTAGCATGCTGGTGGCCACTAGGTGCTTACCATCTCTTAGTCCCACTTGAGACCTTTGTCCCACTTTTTGTATAACCATTGAGCACTGTAAAAAGGCAGGGGGGTAGGGAAACAAAGTACCTCCCCAACCTTCCCCGCCACATAGTTCTCTCAATACCTTCAATTTTCAAATGCTATCACTACAGCAGGCTGTGAGCTGCATTCCTAACAGAGAGCCTACCTGGGGACAGAGATTATGTCTCACTCTCGTGTTCCTACAAACTTCATCCCAGCTCTGGACAGGAGTAGCCACACTTCATAAGCATTTGGGGGACTGGCTCCTTAAAGTATGGAAACAGCCTGGCGTGGTGGCACACGCCTGTAATCCCAGCACTCTGGGAGGCAGAGGCAGGCGGATTTCTGAGCTGGAGGCCAGCCTGGTCTACAGAGTGAGTTCCAGGACAGCCAGGGCTATACAGAGAAACCCTGTCTCGGAAAAAAAAACCAAATCCAAAAAACAGTAAATAAATAAATAAAATAAAATATGGAAACACAAAAATCTCATGATCCCTCCAGCACACAGGGAGGAGCTGGAGTGAGGACCCTGGCAGAGCAGCCTGAATAGTAACCCTGATTGTCACTGTTGGAGGGAGAGGAGGAAACACTCCAAAAAGTATATTGTTGAGGCCTGGAGTTGCAGCAAGCTCCCTCAGGGTCACCTTGAAACTTCTAGAAATAGAGTTTATCCACCAAGGATATCTTTATAGGAGAACGACCCTGGAGGCAGAGTCTCGGGTTGGGGGAAGAAGATTGGAACAGCAGTCCCATTTTGAGGACCTGTGAAGGAGTCCATGACAGAACAACAGAAGGTGCTTTGTGTCTAAGGGTCCCTGTGACAGCGGGCCGGGAGAGACGCGAGGATTGATGATACAGGATGCTCGGGAGACGGAAGGAAGACAGGGTTCTGAGCGAGAAGGGAAGCACTCACGTGGGATTCTCAGGGAAGTAACCCTGAAGGGAGCTGATCAGAGAAAGAAAACGGGAAGTAGCCAGGGTGGTCTGGGCTCCCAACGTTCCAGGGGGATGGAATAGCAATTTCTGAAGTACAACTCCATGGCAGAACTCCGTATCCATGGACGCTAGAGCACTGGATTCTGCAGTGCGATGGTCATCCATCCGCACATCAGACTGAACGCTCCTGCAGAAAAGTCGGGCTGTGTGTTTAATCATGAACAGCTTTCTCCTGATGACTTATGTCATAACCTGAGTATACAAGGGACCTTATTCTAAAAATTAGTGCAGCCAGAGAACCCAGGCAAGATAATCTTGAAAGTAACCCCCATAGTACAATAATGACCTTTGCATCCTCCTCTGGATCCTAGAACCTCCCAGCAGGCAGCCCGTGAATACATGCCAGCCAGGTGCTGCCACATGAAAGCTATCATCTCCAGGGGTGTTAAGCGATCATACATGATGGGCGACGGCTACTCAAGCCACGATGGATAGCTATCCTTTCACGAAGAGAAACAAAACAGAACTCATGCTACAAACACAGCGAGCCTTGCTCAGACAAATGACTAATCCAAAGGTAGACCACTGAGGCCCAGGAACACAAGGTTACCAGGCAAGGCACCTGGATGGAAGAGGAAACACTTCCCAGCAGCAGCATCCCCAAGCACAGAGTACCCAAGAAGAATCCAAGCAGTTACCAGGTGCTGAATGAGCACCATGGTAACAGAGTAGGGACTGCACTAGAGACAACGGAGCATCCGGGGTAGCAGCCATGAGGAACAAGGTCCCAGGAAGAGAATAAGAACCTCGGTAAAGAAGTCCATGGAGAAGAGGCAGATGTCAGAGAAGATGATTTCCAACACACGGAGGAGACCTTTGTCTGTTCTATGTGAGTTTCAGAACTCATTCTCAACATCCTTGGGTGCAGGGCGAAGCCGGGGGGTTCTCGTTCTTCCTTTGAAAAGCTGAGCGTGACACAGTGACAGTCAGCATGTGGAGGAATCTACATTTCTGAGTGAATTGACTCAGTGAAGCCAGGCGGAGTGGGTGGGTGGTGATGTCTCTGTCATAGTTCAAGGTGAGAAGGGGATGAGAACCCGTGGTCACCCACACTCATTTCTATGGATGGGGACATGAAGCTCCTCCAGCTGCCACTCTACTTGTAAGCTGTAACAAGAAACAAGACCAAAAGAAGAACCAGGTCCCATGGACAAAATGCCTTGCAAGTGATGAAATCATGGGGACAAGTGTCTTACCTAGCAAGACACGGGAGGCATGGCCTAGCTGAGCTCCACGCTCAGGTCTGTAGACTTCTTCCACAAAGGCAGATGCTAGGTGGGAACGCCAGGCCTCTATCCTAAAGTACCCAATGTTCCTCCAGCGTAGCGCAACACTAGCGTGAACATCCAAGAGCAGAACAAGTGTTTCCTCCAAACTCATGGCGAACTGATAGGCCTTCAGAGACGCTGAGTGAGCAGGCCCCCCCCCCCCTGCTTGATATAATGGGGATCACTTTGGTTCCTCTTCAGGGAACAAACCAGTCAACACAAATGGCTTCTGAGTCCTTGGTAAACTTATAGACATCCTATTAACACAAGAACTAAACATAAAAGGCCTAGTGTGTGTGGGGGGGAGGGGTTCACACACCTGAGTCAGCACTGATCAAAAACGCCCTAGGAACAAGATCACCCCAACCCCAAGCCTCTATGTGCCATCATGGAGGACTGAGACACACCTCAGAAACAGTAGCCCTAAAACCTTCCTGGACCTGGGCCTCCCATTTCTCCCTTAGCCGTGAACTTCATATTCAGGGTGTCTATATGTAACTACTCACTTCTTAAAATCAGAGTGCCTGCGTGTAACTCACCCACAGTTCTCTAACTCTCTGTCCTAGGTGCCTGTGTGCTGTCTGATGTAAGGTTAGGATCTCTTCAGCCATCATTCCTGGGCATTCCTGCTGTGCTGCCTGCTCTCATATCGCCCGTAGCCCCTTGGTGCATATTCTCAACTCAGGGAACGTATTACCACTACTTATTTGAAAACTTTACATTTTCTCAGGGAAAATGCAGGCAAAGAGTTCTACAAGTGCATGCTATGACAGGAGTAAGAGATGTCAGAGGAAAAGGAGACAATCACAAAAGCTGTGTGAGAGAAAAATGACTCGCCGTTCCCAGGGGAAGCCTAATCAGGTAAATGTCTGACTTCTCAAAAGAACCAGGAGAGGAAGCGATAACAGCACCAAAGTGAGGTGACATGTTCAAAGTACCCAGAGCAACAAAAATAAAACTACCGATTTAGAATCCCACACCTAGAAATGCCTTCCTTCAAAACCGGAGGCAAAATAAAGCAAATGCTGAATTCGTGTGAGCTGATGCACCTTCCGAGACATTCGAAGGAAGTTCTTCACACAGAAGCAAATGAACGCCGTAGGTAATCGGAGTCCGTGTGGACAGAGAAGAGAACCAGCAGTTAATTCACTACATAGAGGATAGATGGATTTGTCTCTTCCCATCAGTTAATGAATATAAAGTGGAATTGTATAAAATAATGTGTGGGGAATATTGCCAAGCCTGTAACACACCAGAGATGGATGTGTGACATTTTGCCAATGTCAGAACAAAGGGCATTCACATAAGCAATGCTGCCTGAGAGAATGAAAACAGATGGAGAAGTGACAATCTAGAGTGTCACTGGGTTTAGAACAGGAAGATATGTAAATAAGTATGTAAAAATACTACAGAAAAGGTAAAAACACAGAGACATGTAGGAGTAATGTTTCTAAATATGACTAGAATTAAGCTAGCATAAACCTAAAGTCATTGCTAGCAAGTTATGTATCTTAACATATATATAGGTATGATCCCAGCTAAATACAAAAGACTCAAAAGCGATTACCGACATTATAATGCTGTGTTATAAAGTATTCACTCAATCAAAAGAAAAAGGCACAGAGAGAACAAAGGAGTGTAAAGGATATAAACACATGGGAAGCAGTAAAAGCATATTAGGACATCTCTGCCGACAGACACACTAAATGTGAATGGATTTAATCAAACCAAATGGAAGAGATTGTCAGATTAGATTTGAAAAAAAAAAGAAAAACAAAAACCAAAGACCCAGCTCTATAGTGCCCAGAAGAAACACACTTTAGATAAATTTAAAGTAAAGGGGAAAAGCACTGTAACATGAGAAGAATTTAGATAAATTTAAAGTAAAGGGGAGGTGGGGAAATGCTGGAATACCAAAGAATACAAGAGAAGTGGACAGCTATCCTGACAACAGACAGAATGTGCTCTGAAACACAAAGTTCCACTTGTAAAAAAGAGGCCTATTTCAGTCAACTCAGAAAAGCTATATGGCAATTATAAACATACTCGTGTTCCCCATCAAGAAGTTCACATAGCTCCACTTACACACCAAACAGACCAGGGAAAGCCATGACACAGAGGTGGGCTGTTGACAGAGAGAGAGGGTCACAGTGAATATGAAGAAAGAAACTCAGCCAAACAAGGCTCTCTCTTTGCAGATAAAGGTTTCAAGTTGACAGTGGGGTGGCTGTGCATGTCTTTGTGAACTCACAGAAAGCCCATGCTGTGTGTTTTTATGTCTTTTATGTGTGAGCATTTCATTTTAACCTTCCTCAGTGAAAATGAGTCTGATGGTATTTAAAACGTTCCCTCTAGCTTTGAAATTAATCAAAAACCATGTTTACTGATATTATTCAGAATAACATTTAAATATTATAAAAGCTGTTTTCCAAATTCCTGAGGCTGGTAGACTAAATTACAATCCATATATATGATAAATGATATTTCAATTTTTTTAAGCCATGAAGACAACATCATAAATTTGAAAAGGAACAATTCAAAATATAACCTACAATCAGACATGAATTGGGATGAAATCACCCAATTAGCATGTCAAAAAGTAAAATCCAACATTGAGGTTTGCAAAATAAACAGAGCTAGACAGAGTTAAGGTATCCTGGTGAATATCCTAGACTTCAGGGCAAAGCTGTCAAACAAGGGAAAGAAATCCCATAACTGGTAAATAATAAAAACCAAATCAGTCATTAATCTAGACCTACTGAAACGGCTAAGGCAAAAACTGTAATATATGAACAAATATGAGTAACTGATACACAGCACACGCAGGGGTGGGAATCACCGCTCAGCTCTCAGGCCATGGAACAGCAAGTCGATAACTGAGGCAGGAAGGAAGAGTAAAATGCTCCTGATAGATATCTGCAGACAAAATGAAACCAAGTCACTTCCATGTAAGACAGGTACAGCCAGGTCTTCCTGACCACATCCAACACAACACAGCCAGGTCCCCAATACAACACGTTGACTCTTATGGTGAATAAACATGTAGAGAAAGGAGAAGAGGTAGATTAATATGGAGGGTCGTTCTGTAAATATAAAACTAATTCTTAAAGGAATGTGGTGTTGCTATGGAAATGGGAGGGGGGAAATCCAGACATAACTAACAACAGGAATGGAAATGGACTTTCTTCTGATAAGGTGCCTTGCTCACAGTCTGGACAGAAGACAGTCTAATCAACTAACTCTTTATTCTGAGGAAACTAGAGGTACACCATTTAAAGAAGAGATAGTGGTTCCTTGTGCTTTGCCCAGAAATGTGACTGCCCCTGCTTCCACAAAGAAAGGATAAGGAACCCGTGTCACAGGTGCTGGCATGAGCACCTACTGCGCAGGATCCTGATGCTAGAGCCATGATGTCTTTAGTGGTATTACAGAGGGAGGAGGGATAGCATTAAGAAGAAAATAGTTCTGGAGACACGAAATGGCCTAACAAAAAAGCAAAGAAAAGACTGGAAACCTGAAATTAGCATCCAATCATCTTCTATGACTTAGTCATGACACCTTTTTCAGGTCATAGTGAACCATCTGCCTCCCTGAGGAACCCCTAGTAACCTTGTTATAAAGTCCTGGCCTGGTTCATTTTGGGGTCTGAGCCCAATAGTGTCCAGACCTGATGGCTGCTCTAGGGGTCATTGAGTCTTGTCATCTCACTTCACATCACAGAGTCACATGGCCAGATACAGCAAGGTGTATTTAGGAAGGAACCTTGGGAAAATCTCCAAAGTGTTCCTGGCAGGGTGCAAAATCTGCACATTTATCCTTAACTCGGAGAACTTACTTGTCATTGTTATTATTGTTGTTATGGTTGTTGTTGTTGCTGCTGCTGCTGTCAGGGCAATTAAGAAGCCTTTGCCTTACTGAGGTCACTGTTGTTCACAATTAACTATGTCTGACCATGACTCCCAGAGAAGAAAATTAAGCAACATCCATTTTAATTACTGTACAGTCAAGCTCTCAGAATACAAATATAAACCCAATTTTCTTTACAAAAACAAAAATCACCAATTCTCTTGGTTAGAGAAAAAGAGCTGGGCATGCATCTTATGAGAGAGAGGATCTGAGGAGAAGGTCCACTCCCGTGATGGAAGGTCTCACCCCCGTAACTACGGGAGAGCTTGCCAGGACACTGCAGAGCAGCAGAGCTTCCTGCGTGCTCACACATGCCCAGGACACACCTCCCTTCTCTATAGAATGTCCTCTGTAGTCACAGGGCACACGCTGAGTCACAAGTGACTCGGTGATAACAGTGCCTCTCATATGATTATAGCATGTGACAATTTAACCACAGGCACACATGGGTCGGTCTCCTGACAGCCAGGCCTACAGCTCTGGTTTATGCAGGAGTGTGGGGTTCTGTGAGAATGCACACACGCATAAACAAGAACCCATGAATAAGTAAAAACAATCCTCTTCCTCTCAGAGGTCCCTTCCTCGCAGTGCTCACAGGTTGATTACACTCCTTAAACGTAATAAGGGACAAAATTCAAAACCACCTTGAATATAGCAATGTGGGGTATACAATCTTTTTGAACACTGACATCTATAAACAGTTTCCAAGTACTTACCTTCGAGGCAAGAGACCTGTTTGGAAATACAGCGAATTTTTAAAAGGCACCATCTCTCAGAGGTAAACAAAGCTTTGCTGAAACTGTGGCAAGTGTGACGTCACATGCTCTTTCAGACTTAAGATGCTTTGGAATTTTGTCCCCAACATTCATTGTCAACCCACAGAGAACGCTTGGAAACCATTGAAAATGGCTATCAGAAGCTGTTACCAGCTCAGCTGAGGGATGTGACAGTAGGTGGCACTTGTCCTTGTAGAAGGGTTATATCCACGGTCAACCCCTATTCTGGACCAAGGGCACATGCCCAGCGCTACGATCCTGTTCCTTTGTGTACTGTTTCCAAATAAACCAGTCACCAAGGCCTCTGAGACCGGGTTGTCCCAAGGTGCGGAGACTACAAAAGCCTCAGGCAGAGGGGATCAACACTGGGGTATTAGAAACATAACTTTGAACAAGCTGCTTCCACCCTCTCACTGACGGCCCTAAACCTAAAGCCTCACCCACCTCTGCCCTCACCTGCTGAGCACCTGTCACACCGCAAGTGGCCACAGAGGCTCTCAGAAGAGTAAACAGACCCCTCTGCTGCAGCCTGGGGCACTCTGCACATGGGACCAGGAGCAGTCACCTAGTTCAGCAATCAACCCTAAACAAAAATCAAGCTACTCTGAGAGGTGTTTGAAGAGGAACTGGGAGCTATATGCCAGAAGGCTGATAGGTACAGGAGGCTGGAGGCCATGTCCCACCACTGTCCTATACTACGCAGTCAAATGCCACGGATCCTAACACTGCATGCCGGTCTAAGAGCAAGTTTCTTTGGTACCATAAAGACGAAGGAGAAAAGCCCGAGAGGGCTGCAATAAGCACTGTGCCAGTCCCAAGATTTACCCATCATCGTATTCCCATCCTGCACTGCCACTGCCACGAGGTCCTCTCCAGAGCAGAGAGGACACTGGTGTCATGCCCAGGAGCCACCAAGGCTAAGTAGACACCTTTTGTCATGGGATTAAGCCTCAAGTAATTCGTTACTGTGATGGGAAATGAACCAACATGCCTTTTAAGCATTCCCCTTAGCTACACTTCACATGGATGATGAAGGAAGGTCAGAAGGAAAACAATGCTCTTATTTTAAGTGAACACATTAGATAACCCTGTCCTACTGTGCACACTGTCCTACTGTGCACACACCGCCATCCTTCTTGTCTTTGAGGAAAAAAGCGTGGAAAGTGGGCCAGCTGAGCAGACCCATCAGATGGGTGACGATGTCCAGGAAAGCCCAGCCCTACTGGGAGGGAGAGGACTCAAAGCCAGATACCCAAGCAGGTCAGAGGTCATTGTACAAAGAGAAAAGCAACTGTTAGCTGTCCTGTCAGCTGCTCCTGTGGCCTTGAAGCCGTAGTCAGCTCTTCCTTATCGTCTCTAACAAGTAAAAACAGCATAAACGCACATGCGTGCTGAGGAGGCAGAGCACGGGGTGAAAAGGCAGATGGAGAGTTATTGATCGTAGCGAGCTCGACGCCACCCGAGGTAAGCCTGGCTCAGGGCATGTCACAGAATCAGATCAGTGCAGAGAACAGCACAGAGATTAACAGGGACTTGAAGGCAGAAGCGGCTTCGTAAATCAAGGTGAGCCCCCAAGTTCAGCTCTAAAGTGCAATCTGAGAATCAATCGCCACTCGCAGAAGCTGATATAAAAGCATTAGCTCACAGCATGAGACCAGCATTTCCAAACATGCAATGGCTCAGTGCTGTGGCCTTCTGTATTAACCAGATACCAGGGGAGACCAGCAGGAGAGCCACTCAAAGAAATATCCATGCTAGGACCTTGCTGAGGCCACCACAAGTGAAGCACCCCCACAAAGACTGGGCAGGCGGCTCTTGGTTGGGTACATATGTGGGCTCATGAGTTAAAATTTAACATATCACAGAAGCTTCTGGATAGCATATCACAGAGGCTTCTGTCAAGCCTCCTCTGCAATTGCTAGGTCAGTCTCAGAAGTTTCGCTGTCCCAAAGATACTCTAGAAAACCATAATTTTAATTCAGAAAGAGGTAGGACCCCACCA
This sequence comes from Apodemus agrarius, assembly GCA_964023405.1. Taxonomy (NCBI): domain Eukaryota; kingdom Metazoa; phylum Chordata; class Mammalia; order Rodentia; family Muridae; genus Apodemus; species Apodemus agrarius. Next base: position 9,750,375 of record OZ030023.1, on the reverse strand, counting down.
ATTGCCAAACTACTACTGCTGCTGCTGCTGCTGCTGCTGCTGGTGTTGTTGATGATAATAATAGTAACACCAAATGCAAAAATAAAAAATAAAAAAGACTCCATGTTAGTCTACATTGAAAGGAAGACTGAACAGCAATCTACCTCCCAGGCCATGGACGTCAGCCCTGAAATATCAAGAGACTAAACTGCCGTTAGAGTGGAACACCATCAGGCACTCCATCAAAAACAGGATTAGTCAAAGCTCTGTCCCCACTGAAGCCAGAGAAGAATGCCACTGGTATCAAATGTGGCCTCAGGCAGCCCAGTATAGGTAAAGGAACACAACTGAACATATGTGAACAAGAATAATCTGTGTCAAGTAAACCCCAGATGGTCCATACACTCAGACAGGATGGACCACGCATAAGCAACTTAACTTACACAATGCAAGACTCTGGATCACAAACCCCACAGCAGCCACTACTGACCATGTACATGGCGGTAGAGTATGGGATGGCTGACTTTCTGAGCCTCTTGAGTTTCCCCTCCAGCAATATAACTTACACTGAGAAGCTGAAGACGACTTCAAAAGAGAGGAGAGCTGAGGTCCCCAGAGCACAGACTAGATACCAGGCATGAAGAGAGAATGGCTAGACAGAAAGGCACCCAGACAGGAGAGTGACTTCTCATGGTTTTAGCACAGTGGGATAATGAATATCAACATAACCAGTCAAATAGCTCAACAAATTTGTGAAGGAGATTTTAGGTACTCTCAACAAAGAACTTGATAAAAAATCTGATGTGACAAGTCCATACTCACCTGTCACCCCACGGTCCCCATGCCTTCATGGGTCACAGTGTCCTCCACAAACAAATACGATGACTATGAGTTGATCAAAATGACTTTTTGTTTAAAGCTGGAGCTTCAGGTCAAATCATTTATGTATAGACCTCAAAACACACTGTCACAGAGACCTGGCGAGGGCCTGTTCTGATTCACCAACTTCCCAGGTACAGAAAATGAAGCTAATACGGAATTCAGTGAGTTCCTCAGATGTAGCAGCTGTTTCTAGATTCATCCTTGAGTTTCTGTCAGTAAACTTTGTGCATTCACTCCTAGAGGGCCTACCAATGAGAGATGAGTCCCAGGGCACAGAGCCTCTGCCTCGATGGATAAGCTAGTCTGAGATAGCCTTCTAAATAGGCTCAGAGGTCCCTGCTGCCCATAGCCCAGGGGCCTTCTCTTCCCTGCTGCAGACACGCAAGAGCTGGCCAATTTCCAAAGTTATATGTCATTACAACTGTGTCACACATCTCTGCAGCTCAAATGGTATTTTTAAAAGTTTTAATGAGTGGAGTCATAATCATAACGAATTCCTGAAACCATGTAATAATTATTTATGCATACATCTCAGAGGAGCTACGGAACATTATATTGAATACACTGACATGGGAGGTTAGGGTGGGACGAGAATTTACACAAAGCTTCCATTTGAAATAACATCCTAATGATTTCACAAAAGGTAATGAGATTATCTATTCTAAGCCATGTATCACTACCTGAAGAGTAAAACACCATGTGAATCGCCAGCAGATGGATAGACAGCAAAGTATCCAGCAACAGAATCTTGTAGAAGTCAGATGTGCCCTACTTCATGAAATGACAGTAACAACAATATCCCTTCATCTCTTGGAGTCCGTGTGGCTACCCCAATAGTATCTGCAAATAACGCCATGGTTAGAGCTGTCAAGTACATGGTGTGCTATTTTCTGAATATTTCTTTACCTGCTTTGAAGTTCTGTATTGATATTTTACTGAAGGTAATCAAGCTTGAAAAGTTACTGGTAATAATAAAGAGCACTTAACTAAAATGAATCTATTAGTAGATTCTAATTAGAATTATAACCCTTCAGCTTGAATTTCAAACTTGTATATCAACTTTATATATTCATCATATATATATATATATGTGTGTGTGTGTGTGTGTGTGTGTGTGTGTGTTATATATTCATTCTACATATACTGCTTCATTCTCTTATTCAATAAAGCTGACAATGCCCACAGCAATGCTTACAGTAATGCCTATAGCAGTTACGTCCATATCTATAGCAGGGCCTCTAATACCTTGGAAAAACTAGAGCAGTGTCTATGATACCTACAGTGTCTATGATATCTAAAAGAAATACATACAACGCCTTCAGCAATGTATATCTAAAGGAATATGGACAAAAATCCCAATACTTTCATCAATGTCTATACCACTATCTAAAGCAACATCTAAAATACTATCACCAATGTCTACCACCACTATAGCAATGCTAGCAGCAATATCCATGGCAGTGCCAATAATACCCACACCACAACCAATAGCAAAGGCTATGAGAGATGCTACAATTTCCAGAAATATGCTCCTTAAAAAAAAATAGACAGATTCATCATTAAATCTTTAAGCTCCTTATCTAAGTACTAGGCACACTGCCACAGTGTGAGAGAGAATCACTGAAACTCCAAGCTGAGAAACAGATGAGTCAAACTCTAGTGTTCAAATTCCTGTCTTGTTTTACATTTCTGTTGGAAATTAATTTTGTGGAACAAAGATCGCTTTGTTTGCAAATGCTACCTGAACCCATGTAAGCACCGATCTGGTGATTCTAATATAGTCTGTGTGAATACAAATCAGCGCAAAACCCAGATCTCCTCTCAGCTTTATGTGCAAGACCAATAAGGAAGAAGACTAGCCAACGCTATGATGTTTGTTAGGGTAGAAAACATCCGAGGACAGTTCCCATGCCACCATCTGCTCAAGGTGGCAACACATAGCCCCATCTGGCTCAGTATCTAAAATAAATACAGGAGAAGGCGGAATCCATAGCTACACTTCCCTCTTGCAATGTACTTAATAAGCCATTCCTCCTAAAGCGGGGAATCTAAGCCAGTGATCACAAACAGAGAGATGCGCACACTATCCACAGTAGCTCGGGTGTGGGATGAGCCTCTGTGAACTGATATATGTGGAGACATTTTATTCATTCATGAACAGTTTGTTGTTTGCAGGGAAATTTTGAAATCATCAAAAACACAGATACTGTATGGGTTCCCTCATGCCTGGAATCTAGACAGGGAAGACATAGAAAATCAGGAAAAGGGGAAGATGGAGTCAGAAAAGGCAAACAAGAGAGCGAATGGCAAACCAACCAAATGACATATCAGGCATTCCGTGTGAGGCTCACAAACGTATTCTGCATCGTTAGAATGATCCCATGAAAAGCACATTGTGGTGATTCGACTAAGATGTCATTTCAAAGCCAGTGAAAGTCCACACTATTCCCGTGACCCGGTTCTGCTCTTTCACTGACAGCTTGAGTTTGAGTCTGTTTCTTTGCTTTCATGTTTTCTACAACTCAGGGGATTCGAAGAGTTGTCTCACACAAACTAGGTTCTTTAAAAAGCTGACTTAGCTCCAGCCAAGTGATCCCTGGTCTAAAGAGACAGTTTGCACCCAGTTCTCTCCACCTCCTTATTCTGAACCCAAAGGCACATCTGGAATCTTTTTTTTTTTAAGTTCTTTGTAGACCAGGATATTCAAGCTGTTTCCAGAATACTGGGCACCATTTTATTTGTAGTAACATCAGACAGCTAGGCGGCATTTCCAGTCAGGTTCAACAGTAAAAGTTATCAGACGCTTAAATGGTTGTATCACCTTGCTTTTAACATTGTTTTCCAACAGCTTTAGTTGTCCATAGATTTTTCAGGAGATATTATTTTGTTGAATCAGAACCATTCATTTAGTGAACCTGGTGACCATTTCTCTCTCTTCCCATCTCTCTCCCTCTCCCTCTCCTACCTCTCCATTAATATAACACTTCCTTAGAAACCTGAGCCCCCAGCTTTCTGAGTTTGGGTCCTGCAAATATTAGGATTTCAGGAGCTAGGTCCCTGACCTTCATCCTCTGTCCAGGAATTTGTGTGACTCACATCACTCACTGTGTGAGGCATTCAATTCCTTTCTAACAACATGAAATACGGCAGACAACCACAGAGTCGAGTGGCATGCTGTCATGGTGCCCACAGGGGCTGTCACACCATGCTCATTTTACATGTGACCTGCTCTCAGCCTTGAACTCTGCAAAGCATGCAGACTCCCTCACAGCCTTCCATCCGAGGACAGCTCCCAGGCCACCATCTGCTCAGGGTGGCAACGCATAGCTCCACCCGGCTCAGTCTCTAAAGTAAATATTACACGAGAAGGCGGCACCGTAGTCACACTTCTCTCTTGCAATGTACTTAATAAGCCATTCCTAACATAAATAAATAAAATAAACATATAACAGGCAAGCGCTTCGCCTGGTTCAGAGAGGTCTCCTCCAGCACACGCCATTGTAACTCATTGGACCAGTCTTCTTCTGCATCTGGGCTCCAAAGGGGACCTGCCTGGACTTGTCAGGGGTCTGAGGTTAGCCCCTTACAGGCATTCATTAGCTTTCCAGCCAGAACAGGAGGAAACATTGATCTTTTTGTGAGTCTCATATATATAATGACAAAAAAAAAAGGCATTTTCACAGTATTATATTCCTAAATGATGCTTTTTAAAAGTATAGTGAAATAATCACCTAAGTCAGTAAAGGTCCTCTTATGTCTCTTGAGTGTTGTGACTATTGTGACCTGCTTATTATAATGATGGATAGCTCATCCATCATTATGATAATCTGTGTGTGGATGGTCCCCACTGATGGGTTGGTTCACTATGACATCACCACACATCCTATATCTCTCTGCTTTCCAACCCGTCTTGGTCCAGCTGTCCCCTCTCATCTTCCACCTTCGGTCCATCGTTCAATTCCACCTCCCGCATCTGTGGGACGGAAGCCCTGTGATACTTCTCTTTCCCAGCCTGGCTTACTTTGCTAACATTTCCGTCCCCACTCACTTTCCTGAAGGAATATAAAACATAACCATATTCTTATTGTCTGGATAAAACGGCATTGTGTATACACCATCACGCATGTATACATATAGTTTTCTCTATTATCCATGGATGGGCATCTGGGCAGGTTCTCTGACTCATCCATTGTGAACAGTACATGATACACAAGGTCCTACAGGTGGCACTCCTGGATGCTGACTTCATTTCCCTGGATATGGTGGAGTTTTGGTGGAGAACAGCCCCCTCAACTCATATATTTGAGAACTTGGACCCCAGTCCATGGAACCATTCGGAAAGGCCTAGGAAGTGAGGCCTTGTGGAGGAGGTTTATCACCAGGGGTGGGCTTGAGGTTTCTGAAGATTCCTAGACTCACACTGCTCCTCAAGCCCGGACCCCCAGCCCTGCCTCTTTGTGCCTCGTGGTTGTGAATCAAGTGTGATGGATCTCAGATATTCCTTCACTCTGCCATGATGACTATATAATCCTTTGACACTGTAAGCCAAATTAAACATTTTCTTTTATAAGGTGCCTTGGCCATGTTTGTTTTGTTTTTTTAAATCACTGCAATAGAAAACTGGCCAAAACCAATGGTTACTCAAGAGTGGGTCAGCTGAATCTCATGGTGATTCTAACTTGTTTTTGAGAAACTTTCATACTCATCTCCTTCATGGCTGGGGTCATTTCGATGCCTATCAACAGTCTAAAAGGTTTCTGCATAACATCGGCATGGGTTCGTTTATATAGCATTTATGATGATAGATATTTTCCTTCTATGTCTAGTTTTCTCGGAGTTTTTAGCAATGAAGGGGAGCTGAGTTCTATCAAAGGCTTTCTCTGCATCTACTGAGATGATCAAGAGTTTGGAAATTCTGTATTCTATGTAAGTGTGTTTCGTAAAGCTTGCTGATTCGCATATTTTGAACTATCCTAGGATCCATGAGATGAACCAACTTGATTATGGTACAGGATGCCTTTTAAAGTGTTGTTGAATCAGTCTGCGAGTGTGTCATTGGGAACTTTCACTTCTACACCCATCAGGGTGGTTGGTCCTTAGTTTTTGTCACTGTGACATCATCGGGGTGTGTGACATCACTTCACAGAAACGATGTCACGGATCAATTGAGGAACGCTGATATTAGTTCTTCTCTAGCTGTCTGGCAGAGTTCTCGGCTGTAGGCGTTAATGAATTACCAGCTCGAATCCACTCCAGCCTCAGAGAGCCATTTCCATCTTTGTCCTGCCAGCTTGATCAGCTGTCGGCTTGCAGTGAATAAGCAAACTGACACCTTTCGGCCTCGGAAGCGGTAATGGGAATTGAAAGCCGGGAATTATGCTTTCGGCAAACAATCTCCGCACTGAGTATTTTGCCTAACGTCATGTGAGCACCTTGGCTACTTAATCATTTCCATAAAGGCTACAAAATGCACTAAACACCAGCAAGCCTCAGTGTGAGCTTGGGAGAATCCAAACTGTGGCTTCACTTCCTTAACACAAAATGAGACTATGTTCCTTTAACTCTGTCTCATTTTTCCTCGACAACAGGTAGGTAGCTATATAGCACAGGTGCCACCACACGCTGGGTGGGGATCTTCCGTTAGGGTAGAATAAAGCTGTCTGTCACTACTTTTGCTTTCTGCAGTCTCCTTCCTTGATGGGACACAGTCAATCCAGAGCACCAGAACTTCTGGGGAGACATGGGGCACAGCTGGCTACAGGAGGGTTAGCTTTCAAATAATCTGACAGACGTAGAGACAGGGCACACTCTCAGGTGGCTGAGTGTCAGAGGACATTAGAGTTCTCCCAGAACATTGAAGGAAAGGGGTGGGGCTGCTGCTTCTACATTGAAGAAACAAGGAAAGGTAAGTCTTGTTTATGGTCTTTTGTCCTTCTGTAGTGGCAAGGAAATTTCACCAGTTTCTGTGACAGCACTGACCACAGCATCTCAAGAATGACTTTTGTTATCTAAATTCTCAAGTATATTGGTTAAAATGGCATTTGGGGACAACTCCAGGCTTGACAGAAAACCACTTTGATGACCAGTCATTGCTGGAGGTGCCACTGGCATAACTGATTGGCATAATTGGATGTCACCATCTGTCTGTTTGCTGCTGCTGAGAGACAACCCTGTTCTCCAAAGACCTGTGCAGGGGTCTCCATTTGTTTCTCTTGACATGCTGAGGCTATAAATGTTTTGTCGTGCACTAGGTCTTGGGGGTGAAGGCAGGAGGAAGAAGCTTTCTCACACAGTTCCAGCCCTGTGTTCTGCTTAGGTGTGGTGCAAGCAAGCCACCACAGAGCACCACATTCCTGTTCCAATCTCTGCCTGGCGCATCAGACTTAAGTCATTGTCCTCTTCTGCTTCCTGGCAGAACTGTAAAGATGGCCTGTGCATCTCCTTTCCTGCCTCCTCTGCCCCAGGCTCACTTAGTCCTGCACCCACATGCCTAGTGGCTGGCGGCGGGAACGGGGAGGAAAGGCTGCCTATGTGCAGAGTGGCTGCCGGGACTGGCCAGGGTTCAGCGGACAGGTGAGAAGATGGTATAAGACAAACATACTGTATCTGAGGAGAATGCGGACTGGAAGGGTGGAAGACTGTAGTCTCAGCCAGGCAGAAGGCATCCAACAAGAGCCTGAGGGATCTGAGAGCCCGAAACTCTGCCACAGCAAGGGGGCGTGGCACTCAGAGGGAAGCTGGGGTACAAAGAGCCTGGAGGTGACTGGGTGTGACCCCATTGTGTATATAAACCAATTCCACTTGATGGGCACTGGGAATGAGGCCTTGCTTGGCTTTTCCTGGAGTGTGAAATGAACAGAGATGTGCAGGTACCTCTGTGGAGTGCCAGCTTTGATCGCGGGGATCATTTTTAATTAAGGTATTTACAAGCGTCTCGTAGCTGGAAGCCACGGCACAGTGGCGGCTTCTCATCCACTGACATCTCTTATTAAGGTGGAAGGTAAGAATTAATGAAATTAAAATAAAACTGGAAATGTATGATGCAAAGAAAACCTTTGGGCTTTAACACAATAAAAGAAACCTTTCAGAGCTTCCCCAGTAGTGAGCTCTGGGAAGGGAACATCTGCCGGCGAAGGAAGAAAAGGTTAACAAATGAGGTGAGACCCTGACCCAGAGGTCCCAGACTGTGGAAGAACTGGCTGCCTGCCCCTTAGTTCTGAAGGGCATGGCTCTGCCTGAGGCTTTGGTGAGAGTTTCATGAATCTTAGCTATTGTATAAATGAAAACGTAGGGCAAAGGGTTTTCTATAAGGAAAATTGTGATGTGATTTCATTAGCTTGTTTCTGGGCTGTTCAGGTGAAAAAAAAAATCACTCTTAGCTCAGTCTGCGGTGTCACTGAGAAAATTACAGCAAATTAAACACACCACATATTTTCAGAGAGAGGCTGAAAGGAAGCCCGATTAATTTCACATTATTGGGTCAGGGAGATGGATTGATGGGTCAAGATACTTGCTGCCAAGCCCAGAAGACACTGGGATGCCCTCTGACCTTTACCTGATCACCACAGCATAAGTGCACTCTCATATTCATCGCCCCCTTCCTCATAAATAAATGTAAAATAATTTAAATTAAAATTTCACACTACTGCAAAAACAATTACAAAGTATCCAAAGGCCAAAGTATCCAATAACATGTATATATTATTTGTATTTATACAAATAATGTATACGTTGTTTCTTCTGGTCTCTGACTCTGTCCCACAGAGAGGATACAGCATGGTAGCATTCAACAACAGCAGCCAAGCAACAGCCCCACTCTGCATACACATCACCTGCAAGAACACACAGACAAAAACCAAGCTGAACTGTTAAAATACAAGTCATGACATGCCAATACAGTCGTATGAAATACTTAAATATTTCTGTGAAATGGCAAAATTTGGTGACTTTTTTTAACAGAAAGAAATACTGCAACTTTACAATGGGATTTCCAGAGGCTGGTGAGATGGTTCAAGTGGTAAGAGCCCTTGCCAGGAGCCTGACAGTCCTGACTCTGATCCTCAGGATCCACATAAAGATGGAAGGAAAGGACCATGCCCTTGAAGTTGTCTTCTGAACTCTGTAGTACTATGTAGTGTCAAGCCCACACACCCACATGCACATCTCTCTCGCACACACACATACATACACACGTACAAATCCGTGCGCTCTGTAGCATTAAACATGCATGTCCCCTTGTACACCACATGCATACAACAGTAATAGACTAAGTTTTTTTGAAGTAAAAACATCACACAGAAGAGTGAGTCTTGTGAGACAGGAGCGTGACAAGCACTCCGATATCTGTGTTCCACAACTCCACCTTCCCTAAAGAATTCTGTTTCTCCCAATAGGGGCCCTCTATCTACCCTGTGTCCCTCTAGTTAGGAGTCCGGGTCCTGATTCTAGCTTTAGCTCTGAGTTACTAATCGCTGTTGTCCTAATAAGGACCCTCCCTCTTTATCCTACTGTTGCCAGGTTGAATCCTAGGCCCCTAGGCTCAGAACTACGTGTAGCCAATGAAGAGATGCCCCTCTGCATTCTATCGGCATGAAAACACTATGTTACTTTTGTCTCTGTAAGTTCAGAACACAGTGTTTAAAAGAATCAACTGCATGAGAAGTATGAATTAAACGCTAGCAAACGGCTAAGTGCCTTAATTGGTAGTTAAATGTTTGCGGAAGTTCCCTCTGTGAGATCCATAATCCTTTTCTTCACTGTGCATGGCAAAGGTTGACTGCTTAATGATAAAATAAAAATCAATTATTTAATAAGTGCATTAAAAACTGAGTATTAAATTAAATAAAAATTGAGTAATCAGCCCTCCTCTCAAACAAAGCTCTTACAAATGAAAGAATCCATGAATAATTAACGAACATTCTCTTCCAGCAGTATAGCAGGCGAGACACGCTAATTAAACCTTATATTGCAGACAAATATTAAGGGTAGGAAAACTTTTAAAATTGTTTAAATAGATTAATGTGATAGAAACTAGAGTCTTTAACAGATCAGGAAGTACCTGAATAATTTTCAATAAATAAGTATCAAGAGAATGAAATAAGTCAGTGAAGAAGCAAAAGACACAATGGGCACACTTGTTAATATTTACAAGAAAAGGATAAAATTTAATGGTGACAATAAACAAACTGATCAAAAAAAATTTTTTGGTTGAGGTGTTGACATGTCACCAAAAAAAAAATAAACAAGTGCAGATGGTATGGGTAAGTATGCGAGTAGTTACACCTATATCAACAGGAAATCAAAATTGCTAGAGATAGTCTATTGAAACTGTCCAATCATCCAGGCAGTATCAAATGCTAGCTGATAAGGACCTGAGAGAGAGCCTCAGAATTACAAAACTCAGCTTACCAAAGGAGGTGCAAACTCCAGGCCACATAAACACCCGCGGAGACGTTCACTGCAGCTTCATATTGCAATTGTCAAAATGTGAGAGAAACATTTGACATTTGTCAAAACCTACAAAATGCACAGCACCGGAATGCACCCTAACATACAGCGTGACAGTCTCTGGGTGACTGACAGGCAGACCCACATATTATACACGCACCCTGGATCCTGCAGACAGAGACTCAGCAAGCTGGGGAGACATGACCAGGGGTAAACTGAGGGCAGAGAGGCCGGAGGCTCTGGCAGAAATGCTTCCCTAGGAACCAGAAGCCAAGATTCTCCCTGAAAGTCTGTAAATGACTGGGCTGAAGAAGGTCTGGAGGCCGCCCTCCCTGCCACTGTATAGGCAAATGACAATATGGGCACATGGGAAGAATGCTAAACACGGCACAGCCTCCCTCATGGACACAAGCACTACTGTCAGGCAAGAACTATGAGGACAGCCAGGTCCCAGGGAACAAGAGAACATCCAGACGCTAAGGTGAGCAGAAACAGCATGTGTGCCTTCCATGTGTGCTGTGCAGGGCCTTCAGAAGCAAGAAGCCCCACATGGAACGTACAATCCTCAGCAGGTGGGGTCTCAGACAGAAGGCTGGGTCCACATAGATTTCCTCTCAACAGGGCAGACATTCACACTCAGCCTGCTTGAATCAGGGAGACTAGCATTCTCTGAACTTCAGAACACACTGCAAGGGAAAGCATGGAGACAGCTGGAGGAATCCATGTCAGTGAGAACTATCTAGTGAGATATTTCCTCTTCCCTCTATCCATCCATCCATCCATCCATCTACCTACCTACCTATCATCTATCTATGTATCTATTTCTACTCCTGTATTTCAATTGCTTGCTTGCTTTATTTTACCTTACATCTTCTCTAACTAGGATTTATAACTGTCATTTTTTTTTTTTATTCTGACCCATTCTAGACTTTGTCTGTTGTTTTTCATTCATGTTGTGGTGACTCCCAACCATAAAGTTATTTTCATTACTACCTCATAACTATAGTTCTGCTACTGTTGTGAATCATAAGATAGAGATTTTGGAGACAGAGGTTTGCTGGAGGGGTCGAGACCCACAGGCTGAGAACCACTGCTCTAATGCCCACGGTGCCTCTTCAGTGGACTTCCATTCCTCCTCTCCCTAGTCCCTCGTGCTTCTGCTTCCTCCTGATACCCTTAGGTTTGAAACATCTATGAGCTACATCTTCTCTGAGCAGTGCCCTGGTGCTGCTGACTCTCAGGCCCACTGGAACAGAAGTGAAGTGCACACGTGTCCTCCAGTACAAGGAAGCTCTGGATCTGTGTATGTCAGTGCAGGCAATGCCCACAGCGCAGTAATGCAGAACACGTGCTCAGTCAGAATGTGCCACAGAAAACACTGAAAGGGGTAGAAATGGAGAATAAAATAAAACAGGGGACACATCCATCCCAACAGACGTGCAACACATACACATATACACACACACACATACATGCATACACACCACACACATACATATACATACACACACATACACCACACAGACACATGCACACATATACACACACAGGCACATACACACACACAGACACACATACAAACACACACACATATACACACCCTACACACATATACCTACCACACATACACACATACAAACACATGCATACACCCAAATATACACACATACACATACATATACATACACACATTCATACACACACACATGCACATCACACACATATACATACACACACACACACATAAAACACAACACAAACAACTATGACACCTATATAAGCTCCCAGTCCTGGAAACCATAGAGAGGACTGCTAAAATACACAGACCTTGGTGCCTTACTTTTTTTCTTTTACAGAAAAAAATGCCGAATTTTAATTGTATTATATTTTATCAGTTCATATTTTTTTGCTGTTTTGAATTTATAATGTCCTCATGTTTTTATCTGTTAGGATGCCTTACTTCTTAAACAGTTCAGTGACCACACAGAAGACTCACATGAGCAAATGAATGAAGCGAGAAAATCAATACACGACCTAGATAAGAGAAATGATTAAAAGGTAAGCAAATGGAGGATTTTTTAAAGGAAGAATTCAGCAAGGAACCTGACATTCTGAAAAAGCACAAGGAGGAGACATTGGCAGTGAGCCTATGAACCAGCTGAAAGGGACAGGGGGACGCTCGCCCTCAAATGACAAGACTGCTTTGGATCTCCTGGGCCTTTGTGTTCCTGCATGAGATTTAAGATTATTTTTTTCAATTTCCGTGAAGAATTGCATCAGGATTTTGACGAGTTCACAGATGCTGTAACTTGCTTGTAGAACGGTCCTTGGCACAGTACCCAGTGTGTGAACCCATGAACATGGAAGAAGTTTTCATCATCCGGTATCTGCTTCAATCTCTTTCCTCAGGGTCTTAAAATGTCCATTTTGTTCTCCTTTTACTGAAAATCAACTTTTTTGCTTCCATAATCAATCCTGATCATGGTTACCCTCTCTCTGCTCCACCCAGGTCCTCCCTTCTCCCCACCCCACCCCCAGTCAGATCCACCCCCTTTCTGCCTTATTAGGAAAAAAAAAAAAACATGGCTAAGGGGTAATAAAAAATAAAATGAAATCTAACACCCTGTAACTAGGCAAAGCAAACACGCAGAAGGAACAGAGCCCAAGAGAAGACATAAGAAACAGAGACACCATCTGTTGAAAAGGCTATCTTTTTTCCACTGGATGTTTTCAGCTCCTTTGTCGAAGATCAATTGGCCATAGATGTGTGGGTTCAATTCTGGGTCTTCGATCCTATTCCATTGATCCGCTTCCCTGTCACTGAACCAATACCATGCAGTTTTTAATACCACTGCTCTGTAATATTGCTTGAGGTCCGGGATATTGATTCCCCCAGAAGTTCTTTTGCTGTTGATGATAGTTTTAGCTATCCTGGGATTTTGTTATTCCAGATGAATTTGAGAATTGCTCTTTCTAGCTCTATGAAGAACTGAGTTGGGATTTTGATGGGGATTGCATTGAATCTGTATATTGCTTTGGGCAAGATTGCCATTTTGACTATATTAGTCCTGCCAACCCACGAGCATGGAAGATTTTCCCATTTTCTGATGTCTTCTTCAATTTCCCTCTTCAGAGACCTGACGTTTTTGTCGTATAAATCTTTCACATGTTTGGTTAGCGTCACTCCAAGATACTTTATATCATTTGTGGCTATTGTGAAGGGTGTCATTTCCCTAATTTCTTTCTCGGCCTGCTTATCCTTCACGTATAGGAAGGCTACTGATTTACTTGAGTTGATTTTATAGCCAGCCACTTTGCTGAAGTTGTTTATCAGTTGCAGGAGTTCTCTGGTGGAGGTTTTTGGGTCACTTAAGTAAACTATCATATCATCTGCAAATAGTGATAGTTTGACTTCTTCCTTTCTGATTTGTATCCCTTTGACTTCCCTCTGTTGTCGAATTGCTCTAGCTAGTACCTCAAGTACTATATTGAAGAGATATGGTGAGAGGGGACAGCCTTGTCTAGTCCCTGATTTTAGAGGGATTGCTTCGAGTTTTTCTCCGTTTACCTTGATGTTGGCTACGGGTCTGCTGTATATTGTTTTTACTATGTTTAGATATGGGCCTTGAATTCCTGTTCTTTCTAGGACCTTTAGCATGAAAGGATGCTGAATTTTGTCAAATGCTTTTTCAGCATCCAATGAGATGACCATGTGGTTTTTTTCTTTGAGTTTGTTTATGTAGTGGAGTACGTTGATGGATTTCCGTATATTGAACCATCCCTGCATCCCTGGGATGAAGCCAACTTGATCATGGTGAATGATCATTTTGATGTGTTCTTGGATTCGGTTGGCAAGTATTTTGTTTAGTATTTTTGCATCGATATTCATAAGAGAAATTGGCCTGTAGTTCTCTTTCTTAGTTGGATCTTTGTGTGGTTTTGGTATCAGGGTAATTGTGGCTTCATAGAATGAGTTGGGTAGTGTTCCTTCTGTTTCTATTTTGTGGAATAATTTGAAGAGTATCGGTATCAGGACTTCTTTGAAGGTCTGATAGAATTCTGCACTAAAACCGTCTGGTCCTGTGCTCTTTTTGGTTGGAAGACTGTCTATGACCCCTTCTATTTCTTTGGGGGTTATGGGTCTGTTTAGACGATCTATTTGATCCTGGTTTAATTTTGGTATTTGGTAACTGTCGAGGAAATTGTCCATTTCCTCCAGATTCTCCAGTTGTGTTGAGTATAGGTTTTTGTAGTAGGATCTGATGATTTTTTGAATTTCCTCAGTTTCTGTTGTTATATCTCCCTTTTCATTTCTAATTTTGTTAATTTGAATACTGTCTCTGTGCCCTCAGATGGTGCTGGCTCAACTGGAGGTCAACATGCAGAAGAATGAGAATTGATCCACTCTTATCTCCTTGCACTAAACTCAACTCCAAGTGGATCAAGGATCTCCACATAAAACCAGACACACTAAAACTAATAGAAAAGAAACTGGGGAAGACCCTTGAAGACATCGGCTCAGGGGAAAAATTCCTGAACAGAACACCAATTGCTTATACTCTAAGAACAAGAATAGACAAATGGGACCTCATAAAACTACAAAGTTTCTGTAAGGCAAAAGACACTGTCAAAAGGATAAATCGGCAACCAACAAATTGGGAAAAAATCTTCACCAACCCCACATCCGACAGAGGGCTAATCTCCAATGTATACAAAGAACTCAAGAGGTTAGACCCCAGAAAACCAAATAACCCTATCCAAAAATGGGGTACAGAGCTAAACAGAGACTTTTCACCTGAAGAAATTCGGATGGCTGAGAAACACCTTAAAAAATGTTCAACATCACTAGTCATTAGGGAAATGCAAATTAAAACAACCCTGAGATTTCACCTCACACCAGTCAGAATGGCTAAGATTAAAAACTCAGAAGACATCAGGTGTTGGCGAGGATGTGGAGAAAGAGGAACACTCCTCCACTGCTGGTGGGAATGCAAGCTGGTACAACCACTCTGGAAATCAGTATGGCGGTTCCTCAGAAAACTGGGCGTGATACTTCCGGAGGACCCAGCCATACCACTCCTGGGAATATACCCAGAAGATTCCCCAGCATGCAATAAGGATACATGCTCCACTATGTTCATAGCAGCCTTATATATAATAGCCAGAAGCTGGAAAGAACCCAGATGTCCCTCAACAGAGGAATGGATACAAAAAATGTGGTATATATACACAATGGAGTACTATTCAGCCATTAGAAACAATGAATTCATGAAATTCTTAGAGAAATGGATGGAGCTGGAGAACGTCATACTAAGTGAGGTGACCCAGTCTCAAAAGAATACCCATGGTATACAGTCACTGATAAGTGGATATTAGCCTAGAAGCTTGGAACACCAAAGACACAAATCACATATCAAGTGATGTCTCACAAGAAGAAAGGAGTGGACACTGGTGCTAGAATGGACCAAAACATCATTGTGGGAGAGTACAAGAACAGTAAAGTGGGAGAGGGTGGATGCGGGAGCAGGGGGAGGGAAAAGGACATGTGGGACCTTTGGGGGTGGGGAACCAGAAAAAGGGAAATGAATTGTAAATATAGAATATATACAATAAAAAAAAAAAAGAAGAAGAAAAAGAAGAAAAAAACCCACAGGAAAAAAAAGAAAGAAAGAAAGAGACACACGTGTGCACACACGCGGACCTCCCGCAAAAACACTCAACTGGAAGCCATAACGTATATGCAAAGCATATGAAGGGTGAAAAGAGAGAAGAACATATATATTAAAATAAAATATAAATTAAAGAGACAAAAAAGAAAAACCCCTGACATGACATCATGAAACAAGGAACCTGCACAGCCGCCACTGAGTTCTGTTGGCCACCTGCTGCTGGCCGTGCAGCCTGCACTCAAGAGTTCCTTGTTTCCCCAGTGAGACGCCTTTGAAGAGAACTAAGCTTTTCATTGACAAGTGGTTAACAACTGGAGATGGCTTTAGAGCTGCTGCTTCTCTGATCAGCGGCTACCTAATACCGTCTGTAGAAAACTGGCTCTCACCAGTTATGGTACTGACTGAAAGATGGTTCTTCTACATGTTCATGCCTAAGCCTGGTACAGAGACAGAACCACACATGGTGACACAACTTTATTGTCATCAAAACAACAAGAACAACATCATCAACAACAAACTCAATTGGGGATTGACTTCTGAACCAGAGAGGGGGCATGTATGTGCCTCTGCTTTCAGCGATGGCTCCATTCGGGACACACCCTGGCAGGCCCCGTGAACGCTGCCTCAGTCTCTGAGAGTTCATGCACATGGATCATGTTCATTTAGAGGACCTTGTTTCCTTGGTGTCTTCTTTCCCTCTACACTTAAGGTTTTCATTTTACGAGTCTTTCACTTCCTTGGTTACATTTTTCCCAAGACATTTTTCAAGGCTATTGTTAATGCGATCGTTCACAATAGCCAGGAAGTGGAAACAACCTAGATGTCCATCAACTAGTGAACAGGCATTGAAAATATGGCATATTTACATAAGAGAAATATTAAGCTAAGAAAAAAAATTAAGAAAAATGAAATTCTGACATTCACAGGTAAATAGATGGAAGTGGGGAGAAAAAAAAAAAAAACTCATTCTTGAGTGAGGTAGCCCAGACTCAGGAAGATAAAGATGACATATTCTCCCTTATTTGAGACTGTTAGCTTTGAATCTTCCCATATGTGTGCTCCATTTTGAATACCCATAGAGGTCAGGAAAATCACAAGGGCCTGGGCTTTCGAGGGAAGGGAGTTAGAATGTAGTGTCTTAAAGGCTTAAAGGGGAATAATGGAACAGGACTCAGGAGGTGAATTTAGGGCCAGGGAGGGGAGGAACTGTAGGGAGGAAAAGAGGACACTACACATTTTTTAAAGTCACAAGGTAACCTACTACTGTAGAAACTGCTCAATGCACTCATGCACATACACACACACACACACACTCTTAAGATGAAGCTACCCTGTAACTAGGTGACAATGTCTCCACTAGACACCACAGGCTAACAAATAAAAAGCACATTGACAGGCATGGGTTACTTTTTTGGAGTTGTTAACAACTGAGGTCCCACAGACCCTCAAATATAAGGTATTGCCAGTGCTTGTGGTCATCCTCCAGTACTGAGGGTAAGACTTTACTGTTAGAGATGACAAAATACTTGAGTCAAGAAACATGGAGAAATTAAGTTTCATACCTACTGGCTAGCTTTCACAGTTCTGGAAAGTGTTGTACATACTGCTGGAGAATAAAAGCAAGCATCAATAAAAGCAAGCATCAGTGGTACCCAACCATCAACACCGTGTGCTACTATAACAGCTGGCCTTGCAAAGACATGCCCAACGGTGGCATGAACATCATGAAAGTAACCAACCACACTGGGATTGGATTTAAGACCCAGTCCATAAATAAAACTCCTATAGAGCACCATTATCAAAACCAAGATCCTATGTCTAGATGGGTCATAGGTCCTAGGGGAGAACCTGCTATTATTCTTCTAAATGGACTGGTATTAAACTGAATCCTAAAGATTTCAGAGATTTATGTATCTTTCAACAAGTGTTGAAGAAACTTTGATTTGTAGTAGACAGGGATTAATATAGAGACCCAACTGGTCAAAGTTCAGAGAATGAGAGACTGAAGAACTCCCATATTTAAGTGGAACATCTATATCAAATTAAGTGGAACCTCTTTATAACACTCAAGGTTCAGGGATAATCATGCAGGAGGAAGAGTGTAGGAACCAGAGTGAGTACATGACTCTAAGGAACAGTATCTTCCACATACCACAGAGTAACTGTACACACACTCAGGAACTCACAGTGGTTGCTATAAGCACACACAAAACTCGTGCACACCCACACCAGTCAGAATTCCAACCATGGTAAGTCAAACCACTCTACAATGGAAGGCCACACAACCAAACTATGGGCAGAGCAACAGGACCCAAGGGGTGTTTAAAAAACAAATAAGTGAATTAGGACAAAAAGGATACAGAGTTGGGTGGGTAGGGAAGGGGGTTGGATCTGAGAGGAAATGAAGGAGGGGTGAATACGATCAAAGTTCACTATACAAAAATTCCCAAATTCACTTTATATCCTGATTGATGCTCCCAGTCCCCACTTCACATAGTCCCTTCCCCATCCCTCCTTCCCCTTCTCCTCTAAGAGGATGGAGGCCCCCCCAGGTATCCTCCTACACAGCACATCAAGTCTCTAGAGCTAGGTTCCTCCTCTCCCACTGTAGCCAGACATGGCAACACAACTAGAAGAACACATCCCACACACAAGCAACAGCTTTAGTGATGGCCCCTGCTCCAATCATTGGAGAACCCACATGAAAACCTATATAGGTATAAGGGGGAGCTAGGTCCAGTCGATGTATGCACTTTAGTCAGTGCTTCCAACGTATATTGTGTGTGTGTGTATGTGTGCGTGTATGTATATACATACATATATTATACAACAATATAGTAAATATAATAATAAAATTGTACTAGCTGGTTCTGTGTCAACTTGACACATGCTGGAGTTATCACAGAGAAAGGATCCCTTGATGAAATGCCTCCATGAGATCCAGCTGTAAGGCATTTTCTCATTTTGTGATCAAGGGTGGGAGGGCCCATTCCATTGTGGGTGGTCCTGGGTTCTATAAAAAAGCAAGCTGAGCAAGCCAGGGGGAGCAAGCCAGTAAGGAACATCCCTCCATGGCCTCTGCATCAGCTCCTGTATCCTGACCTGCTTGAGTTCCAGTCCTGACTTTTTTTGGTGATGAACAGCAATGTGGAAGTGTCAGCTGAATAAACCCTTTCCTCCCCAAATTGCTTTTGGTCTTGGTGTTTGTGCAGGAATAGAAACCCTAAGACAAAAATATTTTAAAATATTTCTTAGTTAAAGAAATATTTCTTAGTTAAAGAAATATGACTAGAAACAATATCAAGAACACAGCTGAGGTAATATATTCAGATAAATATAAAGAAAAGAATAAATAGGCATTCCCTAAACACCCAAGAACTGTGGAATTCAAGAATTTATGATGAAGAAAATAATGCTGGTTTTGCACCAAGGAGACTCCACAGCCTTCTATGATCAGTGGAGCAGCTGGGATGGAAGTCTTTCTGCAGCCAGGAGACTCCAGGCCCTCTGTGCATAGCCCACCAGGAGGGAGTTATCTCCCAGCAGGCTTTCACTTCTGAGCACAGAGGTGAGATCTCAACTTTCTCTCTGGGAGACCTAGCTAGGAGCACACAGGGCCTAAGATCAGTGGAGCAGCTGGGTCAGAAGTTTTCCTGCCCACAGCCATTTGCCCCAGGAAGCCAGGAGACTCCACAGCCTTCTGTGCATAGCCTGCCAGGAGAGAGAGATTCCCCCAGCAGTGCTTTCACTTTTGAGCTCAGAGGAGTAAGGATACTGGCTTACAGGCCCACAGGAGGAACAAACTCCAGCCAGAGACAACAATACCAACTAGCACCAGATGGCGAAAGGCAAGCACAAGAACCCTACCCACAGAAACCAAGGCCACATGGCAATATCAGAACCCAGTTCTCCCACCACAGCAAGTCCCAGATACCCCAACACACCAGGAAAGCAAGGTAAAAGCCCTTAAAGAGGAAACACAAAAATTGCTTAAAGAAGTACAGGAGATCATGGGTCAACAGGCAGAAGCCCTTAAAGAAGAAACACAAAAATCCCTTAAAGAATTACAGGAAAATACAAACAATCAAGTGACGGAACTGAACAAAATTATCCAGGATCTAAAAGTGGAAGTAGAAACAATAAAGAAATCACAAAGCGAGGCATCTCTGGAGATAGAAAACCTTGGAAAGAATTCAGGAGTCATAGATGTAAGCATCAACAACAGAATACAAGAGACAGAAGAAAGAACCTCAGGTGCTGAAGATAGAAAACATTGACTCAACAAAGAATGAACAAAGTCAAAGAAAATGCAAAAGCTGTCAACTCAAAACATCCAGGAACTCCAGGACACAATGAGACCAAACCGAAGGATTATATGAGAAGACCAAACCTAAGGATTATAGGTATAGAAGAGAATGAGGATTTACATCTTAAAGGCCCAGTAAATATCAACAAAATTATAGAAGAAAACTTCTCTAACCTAGAGAAAGAGATGCCCATGAACATACAAGAAGCCTTCAGAACTCCAAACAGACTGGACCAGAACAGAAAATCCTCCCGGCACATAATAATCAAAACACCAAATTCACTAAACAAAGAAAGAATATTAAAAGCAGTAAGGGAAAAAGGGCAAGTAACTTATAAAGGCTGACCTATCAGAATCACACAAGACTTCTCACCAGAGACGATGAAAGCTAGAAGATCCTGGGCAGACTTCATACAAACCCTAAGAGAACACAAATGCCAGCCCATGCTACTATACTCAGCAAAACTCTCAATCATCATAGAGGGAGAAACCAAGATATTCCATGATAAAACCAAATTTGCACAATATCTGTCCACAAATCCAGCCCTACAAAGGATAATTGATGGAAAATGCCAACACAAGGAAACACAACACCCTAGAAAAAGCAAGAAAGTAATCTTCCAACAAACCCAAAAGAAGATACCCACACAAACATAAAAATAACATAAAAAAATTAACAGGAAACAATGATCACTATTCCTTAATATCTCTTAACAACAATGGACTCAACTCCCCAATAAAAAGACATAGACTAACGAAATATTTCTCATGTAAATCTTCAATTTTATCAGAAAATGTTTGTAATTCCCCTTTTAATTAATTTAGTAATTTCTTTTATGTCTACCACTTTATCTGCATTATTTTTCATAATCTTCAATTTTAATATCTTTCTATATACTTCCTCCATTTTATCAGAAATGTTTTCAATGTAAATCTTTGATTTGATTACAAATGTTTCTAATTCCATGTTCAATTAATTTAGAAAGAGTTTTTACATCAACCATTTTTTTATGTAAAATTTGCCACGAAATAGTCAATTTTAACGTGTTTGTCTCTTTATTTCTTGAATTTTACCAGAAATATTTTCCATGTAAATCTTCAATGTTATCTGAAAATGTTTATAATTCCACCTTCAATCAACTTAGAATTATCTTTATGACTATTATTTTATCTATATAATTTCCATGATAATCTTTAATTTTAACATGTTTTTCTATATATTTCTGCAATTTTATCAGAAATAGTTTCCATGTAAATCTTCAAGTTTATCAGAAAATGTTTATAATTCCACCTTCAATCAACTTAGAATTATCTTTATGACTATATTTTATCTACATAATTTCCATGATAATCTTTAATTTTAACATGTTTTTCTATATATTTCTGCAATTTTATCAGAAATAGTTTCCATGTAAATCTTCAAGTTTATCAGAAAATGTTTATAATTCCACCTTCAATCAACTTAGAATTATCTTTATGACTATATTTTATCTACATAATTTCCATAATCTTTAATTTTAACATGTTTTTCTATATATTTCTGCAATTTTATCAGAAATAGTTTCCATGTAAATCTTCAAGTTTATCAGAAAATGTTTATAATTCCACTTTTAATCAACTTAGGAATACTTTCATGCCTACCATTATTAAAAAAATTTCCATGATAAAAAAAGAAAATAATGCTAATAAAAACATAAGTTACAGAGAATCTAGTCAATAAAATTACAGCAGAAAAAAATCCAAATAGAGAAAAAGTGTCATCCAAGGTGAGGGGCATTTAGAACCGCTCTGCAAAGTATCAGTCAGAGTGTCAAAAATACAAAGCTAGATATCAAAATCTCTGAGGAAAAACATGAGCTTAACTACAAAGGCAAAAATATGTAATGTCAGATGTCTCATTAGCAATTCTAAAGTCCAGGAAAGCATGGAATGACTTATGTCAAGCCCTGAACATAAATAACTGTCAAGACACTATTGCTGGCTCCTGAAAGTTATCTTTTAAAAATGATGGGGAAATAAGGATAATATGTGGTATACATAAGCTAAGGCAATTCACAACAATGAAGTCAGCTCTGCTGAAATACTCCAAGGAATACTAAACAAAGAAGTGGGAGAGAAAAAAGTAGTCTCAATCACAAAAGCATATGAAAGAAAAAAATTCATGAAAAGCATAAAAAACCAAACGAAAAGAAGTAACGGATCCATTGTGCCCAATTCAGCAAGCAGCAAAAGTCTAGCGCAGATGCTGGTAAAAATGCAAGGGCAAAGGAGCCCTTACTCGCTGCCATCTAGAATGTAGACTGGAGCAGCCACTGTGGAGATCAGGGACACTACAACGGCCATGTGACCAGCGTGACCAACTCCTCCATGTGCCCAAAATAAGTCAGCACATCACAGAGATGCTTGCACATCCACGTTTATTGCTGAATCCTTTTTTTATTTTTTTATTAAATATATTCTTCATTTACATCTCAAATGTTATACCCTTTCCTGGTTTCTCCCCCTCCCAAAAAACCTCCAACCCATCCTCCCACCCCCCTGCCTCCAAGAAGATGTCCCTCCACCCAACCCACTCTCACCAACCCTCCCCCCCCCCGGGTGATTTCCCCATGCTGGGGCATCTATCAAGCCTTCATAGGACCAAGGACCTCTCCTCCCACTGATGTCCACAAGGCATTCATCTGTCACAATTGTGGCTGGAACCAGGTGTACCCCTTGGTTGATGACTTAGTCCCTTGGAGCCCTGGGGCACCTGGTTAGCCAACATCGTCATTGTTCCCATGGGGCTGCAAACCCCTTCAGCTCCTCCAGTCCTCCCTCCAACTCCTCCATTGCGGACCCCCGTGCTCAGTCCAATGGTTGGCTGCTAGCATCTGCCTCTGTGTCTGTAAGGCTCTGGCAGGGCCCCTCCAGAGACAGCCATAACAGGATCCTTTCAGCAAGCACATCTTGTTATCTATAATAGTGTTGGGGTTTGGTGACTGTTTATAGGATGAATCCCCAGGTAGGGCAGTCTCTGGGTGGCCTTTCCTTTAGTCTCTGCCCACATTTTGTCTCCATAATTGCTCCTGTGAGTATTTTGTTCCCTTTGGTCTTCCTTCTTCTTGAGCTTTGTGTGGTCTATGAGTTGTACCTTGTCCAGAAGATGCTCCAAAATGTAATAAGTACACATGTTCCACTATGTTCATACCAGTCTTATTTATAATAGCCAGAATCTGGAAAGAACCCAGATGTTCTTCAACAGAGGAATGGATACAGAAAATGTGTTATATTTACACAATGGAGTACTACTCAGCTATTAAAATAATGACTTCATGAAATTCCTAGGCAAATGGATGGAACTACAAAATGTCATCCTGAGTGTGGTAACTCAGTCACAAAAGAACACACATGGTATACACTCACTGATAAGTGGATATTAGCCCACAAGCTGAATCATTCAGAAATGGAACCAGACTAGTTGTCCATGAATGGATGAACAAAGAAGAAAATGTGATGCACTTTCCTTGAGTTTTATCCAGCAGTAAAGAAAAACTGAACTCAAGATATTTACAGCAGGAGAAAGGACAGAACTGAGCCTCATAGTTTTAAGTGAAATATGTGATAGTTAAGGTGGTGTTTGTGTGGATGTGTGAGCAAGTATGCCCGTGAGTATATGTGGCTGTGTGTGTAAGTACATGTGTGTGAGCGTGTGTATGCATATTAATGAGGCTATGTGAGTGTTCTGTGAACGTGTTAGTCTACAAGATTAGTTATGCATGAATCCGTATATGTGAGAGAGAGTGGTGGTGATACTGTGTGTGAGTATGTGGGCATGTAAACGTGTTATGTGAGCGTGAAGGATAAGATACAAGATACTGAACACTCGAAAACAAGCCTGAACTCAGAGAAAACAGACACTATCCACACGGCAGAGGTCACGGGAAGGACAGTGCACCTCACCCCATGTCCCCAGCTAGTTAAAAATAATAAGAGGATAAATAAACAGGTAAAACCATGCCTCCACCTAAAAATCTAGAAAAATAATCACAGAATAGCAAGGGAAGGGAAGGTGTGATAAAAACAGAAATCAAATGGGAAAAGATACACAACAGAACAGCAACGACACTAACAGCAAAAATGCCCGAGGTTCTGGCCAGCCTCACATGGGAGGCTCACTGGGGGTAGGGGAGAGGGAAAGGTGTCAGTAATACCCGCCACCATCAGATTGCTTGACTTTAATTAAACCTAAAAGGCACTACCAAAGCCATAGCAATAAAATGGAGAACAAGCAATTTTAAAAGATGTGAAGATCAGCTGCCCCCAGATGCCTTGAGAAACACAGTGATCGATCCCTAAGTTTAAAAACTAAGATAAGGGTCTAGATAAACAAGCTCTTCCTGAGGTGTCTTGAGAATAAACAAGAAATCTGAGAATCCTAGAGCCTTGCACCTATAGAATCTATACTTTTACATCCTCCTAAACACCAGGCCCATGTGGTTTCAATAACAAATTCTATCACATTTAAAGTGCCTCTTTAAAAGCCCAACTGTACAAAAATGATTCCACAGTAAGCAGAATGCCACTGTACTTGTCATTCTGTGCGTCTGGCATAAACCTAAGAGCAAATCCTAACAAAGCAACAGCAGAAGCAGAGGCTAAAATGCTGAAAGAAAATGACTTGAGAGATCTAAATCAAAGCATGCCAGATACGATGTATCATTCTTAAATTGGTTCAAGCAGAGCCATGTCCCCCAAAAGCAAATTCAAGATCAGAAGATATAGTACCATTCCCAACAGTAACAGGCTGAAAGACTGCATAATTTCCATTGAGGAAGCAAAAGCATTTTGGGGAATTCAGTGCCCATTCGTGACACATTTGGAGAACACGGCAACTGAAAAGGAAGAGGATTTTCAGATATGGTAAACGACAAACAAATAATGCTCTGTTGATGAGAAACCAATGCATAGGTGTCCACAAACGATCCTCTTTTCAATAATATAAGAAAAACAAACAAGTTAAGGATTAGATTCCCCATGTAGCACAGACAGAGCCGTGCCTGGCTTCAGACACAGGCAGAAGTCTGGAGTCTGCACCCGCTCCAGTCCCGACCCTGGGAGCCGCTCTGCAGGAGCATTCGTCTCTGCCTCTAGCTCTGCCCAGCTGGGGATAATGGACAGGAGGAAGCAGGGCTAGACACTCACTCTGCTTCTCTCCCTGAAAGTCAGCAAGTCTGAACAGCTTTTTACAAATTCAGACGTGTCACTGACACAGGCTAGACCTACAGCCCATCCTGCAACACCTTCCTCCTCAGACCACGGACAAGCTGGGCTACTTGCTGCTTCTTTCAGTCATCCAGAGTCTCCCCGGAGTCCCCTCAGAAACCACCTACTTCCCCACAAGAGCTACCCTCTAGCCACAAAGTAAGACATGAGCAAGCCATTGCTTCTAGGAACCTCCATTCACAGGCAGGAAAGATGTAGGAAAAAATGTCTATTGTAGCTCATAAATGTTGCACAACTGGAACCCTCAATATTAAGGATTCCTAAAAGCCACCAGCGAAAAGATAGCTAAGTAGAAAAATAAACAAGGTGTTCATAATCACCATGGTTAAGGCTATGGGCAAATGACTCCAAGTCAACAAACATATCACACTGATACTTGCACATCAGTATTTATCAAAACACCAGTCACAATAAATAATGGAACCAACCTACGTGTCCAGTAATAGAGGGACAGATGAGGAAAAAGTATCCATCACACACAATGAATGTTTTTTAGCCACAGAGAAGAATGGCATTATGTTGTTAGCAGGAAAAGAGATGCAAAAGAGAGATAATCATATAAAGCAAATTAAGACAAATGTCATATTTTTTTCTCATTTGTGGTTCCCATATATGGTTACACTGACTCATGCATTGGACATCAAAATCAAAAGGAAGTGGCCAGGGAACACAAGGGGAATAGTAAGAATACAGGTACAGCGTACACCTGCATGAAAATGTCCTTATGCACCATCGTGCCATATATAATAAAGAGGGTAATTACATTAGCAAAGCTGTCGCTATTTCCTAGACATCTGAATTGGACCTTGGTACCCTTCCAGGTACCTGAGCTTCCTCTGTCATTATTTATGGCAACTTCATCTCTTAAAGTGAGAAGTCCATTAAAAAAAATAGCTATGGCCAGAAATTCATACCTGGGGGACCAGGGGCCGAGAGACAGGCAGGCAGGCAGAGAGATAGACAGATGAGGAAACAGAGAAGAAAACTCATGGGAGCCCTGAGCATGGGGGCACTGGGGATGTTTTGAATGTTCATGGAGCCA
Source organism: Apodemus agrarius (assembly GCA_964023405.1). Lineage (NCBI taxonomy): Eukaryota > Metazoa > Chordata > Mammalia > Rodentia > Muridae > Apodemus > Apodemus agrarius. The sequence continues at coordinate 9,723,785 of OZ030023.1, read as the reverse complement.
GCAATGGGGAATAACTCTGTTCAACTGGGATCCCTAATAAGTGGGGCACATGTGTATATATCAGGAGCACAGCACTGAACACACCAAATACAGGGAAGCAGTATGGGTCCATTCATACAGGACCAAATATTTGTGCAATTAATTTATTCATTGAATGAAAATGCTTTTAGTACATCTAATTTTTAAGCAAAGAAGATACCTATAAGAGGCTTAAAAGATAATGAGGGGCCAGAGAAAGTTCAAATAAATAAAGTCATGAAGTCTTACTTCTTGCTTAAATCACACTCTTTACCATATATGCTGGCTAGTTCTATGTCAACTTTACACAAGCTGGAGACATCAGAGAGGGAGTCTCAATTGAGAAAATGCCTCCATGAGATCCAGCTGTAAAGCATACTATTAGTTAGTGTTCAATGGGAGAGGGCACAGCCCACTGTGGGTGGCGCCATCCCTGGGCTGGTGATCTTGGGTTCTATAAGCAAGCAAGCCGAGCAAGCCAGTGAGCAGCACCCTTCCACACTCTCTGCATCAGCTCCTGCCTCCAGGTTCCTGCCCTGTTTCAGTTCCTGTTATGATTATGATTGCCATCATAAGAAAGCATTAAATGTAAAGACAGACAAAAAGAAAGAAAGAGCAGGTAATAAGCATCTCTAAAGCTGAAAATGAGGAGAAGAGTAAAAGTCCCAGCAAACACAGCTGAAGAAAAGTTGGCTGAAATTTCCTGAAGGATGACCACCACACCATGTGCCAGAGAAAGGATCCCAGAAATATAAGCTCTGAGGCACAGAGCCACTAAAACACTGAGTTAGTGAGCGCAAGAAAGGCCTGTGGGCATCTGGACAATGCAAGCCCTAGCTTTCCCCTGGGGAGTGTCTAGAGACAAGACCACTCTAGGTACAGGCTTTTGTGCCCTTGAAGAGCCGTGCCCATGAACAAAGCCAGGATCTTCAGACACACACAGGACAGGATGTGATGGTATAAATGTGTCACAGATAAGTAACACTGTCAAAAGGACTCAGAACAAAGAGAAGAGGTCACACGTGCTGGTGATAGAGACCCTGAGGCTCAGTGTGGTTAAAAACCACAGCAGTCAGAAATGCAGCACCTATGTTGAACCATGAGTCTGTAAGAGTCCTAGGAGAGCAAGTGTCAGTTCCATAGTTGAGGCTAGCTCTAAATTCACAAGCCTCCTGTGTCAGCTTCTGGGTGCTAGTACTACAGGCGTGTGCCACTCTGCCCAGCTAGACTGTTTTCAATGTACTGGTAATCTTTTGGACGTGCTTAAGAATTATAACCAGATAAATGTTTTGGGTTTGTTTTTTTTGTTTTTTGTTTTTTGTTTTTTGGTGTTTTCTTTCTTTTTTATTTTCTGTATTCTTTGTTTACATTCCAAATGATGTTCTCTTTCCCGGCTCCCCCCTTCCCCTAAGTCCCATAAGTCCTCTTCCCTCCGCCAGTTCTCTTAATCAGCCCCCTCCCACTCCTCTGTCCTGGCAATCCCCTACAATGCTGCATCAAGCCTTTCCAGGACCTGGGCCCTCTCCTTCCTTCTTCTTGGGAATGATTTGATATGGGGGTTGTGTTTTGGGTATTCTGTACTTCTGGGCTAATATCCACTTATCAGTGATTGCATTCCATGTGTATTCTTTTGTGAATGAGTTACCTCACTTAGTATAATATTTTCCAGTTTCAACCATTTGCCTAAAAATTTCATAAATTCATTGTTTATAATTGCTGAGTAGTATTCCATTGTGTAAATATACCACATTTTCTGTATCCATTCCTCCATTGAGGGACATCTGGGTTCTTTCCAGCTTCTGGCTATAATAAATAAGGCTGCTATGAACATAGTGAAGCATGGCTTTCCTGTGTGATCATACACCTCACCATAAATCTTACCTGTCAAGTTATAAAGCACAGGCAAACCTGGCTGTACCTTGACACGTAACTGGAATCAATAGGTATAAGCACATTGGTCACAATGGTGACTCATTGCAACGTGGGAAATGCCTCCCACCATTCAGACCTGCTCAGTAGGATGTGTGGTTATGTCTCTCAACACAGCTCACCACACACAGGACACAGAGACAGAGCAGTGCAGGCGTGTAGAGCAGATACAGGAGTGTGTGTGTGTGTGTGTGTGTGTGTGTGTGTGTAGGCCAGAGGCCAGGGAACATGGAGCAAGAGACAGATGTGTTGTCAAGAGCCTAAAGGATGCTTCGATGAAGCGGAGTTCATGCCTCAGACCCTGGAGTGATGAGGCTCTGGGGAGACAGGAAAGATCATCATGACAACAAGGGACAATGGTTTTCTGGGCAGATGAGAGGGGTGTCCTCCGATTGGGATGGAGCATCTTCAAAGGTCATAGTGATACCATCGTTGGACCAAAATATAGTCACAAAGTACAGGGCCTGGAAAGTTGGCTTATGCATTCAGAGCACTTGCTACTCTGAGTTTTGCTCCTAGCAAATGTGTGGTGTAGACAACAACCATCCGTAACTCCAGCTCTGAGGGATCCAACACTCCTTTCTGGCCTCTGAAGAATCCACACATGTGTCAGACACATAACACACATACAGATGAAATAAATATTTAAAAAGCAATTTCCTTAAAACAATGCCTTACCACAGACTGTGTCCATTTATCTCCTCTATCTTTCATTCTCCGTGCACCAGTATTGAAAACTACCATTTTGGTGTGTGTGTTAGTAAAACCCTGTGTGCTACGCTCCTTATCCATCCATCTGTAACTGAGAATGTAATGGTGTGACTTAATTAGGGTTTTACTGCTGTGAACAGACACCATGACCAAGGCAACTCTTATAAGGACAACAGTTAACTGGGGCTGGCTTACAGGTTCAGAGGTTCAGTCCATTATCATCAAGGCAGGAACATGGCAGCATCCAGGCAGGCATAATGCAGGAGGAGCTGAGAGCTCTCCACCTTCATCTGAAGGCTGCTAGTGGAATACTAGCTTCCAGGCAGCTAGGATGAGGGTCTTAAAGCCCACACCCACGGTGACACACCTACTCCAACAGGGCCACACCTTCTAATAGTGCCACCCCCTGGGCTGAACATATACAAAGCATCACATGGTACTTGGGATTGATGCCATCTGTATATCTCAGTTTTACTGTCATAAAACTCCTCACTCTAACAATCACACAACCACGGAGAAGCAAGTTCTGGCGTTGTCGGTGACTAGGATGTGAGCTGTCAGACTTTCTTCCCAGCTATCACCCTGTATGAACTACACTTGAGAACTCAGAACTCACTCATCTCGCAGCTAAGACTTTGGGCCCTCTGACCAACCTTCTCCTTTGACTGCCCTCTCCGACTTGGCCAGTGACGTCCCTCTCTGTGCTTGTGTGAGACCAACTTTGTTAGATCTCACCAAATGTAACCACTGGACTTGTTGTGCCTGGATTAGTTACCTGACAGTGTCCTCTAGCCCACAGATGAGACAAGTGACGGATTTCTGTCCCTGTTGCGACTGAATAGTTCTCCCCTGTGTGCTACGCTCCTCATCCATCCATCTGTAACTGAGAACATAAGTCAATTCCACTTCCTGTTTGGTATGAATGGTGCTACAAATAGCTAACCATGGAAGTGTGGATGCCTCTCGCAGGCACGGCCTCTGTCTCCTTTGGGTATTCCTGAGAGTGGAGTCGCTGGATCTCAGGTTATTTCCATTTCGGTCTTGTTCTGCAGGAAGCCCCAGGATGTTTCTAGGATGACTCTGTCCGTTTGCATCCCAGCGACAGTGCACCCAGGACTCCCTTCCTCCGCCCCTCACTGACCTGCAAGCCTCACTTTTAATAACGGCCTTCTCAAAGGGTTGCGGGAGAGTCCATAACTGAATACAAATTCTTTGATTTAGCAATATTATATGAACTCAGCAGTTAATGTTTGCAAGAGAGCACCGGATTACTAAGGGAACTTGGGCTCACAGCAGGCTGAAAATTGTTCCTCCCTGAAGCACGAGTGTCACCAGCACTGCTCTTGCTACCTGGGTGCTGTGACAATGGTTGTCACTGGCCCCTCCACATCCGCTTCTCCCAGGTAAGGCACAAACATGAAGTGTTTTCCTCCCAGAAAAAAAAAAGTCTTGGATGGCCTGCTCCTCTCAGCCACCAGGGACCGTGTTGATGTCACAGTGCGCTGCACTGACAAGACAATATTTTAGGGAAAAGCCAAGGGATGAGAGAGCCTGGCTGCTTTTCCTAGTCTCAGAAAGCATGAGCCAAGCAGCACACTCTGGGTCTGCTTATAAAACACACGTTCTATTGAACAAACCCTCAAGGACATACACATCCCTGTCAACACACAGTGCTGGTTCACAGCCTGCCATGCCCTATAACGTTTAAGGAAATGGTTTTGTTTGTTTGTTTGTTGTTTAATGAAAAATTTTTATAGTGGGGCTGGATGAAAACACCAGGACAAGCAAATCAGCTTTGTGCAAACAGAACACCAGAAGCTTGCTTTCTTCCTCACCATACAGCACAGAAGCTAACAACTATTCACCCTGCAGGAGGATTTTGAGGAGGAGAATTCTCAGAAATGAAGAAAAAAAGGAAAATTACGTTCGTCAACATTCCATCCCTGAGTTTGAGTTTGCAGCATCCATCAAAACTGATGTCTGACAATGTCAGCGCACAACATTAAAAGACTAGGCTAAAGGTAAAGAGGTGGGCACTGCCCGGGCTTGTTTTAGGGACCATCTCATGCTGCAGGAAGCGGGAGAGGCTTCCTCAGAACAGGCCACAAGGGGAGTGAGACACCTGGCATGTGACAGATCAGCTTTATCACACTAACCTATTTGATTCTCTACAGTGTGGGCAAAACCACCTCCATGCCATAGAGGCTGTTGTGTGATAAATTTTTCCTGGGGAGACTCCACACACAGCTACTCAGCCAAGACAGGAGCCTGCAACAGACCAAAGCATGGGTAGCACCAAAGTCTAAGTTGAGGAACCATGAATTTTATTGAGGTTTTTTACAGGAATGTGGGTGACACCGGTAACGGGTCCACTTACAGGAGCAGAAATGACTCAAAGACAGCTGCATCGCCAAGGCCCTCCCTATCACAGGGACAACTAACAAAAGCTGGGAACCTGCAGCTCCCTGTGCGGCCTGCAGGCAGCTCAACTGGCTGGATAGTGAGTGTCCTTTCTCAGTGACTCAGGCAACTCCACTAGTTTTTGCTTCTTCCAGGCAACTGGTTGCACCTCACGGTCTCCCAGGGCTGGCTTGTCTGAGAGGGAACTCTCACTTTTGTTGCTTACACTGGTGGGGAGGGACCTAGTAAATCTGGTCAGTTTCAGGGACTTCCTGAAGCTGCTTTGAGTTGTTTACATTTCTGCTTAAGAAGCTTCCCTGCAGAATGGAATGTTCCAATCTCAGAGGAAACTGTTACACAATAGAGGCCCAGAGGGGGAAGTTACCTTATGGTGAGACCAAATTGCAAGAAACACAGTAAGCCTAGATAACTTGTCAGATCTGTGATTCTAACTCAGCACCATTTGGCCAAATACTACCGGTGTTGGACAGTCAGGAGAAAAGCATGGGGTAAAAAGCTTCAAAATAGCAGCTGGGCTCCTCACTGTCCATGTTCAAGGTAATGTACAGGTACCTTCACATCAACCTGGTAACATGGTACTATGCCAAATGCCACCCTCTCAGACAGATATCTCTGGTGCTTGGAATTCTCTCTCTCCAAGTCCTCTCAGGTCAGAAAATGTGTAGCTCAGGCTCTAGAAGAATGTATGGCCAGGTCAGCAGCCTGAATGACTTTGAATGGGCCTCAAGCAAACACACCTCTACTGAATGGGAACACATGGAGGCCACACCCACAACACCTCCAGTTCCCAAAAGGGTCATACAGAGTCATCCTCTGAGCTACTATCAGGACATCATGGAGGTACCCATCACCGGAGGAGCAAGGCCTCCATGAATAGTGAGAGACTTCCCTCCAGTGCTGTTTATCCTTAAGCCTTCTAGACAGGGAGCACTGTGCTTTTTCTAAAACCCAAACTGCAGGCTTTGAGGGACTCTGCCCCCACTGTGCTCAGAACAGTTGGATACCATGGTAACAAGAGGGCCTTAGTGTTGAAGAAGCAGTTAGATCCGTCCTGCATGCTCCTCTCTGGATCTGTTCCCTACAAAGCCCTCCATTGCAGCCCCTATAATATTGCATTGTGATCTCCATAAGCCTTCCGTTCTATGGTGTTTTACAAGACTTCCTGTTCCAGAACTTGCTCACAGGTCTCCAGATAGAACACATATAGGCTGCCTCTGTGAGAATCAGCGCTCCTCACTAGGAACATCATCAGGTACGAACCCTCCAAAGAACTCTATGGGCATCTGGTGAGTGGGCGGTGTTGGCAGGCCAAGAAGGGGGCTCAGAGGAGAAGTCCTGTCGTATCTCAGTGCTGGCCTTCTGGCTTTTCAGCCTGAAGACAGTGCTCTTTCCTAAGTCACCAAGCCATGAGTTTGCTGAGTGCTGTTTCTAGCTATCCCATAGCTAAAGCTCATACCTCATAGAAATTCTCTTATGTCACCCTCCTGAGTGCTAGGATTACAGATGAGAGCCACCAACCCAGCCAGACAGGCTGTGATTTCAGCCTGGGGCTCCAGAAGACCAGCAGAGGAGGGAATGAGTTTGTATATCCACTGGATCCCGCCTGGGTAGGCCCCACCCTTCAGCTAACCAGGCTTCCTGTTCCTTCAGGACTTCGTATTCGAGTTGTGGAAATCTTTAAGCACCTCTAAGGACAAGTGCTCACTGATCAAAAAGAAAAAAGACATGTAGCCAACTGGCATAGGGCTCCTTTCCTGGGGTCTGAGCTTGTTCACATAAAATATGCAAGCTCACTGGAGCTTTTCTTTCTTTCTCTCTTTCTCTCTCTCTCTCTCTCTCTCTCTCTCTCTCCCCCCCTCTCTCTCTCCCTCTCCCTCCCCCTCCCCCTTCCCTTCTCCTTGCTCTCCCTCTCTTCCCCCTCTCTCCTGTTCTCTCCTCTCTCTTTTTCTTCAGGGTTCAGGTTAAATTTGCTAACCTTGTATATTTTTAACTCTCTTCACTTCCCATCTAACCTCTCTTTGGGAACTTTGACCAACAACCTATATCTCCCAACCCAGCCTGTGCTCTGACAGACCCATGCTCCACAACTGCCTAAAACTCAGGCACTGTGGCAAACAGACCCTTGCATGATTGTAATTCCAGACATGTGAGCGTTAAGATGCCCTTAAGAAACATGAGCAGCTCTGGATAACCAAAGGGTCACAGCAACAGACAAAGGTCCCTGAAGACACAGTCCCTGTGCCTCTCAAAGCCAGAGTCCTGGGGGCAGCGAGGGCACATGCTGAGCTGGCACCGCTCCTCCATCCTTTTACTTGTCTGGGGGGTTTTCCTGGGAGTTCACAGGATCAATAGATCTAAAGCAGGACCAGAGAGCATTCTGGATGACAAGGCTGCCAGCCACTGCTGTGCTCTCCAGATGCAAACGTCCTCAAAGTGGCTGCTGGCTGTGCTCTGTGAGATCTACTCACTGAACAACGGAAAGACCTCAGGAGACCACAGCCTCAGACTCAGACACATGACTCAGACCTAAGAGGAAAAAAAAGCGCGCGTTTGATAAACTCGAACAATGAAGACATACAAGAACGCTGAGGCAGGTACCTGACAGAAAAAAACCGCAGCGATGTCACAAAACTGAGGCCAACTCACAGAAGACAAGCAAAGCTGGGGGTGAGAGGGAATTAATTACAAGATGTCACCACAATCAGAAACACAAGCTAATTACAGTATCACGTTCTAAGTAGTCAAGAAACCTGAGGAGTTGGCCTCGCATGGAAGAATGCATAACGATTCCAGGTTGACAAGCAAAACCTGAAACCTGACGAGCACATCTGTCATCCCGCTGCTCAGGGGGCTGAGTGGGATCGCTAGACACAGTGTGGCCCCGTGTCTATGAACACAAAAAAAACTGAAGTTCACCAGAGGGGCTTATTCTGTGCGCTCCTTAATACCCTACAAAATGATGGCACGTGGGAGGCTCTGGGCTCTTAGCCGGGTGAGCCAGAAAACACCTGGCCCTGTTTTAGAGACCCCAGAGGGAGTTTTTAACTGTAAAACTGCTACAAAGCACTAACGCCTTATGAGCTAGTCACTTTGACAAGAGGAAGGGTGAGAAATGAGCATGCTCAGGAGACGCGTGAGACCCCGCAGGTGGATTGTGGAATCAGTACTCACGGCAGCCTGCTGGACTCGCTGGGACTTTTCCTGTAGGTCTTTAAAGAAAGCATTTCGAACGTTAGGGGTTGGCTTTGGAGATGGAAGAGGGGGAACTAGCTGAAGAAAAAGCAGGTAATGTGCTAAGTAACAGTGAAAGGACAGTCTGAGTATACAAAGGTTCCCGATGCCCGGTAACAGTTCTGACTAGATGTCATTTCTCATTTCTGTTTGCAATGAGCCCATGATCTGAGCAAGATAAATTCCATCCAAAGAGAACATCCTCCAGGACCACTCACCTTGAAGACATTCACAGGCAAACACATGCAGACACACGTAGACAGGCATGCACACCAACAGACACACACACAGACTCCACGTAAGAGTCCATAAAGTATCTTTCTTAAATTTTATATTTAGTTGTTTAAAAATATAAGTGTGATGGAGGTTTAGGGAAAGCCCAGGGAAAGGGGAGTAATGAGTCAATCTGATCAAGATACGCTAGATATATGTATGAAATTTTGGCTAATGAGATCATGTATCTCATAGGAGAACAAACTACTACCACCTCCCTGAAACATTAGAATGCCTGGCATTCTCAATGTGCATCCAGTGGTCACAGATATTGTTCTCACCCCATGTCAAAGACGCTTCTTTTTGCAGCAGCTGGAGATCTTTACAGAAAGCTGTGGTTACATCACAGAAAGAATCCATAAATAAAATGGGCAGGAGAGAGCATCCCAAGACACACCCTTAGAGAACCTGGCTCTGGTTCGTTCCTGCTCTTACACGGATTGGTAAAGGCTGGCCTTTCTTTTTTTAACTTGAGTATTAAAAGCGTCACAAGTTTAAAAAAAATTACTTTTAATTTCGTATTTGCAGTTTGTTTTGTTCTAAGGTAGAACACTGTAAGTACCAAAGAGGAGCGACTAAAGGGGCAAATGAAGCCTGGCAGCGAAGTGAAATTTACCAGTTTTTTTAAACTACAAACTGTGCGACTCAATCAATCATGTATAGAATCATGCGCTCTTGGCATCAAGGAATAAAGAAATGGCCAACTCAGCCCACACTAGCTCCACCCACCACAGCCCGCGCTAGCTCCACCCACCTCAGCCCGCGCTAGCTCCACCCACCACAGCCCACGCTAGCTCCACCTACCTCAGCCCACCCCACCCAGCACCTCTCCTGCCAGGCCTGCTGACTGACTCCCAGCTCATCTGTGCCTGTGATTCACCTTTTACACTCGCAGCCCACACTGAAACTATTTCACTCTGTGGTGGGTGGGTAAGTACACAGACCCCAAGAGAGACAGCGTTCCTCAGCAAACTAGCCTGTCTGCAGTTTGTCCTACTGCTTCCTTCCAAGGTGGAGTCAAAAAAAAATCTACTACAATTACATAGTTGACTCTCATACCTGCCAATCCCGAGCTGCTGAGGGTGTGGCTCTCCTAGGCGTCCATTTCTGCCTTCGTGGATCCTATTCGCTGGCTACCGACTAGCTTTTTTTAAGCGGGAGACGTTTTCATTATGCCTGCCTGTGTCCAGTAAGATGGTGCAGCCACCTTACCGACAGCAAACATGCAGATTCAGGAACACTGAAGGGACACACTGGTCTCTGTACAAAAAAACACTACAAGGTCATGGTCTCCATGAACTATGTCTATCCTTCCACTGCTGTGAAAGTACAGAGAGCTAACCCCACCAGCTTCATCCATAACGTGTTTTCATTTGAAAAGATCAAAAGTAACTGTTCACACAAGAAATGTAGAGATCTTGTTCAAATCTATGTTGAAAACTAGACCTCCAAAGATGAACGCCGAGTGTGGATTCAGACGAGAAAAAAAAGCAGCTCTGGCTACAGGATAATGACACCAAAGGGTCCAGGTTCCTGGAGCCCTGTGACATCACATGATAAAGCCTTTGCAGGTGTGGTGACAGATCTGGAGATAGAGGTGACTCAACCTAGAGTGTCCCTAAAGAGAACACAAAAGAACGTGTGGCAGAAAGTCCTTGAGGTTTGCAGACAGGATGCCCTCGAGGAGGAAAACTCTTGAAACCAAGCCTTCAAGGAGAAAACAGCCCCTCAGACACCTGGATTTCACCCCCAAACCCCAAACTGACGTGACCTGCAGAACTGAGACACTAGTGTACTGGACTGACGAACACCAGAGGCTCATGGGGGCATCACAACAATGTCTGAATTAAGAGTTCCCTCTGCTGCCATACCTCCATGAGGTCCTCTCAGGATGTGAAAACATCAAAGTCTCCCTGACCTCTCACAGACAAATACCTGCACAGGTCATACAGGGACCACTGAGACACACGGCTGCAATACACATGCAGGCCATGTCACCTCAGGCTGTGTCTAGAAAAACACGGTGTTTTCCAAGGAATTCACTAGCCGTACCTGTGGCTATATAAACTTGAAGTATAGATTAATGTAATGGTTGATAATACTTCCACCTTAGAGTACAGAAAAAAAAAAAATAGGTTAGCCAAAAAAGTCAATGGAAGGAAACAGGACATCGAGGGAAGATACAGGCTCCATTAGCAAGCCAGAGAATGTCATTGTCTGTCCCTAAGCAACAGCATGGTGACAGGCAGTGGACAAAGCTATTGGAAGCACCAGCAGAGACCCTGCTTTATATCTATATATAAACATGAAGAGTCTGCAGATAGAACAACTGTGAGAGCTCAATGTGTTTTTCTTAAGGGGTTTTGTTTTTTTTTTCAAAGAAAGGCTTTTAAAATATAGCATCAAAGTCAGAAACTGCAAACAGATTTCTAGACATGACTTATAAGACATTATATATTATGTATAAAAAAAGATGAAGTGGAAATCCAATTACAATCAGAAAAGCAAAAAGAAAATAATAATAATAATAATAATAATAATAATAATAATAATCCCGGTGATGGTGAAATGAGCTAGAAGACCATATTCTACAGCTCACGGGCTGAAGAAGAGGAAAAGCAGAAGTGTCACTTTGGTGAACTCAGAAGCCTGGAAGATGGGGCCTTATCACAAGCCATCAATGGACCAGAGGTCACAAGCAGAACTCAGGAGAAAGACCACACTTCAGTCTTGGTTGGAGGGCAGTGGCTACACACATTTTTCTGGAAGCTGTATGGAAATATGTGCTGGAAATCTTTTAAACTGCCATACTTTCTGAAACACTTTAATATCCAGAAGGGAGGGGGGAACTCGTGGAGGGCCCTTTACACCAGACTCAGACATCCACGCGGGGCTCAGCACACAGTTGCGGGAGGTCCACACAACGGCGTGCTTGGTGGCTTTAAGAGATTTTGATTCGTCATCAAGAAGGGCTAGGGATGCACGCAGCTGGCGGAATGCTTGTCTGGCGTGCACAGGCCTCGGGGCTTGATCCCAGCACCACACAGAATAGGCACAGTGGTGCCTGCCAGAGCTCTTGTCACTCGGGAGGCTGAGGCAGGAAGATGAGAAGCACAAGGGTGGGTACTGGAGAGCAGGGAGAGAGGGGCATATATTCCGGAGCTCCCTGGCCAGGCGGTGTGAACAACTGGTGAGCTCCAGGTTCGTTGAGAGACCCCGTCTCAAAAAACAAAGTGGAGAGCACTCTAGGGAATATCCAATTTCAACCTCTGACCTCTCAGGTACATACATGTGTGCACACACTTGAACATGTGCTTGCACGATATTCAACCCCTCCCCCCCAAAAAAAACTTTTACAAGTTATCATAATGATAGATGCTGTTAATTTGTCAAATGTGCTACGACAATTTTATTTATATAAACCAGGAAATATCTAGATGGAAAGTTAAAGCATAAATTCTTTCTGTAACCTACTTTTAATAAGGGTTCAACCTCTCCTCTATCAGAAGTAGTGGAAAAGAAAAGTTATTAGGATATGGGGGAAGTGAACCTGTTCGGCAATAGTTCTTTGAGGGCTTGATCTTCTTGGGCAGCCAGCCGTTCAGTCCCACAGTAAACACTAAATATGACTCAGCAGCTACAAACCAGTCTTCTAAGCAGGCAGACACCAGGCATGAACCAGCAGCTATAATCCAGTCCTTTCAGCAATCAGACACCAGGCAAATACAGTTCAATCCTGAAGAAACTGCCAGGCTCACACCAACCAGCCTGAGGTGAGGCCGCTGACGTGCCCAGCTCCAGCAGGAACTTCACGAGCAGTTCTTGGGCGAGTTTCTCTCAGTGGCAGGAACAACCACAAGCTGAGCTCAACACAATGTGAAGCGAACCAACACATGTGTGTCTTTAGCAAAGAATAGCGAGGCAGAGAAACCAAACCAATGCTCCGCACTCCTCTCGCACCGGCTGCACGGTCGTATTTATATCCCCTCATCAGAGGTCCTTTCACGTGTTTACTATATAACCAAACATCCTTCCACCTGTGTCTGCTTCAGGAAAAGTCTTTCCCGTGTCTGCTTCAGCAAGACATCCTTTCACCTGGGTACCCCAGCAAAACATCATTTGGCATAACTAACTTTCCAAAGAAACTAGAAGTTTCCACTTCAGAAAGTAATCAGCATCTTATAAATTCCACTGCACTGGCTGGTTTTGCGTGTCAACTTGACACAGGCTGGAGTTATCATAGGAAAAGGAGCTCCAGTTGAGGAAATGCCTCCATGAGATCCAGCTGTGGGGCATTTTCTCAATTAGTGATCAAGTGGGGGAGGGCCCTTGTGGGTGGTGCCATCTCTGGGCTGGTAGTCCTGGGTTCTATAAGAGAGCAGGCTAAGCAAGCCAGGGGAAGCAAGCCAGTAAGGAACATCCCTCCATGGCCTCTGCATCAGCTCCCGCTTCCTGACCTGTTTGAGTTCCAGTCCTGACTTCCTTTAGTGATGGGAGTGTAAGCGGAATAAACCCTTTCCTCCCCAACTTGCTTCTTGGTCATGATGTTTGTGCAGGAATAGAAACCCTGACTAAGACACCACCTCTGAGCTTTACTCATTTTGTAACTTTTCTATGGTGAGACATTAAATTTTTTTGTTTAGACTATTTTTTTGTTGCTGTTGTTTAGACTTCGGTTTTGTATAAAGATTTCATTTTTATGTGTGCTTGCCTGTCTTTGTCAGTGGGTGCCACATGCCTGTGGGTACCTCTGAGGCCAGAAATGGTGTGAGATTCCCTAGAGATGGAGTTACACGAGATTATAAGCGACCTGACCTGGGTGGGTACCGGGAACTGAACTCGGGTGCTCTGGAAGAGCCAAGTCCTCTTAACCACTGAGTCATCTCTCCAGACCTCGCTTTGATTCTTTTAAAAGACAGACTCCTAGTGAATTTTACAACTCTGCAAGACAGAGAACACTTCTGCAACTGACTTGCTCGTTTTGTTTCTAGACAGGCATCGACTTCCCTAACTTGCTGCAGTGAGAAGAACTGGAGTTGTTGAATTGTGACAGCGATGGTATTATTGTCTCATGGCTGAGGTCTTTGTCACACGACAGTGTAAGTTTGAGGGTAGAAAAGACGCGGAGTTACGGTCAGAGCTCGAGTCCCATGCGGACATGATGAGAACATGATGGTGCAGATTTTGCCGTCACCGAAAGTGAAGTAGTAAAGGGCTTACGTTAGAACCTGGATTTCCACACACTGACCCAGTACAGGTCCTGCCTACATCCCCCCACACACACACAGCATGGCGCTGCCAGACGCCCCCTCCCCCGCCGCCATTGTACTGGCTACAGCTGAGCCTGACAGGTTTCCCTTAGGAGATGCACAGAGAAAGCACAGCCAGTTTCTCCTGCTTAAACCCTGCTGCCAAATCAGACATGGGATCAAAAGAGAAAACAACCAAGTTTTCAAAAGTTAAAAAAATTTTAAGAATCAGAGTATGTGCTCTAAACCCTAACTTAAACACACACACACACACACACACACACACACACACACACACACAAATTGTCTTCCCACCATGGACATGGCGTTCTTAGAACTTGAGTCTAGTACATTCCCACATTAGGGATAATGAATGAATCCTGTTCAGGTGCTCTTCCTAGGCAGACTGACCCACACAAATCCACACACACTTCCCTTGAAGACTAAACAACTTCATTTACAAAACAAACCATTTCCCCACGTGGGGTTAGCGGGACTGGACCCGATGCCTATGCTGAGACTCCTTCTGATATCCTACTCTAAGGTGAGACACCCCAGTGGTGTGAGCAGAGCAAAGCTTACTCACTGTCCTACCACTCGTGAGGATGTGATGGTGATGTCAGTGGTCGGGGTCAGCAGTATAAGCTCACAAACTTAGTAATCAGCCTTCCCGCCCCCAACGATTCAAAGACCCTCATGTACTGCCCAGATGTACATTTTAATTACAACCAATCTGAAGGACACACCTCTGCAATTGACTTGTGCATTTTACTTTGAGATGGGCATGTACTTCCTAACTTGCTGGAGTGAAGAGCTGGAACTGTTTGATTGTGACGGCGAGGGTGTCACTGTCCTGTGTGCAAACCTGCTACACTGTCATTTCCGGGGGAAAAGAACAACCAGAAGATCAACAGTCCTCTGCAGGATTACGCTGTTGCCTCAGTTTCTCTATTTAGACCCAGGGAACACCTGAGAATCAGAGGTCAGGTTATAGGGCATAACGCAATATGCCTTTGGCATTTTGGTCCTGGTAACTCTCTGTGTTGGTGCCATCCTGTATACCACAGGCTGTCCCTTGGCATCCCTGACCTCTAACTATAAGACGCGAGTAGCAGTGCACTCGCTCCGGAGTGCCAAGCACAAATGTCTCCAGACGCGTGCCAATGCTGCCTGGAGGAAAAGCTACTTCTGTTTAAGAATCACTGCAACAAGAAACAATTAACCGCCTCCCGATGGGAGATCTGGAGCAATCCTGACACCAGTGCTGAAACATATCCCCGCTAATGAGAAAGAACAAAAAGACTGTGTTTTTCTAAGAGGAAAAAAAAATCTAATGAGAAAGGTTGGTCAGACACAGGGCAGTGGAACACACATTCACACTTCCTCTCCTTAACTCCATGCGAGCGAGTGAGGCGTTAAAAAATGGGCAGGTCCTAAACCCGGCTGGAAAAATAAGAATATACCATATACCATCCAGTGAGCAAAATCAGCAGGGTCCCCCGCACCCCCAGACCAGAGAGCAGATGGAGTCACAGGAACTAAGTGAAACCCACATGGCAGAGCCTAGGTGGAGGCTGAGGGGGTGAGGCCCGGCGGCATCGTGGGGAAAGAGACGGCCTCCGGCAGAGATGCAGAGAGAGAGGATGCTGTCTCCAAGCAGCATCGCCACCTCTCAGAGGTATTTATGGAAATACAAAAATATCTAGCACCCAACAAAGTAGAAAATCAGAGACGAGCCCACAGAACTTGGGGCATCTTTGGAAAAAGAAATCAAATCTCAAACCAACTGCTGGAATTTTACCCTTTAAGTTTTCTTTTTTTCACGAAGAATGAATTAAAACAAAAGTCAGCAGAAGAAAGGGACAAATAAAGACCAGAGCCAACATCAGTTAGGCAGAGACTGTAAAATCAACAGAAACACCAGTGGAGCCAGAGCTGGTTCACTGGGAAGACAAATAGTCAGTAATCCTCAGAATAATGAAAGAAAGGGAGGGAAGACTTAGCCGCCAGCACTCAAAGCTAGAGAGACAGTGTCTTCCTAGGTGCCACGGGTAGAAAGAGCAGACCCCGAGAACATTATAGGCAACTTCTCACTGACAACTTACGGTGCTTCTCGGAGGCCCGCTGATGTCTGCTCACACCTGTCGTCCCAGCGGAATCTTGAGGGGACAGGGATGGAGGAAGACAGCTTGTGAGGAAAGCCTCGCACCACCAAAAACCGGACCTACGCGTGCGTACTGCTCCTCTGGGACATTTCTGTCATCTCCTGCCGGCTCTAACAGAATATCTCAATGCTAAATGAGACCAGGGAGCAGGCCAGCAATAGGCTGAGAATCTCACAGAGGGCTATCCCAAAATTACTGCAGCAGTGAAGGGTCCCCTCGGGCCATCCCGTGACCCTTGGAGGGAGTGGTGACAGGTCTGTCCCAAGTCAGATTCCTACAGAATGGTAAGAAGTGCTCCTAGAAGCCTGCAGAAGGGACTTGTTCCCCCTTCAGCAGTAAGAAGGGACCTAGGAATCAAGAGGCAGACAGAATCTCCAACTTCCCGCCCCGACACTCTCCTGCCCGGATGCCTGGACAGTTAAGGAGGCAGGACACTGGGAGACTCTGTACTCCAGTGAGTCCAGCTGCTCTGGAGCTGAGGTCTAGCTGCAGGTGGCACAGGACACCAGGGCCACAAAAAATAAACACCAACACCAGCAAAGGGGTTTACCATCAAAGCTAACCACCTGTCTTTGAAAGAAGTAAAACAAACAAACAAAAAGCAACAACAGCAAAACAACAGCAACAGAGACCTCGGCCACCACTGCTCCCCGCAGCCTCTGCGTGCTCTGCCGCAGCCTCTGCATGCTCTGCGGGCCCTGCAGCACCTCCATTCATTCAGGACCGAAAAGCCAAGGAGCGCCCTGTTCCCCAGTGGGATCACACCTGCTGTGCTTTCCTCTACTTTAAGCCCTGGGGGTCCCGAGCCAGAGCAGCAGACCATGAGATGAGCCTGGCCCCCTGATCCTTTACTAGGGTCTAGAATAGAATTAGTACCATTTGGGAGGCCAAACTGAAGTCAAAGGATGTCACTTGAAAGTCTGAGGAAGAAAGAAGGCTGTGAGGAGATGCACCTCCTCCAGTGATCTCCCAGCCGCCGCCAACCCCCAGCTTCTCTCATTTTTTACTTACTCTTTTTGCATTCATCTCTATCCCACTGAGGGCTCCCCCATACAGCCTTTAGCCCCTTCACAGGGTACAGTAAAAAAATGAATGTAAACAAGAGAAAAGTTTCCCAGCCTCTCCGGCAGCTGGAGGCAGGCAGCAACTGTCCATCCTGTCCCCCACACAGCTTTCCCGTGTGTCAGCCATTGCCGTGCAGAGCTCCTTTATCTGATGTGAGGTGCACAGAAGGCCGCTTTCTCTTCAATGAATTCCGATGAGTTCCTTTTCTGGCTAAACAAGCTGGTGAATTTTGCTAAATATTACAAAAGTCTGTCTGTCTGTCTTTCTTCCTCTCTTTATTTTTTTTTAATTAACTGTTTTGTATTTACATCCCAAATGTTGCCCCCCCTTCCTGGTCCCCCTTGCAGAGTTCTTCCCCATCCCCCTCACCTTCCAGTCTGAGAGGGTGCCCCCTCTATCCCCCACAAGTCTCTACAGGATGAGGCACATCCTCTCCCACTGAAGCCAGACAAGGCAGCCCTCTGCTACCTATGTGCTGGGGGCCGCAGACCTTTATGCCCCTCTGTGGGACTCGCCAAACACCGCCCCGATGCTCCTGGAGAGGCTGGACACGCTGTGCTGTCTTTCTGACCACCTTGGCTCAGCAGCTCCCCTCCAGTTGCCTAGGGTCCTTGAGCAGCTGGATTTTACCCCATCACTCTTTCCATCAATCCTGAGACCGAGAGACCCGGTCACAGCAGTGAGGAAAGCCTGGAGAATGAACAAACACAGAAAGAAGGGAGAAGTAGAGAGATCACACAGTACCTGAGCTGTCCCCATTATGGCTGGCTGGGTGCAGGCGGGGTTCGCAAGCGGCTGTGAAATCACGCGGTACTATGGCTGGGCCTCAGATGGTAGAAGCCTAAGATAAGGAATGGATACAAAGGGGGAAATGATAAAAAAGGGTAAGCAACCTCCCCCAGGGGGGCAAACATGGAGAACACATTAAAAGCAAGCAACTCAGCAATCGGTAGATTGAGAACAGCGGTAGGGGCTTGCCACACTCTGGGCATACGGCATGCACAGTTGTGAAAAATATCTCAATTTTAAAGTTAAGGTTCGAAATGATAAATGGGTTTAACAACTTCAAAATATTAAACCTGAGAGAAAAAGAAAAACCACACTGTAAATCAAAACTTGTAACTCCTTCTGCAACTTGGTGATTAAACCAGATTTGTGAATCAGCCCACAGGCCAGGCTCACTGAGAGGCAGAAGTGACATCAGATATTAAACATTTAGATGGGGTTATAACCCCAGACAACACTGAAGGTTGCACTGATTTTAAAATAAGTGATGATCCATGTATTTGATAGATTTTAAAACTCCTTAATTTTTTTTTCATTTCTTGCATATTAACACATAAAATCACCATTGCACCAAATGCAAACTAGGTGGACAGAACTTTACCTCCGTAGTATCAAACTAGAAGAGACAGTGTTCTTTGTCTCACTGATCTGGCACAATCACCAAATACTCTCCTACATGTACTTTATGTGACCCTTGTAAGTTACAGTCATGACACAGTATGACCTGAGTGGTATTCATGAATACTGCTACTGCATAATGTACTATGTCTTCTAAGAACTATTCTGCGACCCAAATCTTGGACAAGTATGTTTGCTGACGAGCCACTAAATGCCAGGTAAATACTTTTCAATGCACAATGCTAATAAGCTAAGGATATGAATTTTTTAACAAGTACATTTGGGGCATGTTCATTACATAAGAATATACAAGCCCAAGAGTCAACTTCACGTGCTTCTCACGACCGGTGAACACAAACCTTTCGCAGCTGTCCACCCATGCAAATTCAAGTCTAGACATCAGCCAGCACAGCCTTTCGAATGGATGTTTGCTTGCCCATCCACAGTTCTCCACCCTTGCGAGAACAGAACTACTTGGTGGTTTGTTTTTTCCTTGGGCTAAGTAATTGTGGGTCACAGTTGGGCTGGGGAGATGGTTCAGAGAGTAACACATTTACTGCGCCAGAGTGAGGATCTGAGCTAGGATTCCCCTGAACCTACACAAAGCCAAATGTGGTATCGTGTGTCTACAATGCAAGCACTCCTTCAGCAAGATGGGAAACAGAGAAGGGCGAATCTCTGGAGGCTGATGGGCCAGCTAGTCTATGTATGCAGTGACCAATAAGAGACCCTGTCTCAATGTAGAAGGTGAAGACCAAATCCTGAAGTTGTGTGTGACCTTTATACATGCTCCATGCATGCTTACACTGATATGAACATGCACATACTCATACACATAAGGAATATGGAGTGATGTGGAAGCCCAGTACAATGGTAACTCCCTGGAATTTACAAGGGAGACCCTAGCAAAGACGTCTAGTAACAGACAATATGGACCCTGAACTAGTCACCTTCTATAATCAGGCAAGGCTTCCAGCGGCGGAACTGGACATCAACCCAGCCACAAAACCTTCAACCTACAATGTGTCCTGCCCACATGATGTTATGGGGTAAAGGGGACACAGAACTTCTAGAAGTGGCATAAATGACTGATCCACCTTGAGGACCACACCATGAGGGAGCCCATGTGCAACACTGCCTGGATGGCAGGAAACAGGAAGCTGAACTGCCAAGTCACTTAGGGTAGAACCAAACATGCCTGGGGAAAAATATTAGCAAAAGCATTCCTACTGATTGTCTGTTCTACTTGAAGACCTGAACCTAGACCAATCATCATCAGAGAGGCTTAATCCAGCAACTCCTAGGAGCAGGAGGAGAGACCCAGAGCCAAACATTAGGCTGAACTCGGGGAATCCCATACAGGAGGGCAAAGAAGGATCATAGGAGCCAGAGGGTGGAGGACACCATAAGAAAATGACCCACAGAATCAACCAAGCAGGGCGCACAGGGGCTCATGGGAACTGAAGTGACAGTCACAGAGCCTGTATGGATTTGAGCTAGGTCCTCTGCATATCGATTATGGTTGTGTAGCTTGGTGCTCGTGTGAGACTCCTAACGGTAGGAGAGGAAAGCTGTCTCTGACTCTATTGCCTGATGGGACCCTTTTCTTTCTACTGGGTTGCCTCCTCCAGCCTAGACAGAAGGGTTTACGCCTCCTCTTATTATCTCTTGGTGCTGTGTTTGGTTGATATCCCTGGGGAGTTGGGGGGGCTGCTCTTTTCTGAAAGGACACAGAGGAAGACTGGATCTGGGGTAAAGGGGAAGTCAGAGACCTGAAGTATCTGTAGTCAGAATGCAATGTATGAAAGAAAAAATTTTAAAAAGAAAACTTTTCTTTTTAAGTCATTACTAACTTATTTTATCTATGCATTTCTAATAAGATACATCTTTAGAACAGTAATGCTCAAAATACATATGTATGTAAATTAAATGTATTGAAAGCTGGTAATAAACTTGCCACAATTCATATGAAATTTTTTTTCTTTAATGATTGTATATAATATACATAAATTTTTAAGTTGTGAATTAGAAATTAATTCTATTTCTCTCCAATTGACAATTACCCCAGAAAATTTACTGGATAATCTATATTTTCCTAAATTGAAAGTGCCACCCATATAAAAAACATTCATGCACAGATTTATTCACTGCCTTTAGCATTCATGTTTCTCCTAGCACTGAACCCACAACTTAGATTTTCTTTAAAAAAGCTTTTTGTTATTAAACATTCTTGCTAGGACTTCAAGTACTATATTGAAGAGATAGGGACAGAGTAGGCAGCCTTGTCTTGTTCCTGATTTGAGTGGGATTGCTTTAAGTTTCTCTACATTAAATTTGATGTTGGCTATTGGCTTGCTGTACAGTGAGTGCCTTTATAGGGTCATGCATCTTGTATCCATGATGTCACCAAGACTTTAAGTATTAAGGAATGTTGGATTTTGTCAAAAGCCCTTTCAAAAGGCATCTAGTGAGATAATCATATGTTTTTTTTTTCCATTAGTTTACATGGTGGATTACATTGATGAATTTTTATATACTGAACCAGCCCTGCATCCCTGGGATGAAGCCCACTTGATCACGACGGATGATGTCTTTGATGTGTTCTTGGATCCAGTTTGTGAGTATTTTATTATTTTTGCATCAATGTTCATAAGGAAAATTGATGTAAAATTCTATTTCTTTGTTGAGTCTTTGTGTGGTTTAGATATCAAGATGAATGAATGTAGGCTCATAGAATAAATTTGGCAATGTTCCTTCTGTTTTTATCTTGTGGAATAGTTTGATGAGTATTGGTATTAGCTCTTCTTTGAAAGTCTGGTAGAATTCTGCACTCTAACCATCAGGCCCGGGATTATTTTTGGTTGGGAGACTTTTAATAACTACTTGTATTTCCTTAGGGGATATGGGACTATTGAGATATTTACCTGATCTTAATTAAATTTTGGAGGGTGGTATCTGTCTAGAAAATCGTTTGTTTTGATTAGAATTTCCAACTTTATGGAGTACAAGCTTTGGAAGTAATACTTAACGTTCTTCAGCAAGCGTTGTCATGTCTCCTTTTTCATTTCTGATTTTTTTTTAAATATGGATACTGCCTCTCTGCCTTTTAGTTTGGCTAAGGGTTTGTCTATCATGTTGATTTTCTCAAAAACAAAAAACAAAAACAAAACAACTCTTGGTTTTTCTGACTCATTGTTTCCAATTGATTGATTTCAGCCCTGAGTTAGACTATTTATTCCCATATATCCTTCTTAGGTGTGTTTGCCTTTTTTTTTCTAGAACTTTCAAGTGTACTTTTAAATCGCTAGTATGAGAACTCTCCAATTTCTTTATGAAAGCACTTCGCGACAAGGGAAACACTCCTCCACTGATGGTGGGAGTACAAACTTGTACAACCACTCTGAAAATCAATTTGGCAATTTCTCAGAACATTGGGAATAACTCTACCTAAAGACCCAGCTATACCACTCATGGACATATACCCAAAAGATGCCCCACCATACAAGGACATTTGCTCCACTATGTAAACAGCAGTTTTATTTAGTAATAGCCAGGAAACTGGAAATAACCCTGATGTCCTTCAACCAAAAAAGTGGATAACGAAAACGTGGTTCATTTATACAGTGGAATTCTACTCCCCTATTAAAACAATGACATCTAGGCAAATGGATAGAACTAGAAAATATCACCTTGAGTGAGGTAACCCAGACCCAAAAGGACTTGTACCATATATACTCACTTATAAGTGGATATTAGTCATAAAGTACAGGATAGCCAGGCCATAACCCACAGATCCAAAGAGGCCAAATAACAAGGAGGGCCCAAGGCAGGATGCTTGACTCTCACTCGGGAGAAATAAAGTAGACATCAGGTGGGTGGAAGGAGGGAGCTGCAGGGTTGGGGAGGGAGGACCAGGTGTGGGGAAAGAAAGGGAAAGAGGGCCAGGACAGTGAAGGAAAGTGGGGCAGGGATCTCTAGGATGTGCCAGAGGCCTGGCTTGGAGGGAGTCGATGGGGTGACTCTAGCAGTGAGTGCCTGAAGTGGCTGCTTCCTATAGCCAGGCAGGACTCCCAGTTGAGGGATAAGGACACCAACACACCCACAAAACCTTCCACTCAAAATTCAGGGACAAAGATGGAGTAGATGGAGGAAATGGTCAGCCAATGATTGCCCCAACTTGAAACCCATCCCATGGGCAAGAAGCAGTCCTTGACTCTATTAATAATTTTCGGTTATGCTCGCAGACAGGAACCCGGGATAACCATCCTCTGAGAGGCTCCACCCAGGAGCCAATGGAAACAGATGCAGACCCCCACAGCCAAACATTAGATGAAGCTCAAGGAGTCTTATAAAAAAGTTGGGAGAAGGACGAATGAGCCCAAAGAGGACAAGGACTCCACAGGAAATCCACCTGAGTCAACTAACCTGGACCATTGGGGGCTCCCAGAGACTGAATCACCAACCAAAGAGCAGGCATGGACTGGACCCAGGTCCCCCACACATATGTGCAGCTTGGTCTTCATGCAGAACTCCAACAACTGGAGTGTGGGCTGTCCCTGAATATGTTGCCTGGCCACGGATCCCATTCCCCTAACTGGACCACATTGTCTGGCCTCAGTGAGAGAGGACGCAGGCCTAGTACTGCAGTGACTTGATGTGCCAGGTTGGGATGATATCTAAGGGCGGGGTGGAGGGGTGGGAAGGGGCTCTATCTTGTCAGAGGAGAAGGTGAGAAGGCCTGTATGAGGGAGACCAGGAGGAGGGGCCAGAGTTCCAATCAGGATGTAAAATGAATAAGTTAGTTAAAAGAAAATCTTGCAAGGTTATTCTCATGAGTTGGCTTCATTATCCCTTCTTCAAGTCCCCTCTTAACCACGTTCACTGTTTCTCCAAACAGGAAAGAAAGTAATCTGCTGTGAATCAATCAACACAAATGCACACATGCATTTACACATGAGACAAACCCTCTTCAGAAGTAACATGCATTCACAGTGCATTTGCCACACAAACACCTCTCCATACAAAGGACTGGCCATAGCTTATGCCCGTTCCAAGGGATCAAGGTTCTCCACCTTAGGACAAGGTGTTTTATGAGGCTATGGTTTCTGACATGGGAACATGGGACCCACTTTTTTATTACCTTAGCATGTACAATAATACCATCAGTGATATTTATCTGGTGATACAGTATTTATCGACATTCCTATCTATCAAATAGATTTTATATAGACTTCCATCTTCTTCTTGATTAGTAATGCCCAATCTCATATATTTTCCCAAAATGACGCCTGCCCCAGAATCATAGGGGTTGCAGGAGCAGCCCTGGATTTCTCAGGCACTCCACAGCACTGCTAAACTCCCTGCTGGACTCCTGTCTGTGCAGAGACACTTTCCATAATCTGTCGGATGCTAGATCCATTTAAATAATTACATTCATCTGAAATGTTTATCAGAAGTGGCGGTTACACTGTATCAAGGTCTTCCATTATCTGTTGATAAAATCATGTTTTTTTTTTCCTACTATGCTCACTTTGTGCATCATTACAACCAAGATCTTACTACTGAAATAATACTTCATTTATAAAGCGAAGCCTATTTGCTCATATTTTACATCTAGGTAGACTGAATTGGCTCTTGTTTTTAAAATATTACCTATAATCTTAAGTGAGAAGATCCTTTTCTGCTACATTAGCCCAGTTTTGAAATACCTAAAAGACAGCGATGCTTACTACTTGAGGAAAGTTTAAATAACATAAAATTATCATTTCATGGCGTCGCATGTAGCCTGTATAGAACATGAAACGGTGCTTTTATAAGCAAACCAATAAGAAGCCATAGATGCGTACAGCCATTCGCATCTTCTACCTTAGATGATGTTTGCCTTTCAAGCTCATCAAGAAAAGAAACCATCTCACTTGGACTTTCAAATTTCTTGGAAAAAAAAATCCCTAAGGATTTTTTAAGGCCTGGTAAAATTCGTATAGATTTTGCTCTGTTTGTCTAATTCAGTCTGGGGATTCTCTGCAGCAGTGGGCTACAGGAAGTTATTTCTTTAGTAATTCAAATCGGTGTGGTTTTCCAGGTACCACCTTAGAACATCATTTCTTGTGATGCCCCCACGTTTGGATAGTAAGAAAACAAAGTGTTTGCAAACATACATATTCAAAAGCGCCATTGAACTGAATCACTATAGTTAAATAACAACTTTACTAAAGGCATATGTGGTAGTTTCAATAAGCTTGGTCCAGGGAGTGGCACTATTATGGCCTGGCTGGAGTAGGTGTGGCCTTGTTGGAGGAAGTGTGTCACTGGGGCGTGGGAGCAGCTTTGAGCCAGCTTGTTCCTAGCTGCCTTTGGAGCAAGATGTCGAACTCTCGGCTCCTCCAGCACCATGCCTGCCTGGAAGTTGCCAAGCTTCCTGCCTTGATGATAATGGACTGGACCTCTGAACCTGTAAGCCAGCCCCAATTAAATGTTGTCCTTATAAGAGTTGTCTTGGCCGTGGTGTCTTTTCACAGCAATGAAACCCTAAGACAGAACGTGGTACCAGGGACTGGGTTACTGCTGTGACAGGCCTGACCATGTGTTAGTTTGGAAGAGTATGGATTTGGGAAGACATGGAATGCTTTTAGTGGGGCTTAATGGGCCATCCTAGTAGGAATATGGAAGACAATGGTGCTGAGTGTGATTTGAACTCTGAAGATTGTTCTTATGTTTATATGAAGAATGTTGCTGGGTTTTGCCCTGTCTGAAAGCTAAGATAAGATTTCCATGAATTCCACTGACAAAGGAAGCCTCAGAAAAGCCCAGACTTTGTCCTCTGGCTTACGCTTATGAAGTGTTTGGATCAAGCATAAGAAAGCCTAAAAAGTAAAAATACAAAATGTATGATTCGGGTAATAAAAAGGCACCGGGAAGTGCAAAGGAGCTGAATCCTGTATTTGAGGAGATAAACAGATTAAGGCGAGGGGTGACTTTAGGGCAAGATCCCACCCAGCTAAGCTTAGTGTTTATACGTTTGCAATTGAACAAGGAGTAGTTATATCATGTTAGGCGTTATTGTTACTTGGTTATTGTTTTCATTTGGACTTTTAATCTGGAATGAACTTCAATCCAGATCTTGAGGAATATTGGCTATGTAAAGCTTAGGTCCAGGCATAGTGGTCCACACCTTTAATCCCAGCATTCAGGGGACAGAGCAATGCAGATCTCTAGAGAACTCAAGGTCAGTCTATAGAGAAAGATCCAGGACAGCCAAGCTTAGGCAGTGAAGGAGTCAGAAAACAGAAAGCTGGTGATAATGTAATAAAACAAGGGGACCATGTTCCAGGCCCAGCAAGCACCAGAACTCAGCAGCTTTGGCCACGTGGCTCTCGCTTTAGAGTCCAGAATAGAAGGGACTACTGGGACAATTGATGCTGGTGAGCTGGAGCTAAGAAATTAGCAGTGATTAAGAGATTAGCATGGTCGAGGTGAAATTTTCTGGGAAGTTTTTTCTGAGAACACACACACACACACACACACACACACACACAAAGCTATGTTCCGGAGATAGCCAGGGTTGTACCTTGTGCTGCAGCTGTACTTCATAATGTACAAGAATCATCAAGGTGCTACTTGATTTGAAGGTATGAAGGAGTCATGAAAAGTAGCTGAGGCTTGGCACTATGAGAGGCCAGGGAAGGACACTGGTGAAGGTTCAGCCTCCGTTGCAGTTGTGATGGTACAGGAATAACGGGGTTATACAAAGGAGTTGAGGCTTGGCATCATTAAGAGAGCCTGAGAGGCTATTGGTGAAGCCTAGTTGCACTGGAAGACTCTAGTGAATTGGAGATGCCAGTACCATGGGATGATCACCAAGAACAGCAGCAGCGGTGGAGTGGATTAGCCTGAGCTTAGAGTGCTACAGAGAACAGAGCTGGAGATGTGAACCAAGCCCTTTGGAGGAACTTAGAAGATCATGTGTGGATCCCAGACATTGGAATAAGAAGGTATAAAGTTGAAGTTGCCTTGGAGACCCCAAGATGTTAGAGGTGTCAGAGCCATGGGACACCTGCTGAGGAAAGCTGCTAACAAGGAGTTGGTGCCAGCCCAAGAGATCTGCCAATGGCAGTCAACAAGGATGAAAGGAATTGGAAATCTGAAGAGTGCTTTGGCATGAGACATGCAGGCACAGGGTCTGGAGTTTGCCCAGCTGGTTTTCCGTCTTGCTTTGGTCCAGCATTTGCTTGCTATGATGTTTTGGAATAGCAATGTATATCCTGTGCTATGATATGCTGGAAGTGTGTGAACTGATTTTTTGATATTGGTTTTAAAGGGGATGACAGTTAGGAGATTCCATGAATCTCAGGAGAGACTTTGAACTTTAGACTTTTTAAAATGGATGAGGCTGTGATCGGCTATGAGGATTTTTGGACTAAATGTATTTTACATTATGCTATAGCGAGGCATGGCTCCCAAGGTCATGGGGGAAGTCAGCAGGAGCATCAAGATCCAGCATCAGCATCCTGGCCTCCTGGGAACCTTGTGGAGATTTTAGACTTCGGCATCTGTACCCCCAAGAGCCACTTACTCATGATGAGTCTCCCTCTCACTTTTGTTCTCTCAACAGATACACAGTCCTTTGGGGAACCTTGAATAAGGTTATAGGGGGCAGGATGTGGATGTGGAATGTGGTGGTTTTAATATGCTTGGTCCTGGGAGTGTCACTATTAGGTGTGGCCTTGCTGGAATAGGTGTGACCTTGTTAGAGGAAGTGTGTCACTAGAGGTGGGCTTTGAGAGAGCTTCCTCCTAACTGCCTGAGAATGCCAGTCTTCTTCTGGCTGCCTTTGGATCAAGATGCAGGACTCTTGGCTCCTCTAGCACCATGCCTGCCTGGATGCTGCCATGCTTCCTGCCTTAATGGTAATGGAGTAAACCTCAGAACAGTAAGACAGTCCCAATTAAATGCTGTCCCTTATAAAAGTTGCCTTGGTCATGGTGTCTTTTCACAACAACGAAACCCTAACTACAACAGTTTATTAGCATGCTCACTGTCTTGTCTTGAATTCAGTAGTCCTATGCTCCAAAGCTGGCCATCGCAATGTTGATGTGAATGTGCAGCTCCATCCTTCCTACCTGCTGATTACTGTTAATCCAACTTTACCTTACTACCAATGCAAGGCTCTGTAAGCCAGCTTAATTCCATTTGTTAGCTGTCTTATTCATTTGTGACATGCTACTCTGTAGCTATTGATTTTACTGAAGTATGCTGAGCATTCAATTATTGGCAATAGAATCATTCTCCAATGACCCCGTGTCTCTAATGACAAGAGACCTCTCTGCCCTACAGTGCCACTCCTAGTCCTTCCACTGATGAAAATGATGTTGCCCAGAGAAATAACTAGTACCACGTTACTGGAAGATTGGGACACCTGATGTCCTCTGAGGGCACTAGAAGGCAGAGGATTCCCATGGCAACCACCACTAAGTTTAGGCCTCTCATGTCTTCACACTGGATGAACCACAAGGTCATGAGGGAAGTCAGCAGGAGCACCAAGCTCCAGCATCAGCATCCTGCTCTCCTGAAGACCTTGTGGAGATTTTAGACTTCAGCATCTGTGCTCCCAAGAGCCAGCTCATGATGCGTCTCCCTCTCACCTTTGTTCTCTCAACAGATACAGGAACAGATGTGTATCTTATTTACCACAGTCCTTTGGGGAACCTTGACTGTCAAAGACATTGGCAGACATCTGGAGAAATCACTCCCTGTGGCCCTTCCAGATCCCTTACTTGGGATCAAGTGTAAATGATAGAAAAACCAACTCAGTCTCTTTGGGAATGTTAAGTTAATTAACTGGCTTCATAACAGCCCAAGTCTATAGCCCAGGGCATCTGGTTCAACCACTCCATGGTGCTGCTGGGCCACTTCCTCTTCTTCCCATAGAAGGTCCCCAGTGGGAGGTCAATCATACCCCCAAAGCATCAAGAGGAGTGCCCAGGGTTCTCATGATTTTTATTTCTATCTTTCAAAAAGTGTAGTTGTGGAATTCACATTATCAGAAATTGAAACTGTCTTGGGGAGAAGAAGATACCTTGTCTGTCCCATGTCAAAGGTTTGCACCCAGTACAACCAGTACATCCAGTACATGCCAGATGGTACAGCCAGCTTCCTCCAAAGTGCCAGGCAGCATGGATACCATGGTATAACTGTGGACAACCCAACAGTAAGAAGGACATCCCTGAGGAAGCAGGAGGGGGTCACAGGGTGTTCTATTTGCTTCACATGTGCCGGCTTTGACAGGTCAAAGAGCCATAGATAGCACTCACCAATACTCCCAACTGTGAAGAAGGACAAAGATCACCTCATCATTTACATTGAAACATGCACAGCTAATTAATAAAACGACATCATCAAATATGGAAACCTTTGGGAATTGAGCTCAGGCACCTGTTAGCACAGTAAGAAAATCCACACAGTGACATGAGGATATTGATTCACACGTTGCTGGTAACCATTTTTCTTCCTCTTTTGTCTTCAATTTTAAAAGCCATGGATAAACAAATTGGACAAGGAAACTCAATTATGTCCCTTTGCAGTTGATTATCCTATTGAAAATACCAATGTGACTCAGCAAACAAAGGTTAGGAAAAATTACAGGATGTCATGTGCCATAAATAACGATTATAGAAAAACAATTTAGAGTGCAATTAAGTTTTCATTTATAGGACATACTTCAAAAACAAGAGGTGTCAATGAGCCCTGTGTGAAATCTAGTCATAAGGGGTTGGCCATCTAGCTCCCCATCTTTGCGAGTGTCTCAGAAGTGATTCGCTGCCATTAGCACAGGCCCGTAACGGTATACACACTACACTGTATTTTGCTGAATATTTTAAATTAATGACTAAAAAGATAATAAGTAGCATTTCAGGGAAACACGAATTTGAACCAAATCAAATTCCCAAGTGAAATAATTAGTAAACTTGGAGGGATTGGCAGACAGGGATGCACTATGGAAATGAAGGTGTGGTGGTCGATGCAGGTTCCTATGGGAAATCCACACAGAGAAGGCAACACTGTGACTCCTACGGATCCTGAACAGAGTGGTAAAAGAGATGTGGGAATAGTTAAGGCTGCAGGTCCACACTCTGGGGACACTGATCCGTCCAAGAATGAGTATGTCCACAATGACTGTGTTAGCTGTGAGCCCGTCCTAGACTCAGGACTGCAGGACATCACGAGCCAGGCATGTCAGCTCTGGGGACTCTGAAACAAGCCAGAGAGGCACCAGCAGTGCTTCTGGATGAATCACTCTCAGGGAACAAGGCAGACAAAGGAATACAGACGACTACCCTAAAGTGCCCGTAGAGCTGTGGACTCTCCCCCCTCCTCGGGAGAGATGAGGACCGTCCACTCAGTCACTTGACTTTTCCTGAAGAGATATAGCCACAAAAGTTGCAGCCCGTTTTCATTCATTTCAGTCAAGTTGACTTCTACAGGAAACCCATTCTTATGATAAAAAGGAGATATTTCATTCCTCCCCATACACACACACACACACACACACACACACACACACAATCCCATGTCCTCAGGAGGCACCCTGAACTAAGTCAAGCCAAGAGTGCCTGGGATATTAGGGCTACATCAAGTAGTTGTGACGACTGTGGGGGATAGAGAGGGAGAGGAACAGAGAGAGAAGGAGAAACACAGGGGAACAGACAGGAAGAGGTACACAGATGGCAGAGAGGAGCCGAGGGGTGGGGGTGATAGGCTTACCTCCGGAAGTCACTAGTGACAGTTCGTTAGCAACAAAAATTGACATGAAAATAAATGTTCCAAGTAAAGGCCAACAGACTGATCTAAACTTCAAACAGAGAAACCCTGGAAGCCCACTCCAGCAAACTGCCTTGGACCAGGGCAGGCAGCCCCTCTAACACTGACCGCCTGCTACCCCTTCCAGCCCTGGAAACCATCACTCAGCTTGGACTATGGACCAAAGACCAGGGCGGTAGCCCCTCTACCCTGAATGTCTCTACTATCTCGTCCCCAGCTTCAAGAGCCCTCTTTACCGTCTAGCTGCCCAGCTAAACGGACCTGGAAAGGCAAACCCCTCATCCCAGGCTACCTCTGTGCCTGTCACCCTTCCTGGATCCAGCCAATCTGACAGTCACTTCTAGTCTCTGGCCTCATGGGCTGAAAGCACATAGCAAAAGACTGAACTAAAACCCCAGATGTCAACATCGAGTCTTTTGCATAGTTAGTACTGATAACTGTCATGCAGCTCTACATTTAAAAAGAGGTCAAAGGGACAAAAAGAAATACAAGATATACAGTTTGCAGAAGAAAAGAGCATTGTGAGACTCAATGTCACTGACAAGGCCTATGCTGAAAGAGAAGCTGTCCTTGCTCAAGAGAGGGGTGCCTTTAAGAGCATCCTACTCCACACTGGAACAATGGATGGTGTGCCCTCAGAGAAGGCTCTACCCAGACAAGCTTCCAACTTGTTAGTGGGAAGCTAAAGATCTGTTTGCTCCTAGGAATCAAATGCTTCCACATAAAAAACTGCTGCTAGGGTGGTCAAGAGGAGAAAGATCCATTCCAGCCTGAGAGCTGAACTTGGCACCGCTGTCCATGGGACACTGGCTTTACTATGGACTTTGGAAGCAGGGAAATGCCAGGAGGACATGGAGGGATTGGATCCTTCCACCATGATTTCAGAGAAACACCAAGATGACTCTACATGTGGTAGGGGAGTCCCAGAGAGAAGGACAGGAGCCAATAGATAAGGCTCATAAAGTGAAGCCTGGTTTTCAGTAGAGACCCCAAGATGTCATAGATGCCAAGACAGATGTCAAGGAGAACTGCATACAGGGATCAGAACCAACTGAAAGAGACTCATGTCACAGGTAGCGGAGTCGGCATGGCAGAGTCATCTAAACTCTATGAAATTAGAATCCCAGCCATTGGACATAGGGCATCAGGATGTCTTTGTCTGCTAGGACTCAGTCTTGCTTTGATCCAGTATTTTCTCACTGCCCTCATTCCTCCCTTCTGAAATGGGAATATATATTATGTGCTGTTGGATGTTGGATGTAATTTGGTTTGTTTATGTAATTGTTTCCAAAGGGGGATCACAGTTAAAGGATTGCTCTGAGTCTCAGAAGAGATGTTGGTCTTTGGACCTTTAAACAGTGTTGACTGTTAAGGACCATGGAGACTTTTAAGGTTGGACTAAGTGCATTTTTTCATCCTGAGACAGCCGTGAGCCAACAGAGCCGAGAGTTGTGTGTGGTGATTCCACATAGAGTGAATGTCCCCATAGGCTCTCCTATTTGAACACGTGGGCTCACTTTAGGGTAGAACAGTAGATAAGGTATGCCAACCACACAGAGCTAGAACACAAGCGGGCATAGCGATTCCGATATCTGATAAAAACACGCTTCAAGCATCAACTTGTCGGAAGATAAAGAGGGTTACTTCCTGCTCACTAAGGCTGCCATCCGTCTTAAGCATAATATGCACCAAACACAGGTGCTCCTGGATTCATGAGTCAAACACCACTAAATGCGAACCCACAGATTAAATTTAACACAGGAGTGTGGGTGACATGATTATCCCACTCTTACCAATAAACAGGTTATCTGGATAAAAACTAAACCGAGAAACACTGAGGTTAAATGACATCATAAATCAAATGAATCTAGCAGGTATCTACAGAATATTCCACCCAAACACTGAAAAATATACATTCTTCTCAGCAGTTCATACCAAGTCTGACAAAACAGGCCACACTTTAGGACGCAAAACAAGCCTTTAAAAAATATGGGGAAATGAGGCCGGGTGGTGGTGGCGCATGCCTGTAATCCCAGCACTTAGGAGGCAGAGGCAGGCAGATTTCTGAGTTCAAAGCCAGCCTGGTCTACAGAGTGAGTTCCAGGACAGCCAGGGCTACACAGAGAAACCCTGTCTCGAAAAAAAAAAAAATGGGGAAATGGAAGTGACTTCTATTCACCACAATAAAGCTGGATCTTACTAGCAAGATAATTGCACAAAATACAAATGTCACTATTGTGTTTTATGAAAAAGAAAAGAGGACCAAGGATATGTTTTGTAGAGCAAGGTATGGGGAGATGGAAGGGGGTGTCTCTGCAGGCCCATGCTGGGGCATCCCTTCCCCCTAAGGTACAAGCCATATGACAAGAGTATAGGATAGAGTTTATTTAAGGCATGGGAGGAGAGTTGAAGAGAGAGTAGAGAAAGAAAAAGGCAGAGAGAGGGGGAGAGAAGAGGAGAGAGAGAGACAGAAGAGGAGAGACCAGCCAGGAACAGGAGAGGAGGAGGGGAAGAGAAGGAGGAGGGGCAGGGAGGAAGGGGCAGAAAGTAGGAGGATTGGAGAGTGAGGAGGGGTGAGTCAGGCACACCTGGCAACAGCACCATGCATGCTATGCACATAGGACCTCATGTTCTATCCACATGGGCAAGAGACCTGTGGGACCATTTACCCAGCACAGTACAGTACATATCACAGGCCACCTCATTTCCTGGGAGGCACAGACTTTCATTTACGGCCCTTTCATGAAAGGGCTCTAAGAAGGGTGGAGGGCTCAGGGCTAAGCTGCCCTCTCTCAGAGTTCCCTTAATAACATGGCTATCTGGGCAATGATTTCTCCCAGAAGAGGTACTCTTCCTAAAGCCTCAGCAGGCACAGAGCCACACTGACCACCAGAAAAGACAGATGTATAATGACCATATGGCTAGGATGACGACAATGACGGCAGCGGCTTCTTCTTCTTCTTCTTCTTCTTCTTCTTCTTCTTCTTCTTCTTCTTCTTCTTCTTCTTCTTCTTCTCCTCCTCCTCCTTCTCCTCCTCCTCCTCCTCCTCCTTTTCCTCTTCCTCCTCTTCCTCCTTCTCCTCTTCCTCCTCCTCCTCTTCCTCCTCCTCCTCTTCCTCCTCCTTCTTCTTCCTCTTCCTCTTTCTTCCTCTTCCTTCTCCTCTAGAGCCTCCTCCTGCAAACCTGTACACGGACTCAGCTCTGCTTTCTCCACCCCTGTTGTAATCACAACCATGCCATCCATATGTAATGCCCAAGAGAAATCATCTGTATCCACCTCTGTGCCTCCCTGTAACATGGAGAGTAAGACATCTTCTCTAAGGGTCTTCCCCTATGGGGAAGGCGCCACATCTGCCACAGTCAGGTGGTCCTGAGACTGCAGAGAGAGAGAGAGAGAGAGAGAGAGAGAGAGAGAGAGAGAGAGAGAGACAGACAGACAGACTGAGACTGAGACTGAGACTAATTAGCCAGATTCCAAACCAGAGCTCATCCTCCAGTTTGGGCCTGGATCTCTGTATAGCAACTGTGCTGTTCCCAGCTGTGCAGTGACTGACCCTCCTCCATCCTGCCATCACAGACCATCGGGCTTTTGTCCTCTGACTCGAGAGTGTGTTCACTCACCTCCTTCTCCTCCTCGTGGCATGAGACCCTTTTGTTTCAGAAGACACCTTAAGCACAAAGGAAAACATAGAAAAAACACAGCTAAGAGGCCCGGAAACCTCAATGCTTCTGCATCTGACAAGTGTAAGACCAGTGAGAGGGAGGAGGGAGGTGAGAATGGACAAGGATCTATGTCTTCCTTCACTTTAAACTGCAGGGAGGCAACGTGAAGGCTTTGCACAGCAAAACTTCTCTTCATCAAGAGCTGTTGAGGACCAGCAAGATGGCACAGAGCATAAAAGTTCAGTGTCCAGAATCCATGGTGGAAGAAGAGAACTGACTTCTTAAAGTCATCCTACAAGCTTCTTCCATGCTAGGATAAGTAGCTGGGATTGAGCTGTGGCTGTGTTAACTTGAAGGTTGTGCAGGCTATGGGGGCGGTTGCAGGGGAAGAGACTCTTAACCGGCCATGAATCCTGTGTTCATGCAGTAATGAACCACGTGCTGAGGTATGCCCATGGCTGCAATAGTGGCATGAATGTTTTCCGGTTAGAATCAAGGTCCTGCAAGTCTAGCCAAGAAGCCGTGATTTGGGAGCTCACTGATAGCAGTGAGTAGTAACTATTATTTCAGTAAAGATACATAGTATCAAACTGCCTTCTAAACCAGTGCCTCTCTATCCATAGATTAGTGCAGGTTTCAGACCTCATTGGAGAAATTTCTTTGTACATGCTGGCAGTCCATCAGAAGTGTTAGTCTCTCTGTCTTTTTGTCGCTCTCTCCAACCTATCCCCCCCACACACACACACACCGCAAGTGTCTATCTCTGTCTCTCTGTCTCTCTGTCTCTCACACGCGCTCTCGTTCTCTTTTGTTCTCTCTCCATCTGTCTGCCTCTCTGACACACACACACACACACACACACACACACACACACAGAATTATTTGCATTTTTCACTGATGCAGGAGACTGCAGTGGAGCATCCTCTGCAGACAGCAAGCTGCTACACAGTCCCAACCATGATGATGATTAAGTATCATTTTTTTCCATTGCTGTCAATCTTGGTTTTACCTGTTGAGTGATAACTTAGTATTTGTTCTTTCGGGCATTGTTCTCTAATATCTATACTATCTTAAGCAAGAAGACAGATTTCACATTGAGAATCACGTAGGAAAGTCTACAATTTCGCTTAATCATGGTCCTGGAAAGTTAAACTGTTCAACCAAGCATGCTTTCTCAAACACACAAGGATAATGCTGAGCTCTGACAGGCCAACCCACACTCCAAAACGCAGAGCCAAGACCTTGATAAATAACAACACAGCTAAGATTGCTAGCACGGAAGTCGCCACCTATAGCCACCACCTGCAGAGCCAAACCCAACCGTCCCTGAAGAGTCACCCCCTCCTCCACCCTTGGGGGACTTGTCGTGTTTGTATGATGCAGAACTGGACATTTGACTCTGCTTCATCCACGGGAACTGTTTAAGCTATACACCTCACTTGGTGCCTCAAGGATAGTCAGTGGTGTGGTTTCTGCTGGGAAATTTGGGGGACACTATGGAGACCCTGGAGGCAGCAACTGCCACAGGCTCCCATGTGAAGGTCACATGGGTGAAAGCCACAGGCGATGCTGGTACGTGGAACCAGGAGGGGTAGGAGAACCCACACACCTTTAATGTATAGCTTGAGCCTTCAAGCCCCGGAAGCTGGGTCAGAGCCACCCCAAGCCTACAAATACCATCTGCATTTATAAACCAAAGCGAGTCGTGACTCTGTCACTTTCACCCAAATAAATCCTAAATGGCTGAATAAGCTTCAGCTCTGGACCAGTCAGTGGCTATTGTCCTGCACCTTCCTCGAGTTGTAAGGTATTAATGTACCCAGCTTTCCAAACGGTCCTTGGCAAGGGTCGCATAGTAAACGAGTTAGCACATTAGTGCTCTCTACCACTTTCTTCCTTCTGGCAGACACTACCAGAGAAAGCTGAAGTTCTCAGGGTAGTTTTTATTTCCCACAGAAATTGAAAGCATTCTAAGCGTTGGTCCTAGCACCCTCCCAGATCATGACCAAACATGGTTACGGCAGGTTGGTCCACAGCACATTTGGCATGGTGCCTATAAATGGGTGCAGAGACTTCTTGAACCTAGAAAAACTACACAGGCGGTTTGGGAAATCAAGCCAGGTACACTGAAGGGCACCCTGGAGGACTTGTGAGAAGTCATAATGGGTGTGGGCTGCAATTTGCAGAAGAGCTGAAACCAGGGAGAGACCAAGGAGGTTTCAAAGGATAGGGTGGAGGCTGAGAAGCTGGGACAGAGAACCCCGAGCCCCACAGACACCCCTCAGCACAGACAGGGACAGCTGAGGCAGCAACTGTGGGGATGCCGTTGGAGGAAGAAGCAGCTCCCCCGGAAGTAATGAGACTCACAGGAAGGGTGTGGGGAAGAGCAGGCTGGGGAGGACAGAGTACACCAGCTCAAAGCTCTAGTATGGATGCGCACAGCCTGCATTATCCTGGACACCACAAGGGAGAAGAAAACCAAATCTCCCTTTAGGCAGTCAGTTACTGAGAGCAAAACACTTATCAAAAACTGTGAGGCAGAAGTTGGACTTCTCCATAATGCAAGAAACTTGATATAAACCTGCGGAGTAAAACCAGGGCTCTTTCTAGATACGGTAGTTGAGTCTGAACTTAACCAAAAGAGAAAGGAAAGAAAAAAAGATGTTGAGAAACTTTCCATCATTCTTGGGAAAAAGAGAAGAAATAAATGTATTTCTTCTCCCGT
Source organism: Apodemus agrarius (assembly GCA_964023405.1). Lineage (NCBI taxonomy): Eukaryota > Metazoa > Chordata > Mammalia > Rodentia > Muridae > Apodemus > Apodemus agrarius. The sequence continues at coordinate 9,687,114 of OZ030023.1, read as the reverse complement.
TCCTATGTCAAAATATTCCTAGTCAGAGTGCGGGCAGCTGAAGCTGAAACCAGCACTGATCCGAAATGAGCACAAATTGGAAATTACAGAACAAACTGCAAAATGTCAACCATTTTTTCTGTCACTGACAAGACTTTGAGGTGGAGGAGGAAAAGCGGAGGTCAGCGGCTGCCCACAGAGCTGGTTCAGCTCAGCGGAGGAACACACGCTAGGAAATCCGCAGGAGTTCAGAGCCCACCCAGATTAGCCTCTCCTTCCGCTAAAATAAGAGGATTAACACCTGAGTGACAAGAACGTGCAGCAGAGAAGCACCTTCTCAAAAGGAAGAAGCTGTTGAACTAAAGCTGCCCAGGAAGAACTCTGACCCGAGGGGCGGGGCAGCAGGATCCCTGCGTGGGTGGCCCTCCCACAGCACTCTGTGAGCACGCCTGAGCGGTCCATCAGAGTCACGTGGAGACAGTGCTGGTCTCCATTCCGAGCCAGTATCCCACCTGCTGCCTTTAAAATTCACAGCACGTGCCTCTTTCCATTCAAGCAACAGAAGTGCAGCTTCATCTCACCGGGGCTGCAGGTTGAACGTATTTTTCTGTTAGTGGGCCTGTCTTTTTTATCCACAATCTGATGTCAAATTCTTCATGGAATCCCTAAGTTCTTGAATTGCATTTCCTTCCTGATGCTAGCGAAATGTTAATTTTTAATCAATAATGCAGCACAAATTTAATGCGCTCATTCATTGTGCCCATAATTTTTGGCATAACTGTGGCAAACTTCAAGAGATGGCGTATATTTCTCTAATTTAGAATGTCGTCCCTTTGGCCCAAGCATTTATATTTCTGGGAAAGGCTAAGATTCTGAGAAAACTGATATAAAATGGATTTTGTGGGATCAGCTTTAGGAAAGAAGAAATTGGTCACTAACAACAAGGGAAAAGATTCTCTGGCTGTGGACATTATAAAATCCTTCTAGAAGACTTCTATCTCCCTGGGAACACAGCATTAACCTGAATCATTCAGCAAAGGGACCCTGGGTTCTCAGAGCCACTGTACCAAACTTAGGATGAATACAATAACATTTATTGATAAACAATAATAATTGCCACTTTGGGCTTATGATGTGCCAGACCTGATGTCACATGTCAATCATCTCAACATTCAGGAAGCTGAGGCAGGAGGATCATACATTGTCAGAGCATGGTCCAAGAATAGAGTCCTGTGAGGGGCGTTCCAAGAGTTTGTAAGAAAACCCTCAAGAAAACAAGAGTCCTATGACCGCCATTGCTTAAGAAAAAAACACAGGATTGTTCTTGGAATGTGTTTTCCATGCCCCTCCTGGGTACAGTGAATAAGAGTGAGTTTACTTTAGATTATTCATTATAATTTGAATTATTTGTTTATATGCCTCTACGGGAAAAAAATTTTTGTACCACATGGGGCTTGTCCTTGTGACTATTTACAGCTGAGCTCATGAGAGCTTTGTTCAGGTGACCCTTCTGTAACCTTCAGGGTATAAATTGTCTGATGCTCTGAATAAAGTTGGCCTCATTCTTAAGCTCCATCTCCCAGGTTCCCCTGGCTCTGGAGTGGTAAACAATACACATGTAGGATTCCATGACCTGAGAAGGAAGTGCCCGGGGTATCAGATGCAGCCTACTGTGTGTATGATGTGCACACAAGCAGAGAAGACCATTGTCAAAGGGACTCACGAGAATGGGAAGCCTAGATGCACAGACCCTTAAAAGACCCAACTCCAGACAGGTGACGAGCATCAGGATGACAGGAGGCCGGAAGAGTAGCAGCACTCCAGGGGAAACCAGGGTGGACAGTAGCAAGGCCAGGCAAAGGAGAGAGCCACACAGAAGAGGCAGGATTGTGGGCTCCAACTGCCTTCCAACAAATGTCACTCCCAAATGCAGCACCACTTATAAAACACACATGTACACGGACATACAAACCTACAGACACACACACACACACACACACACACACACATATGTAAACACAATGACCCACAGACAACACACACACATCACACACACACCACACACACTCACACACATCACATACACACATGACACACACATCTCACGCACACACATACACACACGCAGCTTTTATTCACCAGGGAGGCTTTCTGTCAGGCTCAGTTTCCAAGGCAGCAGGAGACTTGGGCCCTACCCAGATAGGGTTGACAATTTCCACTGTGGATGGAAACTGTCCCACTGCAAGAGCTAAGAGCCAATATCTGTGTCTCCTGGCCACTGCCTTGTGTTCCCGGCATTTACGATTGTCTAAGAACACTGTACAGATGTAGCCCACACAGGCCATCTTGACCAAATGTCACGGAGCTTCTTCAATGAGCCTCTCCACACAGGCCTTCCTATCTTTGGAGGAAAAAAAAAAAAACAGCATCTCTGAGCATCTTTAACACGTAGTTAAACAACTCTGGCACTTTTAAAAACACCACCATGTGAAAAATTCTCCTAGGTAGAGAGAGGTGCTAAAGAAACTCCAGCCCGTGGCACTGGACTGTACCTCCAGATCTACTTGACAACTGTGGGGATAGGGTTCATCAGGGGATACAAGCAGCAGCAGCCGGGAGGCGGTTCTCTCCAGGAAGTGTGCCCATTGTGAAGGCAGTTAATAACATCCCAAGGTTCTCAAGGTGTCTCAGTCTGAGCATCACAACAGCTTTAATTAAGGCATGTGGGAGTGCTCGTCCAATCACCATAATTACAGCAGTAATTCACAATATTTAACTCCTTTTAATAATTCAAGTGAGTTCACAGTCAGTATTGATTATTTGATATGAATCATTAACAAGATGCACTTCTGCAGAACATGCCTCACTGCTGTGCTTATCCTCAGACATGCAGGCCAGCCCCGGGCAGGGCTGGAGCTGAGCTGGACTCACAGCCTGGGGTCCCGATGTGTCTTCTATCGGCTCACCGACTATTTGGACTCCCTCTACAATATGCCACACTGCCCCTGCCACCATTGCTGCTGCCGCCACCTCCTCTTCCTTCTCCTCCCCCTCTTCCTCCTCCTCTTCCTCCTCCGCCTCATTTTCCTCCTCTTCCTCTTTCTTTTCCTCCTCCTCTTCATTTTCTTCTCCTCCTCTTCCTCTTCCTCCTCTTCCTCCTCCTCTTTCTCCTCTTCCTCCTTCTCCCCTCCTCTCCCCCCTCCTCTCCCTCTTTCTTTTTCTCCTCCTCTTCTTCCCCTTTCTTTTCCTCCTCATCTTCCTACTCCTCTTCCTCGTCCTCCCACTTGGCAGAGGACACAAGGTAACTACAAAGCCAAGCATCATATATGCCACTTGCTGGTTATTCTGAAGGAAGCTGCATGCCTGACAGGGAAAGGATCTGAGGTAGAAACCTGAACAGAAGTTTTCTAAGTACAGTTCTCCAGGACCCACACATTCTCAGAGGGGAATCCAGCTAACTCAGAACAAGTCATTGCTGAACATCCAAAGTCAAGACTCAGATTCTAAGGAAAGCATCCAGTGGAAAAATTAACAGTAAACACTGACATTGGGAGCACAGAAAACAGCACCTACTGTGTACTTGACACAAAAAACAGCACCTACCATGTGTCCAAGAACAGAAAACAGTACCTACTGTATGCTTGGCACAAAAACAGTACCTACCGTGTGTCCAAGCACAGAAAACAGCACCTACTGTGTTCTCAAGCACAGAAAACAGCACCTACTATGTGCTTGGCACAAAAAACAGCACCTACCATGTGTCCAAGCACAGAAAACAGCACCTACTGTGTGCTCAAGCACAGAAAACAGCACCTACTATGTGCTCGTTATCACATATGGGTGACCAGGTATTCATAACAACTGGTGTTAAAGCTAGAGGAAAAACAGAACTGTCCCTGTTTAGAAGGTGATGTGAGTGCTGATAATAAGAAACCATTTTTAAACAACTTCATTAAAACAGAATTGTGTGGGTCATTCAGGGTGGATAACTTAAAAAGCTTCTGAATGCTAGTGAGGACTATCAGGCAACAGCAGGAATATAAAGAAATACAACTACTACGATGGAGTTCTTGCCAGTTTCTTTATAAAGGTACAACTTTCAGACACACATCATGGTCCAGAATTCACACTCCATGCGTTTACCCGAGAAGAACTATAAATCCACAAAAGACCTATACAAGGATCCAGTTTTGTAGGAGAGTACCAGAACAGAGAAATGGTGTGTGTGTGTGGGGGGGGTGATTGGGGAATAGGTGGGGGGAAGAGGACTTATGGGACATATGGTGAGGGGGGAACTGGGAAAGGGGAAAGCCTTTGGAATGTAAACAAAGAATATAGAATAAATAATAAAAAAAGAAAAGACCTATACAAGCATCCACCTGGTGTTATTCACAGGAGCCGGAATCACCGTAGCCAGGAGCCCATCAACTAGAAGATAAATGGACAACCAGTGCTTTATTCTGAGTTCACTGACTGGGTACCAATCATCAACATAAGAAAGGGAACAACTTATACATGCAAGAATGCCAACAAGCTTTAGAAACATTGCATTCGATTTAAGAAAACTCTGAAACATACTTGGTGTAAGAAACCTATTTTTTTTTTTTCAAAAAATAGTCAAGACTGGTTGACAGTGTCCAATACCGTTTGTATCTAAGAGTCTTCAAAGGCTCCTGTGATGTGCACCTGGGTCTGCGTGCACCTCTGTAATTGACTGGATCATGGGGAATCTCACTACACGGATAGACTGATCCACTGATGGGTTCGTAGCTTAGTGGGATTTCCGGGGCTTGTTAAAGAAGCCAGCTCTGGCCCCTTGGAGTAAGGTGCTCTGATTTACTGCCTGTTCCTCATCATGACACACTGCCGTGTTGCAAGCCAATGCAAGCCAACAGAAGAGAACAAGCAATCTCGGGTCAAAACTTCTGAGGCCATGAGCCAAAGTAACCCTTTCCTCTTCTCAAGCTGTTGACCTCAGGCATGCTGGGAGACCTGCTGCCCTCCATTGTAGGTGGTGGCATGCTTAACTGTATAACTGACAAAACTTAGTGAACTGACATTTGATATATGTTCACTTTATATCAAATTGTTCCAACAGAAACTTGAAATAAAGTGGTATTGGATGTTCCGACATATTCCTGTTTCTAAGATGGTATCCACAGGCAGAACTTGGGAACTGAGAATGCCTCTGTGATGGTCCAACACATCTTGGTACGTGCTTGCTGAGGAAAATAATGGACAAGGGCACAGCACCGACTATCACAACCTCTCAAGGGAAGAAATGTGGTCCTAGAGACTGCTGTTCAGAAGTCATCCATCCAGCCACCCTTATATAATAGGTGGCTCGGAGAGTAGGTAAGCACCAGAGAAACGCAGCCGCTGTCCGGCGAGACTACCAGTGGCACTAGGACTGGGCTGGAGGGAGGATGCCAGCCGGGGAACAAGAGGACCAGCTGGAAGCTTTAAAAGAACTTGCTGACTGGTGGGAAGGATCAGCTGGACAGCAGACAGGACTTTACCTAGATTGACACCCATCAGAGAATGGTCCAGAGACGCCAAGCAGTGGCAGAGATTATGAAGTGCTGATATGGGAGCCCTTTCTTTCTTCTCTAGGGAAAGCATTTCTTTAAAGACCAGCACAGAGAGGAAGGGAGGGAAGGAGAGGTAATGAAGGGGCAGGAAGAGGAGACGGCAGCCAGGCATACGGAAGTCTCAAGGACTCCCCGTGAAGCAGACACACCCGCGGCACAGGCAGCAAGCCTGGGTCGAGCCATTTCCCAGGAGGAGGTGTCCAACAAGGCAGAGGCACAGAACATAAACGATAAAGTCCTCGAGCATCCTGACACGCTCCAGCCTTGCCCCCGGTGGCCTCTCTTCTACCTTAGTTCCTTGATAAAGTTGCTTGTAACCCAAAGTCAAGTCTCCCACTAGACACACCTGCACGGGGACATGTCAGAAACCTTGAGGTCCCTGACAAGCTTCTGCCAGCCGAGGTTGGACAAAGCGACCCTCACCTTCTGACTTCAGCTCTGATTCTAGAAATCACTGGCTCTTATGCTCCAACCAGGGCCTCCCCACCCTCTGCGTTTCCTGCTGGTGATGCTGCTGTTTGGAGGGACCTAGTGTGGTGCCTCGGTATGTCTTGTATCTCCAGGTGCAACACTGCCAGAGTCACCTAGAAAGCCGTGCTAGAGAAGCTTCACTCAGCATGAGGGCGGGGCTCTGCCTGTGGGTTCAAGGCTAAGGAGTCAACTACAGATATCTTAGCCTGGGCATCTGTGGCACGCTGTCCCAGCCTGAATGTGCCTGCTCTCTGAAGCTAAGAAGACTATTTGTAAAGGAGATAGTAGACCAAGGATGTCAAACAAAAAATGACCCTACATATTGACTGTTTAGGAAAGACAATATAGTCTCAGAGGAATGAAATTCAATCTTTGCTGAAGAACTATAGTGCAGAATTTTGCACTTCCAGAGCTCATACGGTAACTCAGCTTGCAATACTAAGTATGGAAAAACTACCATGTAGTCACATCACTGGAGAAGTGGGAAAAGAGCACCAACCATTAAATCACTGGGCCCCCTCTAGTCCACAGGTTTGAAGTCATGATATGCCAGTTTCTCTCCAGGCCAAGAGAGGCATTGAAGGCAGGGCAGCCATGATGCCCATTAGCTGAGCCTCCTTTCCCTCAGAGAGGATGATTGCTTTAAAAAAAAAAAAATGTGCATTGGTGTTTTGCTTGTGTGTGTGTGTGTGTGTCAGTGTGACAATGTTGACACCCTGGAACTAGAGTTAGAGACAGCTGTGAGCTGCTGTGTAACCATGGCTGGGAACTGAGCGAGTGCTCCTAACCGCTGAGCCATCTCTCCCATCCTGAAATCTTGTAAACATTATCTACACAGGTCAACAGAGGTCATCAGAATGAGGCAACAGGACCAGTCATCCATTAGGAAAGCAGTTCTGTGAAGAAAGCATATCTACAGACTGGTAACACAACAGACACACATGTCTGAGGGGCGTGAGTGCTATGATATTGCTACCCAGACTCTATGGAAGGAGCAACCCGGAGTAACAACAGCTAAAAGTACAACTAGGGCAGGACAAACAGGGCACTCAAACACACAGAAGAGAGGATAGGTCTGACCAAGGTTTAACAGAAAAACATGTACACACATGTACACACATACACACACACGTACACACATACACATATTCATACATAAACATATATTCATAGATATACACATACATACACATATTCATACACACACATCATATACATACATATTCACACATACACACAGATACACATATAGATACACATACATACATACACACATATATACATACATTCACACACACATACACATATTCATACATACACACACACACACAAATATTCAAATAATGCAAAAGAAAATGCCAGAACTTCCAAGGTCCATCATAGTTACAGGAGGAAAGTCAGAAAGAATTAAAGGAGAAGAGTCCCCAAAACGAAAGAGAGAAGATGAGATATCCACAGAGGACCACAAAGCATAAACAACCCAAGAGTCATGGGGTCCTCAACCAGGCTGAAGGATGGGAGGGGACAGGCTACCCTCAAGGAAGTACTAGACTAGAAGGAGCCTTCGTCAGCTGCATGGCCACAGCTTTGAGAAAAATTGCTGTGGATTGAGATTCAAGAACTCAGTAAAATTAGACTTCATGTGAGAATTACATATTTTTAGACATCCAAGGATTCTGAACGCTTACCCACCCACAGATGTTAACAAAGAGGCTCTGGAAGACAGATACCATAGAAATAAAAGAAAAATCAAAGTTTACAAGGAGACATACATGGGAGTTGCCATACATCCTACAAGCGGCTTATGCCCTTACACAGGTTAGAGAAGAGAGGATCATATTAGGATGGAGGACCTTCAAAGCAGGACACAGACAAGACAAATGGAATCAAAGCTGCTGAGCCACATCATCACAAGATGCTAAAACTATCAAAAATATTGGCATTGATTAAAGTGATGTGTCATTGCTATAAAATAGTGTTCAGTTGATATTAGTAAGCAGCTCATTCGAAACTTACAGAAAAGAGAAACCCATTCAGACCAGACCGGTACCAAATGAACAGCTGACAAATTCAACATCATTTATCTTTTGAATAATTTGTAAACTGATATTAAAGTGAAGTTTCTTTATTGTGATAAAAAAAACCACTCACTCACCTTATCGTTATAATAATCATCCTGGGAAGAAAGATGGAAATTATTTTTTATAATCATAAGCATAAGTACACTCATGATTAATTTTAGTATTCAGCACAGGGCTGTATGTTCTACACTATAAAATAAGACAAAAAGTAGGAGCGCAACAGAAGTTAGATGGAACCTGTGACCCACACAGATTAAGTCTGCCTACCCTGCTTTTTCCTTTATTTTCCAGTTTTTTACCCTCTTTATAATGTGTTTGTATTCCTTTGAAAATTAGTTTAAAAACAAAGTAGAAATTAGCAAGAAATTTAATGTTAATAATAACAAAGGTTAATTCAAAACCATATGTCAACTCATTAGTCATAAGTTCCCATGTGGGATGTCCAGCACTGACAAACAGAAGTGTCAAAGAAAAGGTAAGAATGAAGACAGGCAGGTGAGTTTCTTTTACCCCCCAGGAAGAAGAAATAAGATCAGGTAATCAGATATGGAGTTCCCCTCAGCACGAGTCCCATGGAATTTATCTGCTCCAGAATGAGACGACCTGCAAGCCACCTACCCTCTTTCTCTCGCAGCATTTTCGCGGGTTTCAATGCACCCTGATCTTTAGGTTTCAGCTTTTATGAAACGCTCTCCATCAAGGAAAACAACAGAGAAGCATGCAAAATGCTACTGCACAATTGTATCTGTGGCTTTGCTTATGGGTGTGTCCAGACACGTTACACAAAACAATGTTAGGAGACAGACACGGTCTGTCATAGCAGGAAGGTAGAAGTGTGAGGCTGGTTACATTGTATCTCTAGTCTGGAAACAAAGTAGAGAGTAGAGAGAAAGTGCTGCCGGCTATAAAACCTCAAGTTCTGTCTCCAGTGACCCACGTCCTCAGTGAAGGTCCTCCTAGAGGTTCCACTACCTTCCAAAATGCTACCAATTGGGACCAGGTGGTAAAAATATGCAAGTCTATGAAAGCCATTATACACAGAGCACACCATGCAAGTGCCAAAGACCCGGAGCAAAGCTCAGAATACTTAAACTTCGAAGGCTTTTCCCTCCACCATATCATCTGCCATCACTGTCAGCGGCTCCCATCCTCTGTCTCCACCTGCCAGGGAGACTTCCCCATGCTTGCCTGGAAATGCTCAAGATGCTTCCAGCTCAAAGGCTGCCCTGGCGCCTAGTCTCCGCCCCCTTTCCCCTTCCTCTGAAGGTCTATTCACTCTCTAAGCGCCCTGCCCTCAACAAGTTCAAACTCTCCCACTGTTTCCTTTTTACCCAAGTAATTTCCCCGACTGGCTCTCGGGAAGAGACAAGGATGGGAGGGAAGGAAGATTCCTGTACACGTGCTGCAGTAACACTAACCCATCCTGCCAATGCCTTGGCCTTCACAACAGTCCCCGGGAGGCAAGGATCTTCCTACTTTCCTACAGGAGGAAAAACAAAAAACAAAATCAAAACCTCAGCACTCAGAGCGTGATTCTAAGAGGCAGCTAACTGACTTCAAGTGTCCAGTTCTCACGACTGGGTACTTCTTCACACCTTCAGGACAGCAGCAATCCTCTAGGGAGTCAGCAGTGTTCCACCGGGCAAGCACAGGGCTTTGCCCGGGTCACCAGCTTTCCACACCGGGCTGGGTCTAGCTCTGCTTTCTGTGTACTGGTTGACTTCCAAAGGAGCCACACGCTCTAGAAGCAGAAGCATTCTCTGTCGTCTGTAACAGAATAGGCACTCGCATGCTTTTGATAAAGGAGTGAGCATTTTCTACCTAAGGTTCAGGTGACCGTGATCTGCAGATGCTTCTTCCGAAAAGGTGGTGAAGAGAGCAGAAGACAAGCTCCAGGAAACTGCCAAGTATCTGCAGATCAAAGTCCAAGGGCATCGTGAGTACGTGGAACATGGAATACTCCTAACAGGAAGGCAACAGCCAGCCTGACCTTCAAAAATGGGGAAAGGTTCTAAAGCACTTCTTCAAAGAAAAGCCACCACTGCCAAGTGAGGCCTGTGCAGGCATCAGAAAGATGAGCCAGTTTCGCCAGGCAGAGCCGCCATCCCTGGCTAAAACACACCATGAAAAGTAAGGCCACACCAAAGGAGGGTATATTGATGTGTTTCTTAGTGTTCGTCGTTTAAAGACATACATGTGCCACCATGGCGGGCAAGAAATATCTTTAAGATTTCCTCACTGAGCTAAACTTATGGGTAGGTAGCTTACATCAACTGAGAAAAGTAATTCCCTCAGCCTTTCAAATGTCAGTATCACTACAGGACTGAAACCACATGAAAGACACCACAGCTAACCAGAAGGTCGAATCATCCTGCACAGGCATCTACTGTCTGCTCAAGGAGTCCTGGAGAAGAGCAGCCTGGCCAGGAAGAGCAAAGGACTTGGGAAGGCTACAACAGGAGTGGAGGGTAAGGCTTTCAATTTCCCACTGACCCCTGAGATCAAAGCTCCAAAGTAAATCAAGTGCTGTGACCCTGTGAGTCTGCTGAGTTGCTATTCTATTTGTGTACTTCTTTCTTTTTCTGTATGTATGTGAGCATGCGTGTGTGCATGCATGTGTGTGACTGTGGGTGTGCATGCATGTGTATGTATGTATGTGTATGTGTGTGTGCATGTATCTGTATCTGTGTGTGTATGTGGGGAGTCCATGCATATGGTGTGCATGTGTGTATGTATGTATGTGTGTGTGCATGTGTGTGTGTGTATGTATGTTGGGGGGCTGCATGCATATGTGTATGTGTCTTAAGAAATATAATGGCACTGGATTTCCCAGGTATTTGTACAACACAAGCTTTATACAGGATCTAGAAAGACTATTAAACATGTTCCTAACCCAGTTCAGGGTAGAAGTTAAAAATTTTTTTCATAACTTCAAAAGATATGAAATCTTGTATAAAATTCACTTGGCATTTTGAGATCCAACTGTTACATAATCCTTTTAAAAGTATCCACTAGAATCTAAACACCATATCGAAAGCCATTTCCATTTTTAAAACATAAACAGGATTCTTATATATGGCTCCAAATATTACAGGGTTCGCTTCTGTCTTCAAACTTTTCTTTTCTTTGTTTATGCCATAGAGCTGGGCAACAGACACTTGAGCTCGGGGCTTAAAGGGGCCCCAGTCTTGGTCATGTCCATATTCTCTCTCCCGTCCTCTCTTAATATCTATTTATCTTTCTCTCTATATTCTATTTCTCTATATTATATGCACATGGAAAGAGGAGAGAGATAACAGCAAGAATTTATATTTTAACTTTCTGTGACAAGGGTGGTATGTAATAAAATAAAAAATAATCACCAACCTACTCTTAGAGGTGACCTTCTAACATAAATGTTTTACATTTTGAAGAATAAGTATTTGAAGAATAACTACAAAAGTTGAGTGAGAGAAATATCGCATAATGAAATGGAGACTTCCACCCAGATTAGTAATATATTCATGGACAAACATTGCCTTTGAGCTGAAGAAAACTGTCCTGGTTTCCCTGCAGCTGCTGTGACAGAACTCTTCAACCAAAGCTGCACAGAGAAGGAAAGGGCTAATGTATCTCACAATTCCATGTCACAAGCCATCTCTTCGGGGCCATCACAATGGCGGGGCTCAAGGAAGATGCTCACACCAAATCTAGAGTCAGGAGCAGGGAGACGCAATGCACCCATGCTGCCTGCTTGTTTCTTCGATCATTTGCTTCTTGGTGTCCACAAGAAACAAGGTGCCTGTCCTAGGGTTTCTATTCTTCACAAAACATCATGACCAAGAAGCAAGTTGGGGAAGAAAGGGTTTATTCAGCTGACACTTCCACATTGCTGTTCATCACCTAAGGAAGTCAGGACTGGAACTCAAGCAGGTCAGGAAGCAGGAGCTGATGCAGAGGCCATGGAGGGATGTTCCTTACTGGCTTGTTTCCCCTGGCTTACTCAGCTTGCTTTCTTATAGAACCCAAGACTACCAGCCCAGGGATGGCACCACCCATAAGGGTCTTGGCTCTCCCACCCTTGATCACAAATTGAGAAAATGCCTTACAGCTGGATCTCATGGAGGCATCTCCTCAAGGGAGGCTCCTTTCTCTATGATAACAACAGCTGTATCAAGTTGACACACAAAACCAGTCAGTACAGTACCTAACTTTCTTTACTATTACAAACACAGTTCAGGGTTAAGGCCCAGTCCATGAAACCATCCACCTACATCCAAGGCAGGTCTTCCTACCTTATAAAGACAGTACCCCATAGACATGCACACAGGCCAACATGATCTATGTGACTAAGTTTCTCTTCGCGGGTGGTTCTAGTTGTGTCAAGCTGAGAGTTAAAACTAACCAGCACAGACTCTGAGCACCACACCCTGACTTTTTCAGCTCCAAGATAGCAGAACTTGGGTCTCTTTGTACTACAGTGGCAATGCATTTTGTCGTGGCAACAAGGCTTTGTTCTTGTAACTCCTTGGCGAATCAAAATATATATTGCAGATTCACTTATCACTTCATGAGGCCTTCTTTTAATTATAAAGTTGTAAGCAAGAAATTGGAGGAGGTCAAAAATAAGTTCCAGGTGTTCCTTAGCCTCAAACTTGTGCATGGTAAAACCACCTGGGATAGCAGCCTCTTGTCTCTTGGGAAGAAGACGGGTCTAGAAAGGAGAAGAGGAAACTCTCTAGCTCAGCTCAATCATTTTCCCAGTTAACACTCTAGCAAGGAGTGTGTGGATTCACAAAAAGCCTGCCTTTCCACTGACATACGCGCACCATTGTTCAGAGACGGCTGCTATGACAAAATGATGGGGCCCTTCGCACGTGGCAGCAGGAAAACTGTATCTGTCTTTTGCACGCAGCTGTTAAAGCTCGGTAAATAGTCGTCTGAGGCATTTCGCCACATATATAACATTGCCAGACTTCTTCTAAAATCTGAAAAGGAGACTAAGCTAAAATGAATGCAAGAAAGGTTGGTGTGTGTCTTCACATCCTTAACCTTGCTCTCTAAAACACGTTTCCAAGGGAACGGAGTGCAGGTAAGTCACCTTCTGTACCACGTCTGAACAGACGTCGGCTTGATCAAGCCTTCAGCAGCAACACAGACACCATTAACACTGGGCTTATCTGGGGAGGTCAGGAGGTCATAGGGAGTCTTGCAACTGGTGAAGACCTAATCCATCCAGGTGATAAAATAATTTCCAACAGATGCCCTCTTTCCTCTAACTCTGGAGAATCATACAAGGTACAAGGACATTGTTAGTTTAACCACAGAGATACGTAAACATGTTTTAAAACATGAAAAAAAAAGTTCTATTCTTTCTCCTTTCAATAACCAGTTTTAAATTTTGGCCGAACATTGGAAATGACCCTTTCTTTGTGACGTGTTTATCGTGTACTGTCTAATGCTTGGTTAACATTTCTGAGCTGTGTTTTCTGGAACTGAGTCTCATGCAGCCACATGTGGACTTGAACATCTATTTAGCTGAAGCAGGCTTTGAACTCCAAATTGCCTGACTCTACCTTCCTGCCTCCCACCAAGTGCTAAGATTGTAGACATATACTACACAACCTAAGAGAAATGCTTGGTTAGGTTTAACACGTTGTGTTGTTGTTGTTGTTATTTTGTTGTTAATGAGTTTCTATTAGACTGGACAGTACTTACTCATGAATAGTGATATTATTCTATTATCAAGTATGGGCTGATATGAATAAGTGAACTCCAGACTCTGATCACACAGGGATATTTGGAAGGATTTTGCTATGCCTCATCATGCTAGATCAACTATTTCATCATTAAAAACTCAGCTCGGGCTGGAGAGATGGCTCAGCAGTTAAGAGTGCTGACGGCTCTTTCAAAGGTCCTGAGTTCAAATCCCAGCAACCACATGTCTTCTGAAGACAGCTACAGCAAGCGAGCAGGACCGAAGGAAAAAGAAGAAGAAAAAAAAAAACAGCTAAAAAAAAAAAAAAAAAAAAGTACAAGGGCAGGCTCTCTCAGGTGCTTCAGACCAAGACCCTCTTCATTCTACCCCATGTTTAGGCAGCACAGACAGAGGCTGTTTCTGAGCTTCAATATGGTGCAGTGATATGTGGGGTGGGCACCATATTTCTTATTAAGTGACCTCAAAGCAAATACTGAAGAGGACCTAGATAGAGACAGGGGACCAGGTAAGATCCCTGTATCTTAAAATGCTATGAGGCCGGATTGAGATTGGCAGAAGATGGATTCCTGGGAATTAGCACATTATGAACAACACAATGGGCCAGTGGAATGGTCGATTATAATAGCTGATAAAGCTCGGCTGGGGGGCGGGCTATTTGGGGCCTTCACTACCTTGTTGCCATATCAGGACCAGGGTGAGGAAGGACGGTGGAAGCCTCGGCACCTGTCCCCATGTATGGCCTATGCCTCTAGTTCTTTTCGCACATGCTCTTTGGAGTTCCCCGTATCAGTATTGTAACCCAAATTGCTTCTCAACCCTCATTATTCTATCGAGAAATCAAAATATCTTATCGAATATTCCAAATTAATTGACACATAGAGACAGGTAGGTAATTGAGGACAGCTGACCTTTAAATATCGCCCCCTTAAATGATAGAGTAGCTTATCTATTTATAAATAATTGACAGTCTGGCAGCATAGGGTGTTCATTAATTCCAGCTTTCTTCAGTTCTAAGCAGTTTGAAATCACACATGGTTTATGGAAACACTTAGGGTACCATCCTGTAGGCTCTTCTGGGTCTTAAAACTGACTAGGGCATGCAGCAAAACCTAACAAGTGCCTTCCCGTCATTTGAACAATAGTGGCGTTATTTCCTAAATGCTTCCAACTTCGTATTTTTTAACAAAAGAAACAAAAAAATTATGGCACAAACCTTGGGTTAAATAATTGTTGCAGCAGAAAATTCTAACAAACTTATGTCAAGAAATGAAGCCATGGTTCCCATAGCAACTATCTGAGGGCCATTAGAAGGATTCCGTGTGGAAGCCTGTGTGGGTCTGAGCTTAGGGCGAATCCCTCAGCATCCCACTGCGTGTCCAGCACAGTCATGTCACATGGGTCCCTTCTCCTCTGCACACCCCTGTTCCTTAATCTTCGGCCTCTCAGCCCTGACAGGCTGACCGACAACATTTCACCTTAAGAGGGTTCTCAATGCTGGGGCCCACTTATAGCACTTGTGGTCACAGTGTGTGTCCAAAGGCTTTCATGTTTGCATTCGGAGTTTGCATTTTTAATCCATTAATGTTTTGAACCTCGAGAAAACGGTACTTATTTTCTTTGAAGTTCTTTCCCTTCTATCAGTATTATCAGGAATTGACAGCACTCAATAACAAAAAGGCCATAACAGTACAGGAAGCGAGAGCGAAGACAGGAGCAAACACTCTGAACAAAAACATTTCATCTCCGGTTGACCTCACGCATTCGTAGGTGTGGTGCCGTGGCGCTGCGCCAAGCAATAAACTGCTTATTGGTAACAAGTGTTTTAGGAAAATCAAAATTAAACACAAGCAGACTGAAGTATCTGTAATTACGAGGCAAAGAGGATAGAAGAGGCCTGGCTCCGTCTCATCTACTTCCAGGTGGAACTCCGATGCCGTGTGGCGTGGCATGGCTTGCTTCCCAGCACACACTGAAGACTCCCCGCACCCCAGGCCCAAACTCACGACATCCCATAGTTCACACGCTGAGCGTTGTGGCCTTCACAGTGCCACGTCCACATGCCACAAACATGGCATCCCATGAACCTGATCCCCTTCCCTTGTCTTTGTTCCCGGCTCCCTACCACACTCCCTTCTTTACAAGTCGTCTTTAAGTTGTCCAATCCCTTTCTTACGAGACAGCCTGCCGCCCCACCTATTATCAACTTAAATATTTGAGAAATAATAGTCTGCGAGCTGTTCAGGCCACGTATGCGTGCAGAGTAGTCCCTGAATGGAAGCCCAGAGAGGCCATTACACGAAGTCATGACAGAGAAGCCTGAATTGGAAGCTGCCCAAGAGAGAGAAGTGTGTTTCAGTCAGCAAGGACGGGAGAAGAGCGGAGTTGTGGGACTTTTATCTTGGAGGGAAACATCAGCCATGTACTGGAGTTAACATCTGCTCAACAGGAGGAATTACACAGCTGGTACTGTAAACCTAGGCTGAAGGGGATCATGGGTCCTTGAGGAAAGCCTACAACCACCATTTTCCTAAACCAACATAGTGTCTAATTGTATTCCAAATACTACCCTCACAGCCACAGACAAGCATAGCTCTCTCTCACCTCTTATCAGAGAAGATTCTTCTTTCTTCATTTTTTTCAGCAGATGGAGACGGTTACAGGGATCTACAACTGATCAAACTGCAGAGGACAGGTCACTGGGGGGGGGGCTCAAGGGCAACTGTTACATCTGTAATGCAAGCAGCTCCAGGAAAACCGAGGAAGAGGGGGCAGATTGAGTGTAAGAGCCAGTGGGTGGGGGTGCCTGCTGCTGGAGAGCTCTTCTAGTCATGAAAGAGAAGCTGAGCCCATGAAATCCCAACGAGGCCACTTATGCATGACCCGTACAATGACACCACCAGTTGACAGGCCAACCTAGACAGGGAACATTTCACAAGGCCACACACCTTGATAAAAAGCTATGGACAGTCAATGGCTGCTCTGAGAGCGAGACTCAGTTTTCTCCGAGGATTAACTCTGCGATGGTTAGTATCTGCTCAGCCCAGGGAATGGCACTATTAGAAGGTGTGGTCCTGATGGAGTAGGTGTGTCACTGTGGGTGTGGGCTATATGACCCTCCTCCTAACCATGTGGAAACCAGTCTTCTTCTAGAGGCCTTCAGATGTAGAACGCTCAGCTCCTCCTGCACCATGCCTGCCTGGATGCTGCCATGTTCCCACCTTGATGATAATGGACTGAACCTCTGAACCTGTAAGCCAGCTCCAATTAAATGTCCTTATAAGAGTTGCCTTGGCGGTGGTGTCTGTTTCCAGCAGTAAAACGCTAAGACAAGTTCCCTCAGCAGTTATTGAATCTCAAGTGGTCAGCCTAAATATATATCCATGAGTAACACTAATAGATTCAATAGGCTATCTGTGTATGTACATATGTGCTTTGTATGTGTGTATGTATATGTATATATGTGCATGTATATGTATATGTGTGCATATGCGTGTGTGCACCTATGCATTTGTGTGTATATGTATATGAGATTACATGTGTATATGTGTGAATTTGTGTATGTATGTATATATGTATATATGTGTATACATGTGTGTATATGTGGGTTGTGGATGTGTTTATATGTATGTGTGTGTATGTTTGTATGTATACCAATAATAATTAAAGAAGAGATCATCCATCCAAGGAAGAGTAGGGGAGGCAGAGGAAGAGGGGGAATCAGAGACGACAGAAATGAAATAAACACAGTATTCATGGATGAAGTTCTCAAAAAAAATAAAGTTTAAACTAAAAGCAAAGGGTAAAAATAAGAATACACATAAGAGTAAAAAGGGGCATAAACTTTATTAATTATTATAGTGACACAGGATGAATGACATTTTAAATATCTTGGCCTAAATAAAATATGTGATTTTAACTGCTGATTTTAGCCTTTTAAACTCTGGCAATTAGCAATCATAAAATTGACAAGTGCCTGAAATTACATGTCTGGTGGTGTGGTGACTGGAGGTACTCACCAGGCTACAACAGCAGCGTCCTCTACAGAATGGAGTTTGCTCCTGCCTTAGTTGGCATTCTCGTGTGTCCTTTTCACTTTGTGCTAATTCTTAATTGCCTTCATAAGTACTGCTTCTTTCATTCTGGGGATGGAGCCCAGGACCATGTATTTATTTAATAAATAAATTCACTGAGCCATACCCAACCCCACTCAAATAATAGTTACTAGGAAACTATCTCATTGTGAGGTGTCTGAACCACACGGTTAACCAAGCCTGGCAGACTTTTATCTTGGACCGAGGCTAACCCTGTAGTGGAAAAGCTGGAGTTTGTGGAAGGCTTGAAGGCCTGGCTCAGATGCTGCTGCTACAGACCGTGGGCTCTGAATAACAGGGGAAGGGCCAATCCTGTGAGCCAGTCCATCAGCAGGCTTCCACGGGCATTTGCATCCCCTCGGAGGGAGGTCTATAGAATACATGTAAATTTAGGTCCCTCAGAGTCATGCATTAAAAAAACAAAACATTTGTACAGCTGGAATTAAGAATTTGACCTTTGAGTCTTGAGCATTTTCAAAGATTCCCTGTGGCATTTGCAGATGTCTGTGGCCAGCGAAGTCGAAATAAACATGATGTAAAGTTTAGAGTTTGTGGAGATTTAAACAGTCGCCAATATGAATTGATTTTGCAATTCCTGCTGAATCCCAACCCCTGTGCAAGAGGATCAGCAGAGAAGACACTACCATAGGCCCATGTCTGCTGAACAGCACAGAGGCATGGCTCGCTGTAATCTCCCGCAGCCCGGCTTGACTTCCTCGAATACTTTTAATTGCTTTGTTCAAAGCTTCACGAAATGAATCATCACTAAAGACAGCATTTTCAAAAGCCTTGATTTTGACCAGGAAGCCAGGACAAAACCATTCACAGAAAAGCAAGGTGTTCCATCTGGTGTGAGAGCCTTTCGTCACTGCAGGAAGTGTGGCTTATAAATGTCATGTCCTATCCCTGAAGAGAGAGGGGGGTGAGGAGGGAGGGAGGGAAGAAGAGAAAGAAAGGAAGGAAGGAAGGAAGGAAGGAAGGAAGGAAGGAAGGAAGGAAATCACCGTGCACTGTGTGCCTGAGCCCGGCCACAGTTCTCCCGCCAGCAGCTCAGGTTATGAAAGCACCCAAGGCTTTGGCTTTGTCACATAATCTATGTTCCCATGCAGTCAAATTAGCAAGGAAATCCTCACAGCCAATAGGATACCAGCACCAAGAGGGAGATGCTTTTGGGTCAGAATGAAATGAGACTCCTGCTCAGATGTTGTCCAGAGCTCACCAGAGACATCTCGAGCCCTCACGGCACAGCAGGGCACACAGGTTCTGCAATAAGCAACCTACACCTTCGGTCTCAAGCAGAATTCTGGGGACTGTTCTGGCCACGCAAGATCATCTTCTTCAACCACCTGAAGACTGCATTAAAAACATCCAGACATGGTAGCAGGAGTTTGAAATCTCACCATAGGGAGGGAGAAACAGGTAGATCCCTAGAGCTCACCAACCAACCTAATTCTCAACTAATTCTCAACCTATTTCTCAACACTGGCCATTGAGAGACTATCTCAATCGATTAATCAATTCCCTGGGGGAAGCCATTCCAGCCGTGAGTCAATCTTAAGTCACAAGTCAACTCATCCTACATGCACTGTGTCTCAATTAGGGTTTCACTGCTGTCAACAGACACCATGATCAAGGCAACTCTTATAAGGACAACAGTTAATTGGGGCTGGCTTACAGGCTCAGAGGTTCAATCCATTATCATCAAGGCAGGAACATGGCAGCATCCAGGCAGGCATGGTGCAGGAGGAGTTGAGAGTTCTACATCTTCATCTGAAGGCTGCTAGAAGACTGGCTTCCAGGCAGATAGGATGAAGGTACTTAAGCCCATGTCTACAGTGACACACCTACTCCAACAAGGCCACACCTACTCCAAAAGGGCCACACCTTCTAACCGTGCCACTCTCCGGGCCAAGCATATACAAACCACCACACACCCTAATCACATTCAGTAGTGTAGTTTTCTGCTTGCAGGCACAAAGAGTACCAACAAGGGAGCCCCCTCTCTCTGAACCAAGTATCCACGGGTCACTCTGTGTTCAAATGATGACTGGTGGCATCCCAACGCAAGCTCCAGGCATCTCTTTACGGTGCCCGAAATCAGACCCACGGTAGGTTTGTTGCCTCTTGCCACAGAACAGTACCCAGTCCTTCATCCGCATCTACCTAGTACAGACAGTGTCGTGGAGCCTTGAAATCCTCTCATTTCAAACAGAGAAGTCTGTTGGGGGGCGGGGGAGGCACCAGAATCAGTTAACTAATAATGAGCTAGACTCAGGCTCTGTGTGAACACAGGACATGTCTCCAAATCCGCCTCCCCATCTCACTGTACTTCACGCTCACCATTGGGCACCATGTAGAAGAGAAGCTTCTTCTTCAACTGCCCCCTGACCTCAGGAAGCCAGAAAGCCCAGCCTTTGGGGACCAAAATGGGACAGCTCCCACTTCTCTATCATATTCCATGTTACAAAGGATCGGTGTCACCCTCGATACTACATTTCTGGGCTTTCCTACTGTCTTCCTCTAAAGCAGGGTGACTTCTGAATTCTAGAAAGAGACCTTGGTCATAATCCTTTCTGACAGAGGTCCAAAAGCATCACTGCCCTGGGTGTTCTTGGAACTTTCCCAACTCCAAATACACTCACAAGTTCAGAACCTGACTGCTGTAGTTCTCCAAGTCCCCAGAGGTTCCCACAGCAGGGAGCAGAGCCAGATGCTCTGGGCTCTTGATCTTGAGGGGAGGCAGCACTAGGATACCTGGTGCTAGGATGATTCTTTCCCTGCTGAGGGAGCATACTGGGCATTTGCTTCATTGAATCCCACACTGACTAGACAATAATGGGTCTTTGTAACTCTCTCCTAGAGTTCCAGATGTTGGTTTTAATGAACCTCAAATTCGTATTTCTCCAGGGGCCTCTCTAGAGAAGTCACAAGAACTTTCTTCACATCCCATAATTAGCCTAGACTCAAGGTTAGCTCTTCTTTGGCTATGTGTTCTGTTCCCCCTCTCCCACCCCTGGTGTGTGGCCCTAGGCCAGGCATCTCTCCAGGAGTCCTTGCCATCCCGCCAAGTGGTCACAACCTGTACACTGGACTTCCACAAATACTGTCCACTATTTTCTGTTCATGAAAATGAGTATACCATCCAGTCTACCTTCTTAGGTCTCATTTTAAAGATGATGAATTATCACTGAATGAATCCTGTGGTGGTTTAAATAGGTTTGGCCTCCATAGACTCTTGTGTTTGAGTGCTTGGCCTATAAGGAATGGCACTCTTAGGAGGTGTGGCCTTGTTGGAGGAAGTGTGTCAGTGTGGAGGCTGGCTTTGAGGTCTCTTATGCTCAAGCTCTGCCCAGTGTAGGACAGTCTTTGTCTGCCTTCTCATCAAGATGCGCAACTCTCAGCTCCTTCTCCAGCACCATGTCTGCCTGCATGCAGTCATGCTTCCTGCCATGATGATAATGGACCAAACCTCAATGGGATGAACTGTGAGCCAGCCCCAATTACATGTTTACCTTTATAAGAGTTGCCTTGGTCATGGTGTCTCTTCACAGCAATAAAACCCAAACTAAGACAGATCCGTAGACCAATAGAAAAAGTGGGAAACCCAGAAATAGCCCAGGTGAAATATAAAGTCATAGCTTCAACCCTCAACAGCTAGTAAAGAGTCTATCAAATCAGATGCTCAGTAGGTAAGGCCAGACACGGCTGAGAGTCAGACGCAAAAGAAGAGCAGTGTCTGCAGAGAAGAGGTAGCCTGTGCTTCCATCACAGAACTTATAGACAGAGGCGTTCCACAGAAGGGATGAGAGACCCAAGGAACCTTCTGCTAGTCAGCAGTCCCGCTAGAGGCACACAGGTGTGACTATGCAGGATTTGTGATTTGTTTCAGTCAAATGTTAAGTGCTTTTAATTGAAATAGAATTACCTAACTTCGCCCTCTCCCTTCCCTTCCTCCAGCCCCTCCTGGCTACCGCTCCACTGCTCAGATGCACTCCTCACACTCTTGAGTTTACAGATTCTTTTTCTTCATTATTAATACATACATTTGCACGTGCATGCATTAGTGTGCGTAAGTCTAAGCTGTTGAATCTTTTGTTGTTGTTTGTATGTAAATGGCTTCAGGATGACCACTCTGATCAGTGTTGGGGCTCATCCATAGGAGGGGCCAATTCTCCTTTTCTCTGTCTAGTGGTAGGACACAGTGAAATTATGCCCTCCCGTGTTAAGATGTCCATGGACGCTGGCATTGTCCTGGTCTTGCCTTGGCAGCCATTTCCAGGACAGTCTGTTACACTGTGCACTTCTGGATCTTATAATCTGTGTGCTCACTGGCTCTTACAATCTTTCCAGCCCTTCTCAGAGTCATAGATTGGGCATCTATGATGCAGATGTTATCTTCCAGAGCCGAGCTCTTTACAATCTGTTGATCTCTCTATTGTGTCCAACAGAGGGGTGAGCCACCATTTGCTGTGAAGAGAGGCTCTGGGATGGGAGTTGGTAGCTACACTCATCTTTAAGGATAGATAAGACTTAGAAAGTTAGTAAGGAATTATCTGTTCTAGCAAAGTGGTGGTAATAGATTCTCTTTTACAATCCACAGCCTCACCAACCCCACGAAGCTAGCTAGATTTTCAGCACCAGGCATGATTCTCTTCTCGTTAGTCCGATTAAACAGATGCTGGTTGCCACTGCATGTGAGTAGCAGGTATTGTCCCTATGCAGATGATCTAGCCATGCTGGGCGTTGCCATGGTTCACTGGTACTGTGGCTGGATGGGACTGTTTGGTTGCTTCCCTTACCTGGCAGCTTGCACTGGGGCAAGAGGTTGGGTTGCAGGAGAATAATAGGTGATATGAAGCAGGAAGCAGAAAAGCAGGGTGGGGCTTCAACTGAGGAGGGGAATGGAGTCAATCCAGACAGGAGACATGAGGGACAAATAACTCCAAGGTTGTTTGATACAACCTTAGGAAGCTGTATTATTTTGTATTTCCCTAAAATAATTATACACAATACATATAAGCATTTGCATATACATATATATGTATACATACACAAAGACATATATAGGATGTGTGTGTGTGTGTGTGTGTGTGTGTGTGTGTGTGTGTGTTATATAAAGGTAAGCCACACAGGCAGTGGTGGTACATGCCTTCAACCCCAGCACTTGGGAAGCAGAAGCAGGCAGATTTCGAGTTCAAGGCCAGCCTGGTCTACAGAGCGAGTTCCAGGACAGCCAGGGCTATACAGAGAAACCCTGTCTCAAAAAAAAAACCAAAAAAAGAAAGAAAAAAAGAAAAAAAGAAAAGAAAAGAAGAGAGAGGAGAGAAGAGAGAAGAAGAGAGAAGAAGGAAGAGGAGGAGGAGGAGGAGGAGGAAGAAGGAGGAGGAGGAGGAGGAGGAGAAGAAGAAGAAGAAGAAAGTTAATCCACTTGAGTTGACACTGTTTCCTACCAGATCCAGGAAGAAGAAAAGTCCTTTCCTTGGTCAGGGTAGTCCAAGTGACTCCCCAAACAATACAGACTGTCCATACAACCCTTGGTTGGATGCCATCCAGGGGTTGAGGGTGGCCCCTATTGCAGAAGACACCACACACCTAGCACATAAGGGTGATTTGAAAATTGGCTAGTCAGTTTTCAGCAAGAGATTACGGAGAATGGTTTTGAGAGATGGTGAACTCAGAGGTCCCTGCCTATCAAGGACAGAACAAACACACACCTCTTCCAGTGACAGCCCCCTTTTCTTTGTGTAGAGCCATGCATCCAGCTCTACCGATGACTTCGGCAGATGCGTCCTCAAGTCGTTCTCTATGAACTGAGAAACACCGAGAGCCAATGACAGGGCTGCACCTGGTCTCTTTGGGAACCAGTGGCTGTGGCAACCTTTCCTCCTATCAAGGGTACCTAGTACAAAGAACCGAGAGGAACCATCACAAGGAGAGACACATGCCGCGTGTAACAAAGGAGCCACCCTGGCCTCAGTATTTCTGCTGCCAACTTTAGGCTTCAGTGGGATCTTATATTTCCAAATTTTAAAACAGACCCATGTACAAATAAGATACCTACCTCCTGATTTCTTCTGGGAAAAGAAGATGGGAAGTGACCTACACAGACATACATGCTTAGGAGGTTAAGTTGTAAAAGAGAACACTTCACTCCACAGTCTCCCACCCAAAGTCAGGGTTCGTGTCCAGGGAAAGAGGCTCAGTGTAAGCCCAGAAGGACGTTTTTGTAGACATAAATTATTTCTGGAAACACCCCATGTAGATTTTTAGTCACTGGCACGAGGCTCAAAACAACTTAGCTTATTTCTCTAGACAACACATCTGGGGGAGCTAAAGTGAAGACATGACCTGTTTTTGACTCTAGCACACGTTGCTTTGTGAACAGCTCCACTGAAACACACAAATCCCCAGCAATGGTGAACACGCCTGACTCCCTTCCACTGAGCATAGAAAGCATCTCATTGGTGGAGACCATATGTGAGTATTCACTAGTGTGTGGACTTGACTTAGGTCCTCCCAAAAGTCCTGTGTGTGATCCTTGGCTGCCAAGTCAGCATGCTTGAGATGTGGCCTTTAGAAAGATAACTAAGGTTAACAGAGGCCATAAGGAAAAGAGTTGCTGGCCTCGCCACACCTTAAGGTCAGACATCTGGGTTCCCAGCCCACAAGAAACAAACAGCAAAGTTTAACAGGGAAATAAAATAAACAGACATCCTTTACATGACTTGACAAGTCTGTATGATTTCATTGATTCGATATCAAGAACAACAATAACAACAACAAAATAGACTTGGGACTATAACTCAGCACAAAAGTTGGCGCCAAGAATGAATGAAGCCCCAGGTTCAGTTCCCAGCATTATCACAAAAATGAACAAATAAAATAAAAGGGTAAACTAAATTTTAATTTTAAAAAGTGATCAATTTTGTCCTTATTTTCCCTATTATAAATTTTTAATCAAATGTGCCCAAATTGATACCAAAAGACAAAAGTTATTTGAAAACAAACCTCTTTCATTTGAACCAATAAAGGTCAGCTCTACTTAAAAAATCAAAAACAGAATCCTTAAGTAATGATGGGTAGAAACTGGTCACCAAAAGCAGGTGTGAGTATGCACCTGCACACACACACACACACACACACACACACACACGCGCGCGCGCGCGCGCGCGCACACACACACACACCTGCACTCCTGCACACACACCGCACTCCTGTACACACATCTGCACACCTGCATACACACACCTGCATTCCTGCATACACACACACCTGCACACACTCATACACACCTGCACACCTGGGCACACACCTGCACACACACCTGCTCTCCTGCATACACAAACCTGCACACCTGTACACACACATACCTGTACACACCTGCACACTTGCACTCCTGCACACATACCTGCACTCCTGTACTCCTGCACTCCTGCACACACACATACACACCTGCACCCACACCTGCACTACTGCATACACAAACCTGCACATCTGCACACACACACACACACACACACACACACACCTGCACACTTGTACTCCTGCACACACACCTGCACTCCTGCATACACACCTGCACACTTGCACTCCTGCACACACACCTGTACTCAAGCACACACACACCTGCACACCTGCACTCCTGCACTCCCCCCCTCAAACCCCTGCACCAGAGGCAAGTAGAAAGATGCTTTCAGACAGCAGAGGGCGCCAACAGCACACTTGCCACACGGCAGCAGACCTCAACTCTGCCATGCCCCTCCAGTGCCTTCTCCTGAACTCCACAGAACAGCTTATAGTAAGGAGTTGGCACGAAACACAGTGAAATTTCTCCACTGGGATCTTATATTTCCAAATTTTAAAACAGACCCATGTACAAATAAGATACCTACCTCCTGATTTCTTCTGGGAAAAGAAGATGGGAAGTGACCTACACAGACATACATGCTTAGGAGGTTAAGTTGTAAAAGAGAACACTTCACTCCACAGTCTCCCACCCAAAGTCAGGATTACTTCAAAGGATTACTTCAAAGGACAAACAACTATGCACCACCTTCAGAAAAGCTGTTTGTTACCATTAATAGCATGTGAAAATGCAAAGGGGAAAATCAGTGTATATGAGAGGCAGCTTCCATCCAAGCGTACTTTAGGTATGAATGCCACTGTGCAAGAACAGAGACCTGCCCTCCGGGACTTGTGCCTGGACTCAGGCTCAGTGTTGAGCAGCAGAATACTTATTGATGAGGCTGCATCCCAACCCCTGGCAGCCACTACTTCACTCTAGTCCTAGAGCTGTGGCTCTTAACCTGTGTGTGGGTAGAGACCCCTGTGGGGGCAGTGGAACGACCCTCTCACAGGGGTCACATATCAGGTATCCTGCAAGTCAGATAGTTACATTACAATTCATAAGAGTAGCAAAATCACAGTTACGAAATAGCAACGAAATAGCTCTCATGTGAGCATAACATGAGAAACCGTGTCTTAGTTAGGGTTTCCGTTGCTGTGAAGAGACACCAGGACCAAGGCAGCTCTTATAAAATAAAACATTTAATTGGGGCTGGCTTACAGTTTCTGAGGTTCAGTCAATTGTCATCATGGCAGGAAGCATGGCAGTGTGCAGGCAGACATGGCACTGAGAATTCTGTATCTTGATCCAAAGGCTGCCAAGAAACTCTGTAGGGCACTAGACAGAGCTTGAGCCCTAGGAGACCTCAAAGCCCACCCCCACAGAGTCACACTTCATTTGCATATGCATATGGCACAAAAGGCCAAGCACCAGTACAGAAAGAACTCACTCATTCTGGATGAAAAATTAGTTCCACCGGGCGGTGGTGGGGCACGCCTTTAATCCCAGCACTTGGGAGGCAGAGGCAGGCGGATTTCTGAGTTTGAGGCCAGCCTGGTCTAGAGTGAGTTCCAGGACAGCCAGAGCTACACAGAGAAACCCTGTCTCGAAAACCAAAAAAGAAAGAAAGGAAGAAAGAAAGGAAGGAAGGAAGGAAAGAAAGAAAGAAAGAAAGAAGAAAAGAAAAATGATCTTTATTGCATAGAGAAAGAAAAAGTTTCTACCGTTTTATTGCTAAGTGAATTAAACCCAAGTCTGTAAAAAGGAAGCTTTGTCTTCTTTATGAAGACGAGTCCTGCCTTGCTGTTAAGGAGAGACCCGTTCTGCCCCGTGATAAGGAGAAGCCTGCCTGCTCCTTCTGCTCTCTGTAGCTTCTTCCTTTTTTCCTTTGTTCCTTAGCATTCTGCATATCACTCTTTTAATGTCTGTGCTCCCTTTAGCTAAGACAGTCTACTCTGCTGCTGCCCACCTCCTCAGCTTGTTCTCTCCTCCTGCTCTGATGGAAGTGTCCTACAATGTCACCCTTCCTAGTTTCTTACACCTGTTCTAGGGGAGTAGATCACATGGTTTCCCCAAACATCCTCTCTCTTTTTTTTTTTTTACAAAAATTCACTAAAAGTTCAAACATTATTTCAAACCATAAATTGGATGAGAAATTTACAGCAAAGGGTGTTTACAAATGTATCCATTAACACGAAACATTCATGATCTGTCACTAGTTCTACAGGTTCAGAGAGTAAAAGACCATAACTAAGTTATCACTGAAAATTTATATAGATACAACCCAGTCAATATTTTATCTTCTGTCCTTGCACCTACAATAAATCAATCATCAGTTCCCTTTTATGACCTTTGGTTAATGGTTTTACAACCCCTTGGGATGTGCTCTAAGTTGTTTGCTTTATGTGTTTGCTGTCTCGGAAACAATTAACTGGTGACACTTGAAGACGGGCAGAGTTCTCAATGCAGTCTTGACATCAGAAAGAGACCTAATAGCAGTCCCACTATAAAAGAGCTTAATAATCACCAGTATAATTTTAGGAATTCTTATAGAATCATCATTAAGAATTAAGAAATCATCTATTTGTCTGTATAGCATCACTACAAGAGAGTATAGCTTCATTGTTCTGCAGAGATCTGCTCAGAAGGTTAAGTCAATACCTATAGATCATATATGTGTTATATATGTGTGTGTGTGTCTATATTAATAGGAAAAGCTTAAGCATATTAATATCTGTAATCTTTCCACAAACGTAATCTCTTTGGCCTTGCCTTGAAGAGCAAATCCATCCTAGCTTTACAGTCCGTGGTGGAAGCATCGCAGGAAGATCACCTGCTAGTTTTTAGGTCCTCCTGGATGGCTCCTGGCACTCTGGAATAGGGGCTGGCTAACTCTAACAAGTCATCCAGATGCCACTGCCCATTTTTATACAGCCCACACTAAAAAGCTAAAACTGGATCTTTCATTGTTGAACTAATAAAAGAGACTTAATAACCTTATGATATCTGGAAATTACATGGAAACCAAGTCAAACGTCAGTGGCCACAGCAGACTGTCAAGGGTTGCCTCAAACCACTGTGGCTGAGCAATCACTGCACCAAAGACTGTGGGACCCACCCGCCTAGAGGCTCCCATACCTGGTCCTCTCAAGAAAGGCTGGTACACAACTGTTCTAGGATAAAGATGCCTTCTCATTCTCCTTGAAGCTTGGAATGATCATATGGCTGAGTTCCAGGTAGCAAAGGTTAGCAGGAATGGGGTATGTGTAAATCATGTGGAACTTGGGAAGGATGCTCTTCCTCGCCACCCCTCCTGGTACCTAAGACACAGCTGAGGTGGTAGAAGCCCCAGCATCCCTCTCAGTCCATGAGATGGATGGCCAAAGTTAAAGACAGGCCAGCAACAAGATGAAGAAGTGCAAATCCCCAGTGATGAGGATCATCCCAAGCTCTATGCCTAGCTTATTTCTATTACAGATATTAATCTGTCCCTTCAGCCACTGCCATGTCAGGCCTTCTTTAGGGGATGTTACATAGAATGCACTATAGAGTCACACTTACATGCCTTAGAAACTGCTGTGTATTAATGTCATTTAAGTCAGTTAACTCAAATGCCACCTCCTTGGAAAGTACCTGCTTTGTTCCTATTATAACAAATGAACAGAAATTGCCTCTGCCAGCATGTGGCTCCCACACTGCAGGAATCACTTAGGGAAGAATTTCCGTTGTAAAATTTTCCATTCACAGCCTGACAGGCCTAAGGATGTTCTCAGCACACACACACACACACACACACACACACACACACACACACACACAGGCACAAAGGAAAACCAAAGCTTTCCTAAGCATAAAACTTTAAATGCATACACTGGGCTCTTGGGATGGCTCAGTAGGCAAAGGCACTTGCCACCAAGTCTGATGACCTAAGTCCCATTCCAGAGATCTACGGGTGGGAAGGAGAGAACCAACACCCACAGATATCCTATGACCTCCATACATGTGCTGTGGCATATATGTGTCCATATATGTATATATATATACACACACATAAATGAATGTAATTTCAACTTTTTTAGAAAAAAATATATAGATTATCAAACTACTGAAAACCCAGCATTGCCTTTGGAAATTACACAATTCATATAATCACATTTTTGCAATAAGTTATATATCAAATGCCCTTATATATGAAACCCTTATAGGAATAACAGATAGAAGCTGAGAGGCCCAGAAATCGAGGATTGGTCCTGACTGGGGCTCCCTACCTCTCCAAGCTCCTGTTCGTGTTTTCTTAAAAATGTTCTACATTTCTGGCCAAGCTTTCTAATGAAGTATGCATACCACAAACCAGTTAGTGTCAGATTATGTTAGTGATGGCCCAAATCTTATTGAATCTATTCTGGTCACTGAAACAAAATTATATCTAGCCTTGCATCCGGCTCTGGACAGATTACATATCTGATAGGGTAAATTCTGATAGTTTTTTAAGGCGCCTGGCTAGAATTTGGGTGAGCACTGATGTTCTTTGTTCAGGGTCCCCCCTCCATCTGTGGGAACCCACTGAAGTCTCACACAAGAGGCAGCATGCTACCTCAGGGCTGTAACAAAGCACTATCCCGTGGTACTTACAGGCGGCGGAACCACAAAACTAACCACCTACAAACATGTGGGACATCTTGTCATTTAACTCATGTGACAAAGCCCACACAGCAGAGGAAGCACAAGGACCTCACAATCACAATCATTTTTTAGTGGTTGCTCTGTCCAAAGACACACTAGAAGGGTCAGGAGGACTGAGCACTCTTCTGTGGTGGCATGTCAAGACCTTCGCAAAGGTGTGTATGGGGAATGTTTTGGTTCTCTTTGCTCCGGAGTCTGTGTGCTTGTGGGATGTTCTTTTATACTCTCTGGCTTTTCTCTGTGTCTTGGATAAAATGCCATTTCCTCAGACAGGTCCTTTCCAACCGTATGCTCTGCGAGTGTCATCCATCACAATTATCTAGGAGTTTCTTTAGAGCACGGGCAACAATTGGCTGTGGTCATACTTGTTCCTGTGCTCGGCTTGGTCTCGTCATCTCAGAAAGCTTACAGACAGAGAACAGCGGCATCCCTGGAACCTTTTCACCGTGGCACTCTCCACTCATGTAACTAAAATGGCTTTTAACATTTATTAGGCAGAATGAATGGGGGGGGAAGGTAATTGTAACATTTTTATTATGGCTCCCAATATATCCAGAAGAGATTTCTCCTTTATAACATCATTAAAGTTCTGGTTATATGTTTTGGTTTTTTTTTAAGGTGTGTATTTAAGTTTGATTTCCTTTCTTCTCCCCAGTGGATGGAATCATTCATAGGACTGAGGGGGGGGGCTTTAAAATAATAGTGATATACAGGATCCAAAAGATCTGAGCTGTATCTAGCATGAAAACCCAACCCCTGAATACTAGCTTTTGTGGTACTAGAAGGTTCCGTGCAAGCTTCCAAGGGAGGCAGACAATCAGTAATCCTACCCAGCTGTAACGTCTATAGACTATAGCAGAAACAAGCGCGGCATGATTGCCCTAAGGGTGCAATGTGGCATAAACATCCCAGTGGTAACCGACGGCTCTCTAACTGGACTTAAAGCCTTCTCGACAGAAGGGAAATCGTGCCTTGCCCTGGAAACCTAGCCGCCTCTACCTTCGTCTAATGAGGCCACGAATCTTGGAGAAATGCCTGTAACTACTACTGTACTAGACCAGTGTAACTTCTGACTATGCCATAAGGATTTATCCTTGGATTTACAGGTAAGTCCTCAAACTTCTCTATGCAACGGATGAAGATCATTACAGAAAACCACAATGTGTCAAACTGCAGAGAACGTGGGCTTGGGTGGTGCCCAGCCCCCAAGGACACATCCACAATATAACTCCTGCGTCTAAGGCTCAGGAAACTGCAAGAGCAAGCGGAGGGATTCTGAGAGCCAGATGACCAACTGTGAGATTGTGTCCCCCAGAAACGTCAGGAAGTTACACCTGTGAAGTCTCAACAACAGTGCTGCATAACAAAACCTGAACTACGGCAAGGATAGGTATGTTAACACAAAAGAGGAAACATCTCATGGGGCCCTAACCCCAAAGAGTTACAAGCAGCTGAGAAGCACTAAGAGCTGGAAACACGATCTAACTCAGGGAAGACCCCACCCCAATTTGTTATCCAATACCAAGTGGCCAGCTCTGAAATCATACACATACAGGTAAGAATATGTGGACTGAGCAGGTTGTATTTGTATATTTATTGTGTGTCTGTATATTGTATGTGTGTGTATGTGTATGTGAGAGAGAGAGAGAGAGAGAGAGAGAGAGAGAGAGAGAGAGAGAGAGGGGCAGGGAGAAATGACAAAGAAAAAGATGGCATGAATTTGAGAAAGAACAAGACAGTGGGTACATGGGAGGGGTTGGATGAAGAAAAGAGAAGGGGGAAATGCTGTAACTATATTCTAATTCCAAAAAAATTTTTTAATCAAAAAAAAAAAAAGATTGGTGATGGAAGTAATTCTTCTAAATTGGAACAGAAATAAAAATGTTGCACCACATGTTCCTCTGCTTCACGAGGCGAGAAGCCTTAGCAACTGTGCGGGCTGAGCCCACACCTATGCCTGCTCTTTGTCAAAAAGAACCAGCACTGGTGGCGGCAACTTGCACAGCAGGACACACCCTGGATTCTGCACTTGGGCATAGAGTCACGCCTTCTGGAGGAAGAAATCGTGACTCAGCACCTCATCAACACATTTAAACCATAAAAAACTAAATCCGGTTACAGATCGGGAGGCATGAACATGCGACGGCGACGGAACAAGCACGGTCCCGAAATGAGGCTCTCCATTAAACCGGAAGTATGACCCGGAAGTATGACCAGAGATGCAAAGCACCCGGCACTCCACCGCCCCGGGCCACCTCCAGAGACTGTGATTCTGCGCCATTCTAAACATGCCTTAAAGAAGGAAACCAGCCAGGTGTGGTGACGCACGCCTGTAATCCCAGCACTTGGGAGGCAGAGGCAGGCGGATTTCTGAGTTCGAGGCTAGCCTGGTCTACAGAGTGAGTTCCAGGACAGCCAGGGCTATACAGAGAAACCCTGTCTCGAAAAACCAAAAAAAAAAAAAAAAAAAAGATAAAAAGAAGGAGGAGGAGGAGGAGGAGGAGGAGGAGGAGGAGGAGGAGGAGGAGGAGGAGGAAACCATCAGACAAGGCTCAAGGCTGAAGTTCTTTCCATTTTGTGATTTCCCATAATCCTTTGCTTTTCTAACTCAGCCAGCAAGCAGTGACCCCAGTGTCTTTCGAGCATTAGCATTTTCCCTCTGAGTATCCAATGGGCCTTGAGAGCAGAAGCATGCCACACCATCTGCTAAACAGCGTCTGTCATCTATCATGTATGTCTCCAACCACAAAGAGTAACTCCCTGTCTCCTATTCTTAACAAATCCTTTCAGCAAATCACAGTAGGAACAGTTTCTGGAAAGGGAGCTATAGAAGGAATAAGCCACATCGAGGACACACATGCCCTCCTCCCTGCATTCTGTCCTCTCCCGGGGCTGCTCTTGTGAGAACAGGACTCACAGGAGTCCACGGGGGCCCCCTAAAGCTGCAGCATCCTTACCCTGTCTGCGCAGAGGACCGGCCATCCTGACTCTGTCGCTAGGAAACGGCAGCCCTGCTCTGTGCTGATGTACAAATGACTCCTTTAGAATGAACTTTCTAAGCAGCATGCAGATATACACGTGGGGTCACTTCAAACCTTCTGCAATCCTAGCCACGCCACTATTTCTCCACACAGCTTCGAGCACCATACTCCTCCTTTAGTACGGCAGCCCACTCTTGCCCCAGGATTTCAAAGTTCCCAGGTTTCCGAATCCCTCCCTTTGTAATCTATGCTTCACGCTGCTACATCGACACCCCTTCGATGAGCTGTGGGCAACTGGTTAAACCTGGAGAGTGAACCGGTCCCTAGTGTGCTGTAATTACTGATATTTTAAATAAAACCGTTGCTTTGTTCAATTGATGTCTCCCAGTACCCTCTAAGTATACCTCCACCGATGGTCACACCATCATTGGTGGTCACGCCTCCACCAATAGTCACACCATCACCTATGGTAAAACCTCCACCAATAGTCACACCGATAGTCACACCGTCACCTATGGTCATACCTCCACTGACAGTCACACCTCCACCAATGGCCACACCATTACCGATGGTCACACCTCTGCCGATAGTCACACCATGACCTATGGTCATACCTCCACCAATAGTCACACCGATAGTCACATCGTCACCTATGGTCATACCTCCACTGACAGTCACACCTCCACCAATGGCCACACCATTACCGATGGTCACACCATCACCTATGGTCATACCTCCACTGATGGTCATACCTCCACCAACAGCCACACTATCACCAATGATCACACCTCTACTCTTGGTCACACCTCCATCAATGGTCACACCTCCACCGGTGGCCACATCATCACTGATGGTCACACCTCTACTCATGGTCATACCTCACTGATGGCCACACCTCCACCCCTGGTCCCATCCTTGGAACTATTCCTGTGCTGATATGACTCGCCCCTTCTAGTTAGTTGATGGTGAGCCCTGGGTACCATGAGAGCAGCAGCTGTGAACACGGGTCTTCTGCTGGAAATTTTACAGTTTCTTTTACTCTGCTTCAGTTCTTAACTTCGCATTGTTTCCTCTAAAGAAATCCATCCTCAGATGAAGTATTACATGCCTGAGATTTGACCAATCAGCATTTTATACTTCTCTGCAACAGATACACATGTGGATTAAGAAGCCATGATATGGGCTGGAGAGATGGCTCAGAGGTTAAGAGCACTGACTGCTCTTCTGGAGGTCCTGAGTTCAAATCCCAGCAACCACATGGTGGGCTCACAACCATCTGTAATGGGATCCAATGCCCTCTACTGGTGTGTCTTAAGAGAGCAACAGTGTACTCATACATAAAATAAATAAATCTTTGTTTTTTAAAAAAAGCCATGATATACATATCTATGCCATAGGCTCAGGGTATTTTACATGGATACTGAAATAGAGATTAGTGAGTGAGCTAAGTAGCACGGAGGGCTGGGGGGGGGGAGGTGAATCTCCCTGGGAAGGGGAAATGGAATAGAATTTCCAGTGGGGGGCACAGGAACAGACGGGATCCGGTGGGGGAGGAAGGAGGGGACTGTACTGGGAAAAACAACTGGAATTGGGGGGGGGGAATCATCTGGGGGCAGGAGCTAGAAACCTAGTACAATGGAAACTCTCAGCAATCTACAAAGTTGATCATAGCTAAGACACCTAGTAATCGAGGACATGGGCCCTAAATTGGCCATCTGATGTAACCAGGCAAGACTTCCAGGGAAGGGACTGGGACGCCAACCCAGCTACAATTTTTCCTGACTACAAGATGTACTGGAACTGGCCAACTAATCACAGGTCCAGCCTGAGACCCATGTCACTAGAGGGAACCCACCCCTAATGCTACCTGGAGGGCTAGAAACAAGAGGCTGGGTAGCCTAGAGATAGAGACCTAGGACAAAACCAAACATGACTGACAAAAAAAAAAAAAAAGGCAATGAAATGATGCCTAATAATATTCTGTTATACTCAAAGCTTGCACAGACTGGTCCCTAACCCAACTGTCATCAGAGAGGCTTCACTGAGGGAGTGATGGAAACAGGTACAGAGACCCACAGCCAAGCATCAGGCAGAGCTCAGGGAAGGACTGTAGGAGCCGGAGGGGTCAAGGACGCCACAAGAAAACCCACAGAGTCAACTAACTAGGACTCACAGGGGCTCACAAGGGACCGAAGCAGCAATCAGGGAGCCTGTGTGGGTCTGACCTAGTCCCTCTGCACAAATGTTACGGTTGTGTAGCTTGTGTGTTGGGGAGGGAGGTATGTCTCTGACTCTTGCATGCTTTGGAACATTTCCCTCCTACTGGGTTGCCTTGTCCACCCTTACTATGAGGGGAGGTGCCTGCTCTCACTCTAACTTGAAACACCATGTTTGGTGGATATCCACGGGAAGCCTGCTCTTTTCTGAATAGAAATAGAGGAGGAGTGGAATGGGAGGAGCAGAGGAGAGGTGGGGGAGGGAATTGGGAGGGGAGGAGGGAAGGGGAAACTGGCTGAGATGTAAAATAAATAATAACAATAGTAGTAGTAGTAATTAATATAATAATAGAGATTATGAATAGAATGAAAAAAAACATTCCAGAGATTAGCATATAAATGGTAACCGAAACTGGAAGACTGAGACAGCCTTAGCACACCTGGGCTTCATTCAACCAAGGAAGTTTACTCAATAATAGCCTGCATCGGATAATTAAATTGAAGCCTTGGAAGTTTCATTGGCCTCTAGCTTGGTTCTGTATAAGCATATATATTTGAATGTAGAAAAAGTTGTTTATTAATCTGGAAAACATTATTAGAAACATTAGCAAAATGATTAAGATTATTGGTATTTTGGGAAGAATAGTCAGACACCATTCATGTTTCAAAACTGTTTTGATATGAAATAAAACAATCAATGCTGAAACTTCTAATACAAATTATTTAGATT
Organism: Apodemus agrarius; assembly: GCA_964023405.1. Classification (NCBI taxonomy): domain Eukaryota; kingdom Metazoa; phylum Chordata; class Mammalia; order Rodentia; family Muridae; genus Apodemus; species Apodemus agrarius. The sequence continues at coordinate 9,651,248 of OZ030023.1, read as the reverse complement.
GTTCTCTACCAGTAATCAGTTTTACCCTAATTTTTTCTGAATGAAATGTTGAGGAAAGTTTTGGTGTTTGGTTTTTCTCGTTAAAAATTGTATCTATTAGCCGAGCGGTGGTGGCGCACGCCTGTAATCCCAGCACTCTGAGAGGCAGAGGCAGGTGGATTTCTGAGTTCGAGGCCAGCCTGGTCTACAGAGTGAGTTCCAGGACAGCCAGGGCTGTACAGAGAAACCCTGTCTCGGGGAAAAAAACAAATCCAAAAAACAAAAAACAAAAAAAATATATCTATTAAAAATAATAATAATAATATCCTATTAGGATTCTGTGTTCGCCTTGCCCACTGGCCAGAGCTCTGGGCAGGTCACCAGGTCCTCCCATAACACAACCGACACCCCACAAGTGGTAAGAGAAAATGGTTATGCCATCAACTTGGGGCCACCTATTTACTCCACAAGTGGTAGCAGAGGACGGTTATGTCCCCACAATAGCATACATCACATGAGCTGAGAAGAGAGGGTTACTAGGTCAATAACTCACCCAAAGTCTCAAACATACATCACACAGGCATCGCTCCACCCCAGGGCCAGGCCTTTCCTCTCTGTTGCCAGAAGCCAGGCCACGGGCCTTATCTGCTGCACCTCAGTGCTTAAGTACAGATCCCCTTCAATAACCTATCTTCCTTCCTTTAACTGCCCATGCACCTCTGCACAATCCAATGTACAGAGGCCTAAGAGCCTGGAAGCTCCCTCAGAGGCCTTCCAGATCAGAACGCACACCGTGATGATGCCCAACACTACATTTATGATTTGAACACAGGCCGCAAACATTATCACCCACCAGGAAGAAATGCACATTCTTTTTCCATGAATTCTTGCTGAATGCTGCTCTGTTGGACTAAGAAGGACTCAGTGCTGTTTCTGGACTGTTTTATTTTTCCTCTCTGTTTTTGACATCAACTCTGTAGCCCAGGTCGGCTTCAAACTCCTGATTCTTCTGCCTCCACTGGGATTACGGGCACTGGGCTTTTATTGTGTTTTTCCAGATATAAACATGAGAAGTTCTTGCCACATAAATGATGCCAAGTGTAGTTTTATTATAGGAATGGCTCTCAGACTCACAACTCCCTGAGATGATGAGATAAGGCTCACTGTGTGTGTGCACAGAGGGTTGTCAGGAATCCTCCCCAACAGGCTATTTAGATCACCACTGGAGTTATAGGAACCAAGAACCTAGAGCTACTGCATGTCTAAAGACAACACATCCAGCAGGAGGTCCCCAAGCCCCCTGAGCACCTTTGGAGGTTTCTCCAGGAAGTCACCACTCCAGGTTCCTACAGGCAAAGAGAGGAGACACAGAAGGACTGAAGAAGTAGAGTTACTTCAGGCACTTTCTCAAGCACAAGTCTTAGGGAAAAGAAAGCCCGGGCTTTGTTGCAGGGTTCCCTGTGGCCTGTCTTTTACACACAGAAATAATTCTACTCTGTGGCCTAAACTCTATTTCTTCTCCACTATCAAACAGTGTTCCCAGAAGCGAGCGTACAAATGCCTGCTTCCCATCCAGGTCAGAGCCATCACGCCCCGGCTCTCGGCACTCCGTGTTCATTTACGCAGTGATAAAATCCACAGATTATTTCCAGCGGCAGGCAGAGACAGAAGAAGCCCATAATCTAACAGACTGCCGGGCCATTATCATTTGAATAATGTCAGAGAATTATATTACATTTCAACCCCCAAAGCTATGATAAAACAAAGCTCTATGCCATCTCTCATTGGAGGTGGTGGGGTGACCGTGTAAATTTACCTTCTCTTCCTTCTGAGATCGAGTGAGGGGACGGAGAGGGAGTTTAAAAAGAAAGCAAACCACAGAGATGAAAGTGGGGGTGTGGGCAAGACGGACAGCACCAGCAGCTTCAAGTCATCTGTGGGATACATCAAGTAGAAGGTTAGAATGGGACGTGATCTGGGAGGTAGGGAGGTTGAAGAGTAACCGTGCAGATCCCAGAGTGCCTGCTGCCTCAGCTGCTCAAGACACAGGCAACAGGTGGGGGGCCGAGAAGGGGGAGCAGAGTCTAGCTGCAACAGCACCCACAGAATGCCTATCAGCACACATAAACAGGCACCCCAACACCCCTTGCCTGGCACCTCCACCTCATAGCACCTCCCGAAGGACTAGAATCACCTCCCCTTTTAAAACGATGGTGATTCCCTCTAAACAAACACTTGAATTTGGGGTTCAGGTTCTAAAGTGATCTGGTGTGCTGTTTGTTCAGACATCTTGAAAAGTTACTACACCACCACCACCACCACCACCACCACCACCCTCCCTCCCCCACCCCACCCTTCACAATCACCCCACCCCACCCCACCCCCGTGACAGCATACAGCTAGAGCCAACCACTCTGCTGTAAAGGAAATCTGCGGGAAATCCTAAGAGTTTCAATAGAAAAGGCAATTAAGCACACAAGTGATAAGACCCATATCTGAGGAGTATAAACTATCCCCTGGGCCTTCGGGATAACTGCAACAGGCAAGAAACGCAAGAAGCTGGGCAGAGTGACATACACCCGTAATCCCAGCAGCGAGGAAGCTGAGGCAGGAGGATTGTGGATTCGAGATCAACCTGGGATATGCAGTGAGATGAGAGAGGGGTAGAGGGAAAGGGGGAGGAAGAGGAGGAAGGGAAGAGGAAGCAGCCTCAGGCATTCCAGAGATCTCTGTGAGGGAGAACACAGCCACCGTGAGCTGGGCAGCTCTGTGAGGGAGATCTCTGTGAGAGAGAACACAGCCACCCTGTGCTGGGCAGCTCTGCCGTGCCCAGTGAGCACGATGGAACAGATGCACTTATTTCCGATGTTTGGAGTACAGCAAAAGCACCGGAATTAACCGTGCCGGCTAAACACGCCACGCACCACATCGGCCAATTGCAGAGAGAAACCAGGAAGTTCAGTGAGCTCAGAGGAGCTAGCATCTCCTCACACACGGGCTGGCTGTCGGGTGACAACGCCTGGAGTGGACAGGATGAGAAATGACCGTGGGACTCTCTGCTGGAGCTGACGAGTTACCCAAGGAAGAGACTAAGAGCAATAGTCCAGTGACATGCTGAGCAGCTGACACCAGAAGCACACTGGTGAGGAGGCAGGGGACTGACCCGAGGAGACAGACCAACACCCAGAAGCAGTCACCAGCAAGCCAAGCAGTGAGTATACAAGGCTGAACATGGGGTGTAGGCACACACCTCTGGTGTGCATCCAAGCCCACAAAACAAGTAACACAGCAGGACTGAAGAGTCCCCTTGTGTCCTGTTAGGTCACTACTGCTGTGATGAAACAACACCATGACCAAAAGCAATTTGGGGAGGGAAGGGTTAATTCAGCTTACACTTCCACATGGCTGTTCATCATCAAAGGAAGTCAGGACAGGAACTCAAGCAGAGCAGGAACCTGGGGGCAGGCGCTGATGCAGAGGCCATGGAGGGGTGCTGTGTACTGGCTTGCTCTTTACAGCTAGCTCAGCCTGCTTTCCTATAGAACCCAGGACCCGACGACAGCCCAAGGATGGCCCCACCCACCACCAACTGGGCCCTCCCCCATCAATCACTACTTAAGGAGCCACTCTACAGGCTTGCCTACAGGCCAGTCTTACGGAGGCATTTGCCCAGCCCAGGCTCCCTCCTCTCAGGTGACTCTAGCTGGTACTGAGTTAACGTAACCACCAGCTAGCACACCGTGTAAGCCGCGGGTCATGGGCAATGAAGCTGGTCCAACAGACACCCTAGGATGTGCAATGACAAGACAGGAGGTTGTTGTCTGCGGTGGAGATGGGAAATTCCACTCTGTCATGGTGCTCTAAGTTCTAACCTCCCCCCCCACCCCGCCCCCATGCCTCAGGATGGCAGAGAAGCAGAATGGGGCATCCCCTCCTTCAACGCTAATTCCTTGTGCATGGTTGCATTTAAAAAAAAAAAAAAAGAACAAATAGGTAAACCTCCCTCACAAAACACACAATCATATATTTCATGTTATCTTTAAATTCTTCCACTCAATACACCTAAAATTAAACAGTAGGAAAACAAGTGCCACCGCCAACTGTACTGCTGTTCTGTGGGAAGCCAGGTACAGAAGCACGATTAGTTTTTTTTGCAAGGAAATAGTCATAATAAGGCCTACAACATTAGGGACACCTCACGACGGCAGGGTGCTTAGTGACCCCTGCAGCGGGGCAGATCGCCTGGTCTACTGACCAGCTCAGAATCCAGCGGTCCCTGTCCTGGGGCTTCAGTGCCGAATCCGTGATCCAGGCTGATGAACTCCCAAAAGTGCCAGGAAGCAGGGACATAGCTGTAGCCTTTAGCAGCAGGCCTGTGTACGTCCTCGCTTGGTAAATGGTGTGGCATTTGAAAATGACGCATCGCAGGAAGTGTAAACCAGGGACAATTCTGCCGAACAATTACGTACGAGAAATGAGGAACAGAACATGTTTGGGACTGAAAATAACTGTAGGCCACTGGGTGGTCCAGTCCTATCTGCTTCTGCGTAGGGAACCAGAGGCCCAAAGTGAAGCTAACTTGCAGATAACCCTGGCTCTCTGGGGAAGAGGTCATCCTAAAAGAAAGTGGGGATGTTGTGGGGGGGGGGTGTACTCAGCAATCTGCATACCGATGGATGTACCTTAATAAAATAATCTCTCCTCAAAAAGCATACACATTGGAAGAAGAACAGAGTGACCATTAAAGGCTCTCTGACGTCCTCAATAGGTGTAGTGGAAAGTGCCGTAGGGCTCTTGGCTGGATAGCACAGATCCTGGGTCACCCTTGGGAGGGTACAGCTGGGAAAGAGAAATATGAAAATAAGAAACACGTAGACACCAAATAGCACAGTCCTTGGATTAAGGAGCAGAAGCAAAAGGGACCTGGACAGCTCAGTGTCTCCCCGGATCTAGAGGAAAAGGTTAGCTCCACACGGTACAGCACTTGGAGATCCAGAGCTGAGAGGCAATTCTAGCGAGAAATGTTTAGAAAATGTCTAGGAAACCCATGTATCGATTGAGCATGGATTCTAGAATTCCAAACCTGACCTCCCATGACAACACAGAATCCAACTTCAGGCACGTTAAAAATTCAACAAAATTATTATTTCAGATTATAGATATATGGAACATAAGTAAACTCTGTACTTAAATGCAGGTCTCACTCCATAGTATTTCAATATAGTTATGTAAGTATCCACAAATCTGAAAAAAAAAAATCTGAAACTCAAAACCTTCCTAACACACATTTTGGAAAAGTGTGTTCACCCTATAGTAATACTTCATATATACTGGTTGATAGCTTTTTCACTACTTATGGTGTATATATATATATATATATATACACATACATACACATATACATATATATATGTATATATGTGTGTGTGTGTGTGTATATATATATATATATATATATATGCCTGTATGTATGTGAGTGTGTAAATCTATACATGTATGGCCAACTGTTCTTCAAGTGCCATCGACTGTAGAGGGATGTCAGCCCAACAACAAGGCTACTCTAGATGGAACACAGACACACCCTTAGCACACACCTTTAGTCCCAAACAATGAAGGTAAAGTTAGTTTGTAGAAGGAAAGCCCCATGTTTGAAAGTGATGTCTAAATGAGTGGCAGACAAAGGGACAAATCAGAGAAAGATTTGACAGAGGAGGATACGCCCAACTCTCACAAGAAGAGAAAGGAGGGAAGCAGAGAGAAAAGGCAGTTTTACCAGGACAGTGACGGAGAGACCAGTACCAGAGAGAGAACAAACCAGGACAATGAAGACAGAAGGAGCCAGAGAATGAGAAGCCAGAAGATTAGAAGAGATTGCCCGAGGCAATATAAGGTCAAGTGGAGCAATTCAGTCAGTGGCCAAGAGAGAGACCAGATTGAATCAGTCAGCCTGGAGAGGAATTTGAGGCAGAACAACTGAGTTGAACCACCTAGCCAGAGTTCATACAGATCTAGAAAGGGTGAGTTTATCAGCAGTAAGTCTAGAGGCTGAGACTTCTAGTCTAGATAAGATTGTCCAGAGGCTAGAAGCTTCCAGGACGAGGCCTAGGCTAGCAGACAGAGGCAGTAAAGCTCTCAGATGACAGTCACATCAGGTGAATAAAAGTTACTTTCACAATCAACCTTGGTTTTATTTTTAGACAAGGCCTCTCACTGGCCTAGAGCTCAGGTAAACCTGGCAGACTGGTCAGCAAGCCCCAGAGATCCTCCTGCCTCTGCTCCCCAGTGTTGGGATGATGAACTCACACTACCGTGCCTGGCCCTTTTTATTTATTTATTTATTTTCCCTACTTCTAGGAATCAAAGTCAGGTCTTTGCTTACTCATCTATCTCCCGGGCCCTAGATCTGATCTTAATAGCAAGATGCCAAGATTAACAACATGAAGGAATGTGTGCCGCTCACAGGCACAGGCAGCTGGATTTACATGAAGAACACATAGAAGGCAATACACCTTCTCTATGAATGAAAGACTCCCAGGATTGCCTTATAAATAAATAAATAAATAAATAAATAAATAAATAAATAAAAAGTTCTTCATGGTTTATAGAGCTCTGTCAACAGGGATCTGACAAAATACACCAGACAGTAAAGAGCAGAGTGGGCACTGATCAGAACATCCCTCAGAGAGCAAGGAAACCTCAAATCCATCCGCTTCCTGCCTCCTGGCTAGCCAGTCTCCACCAGCCTCACCGACTTCAGCTTTACAGTGATCTTTGTAACAACCCTGTGTGGGAACAGCAAGACAATCCTGGTGCCCATTTCACAGACAAAATAACTGTAGCCCAGAGATGTTTAACAGCTCAGCCAAGTCCACGTAATCCTCATCACACCATGTGGTCACACCCATTGAAAGGATAAGGTTGCAAGCTAGGAATCCCCCGTGCCTGAGTCTTGGGTGACCCCAAAGGAGCGGGGGTTCGGTCCGCTCTTTGTTGGCCTGGAAGTATGCACACATGGCGCCTGCCTCCAGGGTCCGGGCTCGAGCCTCTGGGAGTGTCCCTGGAGTTTTTTCCCATCTCGCCTCTGCGGAGCAGCTGTGGCAAGGACAAGCATGGCTGGGGCTGGCAGAATCACTGCGGGGGCTGCGGAGCTCCTGCCTGGGGGCACTTAGGTCCCCAAAACCTACTGCCAGTGGGGGAGAGTGGGCGCAACCCTGTGTGTGGCAGCCACGTAAGCGGAAATGACTTAACCAGGTCCCATCCGGCCTCTGTGGGAGGCTGATTTGTTCAAGAGACCCCGGGCTCTGATGATTTGAACTGATTGGCTTAGAAGCTTGTGGTAGGCGGGTTCTGTTATAAGCCTATAAAAAGCCAATCCAATTCTTCCCGGCTCACTTCTTTTACCCTGCATGGTGAGACTGGAAATTATAATCCCTCTTGCAAATTGCATCAGGTCTGTTTCTTGTGTGTGACTGGGGTGCCGGCTTCCGAGGCGTGGGGTGCAGGGGTGCCCCCGCTTTTCTTTCGGGTCTTACACCATAAACTCAAAAAACAAGGAAGATACTTGACACCTGGTCCGCAGATATCAGGCGGACTCAGATTCTGCTCAGTTGACTCTGATGCAGAGATCTGGGCAATTCAGCACCACCTCGCCATCACCTGATTTCTGCTAAAATCATGAATCCAAAAGAAGAAAATGAAAGACATGTGGCCTTTAAATGAGAGCCACCTGAGCTCAGATGCAGACCAGCGTGACTCCAAACTCCTTCTCTGCCCGTGGGCCATTTTCGGTGACTCAGCACCGAGAACTGGCTGCTGGGAATGGTACCGGATGCCGATGGCGCACCCATGCATCCAGAGGAAGGATTCACTATGGCAAGATGCCAGTCCTGGGTGTGAGTGCAGCTCAAGCACAAAGCACCCTTCCTTAAAACACTGGTAAGACAAAGGGCCACGGCGGGACCACACGATCACCGGCACCCAGCGGAAACCCTCTTCCAAAGCAACGTTGCTGGGCTGCGCCGCTGAGCATGCGTGCTTTTGTTGTTCCGGTTTGTTCTCTCAAGTTAAGTAATCATATGACCATAGGTTCGCTGGGCTATTATATTTTCTGTAAGGCTCTGTAAGCTGCTAAAGAGGGCCCGAAGGCAAAGGAACAGTAAGGGAAGGGAAAGGATTTGTAGCAGTGAATTCAGATAAGGAAGGGGCTCCGAGGTGGGGAGAGCAAGGCTCAGTGAGGTAAAGTAACACAAGACCCGAGTTGCTAAAGAACATTCCGGGAGGGTAACAAGGCTGATGCCAAGGCCTAGCGGCAAGAAAGAACAAGGAGCACAGGGAGTCACACTGCGCAACAATACGGGACAGCTTCCCACAAAACCGTGAACCCCGGGACAGAGGACATTTTGCAGAAAGCCCCGAGAGCCAGAAAGGAGAAATCTGGATGTGACAAAAGGCAACCAAAAACATCGTGCCGAGAAGTGACATGATAAAAATGGCTTTAGAAAGATTATCCCAGCAGCTGTGTGTAGGATGGTTTCAAGCCGAGAGAGACCGGAGGCGGCGGGGAGATCTGCTGAAAGAAATGTTCTCCTAATTCAAGCACAGTGTGGGGAGGCGTGGTCGGGCGCAGAGCCTGGGTGGGAGAGCAAGGAATTCTGGGACCCGACCTCAGTTTCCCTGCCTGTAAAGTGTGAGGCTTGACCCAGCAAAGACTCGGCTTGTATACTTTTTGACTCAGCAGAATTCCATCCTGAGGCCTCGGTATGATCAAAGCAGGGAGAAAAAACACAAAGTCTCAACCTCGCACCCAGCCTTGGCAAACTAAAGTTCATGCATTTTTATCACATCTTCAAATCTCAGATATACAAGATTGCACCATGCTAAATAAAAACATCAGAGAACATTCTCCAGGAGTGGGTTGGTGGCTGCCCACCACCCTCCTCTTACAGGCAGAGGCCAGAAAGCCTTAGTGTGATCCCCCCTCCCCTGACCAGCGCCTCTTCCCCATCTTAGCGCAACCACGTCATTTCCTAAACGGTGCTCATCCACCACCCTCTCCCACCCTCAGTCACAAGCATCACCCACTGAAGGTGCCACTCATCCTCTGGACCTCGGTGTCCCCGCCCACTCGCTCCTCACACACCCACTAGCGTGGGAGTCCAGCCGAACAAGCAAGACTGCCTCACGGTCCCCAACGTGAAGCCCTATCAGAAGCGCCTCTTGTCTCGGGCTAGGGTGATGGCTCAATCTAGGAAGTATTTGCTATGCAAGGCTGAGAACCCGAATTCAGATGCACCACACACACAGTCAGTCATGGTGACGTATGCCTGTAGTATTGGCGCTGGTCACGCAGGGGCAGGCAGATCCATGGAGGTGAATGGCCAGCTGGCCCACCCAAGTCATGGGCTCTATGTTCAGTGAGAGCAACTGTTGTGTAAAAAAACAAACAAACGACAACAACAAAAATAGGGTGGGCAAGCTGGCTCAGCAGGTAAAAGCTCTGGGGCCCTGTGTTTCACCCTCGGGACTTGTACTGTAGGAGAAAACTGATTCCTACACTGTTCTCTGACGTCCACACAGGTACCCAGCCACGCACACATGTGCACACACACACACATAATAAATAAATGTAAACATAAGTAATAGAGAGTGAAAAGGTATCCAACATTGACTTCTGGCTTCTCTTTGTACATGAAACTGAACACTCACATAAATATGTACACACAAATACCACCACAAAGGCTATCCCAAGCCCAGCATCAACCTCACCACTCAATAATAATTAATAATAATAATAAATAATTGTTTTTAACCAACTTCCCCAAGCCCTGGGCTGAACTTCAATCACAGGTGGAAACTGTGAGCATTAATTCCTGAATCCCAACATACCCTAAGGTGGCTACTCTTCCTCTGCCTAACACCATGGTACCTAGAAGCTCCTAACACGAGTCTTGACATGCACATAACACGCACACAGCACAAGCCTGGGTGCGCTGTTCCTACCACAGTCGGCTTAAAAACTCACAACTACAATCTCCAGAGGAGGTTCCAAACCGACAGCAGTGTGAGACATCCAAGTGTCAGTAGTCAGTGTCCTGACCCAGTGAACTGACACACTTTTCACCACATCTGAACTGTTGAGAACAAAAGAAGTCACAGAAGCATCTAGGCTGGTTCCCAGACGTCCCCACTGCTCCCTCTGTGCCCCCATCCACTCTCCCTGGGATTGACACTTCCCAGGTATCTCTCCTACACGGCTGCTCCTTCCACAGCTGTCCCAGGCTCAAGCCCTCCTCACCCTCCTCTCTCACAGCAATTCTCTCAATGCTATTTCTAAGTGAACATTTAAACTAAATATAATTATGATTTCATTAACTCCTGTTCTTCCTATTGACTGCATTCGCTGATTTCCCCTAAGGTCCTTAGTGTAAATAAGTCCTAGCTTTATTGGCCAAAAATGCAGACAAGGAAACAAACTAACTCCCCTACACAGGATGAGTTTTCTGAAGTATTTTTAAGTTATTGTTCTGAGGTACATAGTAGCAATTCTTCAGCGAAGTAAGCCTTGTCCTTTCTCTATAGAGAAGCAGGAAGAGCTTTGCCATATTGTTACACCAGGTGGAAAAGTTCAGGTTTGCGGTCCCCCCCCCCCATAAAGGATACCTAACTTCTCAATGGATCTGTGTAAACTATCTGCAAAAGAGAGTTGGCCGGCACTGACTTAAGTCCACCAAGTCCAAAGCCTCTCTTACTTTATAACTGCTTGGTCTTTTAAGGAAAAAATATATATAAGAGAAACAGACAGTGCAACAGAGTGACAACTTTTTGTCATTTCCAAAATTAACAGCTGGGAATAGACACGAGGATGAGTGTATTCTCATACTCACCCATCACCCTCTCCCACCTCATTCACAAGCATCTCCCACTGAAGGTGCCACTCATGCTCTGGGCCTCGGTGTCCCCGCCCACTTGTCCCCACCCACTTGCTCCTTACACACCCACTAGCATGCCAGTCCAGCTGAACCAGCAAGAATGCCTCACAGTCGGTCCCCAGCATGAAGCCCCATCAGCGCGAAACACCTCTTGCGCTGGAGGATGGCTCAGTCGGTATTTCATGAGCACTCTTTCGGCAACTGCAAAGGTCAGTAAAACATGGTGTCTTAGGGACGCAGGATCAGCATCCTTTTTAAGAAGTTGCAGAATGAGCCAGGCAGTGGTGGTGCACGCCTTTAATCCCAGCACTTGGGAGGCAAAGGCAGGCAGATTTCTGAGTTCAGGGGCCAGCCTGGTCTACAGAGTGAGTTCCAGGACAGCTAGGGCTACACAGAGAAACCCTGTCTCAAAAAAGCCCAAAAAATAAAATAATAAAAATAAAAAAAGAAGTCGCAGAACAGTAGAGGACATAGAAGGCTGATTGCTGTGTGGCTAGCCATGCTGTCCAGGGTCTCAGTGGGCACAGGATAAGCTCCCACCCAGGTCACCTTACTCCAAGGCTCCTGGCCACCACCTCTATCTCCTCAGCTATACCTTTCAAAGGAGAGCCCAGTGTCTGCAGCTCCTTGACAGAACTCGCTGCACTCGGCACAGAACTCGCGGTCAGAATGAAGCCAGGAAGCCAGGGCTCCTCACTGCTGCCTCCCACACAGAAACAGAATGCCCACCCTAAGTCTCTAGAGCAACTGTGCCAGGCCGATGCTCCAGGCCCTGCTCCCAAGCAAGCCTCCAGACCCCAGCTCTCTGCCTACCGTGCACCATACGACCTTCATGACTCTGCTTCTCACCAGACCATGGGATTTCCAGGCCAAGAATTAAGTCTGATTCATTTTTTGAGCCACAGGCATGTGAACCATCTAGACAGCTTTTCATCACGGGGTACAAGGGACAGGTGCAAAGCAAGAGTGGCGGCTGGTTGTGACATGAAGTCAGGTGGGAGCAGAGGCTCAGCTTTTCCTCTTGATTCTAACTTCAGAAAAGGCCTGCCCAGAGTGACTTTAGCATGTCAATGTGATGACCATGGACTGTCAAGTGTATCAGGAGCACAGGACACACCTGCCTCACCTCCAAGTGGCAGGAAGATTAAAATGGGTGATTTTGAGCCTAGGATTCACCCTGGGTGCTGTGTTCAGAGATACAGATGGTGTTCCTCTTGCATAGTAACAATAAGTGGTGAGTTCTCTGTAAGGGAGAAAAAAAAAAGAAAGAAAAAGAAAGAAAGCCTGGGGGAAAAAGAAGCTGCTAGAAGCAACAGAAACTTAAGAATTAGTGGAAGGACAAAGTCTGGGACTGAGAAGAAGGCAAATCCCTTGTAACCCTTAATGTTTTGTGATGCCCTCAAAGAGAAGATGGCGAGAGACCCTCCCCTGCAAACACTCAGAAGGCACAGCATGGTTAAGTTACACGCTATTTACAAATAGCAGGCGCCAGCGAGAGGGGCTAGCGATACCTGTTGCTGGCAGAGGGGAAAGAGAAGAAACTTCCAGCTACCAACCATCTGGCCAGGGCACCTTCCCAGGTGGAAGAACGGGCCCTGAAATGAAGATTTCAAAATAGATTTATTTCCAGACTGGACACCGTTCAGAAACTAAATTTAGCCAGCTTGAATTCTTTTTTAAAAATGCTATCCCATTAAGCCTTTTCATAGAGGAAGTCTACATTTCATTAAAGAGCGGAACACGGCGTTCTCAGATCAGCTGGAGGCACAGGAGGGGACAGTTAGCTGCAAGGGGCACACAGTTGGCAGACACACCGTGAATCTGAGGAGGAGGGAAGGCTCCAGACAAATGAGCCAAGGGACCCTAGCGGTAGTCACCTTGAAAATCACACATGAAAGAGCTTGCGGTCATTATTTTAAAAGATCCGCCATTTGGTAAATTAGACAAAGTAACTCTTTGCCTCTTTGTTGGCATGCCTTTGTGACTCAGACATTTCTCAAACGCTTGCCAGCTCCTTCCTTACCTAGTGGTTTAAATTCTTTGATCCTTTACTCATATTTAAAGCCTGTTCTCCTTCTCTGGGTAAAGGTGGTGCTTCAACGATCACATGCACTGTGGCTTTATCTGGGCCAGAAAAAAAAATATCTACAGATTCTGTCATCTTCCTTGAGTCTTTCCCTTGTTTGGAGATGAGGAGACGAGGCTTTCTTTGACACTTTGTGAAGCCCTTGCCTACTCTTATTGGCCTCTGACATCCCTGTGACTGCAGAGACCATAGCAAAATAAGCATTGCCTTGTGGGAATCGCTGGCCTAAGGCACAGTTGGGCAATAGTTTTAAGGTTCTTAGGAATGGCTGTTATTAGGGTGACCAAAGTTGTACCCAAGGAATGCTTATCAAATTCCTGGAATCCATAAGCCTGACCTTATTTGAGGCAGAAAAGTCTTTGAAGGTATGCTCATCAAGGACTTTCTGGTGAAAGGTTAATCCCAGGTGACTTGAAGAGGGCCCTAAAAAAACCAGAAGTATCCTGTGGCACAGAGATTTAGATATATACAAAACCATAGGAATACAGATACTTAGAAGAGATTAGACTGGTATGGCCACAAGCTAGGGAATCCCTGAAGCCACTCAAAGCTCAGAGACCAGAAGGATCACAGCTTTCAGATACCTGGATTTTAGGCTCCTAGCATCCAGAGCTACAAGACTACATGTTTATGTCATTGCAAGCCACCAACTTAATGTCAATTTAATATGGCAGCCTCAATAAACTAAATATACCCTCAGCCAACTTACTAGGGGGAAAGTAGAGTTTCAGAAAATAAAAGAATTACAAAGTAAAAGCCAATTTAGGGTAATGGAACTTATATGAAGAAGAAAATGTGAAGAAAAAAAAGAAACAGGGGGAAGCTATATTATATACTAGAATATTAAAAATGGGCTAAAAAGCAAACTGTAGATAATATTTTAGATCAAGTTCTTAGCAAAAAATAAAAAGGCATAGCTATCAACTTAGATTTAAAAATCAAAAAGATAATTGAAAAGAAGTATACCAAGAAACAGATTATATTTATTTGTAGACCACAGAATTAATGCTGACTGTTAATGCTAATTTATGCTTCTATATAATTTCAAAATATTTAAAAGATATTAAAGACCTAGAAAAAAAAGAAAATGCATGGATATAGCCCAAATGTTCTCCTATCCATCCCCACATGAGGGTGAGAACAAAACTTCTGAGGAGAGAGAACTCTGAAAAGACAGAGTGTATGACAAACGTTAACAGGGGGAAAAAGACCCAGCAGATAAGGAAATGCATCACCAACTGAACAATGAAATAACTCACCTCCGGGTTTTCCCTATCCTTATTCCCTTGAAACATACAAACGAATTTCAAAGAGGAGCCTACATGTGTTACAGAAGAAAGGTTTAAAGAAACGGAGCACTCACAGGCAAAGCCAAGAGAGCCACACAGCAGGTGATTCATTCCTTGGAAGGCTGTTGGCGAAGCTACTAACAAATCCAGACCACTGGGCATCTGGATTTAACCCAGTGCACATGCAAGGATTTTCTTCTCCACTACAATGTTTTAAGATGATATAAGACAGGGATCTTGGGGCTAATGAGATGGTTCAGTCAGTAAGATGCTTACCATGCACAGAAGAGGACCTCAGTTTAGATCCTCAGAACCCAAGAAAAAATTGAAGGTGGTAACAGATCCATAACCATGGCACCAGGAAGGCAGGGACAAGCAGATCCCTAAAGTTTGCTGGCCTAGTCTAAGCAGTGTGTTGGGAGGGGGGGGGAGTCTGCTCTTTCTCAACAGAATAGATGGAGAGAGGACTGACATTAACCTCTGGCCTTACACACACACACACACACACACACACACGCACACGCACACGCACACGCACACGCACACGCACATATAAGCACATGAATCTACATGCACACACAAGCATGTACATGCATATAACACTAACACACACACACACACACCATAGGACAGGTATTTCTTCCCTTTTTAGTTTGTACTACAGTGTTCTATAAAGGAGAAGAAAGGTCTTCCCCCCTCCTCTTCTCCCTCCCCACATCTCCCTCTCCATCTCCCTCTCTCTCTCTCTCCTTTTCCCTCTCTCTCCTGGCAACCCAGGATCCCTGCACTCATGCACAATTTAAAAGCAGCATGTGATGTGTGAGTGCTGTTTTAACAGTTTCCTCTGGGACTCAAACATTCCATCCAACACGAAAGCTACTTAAGCCAAAAAGTAAACAACTCAAAATAGCTACAGGAAGTCCCTGAAGCTGACCAGATTTACTAGGCCCCTCCCTGCCAGAGTAAGCTTTAAAAGCTGTAGAGAAGACTCAGAGAAAACCCTCAGCAAAGACTGAGACCGCACCAGCTGCCTAGAAAAGGCAGAAACCAGCTGACCTGCCTGGAAGAGGTTTAGAGCGACCGAGTCACTTGGAACGGACACTCTCCCATCTCTTGAGCTGCCTTCAGGCTGAGCAGCAAGCTCCAGGCACCCGGCTTTGTGAGCTGTCACCATGCTGGGGTGGACCGAGGTGATGGAGTTGTCTCTGAGTCATTTCTGTTCCTTTAAGGAACCCCTCACCTACATACCCCAGCAAATATCCCCAGTAAAATTCATAGTTCATCAAGTTGGACTTTTGTGGTATCTGTACTTTGGTCTATCATCCTTATATGGGATGAGCAGACGTGTGTGTTGTGTCTTCTCAGGAAAATGCTTGTCGCACAACACTGACACACTGAGCCAGCTTTAGTTCACAGACATGGAGAACGGCGCTTGTCAGTCTGGCCTATGGCTGAACTGTCAAGGACCTTCCTTCCCTGCCTTTCCTGATCTTCTGAGCCACTTCCTTCCAACCTCCCCTCCACCCTGTTGGCCACTACAGGTTTTCTACTTAGTGAATCCAATCAATGTGGATGAATAAATGATCAATCATGAATTGTAAGATTACAGTGGTTTAATGGATTCTAAAAGAGTCTACTTCCCTATAGATATTCCCATTCATTCATATTCTCTCTCCCTCCCTCCCTCCTTCCCTCTCTCTCAATGCACATACAGAAGCCATGTAAGACCTCCTGAAATTGCAAAACCATCATCTGCAACAGGTGGGTGGTAAATTCAGAAGTGCATCCCAGACTGCTGGTTGTAAACAGGATCCAGTCTTCCCGATGTTAAGGGAACCCGGTTTCCCTCAGGGATCTGTCCTCTGCGTGGGAACAGGGGAACGAGGGACAGTTTAACCCAGAAGCAGATTAAGATTCATCAGTGCCTCAAGCAGCGGCTTCTGCTCTTGGCAGTATCTGGTAGATGTGATACGGGAAACAAAGACTTTCAGATATAGCTAGCAAGGTTTCTTCCCTGCAAAGGCGAAACAAGATTACCGGGGGACCTGGCCAAACTCTCTTCTTCCTCTTCTGGGTCTGGTTGGGTCTACACCCTGCCAGACCTGCTGCAAGTGTGACAAAGACAGAGGCAGACAGAAAATACGTAGAAGGCTGGGCACACATACATTCTCCATACCACTCTCCATAGGCTGCACTTCCTGCTGAGGATACACTAGGTCACCACAGAGACCTCCTTCCTGACCCAGTCAGAGCCACCACCTACAAATGCTGGACTGCAGAATCTGCACCCTGGGAGAAGATATCCACGGACCCAGGAAGCCTGTGTGAAGTTTAATAGAGCCAGAGGCCTGGTGACATTGTGGCAGCATTGGCTCAGGATGGTTACAGCATTTGGAAACCTGATGGCTCAAATCCTGCTGGCTGTTAGCACCCTTTTCAGTAGGGGTGACACCTGTTACCAATACAGTGGAAGGCGCCACACATCAAAAGATCTATGATGAGACTTGTAGTGACACTACCAGGAGCTAACAAATATTCTTTGTTTTTATTATACATTATTTTTAATTAATTTATTTATTCACTTTACATCCTAGCATCAACTCTCTTCTCCTCTCACATCCCCCTCTCCAAGTTCCTCCCGTTTGTCCCTCCCCTTCTCCTCTGAGAACGAGGAGGACCCCCGGTATGTCTGTCTGTCTGTCTGTCTGTCTGTCTCTCTCTCTCTCTCTCTCTCTCTCTCTCTCTCTCTCTCTCTCTCATACACACACACACACACACACACACACACACAGAGTTCAACAGTCACTGCAGGACTAGGCACATCCTCTCTCATTGAGAACAAACAAGGAAGCCCAGTAAGGGGAACAGGATCCACAGACAGGCAACAACTTCCAGGACAGCCCCTCCTTCCAGTTTTGGGGTACCTGCATGAAGACCAAGCCACACATCTGATACATATGGAGAGGGGGCTAGGACCAGTCCATGCTCACTCTTTGGTTGGTGGTTTGGTCTCTTGGAGGCCCTAAAGGTCCAGGTTAGTTGACTCTGGTTGTCTTTCTGTGGAGTCCCTGTCCTCTTCAGGTCCCTCAATCCTTCCACAAGACTCCCCGAACGCCATCTAATGTTTGGCTATGGGTCTCCGCATCTGTTTCAGTTAGCTGCTGGGTGGAGCCTCTCAGAGGACAGTCTAACAAACATCCTATTCAAGATGTTTGGGGGAATTTCCTATATGTGAAGCTAAATGATACAAACACACAAGCACACACATACATACACACACACACACACACACACACACACACATCACTAACAGCTCAGCATTTGCATATCCATGGTAACATTTCTATCTGAATCTCTTCATTCATCAGTTCGTTCATTTAACAAATGTTGGATCGATGCCTCATGCCCAGGAATCTGTTAGGTGTTGGGTTTACCACAGAGATCAAACTAGATGAAGCCTCGGCCCTCTTAGGGCATCTATTCCACCAAGAGGCTACAAATTTCAGCTGTGGAGCCAGTCCGCCACCCTGCAGCATGCCAAACTATGCCAACGACCACCAATAATGTAATATATTCTCCCTTTCTCTGTTTCCTAATCAGCAGCATGCAAATAGCATCACGGCTGACCACTCAATACTCTGCAAAACTTAAGTAAGCTAACACTGGTAACTTATTTAATTAACATTTAGAAGACCTAGAAAACACTAAGTACTCGGTAATGTTGCCCATTATTAGGCAAATGTTACAAAGAAGTTACACAGCACAGGAGAAAGTAGCAAAGAAAGGGGCTCAAAGCTTTGCCCTTCCTTTGACCTAGCAAAGAGGCACAATTGTCGAAGAGTAGGAGACACACCCAGCGGGGAGATCACTGACTGTGACAGGCAGTTGGTGTGAAGTCCCTGACTGTGGATGCAGCTGTGAGTGTAGAGACTAGCCAAGAGGACGTGGTGGCGGCAGGACGAGTTAAGGGCACCAATGATGTGCCTGGCGGCTATGCAGACTACTGACTAATAGTCAGGAGACAGGATTCCCAGAGGTGAATCTTACTTGGCTGCCGGGCACACTCCAGTCTTTTCAAGTTCAAGGCCAGGGGCCTGGGGACATGGAGGTGTAGGTATGCTATCTTGTGAATGGTTTCCTCTATTTCACAATATAGGAAGATCGTATTGTACCATTAAAATATTTAAGTTCCATCTTTTTATGGCTGTGCATTTTTATAGTGTGGCTATATTTTAACAAATGTATCCTCCTTTCTTTTTCTTCATTCCAGTATTATTTCATGAAACAAAGCCATAGTGTATATCTAATTAACTAATCTTGCATGCTTGCAATCACTTCCTTAGGACAAGTTCTCAGAAGTGAACATCCTGCTGGGTGGTGGTGGTGCATGCTTTTAATCCCAGCACTTGGGAGGCAGAGGCAAGTGGAGTTCTGAGTTCAAGGCCAGCCTGGTCTACAGAGTGAGTTCCAGGACAGCTAGGGCTACACAGAGAAACCCTGTCTCGGGGGGAAAAAAAAATGAACATCCCAGAAAAGTTTTTCTTTTGGTTGAGTGTTGTTTAAGAAATACCATTATAGAAACAAGAAAAAAGGGTGAATTGAAGAAATTTACTAAGTATTTCTACTGTTTAGTTGCCTGGGAAAAAAAGCTGTGTAAGTCACCTCTCACAACAAAAATAAAGCTCTGAATCTAATTATAGTGATAAACCAGAACATTTTGTTTCAGATTCAGAAATGCTATACCCTAAAGCAGCCCCAAGATGATCTTGAAACTAGTTCTCAACCATTTATGAAAATTTCCACATTGTCTATAATATAGATTTTTTACGCTAAGCTTTTATCAGAAAATAGTTAAAAGAGATTTGCTCAGAAACTGTCAAAATGCAATTGTGTCATAAAATATTGTTTTAAAGAGCCAAAAGTTTCCCATTAAAAGCATATAAACAAGGTGTATGCAAAGCTATTGATGTGGTGATAAAGTTTCATATCCCACTTCCATGCACGTAACTCGGAGAAGCCCTGGGTAATGATCTGACTGAGGACCCACATGGTGGCTGTAGAGCTGGGCTGGGGAGTTACTTATCACTCCAACGTTTGCTGGGCAGCAAGGTCCACAGCACTATGACAGACAATGGGGATTGGTAGTTCTGTCTTTCTCATAGCTCTCTCTCTCTCTCTCCAGTACCAAGGACAGCGAGTGGCCCAGGCCCAGGCACCAGCCTTCCACACACACACACACACACACACACACACACACCCCGCCCCGTGTGCTTTCCATGGTCTGTGCCCTCCTAGAGCACAAAGCAAGGACTAAGAGGGTGACTTCATCTGGCATCAGGCCTGGGAAATATGCCACAGGGAAGCAGTGTTCAACTCCGTCCAGAAAAGTATGTAAGAAATATGGAAAATAAATTAGGGGTTGGGGAACCCACCTCCATGCCTAAGCACACTTGATCTTCTTCTAGGGGACCCATGCTCAGTTCCCAGAACCCACATGGCTGTTCACAACTGTCTACAGCTCCAGGTGTTGACCAAGAATCTGATTCCCTCTTCTGGCTCCAGGGGCATCAGACATGCACATGGCACACTCAAACATGCTGATAAAACACACATTAAGACACAATGTTTCTTCAAGAAAACATTAAGTGTAGCAAAAAAAATGTGGTGCCCTATGGCCAAGGTGCAATACAAAGTTACAAGATGGCACAGACAGGGGTGGGGGAGGAGGGATGGAGAGCCGACCTCCACAAAAGTCAGAGTGGTAATACAACAAAGAGCAACTCCAACACAGAGTTGGGCCAACCCTGGCTGGTGCTGAGCAGAATGCAGCTCCTGGGACCATTCACTGATGCAGGAGATCTTCTTGGGGCTGGAGTAGTTGGCAATTAAAACGGAAGACCTTTGCTCGCAATGCCACCATTGTAGCAGATTTGGGGAATACAGAAGTGTAAGGTGTCCCACGGAGCATGTGCTGGCCCATGGGAGATGTTCCAGGACAAACACCGAGTAAGCTTCACTAGGTAGGATGGAGGAGCGAGAAGTGGCAACAAGCCAGAGAGGAGTCAGAGATGACAGAGCTACCCCGGTGTACAGCTTTCCAACCTCAGGGTGGTACAGAAGGGCCCCTCCACAACCCTCCCAGCTTCTGCCGCCAGCACAGCTGTCGGGTAGGTTATAATACCCCTCGTCCTGCACCAGGCTTTTTGTTAGATAATTTTGCCCAACTATAATGCCAGTGTTTTGAGCACATTTAAGTCAGGTGAGGCTAATCTATAACATTTGGTAGGTGTATTAAACGCATATCTGGCTTTTGGGTACTTTCCATTAATGAAGCGTTTTCAGGTGGCAGGCTCATTTTAATTTTAGAAGCACTTGTTAAGAGTAAGGACTCTCTTCACAGGCTGTTACCTTCAGCACGTTAAGGTCATTGCCTTACAATAAAACATCATGCCCCAGGGCTTTAGGAACTATGTAAATACATAAACCTCAAAAGCTTGAGTCCTTCACAGGTTACACATCATGGTTCACATGTATCTATAACATTAACTATAATATGCTTGTCAGTGACGCCAAGGCATAAAGTCCCGGCCATCTTGCCGTCCGGCCACTGAGATAACGTGACTACTGGACAGACCTGGGTGCCCTCTTCCAGGCTGAACTGGGGCTCTGCTGTCTTTAGTTTGCATTTTAGCGTGTCATAAGACACGATCAGGAAAAATACTTCCGCATGTATACAACAGCCCCAACTCTTCTGTATGTGATCTGCTTGGGAAAGACCCTACATAATGTCTACGTATTTGTGCTGTCAACGCAACAAGGTAACCAGGTAAAGGTTTGTGTGTTTTGGGTTTTGTTGCTATGACTCCTAGGGAGCTCATAGTCAGATGTAACATTCAAAAACGTCTCTAACTGTAACAGTTGTCACCTTGCTGGCCCAACCTAGTTTATTAAAATTTCTTCCATGCTTCTACTGGTTAAGTTCACTACATTTTTTTTGAAGGATTGACAAGCAAATATATAAATAAGCAAGAGTACTATAATGCTCTCAGCAGTCAGGGTCATTTAAAACTTCCAGGTCTGGTGGCCCAAAATGGCTTGGCTTCCTCATAACTGAAAAAGCCAGGACAGTCCGGACATTCTACAGCATCCTTCCTACAACGCCGATGCCACTGGTCCACCTGAGCCATGTGGTCATCCGACCAAGTTAACATGACATCATCCCCTTGTGGCGATGGGTGGGTGACTAAACCACAGTGAGGTCAACCAGATGGCTAAATGCCGCTCTGTTGTGTGAGCAGGTGACAGCAGACCTGGACTCCGCCATCCTTGACACCAACAGGATGAGATGCCACTTGTCACCTTGTGCAGAAACAGCAGGAAGGATGTCCATTAAGCACAAGAGCATATGTTTGCATACTGCCTGGCTACTCTAAGGGCTCTGGGGAATAATTACATTCTTTTCTTTCCAGCTGTATTCTTGTGCCTGTTATTTGGTCTCCCTCTGTATGCACGGCATGCGGTATCGTTTTTAAACCAATGGCTAATTATATACACAAAGTTACTTTAAATTTTTTTTTGCTATAATTTTATCGACAGTGTATGTCCAAATGTCTATTCCTTTCCAGACCTAATTGGATAAAATTTTTCTTTTTCTTCAGGTGGAAACACATAAGAAGTATACCAGACAAAAACATTACCTAGTAATGAACAAATCTTGTTCCAAAATGAAAGTTTTCACTTGGAAGCTTCTGAATCAACAAAAACCTACCCTATCGCTTGGTTATCAGGAACGGATGACCCAATTCAACCATCTGAAACAACAGGTAAAGATGGTTCTCTCAAATAATCTTGCTGCCTGTCCTCCTCAGACAGGAGCTGTGTGTGGGATGCAGCCTTGTCTTTTAGATAGGTTGTAAGTTGACTACAGCAACTTCAAGTCTTCTGTCTTTTCATCCTTGTTTCTGAAACATTTTTCCCAAAAGTCACATCAAGACTTAGGTTGGAGCAGACTTCAATGTTCTTTAATGATAGAGCATCCTGACAAAGTCACATATCCTGCGATGTGCCGGATCAATCAACCATTCATCCCACCGTTGGAAGGAGGTAACCCACCACAGCCACACCCTACACATGGGTGGGATCTCCAAAAGCAGAACTGGGTAAATTCCCACAGCATGCTATCCTGGCAACCAATAAGGTCACTCCATCTTGGGAGGTAGCAACACCAGATGCAAAAGCTCTCACGGGATCTCACCCCTCCCATGTTTGTTGCAGACAGAGAACAACAGTTGTCCTTCCGTGCCCATAAAAAGGGACACTACTGAGGCCCATGACATACTGATGGGGAGGCTTTCTCATGTTTAGGGAAAATGGAAGGATCAAGAGAAATCAGGTGGCTAATCCCCATTACCTTTGCCAAAGCACTTAAAAACTGACTGTATTGTGTGCCCCAGCCCTGAAGCTCGGGGGGGGGGGAGGGAGAGGAGAGGGGGGGCCCGAGTGGTGCAAGGGCTGCTGCGGACTTCACACCAGCATGGAGGCCTGGTGAGAATGAGAGCCCGGTCATTTGGCCTCCTGAAAACCTGGAATGCTCCTATTATGAATATCAGGGCATCGCCATGTTCAAAATGTCCACACACAAGTACCAAGGAACAACTGAACATACTGGGCAGATGCTGGCCAAGCATCTTACGAGCCCTCATAGGATGAAGACCAGAGGCTGGGGAAAGCTGGTTGGTTAAGAGCAATTTCAACTGCATGGAATGTTTTGCCCACTAACTTCCTGTGTGGTAAAGCTGATTCCTTTATAGCCAACACACTGCAATGCTCTAAATATGACTCCCATCTGGCCAAAATGATGAATCACAGCTATTTTTATTGTAGCCAATGCATGATCATGGCTTACCCATTCCAAGGGTCAATAAATAATACTTAATTAGCGTCCTCGTAAATTCTATAATCAAAGTGTATAGCATTCCACTCCTTGGGCAACTAAGATGAAGGGTGTTTTGTTTTGGTTTGGTTTTGCCTCAAATATAATCCTAAAAGAATATTACAGCATTAAAAGCCCTGTAACGCTTAATAAAACCCTAGAACGTTTTAGTTCCGCAACGGATCGGGTTCTTGGTACATGAATCAAGTTCTAAGAAGTGTGTTTTTGCCTCTAATACTCAATTTGGAATTTCTATCACTGTCAAAAAGGAAGTGGACAAAAATAGGAGATGCAACAGATTGCCTCAGAGGAACATACTTACGTCACTCTGGAGAAATGACAACATTGCTATTGAACCACGTGAATCAGGGCGCCCTCGGAGCGCAGCACATCAGGGATCCACAGAGGCTAACTTCACTAGGACTGCACAAGCAGCAAAGGGACGGAAGCTTGGCCCTGTTCTGCCTGGATGGCTTCTCTGGGGAATACAAACGTGGGGGGGATGGGGGAGGGGGAACGGTAATTTTAATTATGTTCCTTTGAGTTATTTGGCATAGCACTCACTTACCATTTGGGTGTATTACCCTTTGACCTAAAACACAAGGTATTTACAGGTCAGAGCAAGAGTAATGGCTTCACCCCTACTGACTTAACAGAGATGATTTCAGAGGGGAATAGCAGGACATAAACATGGCCAGCTCATAATAGGTCGTCTCAGAGAACAAAACCCATAATCACTACATCAGCCCTATGGAGTGGAGAAGTGGTGTCACTGGGGACTCCTGCCCATCTTTCACTGGGTTTATGTTTCTCCCAATCCAGATGTGCTCAAGCAGAGGACTCTCCCCGAGGCCTGCCAGCCATGTGGCCAGATGTGGGGCATAAAATATTCTAACTTGTTCCCTTCTAAGTAATGAAAAAAGTCACACCATCTAAAAGGAAGTCGTATGCACAATCTACAATTAACATGGAAGCCAAATCTGTGTGAGTCACCCTACTGCCTGCACAAGACAATTTGGCTACTGGAGAATCCTGATTAATAGCATTAAACGGCATTTTTAAAACACCAGAGTAACAACCTGACCTGCCAAAATTTATTATTTTTCATCATATCACCAATTTTTTTTTTTTTTTTTTTGGCCTTGGTTATGTAGCACCTTCCACAGAGAACATGAAGATGAAAATCACGTTAGAATGCACTTTAAGTCTATATTCTGTTGGGGAGGTTGAATTAAGTAAGTCAGCTTCAGATCTTTATACACTGCCCTGAAGCGGTCCTGGATTACTTTGGGCTATTCCGAGACTCCGGGTTGTTTTCTCAATACAAATGCAATTGGTTTGTGGACTGTACAAAGAGAGTCTTCTATAAAACACAGGTGACTCGGATCCAAGGTAACGGTCAGATCTCAAGGTTGTAGGCTGATGTACCCTCCTGGCCACTAACAGCAATCCCAAGGCTCCGAGTCCAGATAGCTCCCTCCCGCCTCCAAGTATTAGACGCCAGGAAAAACTGCTTAAGCTTTAATCTCCAGCCCTGAGGACGCCCACAGCTTGGGCTGACAGAGTTCATCAACAGCGAGGGCGAATTCGCTGCCCGTTACTTTATACTCTCATCGATACAAGACAGCTGCAGCTGATCAGTCAGTCACGCATTTGCATTTCGACCCGGGCCGGGATCGACATCCATTTGAAAGGGAGGAAGCGACATGCGGGCGGTTGGCACCACATTCCCGAAGTGTTTTGAGTTTCGGGTGAGAATCGCTAAGCAGCCGCGGCGCTCCGGGTTCCCTTCCACCTGCGACACTCTACGCCCGCCTAGGCACCGCCTGCTGTCCTTCCCCACCTCTTCTAACTCGGTACAGAGCCCCAGACCCTGCCTCGGGTCCCAGCGGAGCAGCTCCCGCCACCCAGCCGCTCCAGGAGGATGGGAGAGAAATCCCGTGCCCCGCCCGGCCTCACCTGGCCGGCGCCAAGCAGAGGAGCCGGTGCCTGCCGCCCCCCAGCCCTTCGCCGCGCAGGGCTGTAATAATTACATCCTCATTATTTCTTCTGCGATCGTTAGGAAAAGAGCCCGAGAACAGCAACAGCAGCTGCCGGGGGAGGCTTAGTTACAAAACCCTGCGCTGGGTAGCGCTTCGCTTAGCAACCACCCCTAAAAAAGCCCCCGTGCTCCCGGCTCGCACTTGGAGAGCCCAGCAGCGGCCACCCCCTCCCAAGCCCGAGGCCCAGGCCCTGCCGGGCGCGACAGCTTTTGCTAAAGGCACGAGTGGCCCCTCCCCGCCTCCGCGACCCCAGTGCCCGAACCACCGGCTCCGAGCACCTTCCATCCATTCCCAATCGGGGTCCGGGGGGCCACCTAGGCTTGGGGGAGGGGAAGCACAGCTCGCACCCCACTGCCCCACCAGAGCCCCCTCTCTGACCGGCGCCCCGGGCTGCACCCCCTTACCCGGCCTCGCGGAGCGGGGAATTTCACACCTCCGCCTCGCTCCTGCATCCAGGGAGCCCGTGTGCCAGCAACCCTGCCGCGGGGCGCTGCAGCCTGGAAGGACCCCAGCGGCGGACCCCGGAGCACCGGCCGCCCCTGGGGTTCTTCTCACACTCCCGGACGGCGTTCCTAGGAGCCTCTTAGCCCCCGAGGCAGGGCCCACGCCGTTCGGACTCGCAGCACCGCCCCCTCCCTGCCCCGACGGCACTCGCCACTTAGCGCCCCGGTCCCCGCATCCCGGTCCCCGCGGCCCCGCGCGTCTCGCACCTTCCTCAGAGCGGACATCCTTGGGCTTTCCTAGTTCAGTGGGTGCGGAGCGACATGGCAAGGTGGCCACCCCTCAGGCCAGGCGGCGCGCACAGCACTGCCGCCAGCTCCCAGGCTCGAGAATCCTCGGGTCGGTGCGTCGATCCGCAGTCTGTCTGTCTGTCCCCCGCTTCCGCCACTGCTATCGCCTCCACCGCCACCGCCGCCGCCGCCGCCGCCGCCGCGCGCTCCGACCCCGTTCGAGCCCGGCGCACGGTCGGTCCTCACGGCCGGCGCCTGCGCACTCGGCGCCCGGGGAGGCACCGGCGCACTGGGGGGCGGCCGGTGCGTGGCTCCATCTGAGGAAGGGCCCAGCGCCGCGCGCCTAGGGGGAGCGCTCAGGCCGCGGTGCGGCTGCCAATGGCGAGGCTGGCTCGGAGGTCGCATGGCGCGCACGGCCCGGGAGCCCGCGCACAGCGGGTCCCAACTGTTGCGCGCAGAGCATTGGGTCACTCCAGGACAAGGATGGCTCCCGGCGGCGGGGAGCGGGGAGGTCCCACACCGCAAGTGCTCCGTGTGTTTGTGGGTCAGCGTGGGAACCCACAGGCAAGCCAATGCGCCTGGGGAGGACCAGCTCAATGGGAACCGAGATGTGGGATCTGCAGACGCATCGGTACACCAAACTCTGCACGGCGAAAGCCTGTTGGGCTCCCAGGTCATAGAGAGGGGGCGATGGAAGATAGGAGATCTCAGCTCGGGCCACTGAGAGCACAGTGCTGCTCTGGGCGCAGGGAAATCAGACCTCTGTTTCCACCTGTTACCTCGCAGCTGGGTAAACTGCTGCTTCTGTGCTCACAGGAATCCCCAGCTTCTTTAGGAACAAACCAGGTCCAGACACAGGGCTGAGATGGTGTCGGCCATTGTTTGCTGCTGCAGCATTTAGAGGTATGAAGTGTGGAATCGGAAGCAAAGGGGGAAAAAAAGTATCCTTTTATCTCCGAGAAGTCGGGAAGACAACCAGTAGCTGTGGGGCAAATTCGGCAAAATTAGCCATATCTTGATGAAACCTAGTTAGATTTATGGGGATATCCATTTTCAGATCCGCTGAACAGTCAAGAAAAGTTTCCGTGGCCTAGAGTAAAATGTACTGACAACTAAAGACAGTTTGACACCGGGCTATGGGACTCTATCATAACATCTACTTAACCTTGGGCAAGTCATTGGGCTCCATGTACATGTAATAGGGGGCTTTCCTCGCCATTGTCAAGAAGTCTAAATGTGACCAAAACTTAATCAGTAAGGTGAATATTTACAGGAAGGCGAATGGGTGGCGAATAGAAGAGAGACAGTGAACAGCCCTAGCCCTGTATTTCCCAAACTTCCAAGATGTTTTTCCTTAAAAAAAACCTCCATAAGTGCCGGGCAGCGGTGGTGGCGCACGCCTTTAATCCCAGCACTTGGGAGGCAGAGGCAGGCGGATTTCTGAGTTCGAGGCTAGCCTGGTCTACAGAGTGAGTTCCAGTCCAGCCAGGACTACACAGAGAAACCCTGTCTCGAAAAACCTAAAAAAAAAAAAAAAAAAAAAAAAAAATCCATGTTTTTCCTATTATCAATCAACAACTGCAGGGCACTTTAAAAACAAAATACTAAAGTGTGTGAGAGATACACAAACAAATAGAAAATATCTGATATGACTTCTTTCTAGTGTCTGTAGCACATTCCATTTGGATACAACTATCAAAAAAAAAGTGAAATATGGCTTTCCACGCCTTGAATAATTGCGTATTGTCTTAGTCCGGGTTTCTATTCCTGCACAAACATCATGACCAAGAAACAAGTTGGGGAGGAAAGGGTTTATTCAGCTTATACTTCCACATTGCTGCTCATCACCAAAGGAAGTCAGGACTGGAACTCAAGCAGGTCAGGAAGCAGGAGCTGATGCAGAGGCCATGGAGGGATGTTCCTTACTGGCTTGCTTCCCCTGGCTTGCTCAGCTTGCTTTCTTATAGAACCCAGGACTACCAGCCCAGGGATGGCACCACCCATAAGGGACCCCCCCCCATTACTAATTGAAAAAATGCCCCACAGCTGGATTTCATGGAGGCATTTCCCCAAGTGAAGCTCTTTTCTCTGTGATAACTCTGGCCTTTGTCAAGTTGACACACAAAACCAGCCAGTACACATATCAAGTTTAAGATTCTAATATCCATTTTTCTCCACTTCTCCCTGGGTACCCCCTTCTTCTTCTTCTTCTTTTTTTTTTAAAAATTCACTATCTCAGGCAAAGGAAAGCAACACAGTGGTGCTTGCTGTGAGTACTTCTGGGTTGTGGACTTGTGACCAAAACAGAAAAAAAGATTGTCACTGGGCACACATCCAGTGTTGGGATGGAGCCATTTGAAGTTACAGGAGTAATGTGACCACAAATGACATTTGCTCCAATGAATAGTGTTATTGGAAAAGGACAGGGAATGGTTTGTGACATTAGGGAAGGATTATGTGGTGTCATTATGTAAAATATTCCTCTAGGTTTGCCCCACAGCAGGTCCCAAGACATGGATTTGAGCGTGGGTGATTTATGTGAAAGACTTATGTCTCTGGAAACTAAACAGGAATAAAGAGTGGGAAACGGAAGAAAGATAATAAAGTATGTGTCGCCAGGGTGATCTTTCAGGCCACAGGGACTCCATCCTATTAAAGTTTTTGTTTTTTTGTTTTTGTTTTTTGGCTCTTTTCAGTTTATTGCATAGAGTTACACTAGTCCAAGTTAAAAGCAGACCCCAGAATGATTACATTATACAAGCTGTGAGGTTCTTAAACGTGTGACAAGGGACAGAAGGGAAATTCTCATCACAAGGAAATCCTCCCATACGCTTCAGAGAGCCACAAGCTTTAAGACCCATAAACCTTTAGCTGATTGTCCTTAGCCAGTCCGATCTCTATCAGGAACTGGCATGTGTTCTTGCGCTGGTCACCCTGGAGCTGAATTACTTCTCCATATTCTGGATGCTCAATTACAGTACTGTTGCAGGCAAACAACTTCTTAAATGCGTTCACTAGTTTCTTTTTATTGTAATCATCAGCGATCCCTCGGACAGTTTTTTTTTTTTTGTTTTTTGTTTTTTGTTTTTTTGTTGTTGTTTGTTTGTTTGTTTTGGGGGTTTGGGGGGTTGTTTGTTTTGTTTTTTCGAGACAGGGTTTCTCTGTGTAGTCCTGGCTGTCCTGGAACTCACTCTGTAGACCAGGCTGGCCTCGAACTCAGAAATCCGCCTGCCTCTGCCTCCCAAGTGCTGGGATTACAGGCGTGCGCCACCATGCCCGGCACCCTCGGACAGTTGTAAGGGTTTTCCTGCCTTTTCTCCGTTGAATTCTTTTATGGATATGATCCTCAGTACCAACAGGAACCAGGCCATCACGCTTACTTGCATCAGCAAAGGAGTCAAAAGAGTGGAGGTTCTGGGTAGCGGATATACAATTCCTTATGATTCCTTTTCCTTGGTCTGTGGAAGGCAGCTGCAGGAGAGTGGGGGCTGAGCATCGGGAAGCGAGGGGGCTCAAGAGGAAGGCAGCTAAGTCCTCGACCAACCGACGGTGGCAGCAGCTCAGTGACTGGGGCCTATTGAAGATTCTTAGCAGAATAGTCTTGAAGTACAAGTCACAAATTTCTTTCATCCTCCCTCTCCCTCGACTCCCCCTACTGAGCAACTTGGATAATGTCAAAGCCTTCAGAGAGTTTGAGTTGAATGAGGTAAAACCAGAGGTTGACTTCCGTCCAAGTTCTCAAGAAGAACAGAATTCAGGAAATAAAAGAATGAGGTAGAAGAAAGTTCCAGCCGTGGAAAGAACAGGCCAGAGTCCCAGAGACAAAGAGAGACTTACCTTTTCTTCTAAATGACTAATTAGATTAGGAAGCGTTGCCTGTGCCCTGGACGGCTCGCTGCCTGACCCTACCTGCCTTTGGGGGTTAGAGGTGAGGTGGTACAGAGTCAACGACACAGACTCTGGGAGCAGGTGAGAAAAGATAGAGCAAGCTCTCTGCACACTGCTGCGAGCGCCTTTAGTACCCTCTACCTGGATCCCATTGGTCCTAAGAAAGCATCTCTTCTAAGCAGCAGTTCCTGATTGGCTGGCATGGTCTGCACCAGCAATCCTTTGCCTGGTTTCTCAGGCAGTCCTCAATTAGGTCCTCCTGAAGATGCTTTTTCTAGCTGTGAGGGCTCCCAGCGTTTACATAGAGGTGGCCCTGCTGTTCCTGCTGCAAGGAAGAACTGAGAGCCCATCATGAATGCAGACTGACAGATAATGAATTGGGAAGTTCTATAATTCATTTAAAGGACTTGGAATAGTGTCTTTAAACACAGCATAATTTTGTGTGGGATTCTGGCCAGAACGTTAGGACTTTCTTCAAGTCACTTGTAAACAGAGGTGTTTTTATTTATTTCTTTCCCAATATATAATATTTCTATTTCCTTTTCTTGTCTCATTACATTAGCTAAGGTTTCTAGAATGATATTGAAAATCAGTTGTTAGAGGGACTATCATTCTGCTCCTGTAATGGGCTACAGTGAGTGGCTTTTTAAACTGTTTATTTTACTTTATGTGTATTTGTATTTTTGCTCAAATGTATGTAAAAGTACCAATGTTCATGCCTGATGCTCTCAAAAGGCAGGGGGTATCAGATCTCCTAGAAATACAGTTCCACATGGCCGTGAATAACCATGGGATGCAGGAAACCAAACCCAGGTTCTGTGCATGAACAGCAGGAATTCTTAACCACCACCCACCTGCCCTGGGGTGATAGCTTTAGAGTTTTCAAAGATCTTTTTGGTTGGTATGAACCGAAGAGGTGGCATGGTAGGAGGGTAAGAGTTGAAAATAGCAGCGGGACTGGGGAAGGGGTCAACCTGAAAAGGAGAGAGATTAGATGGGATCTTTCTGAATAGATCTCCGTGGGGGGAGGGGGGAAGCAAGCATGTTTCCAGGGTCAGCCTGGCATCTGAGTAGAAGGTGCTTGTGGTCGACTGAGCTTGATACAGGAGTCCTGGTGATTGCTGGAATTCTTGGGGAATGTAGCAGAAGCTGGTGTGGTGGTCTTCTGTTTCCTTTAAACAGCACGCTTTTGTGTCTAGTATTCCAAAGGTGGTAAAGGCCTGTCCTGAACAAACCCGACTGTGAATCAGGGGATCTCTTCTTTGACTTGGAGTCAGGACATTTGTCACTGGTCATCCTCTCTAGTCACTCTTTCTCTTGGGACAGAGCTGGGACCTCCTTCCCTCTCCGCTTTCCAAAGGTCAGAGGTCTTCATGGCTCAGTTTTTTGTTTTTTTGTTTTTTTGTTTTTTTTTAATAGCATTTTTTTTCCCGAGACAGGGTTTCTCTGTATAGCCCTGGCTGTCCTGGAACTCACTCTGTAGACCAGGCTGGCCTCGAACTAAGAAATCCGCTTGCCTCTGCCTCCCAAGTGCTGGGATTAAAGGCGTGCGCCACCACCGCCGCCCGTCCACGGCTCGGTTCTTAACTACCACTGTGGCTACACTGGTTTCCTCCTTTATGTATCAAAAGCCACATAGCACGACCTAACAAAGAGCTTCCCCAAGGACCCCCATGATCAGCCTGAAACCCCAACTTTTCAGCTTCTGAACCAAAACTCTGAACCCATTCTAGACTTCCACTTTTCTACCACAGACCAATCTGACGAGTCAGAAAATCTCCTTTGCTTTGCCTGAAAACACATCCGCACTCTGACTACTCTTCCCACACCCTTCCATGTCACAACTCAGATGCTAACATCGTTTTCCTCATGGCAACCAGCTGACAAGGGGCTCTAACCTCGTCTGATGCAGCCTCCTCTCAGTGGAGAGGCTGAAGCCACTTCCTTACCACTTAGATGGGCCATGTCACTTCGAGGCTCAATGGGTCAATTTTACACAGCTCCGTGGAAAGACTGAAGTTGCTTCTTCCATGATCTTTACCAGCAAAGTAGTAGAAATCAACAGAGACCTATTATTAAATACTGAGTTATTGATTCAGTTCATGATTTACTCAAAGCACCGCTTGGACTGCCTATTTGCCAAACACGTCTTCAATGGCTGGAACACAATGACCTAGAGAAATAGTAGAAACATTTCTACTATTGGCTTAGAATACTACATATTCTAAATGGGTCATGTTACCTACCCTTAACAACCTGCTGACTGCCTCTGAGCCATCTGTAAAATTTCGCCTGCTTGCCCACCCCACCTTATGGTTTTAGAGTATAAAACGCAAACACAAACTGGACCCCAATCCAGGCCTTTCAGGAGCTACCCTGGCCTGAGTCCATCTGTGACATCTCTGCGTTTCATTTCTCATTGATGTCCGAGTGTTCCAGAGAGCCCTGAGGCAGCAGCAGCCACGCCTTCTCGCCTCACAGATCCAAACCTGAGTTAGATCTCCAAACAGAGGCAGGCAGACTCCTCATAACTTCAGGTCTTCCTCTTTTATCTTCTCAAAGATGAAACCAAAGACGTTTGCTCCTGCATTATTTCTCTTCCAAGAGCCCATCACTTTGGGATGTGGTCCTTACAGTCTTCTTGGTCATGTTCCTCTGTCTGACCTTTTATGAACCTTATCACCAGCTTGCAGATCACGTAGAAACTTGGCAGTCATGTTTCTGAAGACGCGGTTCGAGGGCGAAGAGTCAATGTCAACAGAGAACAAAGGTTTCGGCGGCGGTAACATCGCTAAGCTAAAAGCAAAGTGGAAGAGGACACAAAGAAAGGGATTCGTAGACGCGAAGCAGAGGGGAGCACCTCCCGGCGTGCAGGCGCAGCGGTACAACCCGGCGGATGTGGTGAGGGGCGCGCGGAACGGACAGCAGGAGTCTGCGGGACCTTGTCTGGCCTCAGGCTTCCAAGTCTTCTTTCTCTCCTCAGCCACCTTTCTCCAGCTTGCACCCCAAGTTCCGCAAGTGTGCAGAGCCGGTACTGACCCCAGCTGTGTCTTGGCCGACGTCCATTACCGGGGCAAACGGCAAGCTACAGGAGCAGCGCTTTGGCGACCACCTGCCTTCCGCGCAGGCTCCAGAGCCAGGCTCCTAGAGGCAGAGTTTAAGCCACGCCCGGGCCTCAAACGAGCCAATCCACCCCCGGAGGTGTATGATTGACATCCGGCGGCGGGGAATTCGGGTCCGGATTAGGCACTCCCAATGCTGTAGGCGGGCCTCCACGAGAGGAATCCGGAAGCGCCGCGCCACTGGCGGCTGCTGGGGCCGGGGATCCCGGCTGGGGTCCAGTATGTCTTCTCTTCGGAAGCAGGGTAGGCAGGAAGCGCGGAACGCGAACGGAAACTGGATCTGAGATACCCGGGGGTGGCGGACGTGGTAGGCTGATGGGCCCTGAGCACTGGGGAATCGTGGGGCTACAGGGACCTTGAGTGTCTAAGGCAGGATGGGGCATGATGGGCCCTGAGGTACCCGTCTTGTAGTGGCTTCCCCGTCCTGCTGCCTGGACCAGGTGCTGTCGCAGCCTTTAGGGGCCTTCGTTGTCCCTGGATCCACTAGTGGAGCAGAGGCCTCTTTGCCCAGACCTTCTTTGCCCAGTAATAGCGCTGGGGCGGAGCTGGCACGTGGGGGTGGGGATTGGGGTGGTGGCAGAGGACACAGGACCTAGTGTCTGGAGGGCTGCCTTTACCCAGGGCAGCCAGGCTAGCCCCCATCTCTGAGTTAGTGTCGTGAGGTCCTGGAAATGCAGGTCCTGTGATGGGACCAGAGACTGTGAGACTTTTTCTGTATTTAAAATAAGCTTCTCACTTTGTGAAATGGGGGCGGGGCGGGGGAGAGAGCTAGTGACAACTGTATATAGTTAATATTGTATATAGTATCTGCTTAAACAGCAGGAAACTAATTTCTCAGCAATCAAGAAAGCCATGAGCAAATTAGTATACTTCCCCTTTCCGTGTTTTCTTTACTAGCGACCTTCCACTTCAGCCTTGGTGACTTCTTCAGTTTCATCAAACTGCATGGGGGTGGGGGTGGGGAGAAAAAGTAAGATGATCTGAGGAATCAGAAAGGACTTGACCCTTTTATAACAGTCAGATGTTATCTTCCAAAATGGGCATAAGCATTCTTTACTGAGTAGCAAAACCTTCTCTAATCAACCACAGAAAGAATATACAAAAACACTTTATAGGTAAATAAATGTTCAGCTGTTTCCTGAGTTGATTCCACACCCTGAGTTTTCTCTTCTTCCTTCATTCCCTTCTATGTTCGAGACGCTTCTAAACCTGACATTAAACGTAAGGAATTGTATTGTCTATAAAGCACCTAACTGGCTTTACAAACCATTCTAACCTCAGGTAAAATCAAGGAAAGCTTTTGGTTGTTTTAATCCGACACTAAACTACTCTCTGAAAACAGTCTCTTTTTCTACTGGAGAGAATAGATGACAAAATCATCAGGTAAAATGTAAGTAGTTAGAGGATACTGTGTTTGGAGGGACGAGAATAGATTAATACATCTTGAAAGTACAAAATATAAGTACTCTAACGAAGGACCCTGGTGGGTTCCCAGTTCCCACATGGGGGCTCCCAAACCTGCTGTAACTCCAATTCCAGGGGCTCTGAATCTGGTCTCCAGAGGCACCAGACACCCACGTGGTGCACAGACACACATACAGGCAAAGCACCCATGTATGCAGTATATATGTGTGCGTATGTCTCTGTGTGTATTTAAATACACACACACACACACACACACACACACACACACACATATATATATATATATACACATATACATAAGTGGAAATATAAGTGGAATATCATCTTTTCTTCTTGTCTACACATGACCTCCTGAGGAGCCCTGGTACTGGGAAACAAGCTCTGAGAAGGGAAATGTTAGAGCCCGAGCGGGAATAAAAATGCTAAGTGCTTGCAATTTGTTGAAGCAAAAGCGTGGAAGTGAGCCTTGGCCTATCATTTGTTGGCCCTGCCCTCCCACCTTGCGTTGAGTTATACTTAGGAAGATGCCTGGCCAATGTCACGGATATCACAGGGTTCAAGTCCAGCTGTTCCTTGGGGACATTGAACCTCAGTGGTGGAGAGAGGTGACGGGATATGTTTACCATTAAAGACAGGGTCTCATTTGGTGGCCCAGGTTAAACTGGAACTCACAGTAATCCTGTCTCAGTCTCCCAAGTGCAGAGGTGGTAAGCAAAGATGCTGCTGGACAGTTCTATTGCTTTATGTAGACACAATATATACAGAGCCCTGAGCCAGTGGCTCGGTCAGCTAGCGAGTGTTTGTGGAGCATCCAGGGCTGTGTGAGCGGCCTCGGGCAGTAAGGGGCCTGCAGTAAATCCCGTCTTATACAGAGGCATTGGTGTAATCCAGGGCTGGGCCCTAGTATGGAGAATGATCAAAGGATATTAGACTATTCCTTCTCTGGGCCCTTGTATAGACAAGAAAGCTTATAAGGCATACGTAATTGAAGAAATGACATGTGTGTGTGTGTGGGAGGGGTTGGTTTGCTTTGGTTTGTCTTCTGCAAAGTAGATTGTTTCTGTGATGGGCCCACAAATGCACCAGTTTCTTATTTCCAGCGTTTGTAGAAAACTCTGAAAAATTAATAGGAAGAATGTTTTGCCTCTAAAAACAACTCTGTTTGAGGTTTAAAATTTAGATATGTTCTACTTTTGTGCTGGAAAAAAGAATGTCTGAACAGTCCTGAAGGATGTTGCTTGGGTCTCTGAGAGTCACTTACACAACCTTGACAAAGGCTGGTTCACCTGCAGTTGATGGCTCAAGTGTGGAAGTGGACACTGGGACCCAGTGCGTTCTAGGCAGAGTAGAGTGGGGCTTATGAACCCAAAACATAAACCTAGAAGTAAGCATTTAAGCCTGAGAAGGCCAGCTGGGGTGCCGTGTGGTGCTTATATGGAATCGAGGATGTAGGGAGAGAGCGGGAGAGATGGGAAGAAAGGTTTCTAGGCAAGACCCAGCTCGTTAATGAACAAGATACTGAAAAATGAGACCTAGATCAGAAACTCAGGGCAGGCGTAGTGTCTGGATTGGGCAGAGCTAACACTGGCATGGCTGGAGACTGCAGAAGGAGCCCTAAAGAAAGGACCTGAACTGTCTGGTACCACATGATGTCATGCAGAACCAGACAGCAGCAGGTGTGTTTGTTTACCTGCAGAGAAAACAGCAGATGTGTAGGGAAAAGACTCCATGTTTGAAGGACAAGAGAAATACCAAGGTGCCTGAGAAATATTATAAACAGTGTAAAGTCCTGCCCTCAAGCCCCAGCCCAGAAAGTTCACGAGTCCACAGGAGAGGGGCTGTGAGAAAGCACGCCACAGCAGTTTTCCAGTGATAGCCTTCCCATCTGCCGAGCGAGCCACAGCACTCACACATAGAAATAAGCGGTTCTCAACCATCCTCATGCCGTGACCCTCTAATACCATCCCTCGGGTGGCGGTGACCCCAGCCATCACGTTATTTTGTTGCTACTTCAGAACTGAAATTTTCCTACTGTTATGAATCATAATGCAAATATCTGTGTTTTCACATAGTCTTTCGGGTCCCTAAGAACCGATGGTCTAGAACATCTTTTGCAGTCACCGTCTTTATGTCAAACTCAAAATGTGTCTAATTAAAAAACAATGGACTGGAAACGTCGAAATTATTGGCACAAAAATTATAATCTATCTCGTGGCCTCCGTTTCTAAGTGCTGCTTACAGACTTGCCCCCTGAGTGCCAGCTGGACGTTTCTTAGCTCAGCCTGTCTGGGTGAGAAGGCAGTCTCTAAGCTGAAGAGTTGACAGAGGTCTCATCATGGTCTGTAATAGGACCAGCCCACCCTCCTAGAAGTACGCTTTGCTCTTTCTTCTGCTACAATGTATTGACCAATCTCAATTCAAGTTCTTGCAGCCTCGCCTGGGACTTAGGTCATGTATGAGTAGTTAACTGTGGCAACTGCTATTTAAAACCTTCTAAGAGAAAAAGCCTTGAACAAAATGTACCCAGAACATTTTTTAATTTTTTTTTTTGTACTAAAGTTTTGGCCAATGGATTTTTTTGTATTTGTTTGTTTCTGAGACAAGGCTTGGTTGTATAGTCCAGGCTGGCCTTGAACATGATTAGAATCTGAAAGCCCATGGTCATCCTGTCTCAGCCTTGGATTGTCGAATGGCAAACCCGAGCTACAGTGCCAGGCTCTCCAGTATATTTCTACTACTTGGAGATTGATTCTAATCGAGTTCCGTTTGGATCTTATATGGAGAACTGTTTTTCTGTTAATTAATATCTCACAAAGCTTGCCAACTCCTATCTAAATCTAAGCTAATCATTTCCCCACCTATAATCCTATCATTTATTGAATTAACATAATATACTGAACTTGTGAAGTAACAGTGTAACCAGTTTATTCATTTTTTTTTCCTAGATTATAGACAAAGGTTAACTACTTCACCTTTTTATAGGAATAAAATGGCCGAGGCCCTTTCATTTTCAGGAAGTCTGCGTGGGCTGGCATACATTCAGGCAGCTTGTTTAAACCAGTTTTTACTGAAAAGAAAGAATTCAGAGTATCAGTTTTCAATAAACTACAACAAAACTGAAAAGATTAAAGGACCCAATAAAGTGTGTGTGTGTGTGTGTGTGTGTGTGTGTGTGTGTGTGTTTACTAAAGTAAAGGAACTTTTCCTAGTTTAAGTTGGTAAGGAAATTTGGTTTGTTTTTATGCTGTTGTCTTAGGGTCTTAGGAGTGCTATTTTGAGAGCTTTACGTTCAGTACACCAGAATGAAGTGGGACATTGTAAAATCAGTGAAAGTTTCTGTTTCTCATCAGTTCTGCTACTTAAAGGCCTGATAACTCTTGTTTTCCAATAACAAGTCTTTATGACTTGAAAAGGGTCTGTCAAGAGCCCATTTGTTCTGTGAGGTTCCTCTGAAAACGAAGACCCAAGAAGTTGCATTGTAAAGGTTGTCTGTTGGTATCTGCGCTCAATCTCTTTTGCTTCAATGTAATTTCTGTGAGCATATGGCTCTATCGTTGTTAACAGCATTTCATGAACATTCCATTTCGAAGTAACTCTTTCTGAATTAATCTCACTCCTCATATCCCTAAATCTGCAGCTGCTCTGTAACAAACCTTTTCCTGGGGAGACATAAACATGGAAACCCATGACAGACCAAAGTAGGGATACTATTGAAGTCCAACTTGGTGAACCAAGGAACCTGCACTCCTTACTAGCATAGGAGTGTGGGTGAGAGGTTACTTACAGGAGCACAAATGACTCATGGACACCTGGGATGACCAGGACCACCTCGGCACGGGTGACAGACAGCTCATAAAGCTAGGAACCGAAGCACCCTGCGCAGCCAGCAGGCAGCTCGGCAGACTGGAGAGTGTCCTTTGTAGGTGCCTCAGCCGCTCTAACCCTCTTCTCCACAGCTCTGCTGGTCTAGCCTCAGCCTTAGCATCCTGCCTCTCCTTACTCTGGCAGCAAAGAGCAGAGTGACTGTGGTCAGTTTCAGGGACTTCCGGGTGGGTTTGATTTCTTTGCCTTCCTGTTTAAAGAGCTTCCCTGCGGGATGAACTGTTGCAATCTCAGAGGAAACAGTTACACAATGACAGCACACAGTTTTTTGGTTTTTTTTTTTTTCATCTGGAAATTACAATTCCCAAAGAGGCATCAGTTTATTGATACTATAAGATTTTGAAAATTTTTATTAGTCAGTTACAAATTAGCATCATTTTCAATGTCTTCCACCGCTTCTCCTTTCTGGATGTGCAGTATATATTCGGTAAAGTGAAATTTATACATTTATTCTAAAATTTAATGAGGCATATTATACAGAGAGATAACAAACACTTTTGTGATCAAAATACATTTTTTAAAATATATTAAAATATTTGTTGAATTGATTGGATAACATTTGGTGCTCTTGAAGATTGCAGAATCCCTTTTTTTTTTTTCCTAATACAGTTTTAATTTTCTCTTTTGTAGAAAAGAGAAACATATATTTCTCTGTTTGGCTTGTGTATTTTCACATAAGAGCTTTTCAGTTAGAAGTACACATTCTTATGATCAGTGATATCCTGCCACTAGAAGTGTCACTCGTGGAATTGGAGGGCGTCGTGCTGAGTAAGGTGGGCCAAGCACGGGAACATAGCACATGTTTTCACTTGTGGCACCTGAACAAATTAATAGCATAGGAGAGTCAAACAGTGGAGATCTGAGGCCAGGAGTAAAGACAGGGAGGAAGCTGCGAGGTGGCTGGGTTAGACCCTAAGCATCAACATGCACTTGGAAGAATAGATTATTTTTAGAATGTTACTTTAATTTCAATTAGGTATATACGTGTATGTCTGAGCGTGGCTTTGAGCTGTGAGCGCAGGGCATGGAGAAGCCATGTCCCTGGAGCTAGAGTTTTAGGCAGTTCTGAACTTTGGTCCTTTGCAAGAACAGTGTATACTCTTTTTCCTTTCTTTCTTTCTTTCTTTCTTTCTTTCTTTCTTTCTTTCTTTCCTTCTTTCTTCCTTTCTTCCTTCCTTCCTTCCTTTCTCTCTTTCTCTCTCTCTTTCTTTCTTTCTTTCTTTTTTTTCTTTTTTTATTTCAAGACTAGGTTTCTCTGTATAGCAGCCCTGACTGTCCTGAACTCACTCTGTAGACCAGGCTGGCATCCAACTCACAGAGATCCTCCTGCCTCTGCCTACTGAGTGCTGGGATTAAAGATACTGGGCTTAAAGGCGTGAGCTGCCGCCACCACCACCACCACCGCCACCGCCACCACCACCACCACCACCACCTGGCCTTACTCTTAACCCCTGAGCAACTGCAACCTCAGGGAGAATAAATCCGTATGACACAACAGGACAGCTATGGCTTTCTTTGCATGGTGAATTTTACAATGCCCTGTCATCTCCTTTATAAAGAACAAAAAGAGAGGCATGCTCAAAGGCCCTGAGCACAAAGAAATAACATTTAGATATTTTGATCTATTATGTATTATTATTAGACTATTATGTATTTGTATGCATTGTTACACTGTTTCCCGTAAATATATAGACAAGGTGTAATCTATAAAGAATAAATAAAACAGAAAAGGAAGTTCTGCACTCACTCTCTTTAATATTAGTAAGGAAGTAGGCTGGGCTGTCAAGCATCACAGGGTGATGTGATACTTTCTTACTGACTGTTCTTGGAGAATCTTGTTAGATCAGTGGTTCTCAACTTTTGACCCTTTAATACAGCTTCTCATGTTATGGTGACCCCTATCTGTAAGATGGTTTCTGTTGCTACTTTATAACTATAGCTTTGCTAGTGTTATGAATTGTAATGTAAATACACTGTTTCTTATAGTCTCGGGTGACCCCTGTGAAAGGGTCCTTTGGCCCCCAAAGGGATAGCAGCCCACACTTGTGAGAGAACCACCGTGTCAGACTCCTGCTCTCTGAATCAACACCACAGTTAAACGGACAGAATATTACCCCGAATGCTGCCATTCACAACTTTGTTAAAAATGGGGGAGATGTTTGGTTTTCACAGCCGACCGTAAGATTCTTAAATGAAGAACCGCATTGAGCAGAATTAGGGTCCCGTGGGTCTGTCGCCAGCAATCCAAGTTCCCATTCCTTGATTGGCAACACGCATCCTTAACAGTTTCCCTAAGTGTCTAATTTCCAAAGAACTCAACGCTCACGTAAGCTTTGCTTCATTTGGTTTCTGCCTTTACACTGACATAGAAGTATGGAGGGCCTTTAGTTCTTTCTGGAAATTATATCAAAATAACTCAATTCCCCCGTGGAAAGAGACTTAATTTCTGTGTTTGGTATTGCGACATATTAATTTTAACTGGGATGCTTTCCTTCGCTTGACTTTCGCCTGTATCCATCACTTCCTGACTCTGATTGCCCGGTCAGCTTGGTAATTGGGTTTGTTTTCCCGCAGGCTGCTTTTTACAATTGGTATTAAACACCCATTCCCCCGGCCTTTCATTTTCCTGTGATTGCTTTTTGACAGACACTAGAGCTTCAAGTTAAAACCTGCTACCACTGCTAGAAAAGGAGGCTGTTGGTAAGGGGCGAGAAAGACGAGGCTCCCTCTGGGCCCTGGTGGGGGCTTCGGTGTCCCTGTCGTGACCACTAAGCAATTTTTATTTCCTTCACGTGAGAATCAGAGCTTTTGAACCTTCTGGGGCCTAGGACAGGAGCCTGCCTCTCAAAGACCAGGTGGATGATCTAGTTTTGTGGGAGTATTTTGTTTTTAAAGCACATTAGAATGAGAGAGAGAGAGAGAGAGAGAGAGAGAGAGAGAGAGAGAGAATATGAGATTCTTAACCATTAACGTGTTTTTTAGGCCCATATTTGTAGTATGTAAATATACATGTCATACACATATTATTCCCAAAAAGCTGCCAGGTTAAAAAAAAAAAGGCATTTTAACATGTTAAAAAAAATAAATAATTTTTTCTTTCTTTGAGACAGTCTCATTTATCACAGACCGGCCTTGAGGTCACTCTGTAGTCAAGAGCAACCTTGAATTTCTGATCCTCTCTCCTCCGCTCCCTAAGAGCTGGGGTTATAGGTTATGCACCATGATGCCTGGTTTCACGTGGTGCTGGGAGCTGAATTCAGGTCTGTCTGCGCGCTGGGCTACCACTCTGTCCGCGCGCGCGCTACATCTGTCCTCTGCCATCTCATACGCACTGTGGACCTGCATACCAAGGCTCATTCCTCACCCCCGCCCCACACCCAAAAAAAAAGTATTCAAAAAAATGTATCTGTTTTCAGTATTAATCGAAAAGTAAGTTGGTGTATTAGAAAGCATGCATTGTTTGCTGAAGAAGATTTGTTTATAGGAAATGGAGTTTATAATTTTTGTTATAACCTGGATATTCAGTGTTAGCACTGAGTACGCAAGTGTCTACACAGAGCTATGATCTGAGCTGTCGAGTGTTTCTTAGTTGGTGGCCCGAGCCCTGTCAGTGACAGGAAAGCGCATCTTCTTGTCTCACGTCTGTAGACCGTGTGTGCCGGCCCCATGCATGGCGGCAGCTCCGCTCCCCTTAGAAGCATATCGGGATTGTTCTTAAGCATTGCAGGGCTGAGTAGACAAACAAGGGCGGGGTGTGGAACGTTTGGTTTCAGGGGCAGGGCTTCAGATAGTGGCTACAGCATCCACCTGCGACCTCCAGCGAAAGGGTAGAAGGGGAGCTGGAGGATGACTGACCCAGCAGTACTAGTTGGCAGAAAGTAACTAATGATATTTTGATTTTGCTCTTTTATAAGTGACTTCAAAAATTAAGATGGCATTATTTACAAGAAAAATACTTTATGCTTCGTATTATGGAAGTTGTAAACATTTAGACATTTGTTGGCGATGTTCTTTTAGATGTCATGATATTAGGATTAAGTTGGAGTAATATTTATTACGCTTAATGTTAAAGACTAAAGCTGCGTTCGGTAATGAGCTACCCGTGTTGACGTCTCTCTGAGACCATCTGCGTCCGCGCTCACTCACTGAGTCTCTTTATAAATAATGCATGGAATGGTGTGTGAGCTGCCTTTCTGTAGCTGTGACAATGTAAGTAACAGAAACAACCTAAGGAAGGAAGAGTTTGTTTTAGCTCGCGTCACCACAATGGCCTCTCTGTGCCCACCCTTGCTCTGAATGAGGACACAGATTTACTATGTTTATGATAAGCTTTGGCACTGTAGCCGGGCAGATTCTCAGTTATTCTAGCCCGACAACACTGACCCTGCCTACATCCCGCCACATGGCCCAGTTACCTGTCCATCTTAGTCTCGTCCCGGCACCTGCTTCTTCACCGGTATCTAGCTGGTGACCCTTTCACCTCTGATTCCTGAAAGGATAAGGTTATAAGCTAGGAATCCCCCGTGCCCGGGCGCGTGGGGGGCACTTGGATCCCCAACGCCATTGGGGGAGGGTGGGCGCGACACTGCGTGGCGGCCACTTAAGCGGAAATGACTTAACTAGTTCTTCCGGCCTCTGTGAGAGGCTGATAGGTTATTAGAGAGCGTGGGTTCGGATGGTTTGAACTGATTGGCTTAGAAGCTTGTGGTAGGCGGGTTCTGTTATAAGTCTATAAAAGGCCAAGGCAAGCCAGTCCACGCTGGGCTTACTTCTTCTACCCTGCGCGGGGAGGCTGTAACCCCCCAGAGCTCTGGATATTAAAATCCTCTTGCAAATTGCATCAGGTCTGTCTCTCGTGAATGTTTCGGGGTGCCAGTTTCCAAGGCATGGGGTGCTGGAGTACCCCGTTTTTTCTTTTGGATCTTACATTCCCACCTGAGTACCTTCTTTCAGCTCGGAAGTCCGGGCTTAACTCTCCAGCCCTGCTATTGACTGGTCAGCTCTTTATCTGACCAATCAGAAGGCGATGGAGAACAATGTTTACAAGATACTTAGGCAGGGTTTGCTTCATAATAAGGACAATACCAAAGCCTGCCTGTACAGAAATCAGCATCTGAATAATGCAAAGACAGTCTACAAGGTGCACTACAAGATTGTTCCCCTGAGCTTACAGTTTGAGGCTGGCGAGAAAGGCGTGGCAGTAATAACCAGCGAGTTGCAGCCACAAGAGCGTGGGAGGGCTGGTAAGGACGCAGCTGTGCTTAGGAGGCATGGTGAAATGACTGTTGTTGCCTAGTTCCTTTCTCTTCTTTCCTTTAGTCTGGGATCCCAGCCCACAGGATGCTACTGGCCATGTCCAGGGTGCCCTTCCTCCTCAGTTAAAACTCCCAGAAAAGCCTTTCACAGGGAAGCCCAACGGAAGTCTCCTTGGTACTCCTAAACCCTAAATTGACAATGAAGATCAGTAAGCACAAGTTCACCCTTTGTCAATTAATTTCCAAGTACATCAGCTTTAAATGATAGCATTGCCCTCCTGGATCCCATGGGGTTATGACCATTTTGTAACATGCATTCATTTCAACTCCAAAAGTCCCCATTTTATTTTTATTTTCTGAGTGTTTTGCCTGCTTGTATGTATGTATACCATATGCATGTGTAGTGCCTGCAGTCACGAGGAAAGCATCAGATCTCCTGGAACAGGAGTTACAGGTGGTTGTGAGCCACCATTCCGATGTAATGAATCAAACCTGGGTCATTGGCAAGAGTAGCCAGTGCTCTTAACCTCTGAGCCATCTGTCCAGTCTCCAAGTCCCCATATTCTTAACAGTCTCAATGTTGTTCGAAAAGTACAAATGCTGTTCTGACTCAAGGCGATCTCAAGGAAAAACTTACGTATTTCCAAGACAATGGGATAGAGTAAGCAATTCTGTTCTAATAGGGAAGAACGGGAGAACAACTGGACCAAAGCAAGATGCAAGCCCAAGAGAGCAAACACCAAATCCTACTGCTCTGTGTGCAGCATCTGAGACTTTCAGGGGCATCATCTGGGCGCTAATAACCTTGGGCATCCCTGCCCCTCCATTTCTGCTACCTGTACCATATAAGACTCTTTTGGACTAGTTATAGAATATATCTACAGCTTTTCTTGTCGGACTTCCTCTGGTCCTGCATTTCTGACATCCTGGAGTTGCATGTTAGACTTCAGTTTTGCAGCTGTAATTAGTGGCCTCTGAGGGTTTGCT
Source organism: Apodemus agrarius (assembly GCA_964023405.1). Classification (NCBI taxonomy): domain Eukaryota; kingdom Metazoa; phylum Chordata; class Mammalia; order Rodentia; family Muridae; genus Apodemus; species Apodemus agrarius. The sequence continues at coordinate 9,606,702 of OZ030023.1, read as the reverse complement.
CGTAGAAAATTCAGTTCAACCGCACGTTGTCCTCATCTGCTTTCTGGAATCTTGGTGCTAGCCTCTATAACCCCATAAGTCTTGCAAAACTAGCACCTCGTGGAAAATCCCGCCAAGTTCTCCTGCCATTGTGAGACGCAGTCTGGCCTCCTGTGGCAGCTGTGCCGGCTTCTGTGGGTGAGCCTGGGGCGGCCCCAGGCAGGCTTGTTTGATTTGTTTTGTTTTGTTTTTACAGCTAATCCCTTCAACCACTTTCCCATTTCAGGCTCCTTGAAATCAGTTTCACTTTTACAAGTTGGATCCTTTGATGGGTGAGGTCTTTCCTTCGGGACACACACCCTGTTTTCTCAGTGCAGAGCTTCTGGGTCTCTGTTTAATGGCTGCGTTCTTCTCCCCTGCCTTATTTGCAACTGTAAATGCACCGGTGCTCTTTTCCTCACCAAACTGCACATTATTTTTTTGTTCATTTCTGCTGTCATCCAGAGCTGAGCAAGAGTGGTGAGCAGGAACCAACCATAACATGGATGTTACGCTGTTTTGAAGTTTCACCTAATAACTGACTTAGTCCACTAACTTTGAATTTAAATTCAAACTAAAAGGACATAGGCAGAAAGCAGCTAATTCTCTGATGGGATCTAGCCTCCGTTACCAATAGAGCCTTTGTTCCCCTCCAAAACCTCGTGAACTGGGCCTCCACTGTCTGTAATCTTCTTAGGGTTCTGTTTTCTCGAACTAACACTGGGACGGCCCTTTCAGATCCACTTACAGCCTCCAGGACTCTGCTAGCCCAGAGCTCTGAACTCTTCCACACCCTTCCCACAAGCCTGCCCCAAGGCCTTGGGAACCACATGGTCAAGCTTGTCGTGGCAGCCGCCCCTCATCTCATACCAGTTGTCTGCAGTAGTTACTTTTCTGTAACAAAATGCCTGCTAAAAGCAACTTTAAAAGGGAAGGGTTTAGCCGTGCAGTGGTGGCGCAAGCCTGTAATCCCAGCACTTGGGAGGCAGAGGCAGGCGGATTTCTGAGTTCGAGGCCAGCCTGGTCTACAGAGTGAGTTCCAGGACAGCGAGGGCTATACAGAGAAACCCTGTCTTGAAAAAAACCAAATCAAAAAAAAAAAAAAAAAAAAAAAAAAAAAAAAAAAAAGGAAGGGTTTGTTTTGACTTATAATCTGAGAGTACAGGTGTGGAGTCGTAGCTGCGGAATGAGGCAGCTGGTTAACAGACTCCATCCTCCATCCCAGACCCAAGAGAAGTGGATGTTGAAGTTCCATGTGTTGTCTTTTTTTTTTTTTCCTGTAATGTTTAGTGTGTGACCTATCCCATGGATGGATGGATGGATGGATGGATGGATGGATGGATGGATGGATGGATGGTACCCTGACAGAGAAGGTAGATCTTCCTTCCTCAGTTAAGCCTCTGTGGAATTGCTCTCATAGACAAACACAGACATGCATCCCTAGGTGATCCTAAATTCAGTCACGTTGAAAATAAGGGTTAGCCATTTCAGATAGCTGGACGTAGCCATCAAAACAGTCACTATCACTGTGACTTTGCCTCAACTCCTGTGTTGAGCGTTCACTTTACTGTAATAATGCTTGCAGCAGGGTGGTGGTGGGCGTGCATTTCCTGAACGCATGCCACCTCTTGCAGAGACGTGATTGGAAGCCAAAGATTAGCAGGCTGTGAGTGATAAAATCCTAGCCTAACAGGGAACTCACAGTAGCTTCTTGGGCTTACAAAACATTTTAATATAGTTTGGGATAATGAAAGGTTCCTCTTTGATTTTTTTTTTCATCTTATCTTGTTTTGTCTGAACATAGTTCAGTTTCAGTTTACAAAGGAAGGTTGCCCTCAGTCCCCCTTGGTTGATGTGTATTTAGAATTTGTATTGACCCTTGCCCACTTGAACTTTTATGACATTTTCCCGTTCATCTTGTCTACATAAAATTTTGAGACAGAAGCTTTAAGGACTTTTATACTTAAACTGTGTGCATGTTTATTTTTATAATGTAAGCCAATTTTCATACATTCTTAAGTCCTTCTATGGTCTTGATAACCCAGGTTATTACTGTTAATATTGGTTCTGACATCCCACCTATCTAATGATGAGGACTGTGTGGGACTTTGGGACATCAGCATTTTTACTGTTATATCTGTACTGCCTCAGAATGATTCAGAATTCTAATTTTTTCTTTTTAAAAACTCCTTTCACATCTATTTGTTTGTTTTTTATTAATTATAACTCCAACAACTGGGTATCCACATGTAGAAGAATGAAATGTGTTCCTTCTCTCTTGCCCTGCACACAAGTCAATTCCAAATAGATCAGAGAGCTCCTTGTTAGACCTGAAATGGAAACTTCTAGAAGAAAGAATAGCCAATACCTTTTTTTTTTTTTTTTTTTTTTTTTTTTGGTTTTTTGAGACAGGGTTTCTCTGTATAGCCCTGGCTGTCCTGGAACTCACTCTGTAGACCAGGCTGGCCTTGAACTCAGAAATCCGCCTGCCTCTGCCTCCCAGGTGCTGGGATTACAGGCGTGCGCCACCAACGCCCAGCGAGCCAATACCTGTTTTAAAAAACAAAACAAAACAATGTTGTATTTGCTGCCACTGAACCATGCATTTAAAGGGGTGACTCTTAGCACAGATTCTCTGAGAGTGTGGTGGAGTAAGATGTGCCTTTTATAGCTAGGCCAGCCCTGCGTATGACCAGGGAAATCTCATGTTTCCCTACAAGCCCTCCTCGGTATCTTTTCTCATGATTCACGTTGCAGGTCCCCGTCTTCAGACACCTTCAGCTACCTCTTGCGCTGCCTAGCTGAGCATTCTGGGATGCTTAGAACTCTTAAATGGTGCGAGCTAAAATTAAGTAAAGAATTTCCGAGTGCCAGCCAAAGCCGTACAAGCTGTTCAGAACTGTTTCTCCAGTTACACTTGCCGGCTAGTTCCGTTGAAAGGCGAGGGATACTGAAGCGGGCATCACCCTTCCATGGCCTGCTGGTCTCCTCAGAGCTGATCTGTCACTCAGGCTGAAGGAGCTGTACGACCTACACATAGACTGTCCAGCCAAGCAGGTTTCTAGAACCTAGCTCCAGTTCCACCGCATAGTGGCTCATTGGCCATACGCAGTGTAGGAGAAATTCAAAGTCAGACCGACCCCCATCCAATCAGGGGACAGCAGTTGTGGAGCACAGGTGCCTACGAGCAAGGGCAGTAAGAACGTGTTCTTCATCCCCAACAGGCCCAGGATCCCCCCCCACCCCCACCCCCCGTCCTCAAGCCTAGTCCTTGAGAAGGCCAAAAACATAATACTGATCATCCTCTTAGTACGCGGGGCCTGCGTGGGGTCATTTGAGGGGCAGAGTCCATGGGAGTCCATTTGAAGCGTGGGCTCTGGGAGGTTGTCTGCCAGGCAGTGTCTACATACTGACCCGAGAGGATGTGCCTGGGCATTCTGAGAGCCGGTGACCCGTGCTGGGCCAGCCCCTGGGCTGTTGGGTAATAAGGATGCCTGTTTGGAATGAAAGCCACGTGTGATTGAAGTAGATGTAGTAAATCATTTCTGTTGTTAATCTGTTGCCTTTATAGTGTTTACTGAGAAAGTGCTGAAGAGGCTTTTCCCAAATGTTTCAAGTGGTCAAGAAAAGGGGGCTCCCCAGACTCCAGCTTTGGAGACACCGTCCCAGGATGTGACTCCTGACGCAGTACAGCAGAAGCGTGCTCACGGTCTGACAGGTAAGGGTGCGTTGGGGGAATCCCTGTTTCTCTACACTTAACTCTGGACAGTACATCCCCTTGGCCCCGGGGCCGCTGTGGCTGAACACACTTCTCAAGTCTTGAAAGCAGATTTTGGCAGGACAGGCCTCATGCTCTACACATACAATGTAACTCAGTGGAGGGAATCACGTCCTAGCCACGCACTGAGAAGGCCACAGTGCAGTTTTTTTTGGGTTCAATTCCGTGTTTTGTTCTGGTAAAGACCACTGGACGTGGGTAGGCGTGGGTTCAGCTACAGTTAGAGCAGGAGCCTCTGCCGCTGTCACCTTACCTGCAGTCACTACACTGGCTCCTGACAACCCCTTCAGTGCCAGCTTGCCTTCTCTCAGCTCAGGGGGGGCAGGTGATGCTTCTCGTGCATTGCTCTTTGGCAGATATGTATCCTGGGGAAGTGGGGCAGCAGGAAAAGGCACAGTGAGAGCCCCAACAATTCCAGTTCCCAGGCAGCACAGTTGTGTGGACCCGGGAGAATATTCCTCAAAAGACCCACGCCCAGACCATGTGACGTGCAGGCACGGCACGGAGACGTCCTTTGCTCCTGACGGATATATAAATCTATAAAAACTGATCTTGAGCTTATGACTTGTCTTATATCACTTCTCTGTCATTTTTTATATTATTTCTATTCTATGATAATGGCACCATGTCCTCACCTCTTTCCTTCCCCCAACTCCTCCCATGAACCCCACTTCTTGATCTAGCCCAAATGCAACACCTTTTCTTTCAGTGTTCTTTCATGTGGGCTTGGGGTATGTGTGTGTGTGGGGGGGGTATTTATATGGAATGTATATTTGTGTATGAATATATATACAGATGTGTGTGTGTGTATATACATATATATGTGTGTACACACACACACACACACACACACACACACACACACAAAACCTGCTAGGTCCTTCTATTGTTACCTGTATGTATGATTTCAAGGCTGACCATCTAGTCTTGGGTAACCAATTGTAGGCCTTGAAGAAGACACTTTCTTCCACTCTGCCTGCCCTCCCCTTGGTTACCGATAGTCCTTTGTGCCAAGGCCCTGTGAGCTCTGCTCCTCGCATATTAACATGTCATCATTGTTCAGGTCTTGCTTAGACAGCCATATTGATGAGACTTCATGGGTGTCTCTTCTTTAACATTTCTAGGTGATACATCCTGTTTCTATAGATATTAAAATCCTTCTGATGCCTCTTGTACAATGATCCCTGAACCGTAGGTGCAAGAGTTGTATATGTGTCAGTTTGGACTAGGCACCACACAATCTCTTGATCTCTCGTTCTCTGCATAATTTGACCAGTTATGGTTTTCTGTAGTGGTCATTGCAAAAAGAAGTTTCATTGATTATACATATGAATCACACCTATCTATGAGTATAATGATAAATATTTAGATGTAGTTTGAGATTGTACTCGTTTAGTAATGTGGCAGTTGTGGGTTCTTTTCTAGATCCTTGAATTCTCTTGTACCAGATAGTTAGGTAGGTTTCCCCTCTTTTGAGTGTGTCTTAAGTCCAATCAGAGAGCTGTTGGTTACCACCAAGGTGTGTGTGCCATTATTGCATTCTTTTTTTTAATTAAATTAATAAACTAACAAAATTTATTTTAGAATATACAAGTCAATATTGACTTTTTTTAAGTCATGAAAATAATTTGTAACAGTTAAATGCCTCTTAAATATACATGGTATCTTCTAAAGCTAAAAGTAATATGCACTCAACTAGTTTTTAAAATCTGTTTAGAACATTAAACATGATAGAAATAGAAAAGAAATCTCTTGTAAAGTCCTTTATGAAAGGAAATTGTGACAAGTTCCTGATTAGACAGAAACTGATCCATCTCCAAGGGAGAATATGTAGCGTAACTATGGCTTCATAGAACGAATTGGGTAGTGTTCCTTCTGTTTCTATTTTGTGGAATAGCTTGAAGAATATTGGTATTAGGTCTTCTTTGAAGTTCTGTTAGAATTCTGCACTGGTCCTGGGCTTTTTTTGTGAGAGACTTTTACTGACTGCTTCTATTTCACTAAGGGTTATGAAACTGTTTACATGGCTTATCTAATGGTATTTGGTATCTATCTAGAAAATTGTCCATTTCATCCAGATTTTCTAGTTTTGTTGAATATAGACTTTTGTAGTAAGATCTGATTTCTTTTAATTTCCTCAGTTTCTGTTGTCTTATCTCCTTTTTCATTTCTGATTTTGTTAATTTGGATACTGTGTCCTTGGTTAGTCTGGCTAAGGGTTTATTATCTTGTTGATATTTTCAAAGAACCAGCTCCAGGTTTTGTTGATTCTTTGTATAGTTCTTTTTGTTTCTACTTGGTTTATTTCAGCCTTGAATTTAATTATTTCCTTCTGTCTACTCCTCTTGGGTGTATTTGCTTCATTTTTGTTCTAGAACTTTCAGGTGCGCTGTTAAGCTGCTAGTATATGTTCTCTCCAGTTTCTTTTTGGAGGCACTCAGAGCTATGAGTTTTCCTCTTAGGACTGCTTTCATTGTGTCTCTTAAGTTTGGGTATGCTATGCCTTCATTTTCATTAAATTCTAAAGTCTTTAATTTCCTTCTTTATTTCTTCCTTGACCAAGTTATCATTGAGTAGGGCGTTGTTCAGCTTCCATGTGCATGTGGGCTTTCTGTTGTTTTTGTTGCTATTAAAGATCAGCCTTGCCGGGCGGTGGTGGTGCCCAGCACCTTTAATCCCAGCACTTGGGAGGCAGAGGCAGGCGTATCTCTGAGTTCGAGGCCAGCCTGGTCTACAGAGTGAGTTCCAGGACAGCCAGGGCTATACAGAGAAACTCTGTCTCGAAAAAAAAAAAAAAAAGATCAGCCTTAGTCCATGGTGATCTGATATGATGCATGGATTTATTTCAATCTTCTTGAATCTGTTAAGGCCAGTTTTGTGACTGATTATATGGCCAGTTTTGGAGACGGTACCATGAGGTGCTGAGAAGAAGGCATATTCTTTTGTTTTAGATGAAATGTTCTATAGATATCTGATAAATCCATTTGATACATAACTTCTGTTAGTTTCAATGTGTCTCCATTTAGTTTGTGTTTTCATGATCTGTCCATTGATGAGAGTGGGGTGTTGAAGTCTCCCACTATTATTGTGTGAGGTACAATGTGTGCTTTGAGCTTTAGTAAAGTTTCTTTTATGAATGTGGGTGCCCTTGCATTTGGAGCACAGAATGTTCAGAATTGAGAGTCCTTCTTGGTAGATTTTTCCTTTGATGAGTATAAAGTGTCCTTCCTTATCCTTTTTGATAACTTTTGGTTGAAAGTTGATTTTATTCAATATTACAATGGCTACTCTAGCTTGTTTCTTGGGACCATTTGCTTGAAAAATTGTTTTCCAGCCCTTTACTATGAAGTAGTGTCTGTCTTTGACACTAATGTGCATTTTCTGTATGCAGCAAAATTCTGGGTCCTGTTTAGGTATCCAGTCTATTATTCTGTGTCTTTTTATTGGGGAATTGAGTCCATTAATATTGAGATATTAAGAAATAGTGATTGTTCCTTACTCTTATTTTTTTATTTTTATGTTTGTGCAGCTATCTTCTTTTGAGTTTGTTGAAAGAAGATTACTTTCTTGCATTTTCTAGGGTGTAGTTTCTATCCTTGTGCTGGAGTTTTCCATGTATTATCCTTTGTAGGGCTGGATTTGTGAAAAGATATTGTGTAAATTTGGTTTTGTCATGTAATATCTTGGTTTCTCCTTCTGTGATAATTGAGAGTTTTGCTGGGTATAGTAACCTGGGCTGGCATTTGTGTTCTCTTAGAGTCTGTATAACATCTGCCCAGGATCTTCTAGCTTTCATAATCTCTGGTGAGAAGTCTGGTGTAATTCTGATAGGTCTGCCCTTATATGTTATTTGACCTTTTTCCCTTACTGCTTTTAATATTTTTTGTTTGTTTTGTGCATTTAGTGTTTTGATTGTTATGTGATGGAAGGAATTTCTTTTCTGGTCCAATCTATTTGGAGTTCTGTAGACTTCGTGTATGTTTATGGACATCTCTGTCTTTAGGTTAGGGAAGTTTTCTTATATAATTTTGTTGAAGATTTTTACTGGCCCTTTAAGTTGGGAATCTTTACTCTCTTCTATACCTATTATCCTTAGGTTTGGTCTTCTCATTGTGTCCTAGATTTCCTGGGTGTTTGGGGTTAGGAGCTTTTTGCATTTTGCATTTTCTTTGACTGTTGTGTCAATGTTTTCTATGGTATCTTCTGCACCTGAGATTCTCTCTTCTATCTCTTGTATTCTGTTGATGATGCTTGCATCTATGACTCCTGATCTCTTTCCTAGGTTTTCTATCTCCAGGGTTGTCTCCCTTTGTGATTTCTTTATTGTTTCTATTTCTATTTTTAGATCGTGGACGGTTTTGTTCAATTCTTTCACTTGTTTGGTTGTGTTTTCCAGTAATTCTTCAATGGAGTTTTATGTTTCCTCTTCAAGAGCTTCTAGCTGTTTACCTGTGTTCTCCTGTGTTTCTTTAAGTGAGTTATGTATGTCCTTCTTATCCTCTGTTATCATCATGAGATGTGATTTTCAATCAGGGTCTTGCTTTTCTAATGTGTTGGGGACTCGCTGTGGTGGGAGAACTGTGTTCAGATGATGCCAAGTAGCCTTGGTTTCTGTTGTTTATTTTATTGCTCTTGCCTCTTACCATCTGGTTATCTCTGGTGTTCGCTGGTCTTGCTGTCTTTGACTGTGGCTTGTCCCTTCTGCAAGCCTCTGTGTCAGCACTCCTGGGAGACCAGCTCTTTCTGGGTGGGATTTGGGTATGGAAAGCTATGGTACAGGGTCAGCTCCAGGGCACAGATAGAAACTGGAAGGATCCTGTCCCTGGCAGTTCCTTGGTTCCTGTGTCCTGAGGGTTCTAGGCAGGTCCCTCTTCAGCCAGGAATTTGAACAGAAGTGGAGGTCTCACCTGTGCTCTCAGGAGTGTCAGCACTCCTGTGAGATCAGCTTTCTCCCAGCGGGATCTGGGTACAGAGAGCTGTGGCTCAGGCACAGATGGAAACCAGAAGGATCCTATCCCAGGCTGGTCCTCAGTTTTTGTGTCCTAGGGGTTCCAGGCGGGTCCCTCGGAGAAGAAGTGGTGGTCCTACCTGTACTCACAGGTGTGTGAGCACTCCTGAGAGACCAGCTCTCTCCCAGCGGGACCCAGGTATGGAGAGCTGGAGCACAGGATCAGCTCTGGACACAGTCCCCATTACTGCATTCTTAGGGTCATAGTGCCATGGTAGTTGGTGTGATTCGTAGATGTCACAGGACTATCAGTTGCTTCCCTTCCTTGGAAGCATGCATCAATTCTTCAGGTACCAAGGTAGTCTTCAGGGAGGAGGTTGTCAGGTCCTTTGGGTCCTGTGTTCAAAGTGCATGGTGTCTTCAGCGATTGGGGCTTAACCTACCACTCAGGGAGGCAATGAAGGGCAGCAGCACTAGCCTGTGATGTTTCGGGAATCTCTTGGGCAGCCCTGATCAACAGTTCAGAAGAAGATTGCTCATGCCTGGTATTGAGGGAGTTTGGTAAGTAGTCCATGGATCTTGGGGGAGCATTGTCAGCCGAGGTGTGTGTGGTGTGTGTAGGTGTGTGTGTGTGTGTGTGTGTGTGTGTGTGTGTGTAGGTGTGTGGGTGTGTATAGACTCTATATGTAATCTTAGGAAGATAAACAATGCTCCTTGCTATTTTACCACCTTCTCTCCTTCTGTACGCATCTCCTTCCTCTCTGTGAAGTTAAAGCTCCTGTGCTCCCCTTTCCCTATTTCCCCCTTAAAATCACTTGCACTTGCTATGCCCCCCGCCAGGTGGTTCCCTTTCATTTTTCTGGTTTCTGTAGTTACTACAGACTCTATACTCACATCTGAAGACTTGGAGCCAAGAACCACAGATAAAAGAGAGCACATGCTATTTGTCTAGGTTACCTCACTCCATCTATCTTTTCCAGTTCCAGCCATTTAACTGCAGATCTCATGATTTCACTTTCCTTCACAGTTGAATAGTATTTCATAGTGCGTGAGCCACATTTTCATTGCCCGTTCACCTGTTGAAGAACATGTAAGTTCTTTCATTCCCTGGCTATTGTGGATAAAGCAGCAGTGACCGTGGCTGAGCCACTATCTGTGGAATAAGGATGCCAAGTCCTCTGGGCATGTACCATGGAGCGGTGTAGCTGAGTCATATGGAAGATTTATTTTTAGCTTCTGGGCTTCCCCACGCTGATTTCCAACCCCAACAGTTCGTGAAGGTTCCCTGCTCCCGGTAACCTCACGAGCATCCGTGGCCAGCTCTGTTGCTATCTTTGCCATTCTGAACCAGGATAAGATGAAATCTCAAAATCGCTTTCATCCGCATTTCCCTAGTTGTTAGGGATGGTGAATTTGTCAAGGTATTTCTTAGCCATTTTTATTTTTTCTACTGAGAACTCTGTTCAGATCCAAAACCCATTTGTTAATTGGATCATTTGTTTCTTTGACTCTGTATTTTCTGAGTTATCCATACATTCTGGGCATTATAGCCGGCAAAGATTACTATCTCATGAGCTTCTTCATTCAGTTCAGCTTTTCGGAAGCTCTTCAGCCCCGTGAGGTCACACTTGTGCATCGTTGGCCTTAGTTCTTCTCTATCCCACATCCTGTAGTGGGCTGTGTTTTCTTCTAGCACATTCGATGCTACAGGTTTCACATCAGGTCTTCAATCCAATTGGAGTTATTTCTTTGTACAAGACAAGAGATACCACACCTAGCTTCCATCACCCACTTGTGGACATCCAGTTTTCCCAGCACCGTTAGTTGAAAACTGCTGTCTTCTTTGGTATATGTTTTGGGCACCTCTGTCAAACGCTAGATGGCTGTAGTTACCACACACTTGTGGACGCACTGACACAGTGTTGTTGTTTGTGTCTCAGTGGTCCTTTTGTGTGTTAGTGACTATAGCTTCATTTGTTTTTCTACAGTTTCTTGGCTACAGTCATTCCTCTCCTCACCCCAAAGTACTGCTTCCTGTGTTCTCCTTAGGTTTGGTCTGTGGGATGTAATTTTTAAAGGTCGTTCGTATCATGGAAAGTTTTCCTCTCTTCTACAGCTATGGCAGGGAGCTGGTACAGTAGTCTTGGATGGTCATCATGGTCTTTGGAATGCATTGCTTATGCCCAGACTATAAGTCATGCTTCATTGCCAACCAGACAGCAAGTACCACTCTCCGCATGCCTGCATCCTCTTATCATAGGAAACGCTGCGCTGGAAGCTGGTTTCCTGCTTAAGTGGTAGACTTGTGAGAGTGGCCGAGAGTGTGAATCTTGGTAGGAACGTGGGGGGTTGTTTTGTTTTATTTTTCTTAATGTTTAGGACAATTTAGTAAGATTCAGAAGGAGTGAATTGGAAACTATAAAGGCAAAGATTGAGCAGGGCAGGATCTGGCATCCTTTTCCACAACTGACCACTTAAAACAGTTCAACTCTTCAAGTTTAGGGTAAGGCATGATTGGCATCTCACCAACAAAGTACAAAGGGGGAATACCTCATGTAGCCAGGGACAGGGCAGATGCTGCAGAGACAGTGTCGCCTGGAGGTGGTTTGCAGCTTGTAGGCGGGCTTTTGACTGTCATGGGTCTTGTAATCAGGAGACTGAGCCAATTTCTCTTATTCTCTAAGCTGTGGGAGGAAGCAAGCCACATCAGACTGTTATCTGAACTTCAGGTTATAAATCTGAGCACTCAATATTTGAAACTGGTGTGCTGTGTATATTCAAAGGATGGAACGTTCTTCATGCAATAAAGTCAGGCTATTAAGTATGTGAATGGGTAGTGCTTGATATGAGAGAAACGCATTCCAACCGTGTGGGCAATTCAAATTTTAAACATTCAGTTGTGTTTTAATAAAGGCAGTTTTAGATGGAACTGTGGGAAATGTTTACTCTTCTCCTTGACTGATGACCACACTTGCTGTACAATGCGGTGAATTTCCATTGTTATGTTTATTTGTATGTTTGTTTGTTTTAGGTACAATAGCCTGATCTGTAACCACTTAGGGAAATAAAAGAGGGTAATACAGGGGAATTGAGGCATGATATTTCATGGTTTATCATATGCAAAGGTATATTTAATTGCATACATGTGTGTAATACGGATCAGAAAGCAAAAGAGGGACTTTTAGGGGAGGACAGGCACCCACAAGTTGTAGGGCGGGGCAACAGTGGGAGTGAATTCATAGAAAGGCACACTGAACTGGGCGGTGGTGGCACACGCCTTTAATCCCAGCACTTGGGAGGCAGAGGCAGGTGGATTTCTGAGTTTGAGGTCAGCCTGGACTAGAGTGAGTTCCAGGACAGCCAGGGCTACACAGAGAAACCCTGTCTCAAAAAAAAAGAAAGAAAGAAAGAAAGAAAGAAAGAAAGAAAGAAAGAAAGAAAGGCACACTGATATGTACACAATACAGATTATGCAAATATGTATGCTGACTGTAATTGTTTTAAGATTCAAAATATGTGAATGAGAAAAGGCCTAAAACTGGTTTTATAATTGTCTTGAATAATCCCTGATAATTCTTCCTACCACTGACATGAATGGGAAGTGGAGAAATTAAACATAAGTTCATCTAGAAGAGTGTTTTAAGACTTTAAATCACTGAATCCTTTTGAGTCTTACCATTAAGGACAGCTCCCATGGAAAAGTGACCACAGCACCCATGTCACAGATCCATTTTTCCTGTAGACACATGCCTGAAAAGATACCACATTGGGCTTAGGAATCCCCCCTGGAACTGTGTGGAGAGGTAGTCATGGAAGCTCTAACACCTCAGTGAGCCTCCCACAGGGCAGTGGTGTCCTTTCTGTCACCTTCCTCTGTAGCTCAGTGTACACACTCATTTCTGCATCTTCAGAAGATCCGGTCTGTGGTGTGACAGTCTTGACTCTCCTGATCCTCATGGCTTTCCCTAGTCCCGCTGAAAAGGGAGTATTACTTCATTAGTGCATTCAGTCAACAGCACGTGAACTTGTCTGGGGAAGTACAACACCTAGAAGACATTAAAGGCAGTGGTGGGGCACGCCTTTAATCCCAGCACTTGGGAGGCAGAGGCAGGTGGATTACTGTGTTCAAGGCCAGCCTGGTCTACAGAGTGAGTTCCAGGACAGCCAGGACTGTGTAGAGAAAGAAACACTGTATCGAAAAACCAAAAAAATAAAATGAAAAGAAGACAGAGGGACACCAGCTGTGAGCTTGTAGCTCAGAGACAGAGCCCCACCCCCAACCCTTAGTCTTCCTGAACTCTGCTGTCATTCCTAATGTCCCCCCTACCTGCCCCCCCCCACAAGGCACTGTTCTTGGTATCTTTGTACAGTGTTAATTTGGTCTTTGGTGCAACTACCCATGTGTGGGTGCTGACCTTGGTGCTGACTCCATCCTAAAGGCCTTCTGATACTGTCCTAATCCACGTGGTGCTGTCCTTGGTCCTGGCCTCTGTCTTGCTGCAGAGCCACTGGTCTGCACTTATGCAGCTCTCCTGAAGCCTGTTCCAACTGAGATTCAGATTTCATGGACACTTTAAAATGAGTCCTGTCCTAACCTAGCTGTGAATCATATCAGGCCCAACAAATGTCTTTACCTGCCCAAAATGTTGCTGTAGGACCTGGATTTATAAATTCTAAGCAGTCGGGTAGACGCCCCTCACTCCCCAGGGGTCAGAGTCTGAAATCCATCACTGTGCTACAGAAACAACACTAGGAATTACCAGTCAGGCAACAATTTCCCTTATAAACATATTGTGTGGTGATTATAGATTGCAGAGTGGCAAAACAGACTCATTCTGCCAAGCTTAAACTCACACTCTACTGGGGACATGATCAAACCTGTGAAAAAGTAATGGGAAATATGGAAAAATTGCAATAAAACCGTGCCCAGAGTGTGGATAGCTACAAATGTTTCCCTAGTTTCTGCAAAGAGTAGATTGGAGGGATAGCGTAGTGCTGGGGGAGCCACAGAGGGGCATCTGAAATGCCGCATGCTGGGGTCCAGGAGCTGACCGCAGTGAGGGACACGGTGAGGGCCATTCTTGACTGACAAGTCACTGTGCACACGTGGGTATGAAGAACACGGCATGCAGCACAAAGAAGGGAGCCGCATAGTCATACGGGATGAGAGTGTAAGCCAGACAGACCACCGTGGCCAGGGCACAGTGAGACCCATTCCCAGTGAGGCGACACACCCTCGCCCTTTCCTTTGTTCAGGATGGGCCTTCCTCTACATTCAGACACTTAAGTTGAAACTTTATTTAGTTTAAATTTAAAATTCTGTTTCCCGTCGTGCTAGCAGTTTGTGCCAGGCAGTCCTCGGCTGCCCGGTGTAGCAGTCGGGGTGGTGGACACTGAGACATGCAGCATCTTTACCAGAGTAGCATGTGCTCCTGATCCTCCAACCCACAGAGCGCAGTGGGGCTAACAAGTTAGTGGGGTGTGGCTTGTTGTTTCTCATTTATTTTGTTGAGACCATCTGCATAGCTGAGGGAACCTGAGCCGACTAAATTCCAGGATGCTACAGAACTTTAGGTGAACATGAAAGTACAGAAGTACTCAAAATCACACAGGAGAATTCTTTCCCTAGAAAGACACACACACACACACACACACACACACACGGCCCGGGGCCATAAAAAGTATAGATTATACTTATCAGAATTGTCACAAATAATGAACTAAGAAAACATTGGCAACTGCTAGCATGGGCAGAGGATTCATTTATTTAATATATAAAAAGTTAGCATGTTCATTTAAAAAAAAAAAGGATAAATGCCTCAGAGAAACATGGGCAAAACAGGATTATTCGCATTTACAAAATAAATATGCAACTCTTTCAACGCTAAAGAAATAGAGCGCTCCGCTCCTACTGATGTAAGGAACACAAATTACAAGTGACAAGGGAGTCAGGATCCTTTTGTCATCTATAATATTGTCCTGGACTTGTTGATCCACGTCCTTTGTCAGAAGTGCAAGCGTGACCATCGTGACTAAAGGCAGGCAGAGAATATGGTCATCTCCAGGTTCATCATGTGTGCCCAGGAGTTTAGTTCTACCTCTTGGCCAGTCTCCCTGTGAAATAACTCCTATGTACTAGGATTGGCACACTCTAAGTGATTAACTATGGCGTTGCTTAGAATAGAGAATAGAGTCTAGATTTTCACCATTGCAGGCTAGTTCAAACCTTTTTTTTTTTAATGTTTATCCATTTCTCTTGGGCAGAGGGGATGTGTGCTTGTACCATAGTGTACCTGTAGAGGTCAGGGGACAGCCTACAGAAGTCAGTTCTGCCCACTGTGTGTATTCTGGGATTGAACTCAGGTTTGGCAAAAGTACTTTTACCTGCTAAGCCTTCTCCCCAGCCCTGGGGCTGGGGGAGGGGTTGATTAAATTATTTGTTACGTGGGAGGTTATGCTGTCTTCAAAAGGCATGCAAGCCCCTAGGTGGTCTTTTAGAATGAGAACTAAGATGTGTTTTCAGGTGGGAAGGCAAAGACAGTAAGTTTACTATAAGATTCATGGCAGAGAATGAGACGGGGAGTAGTGTAGTGTGTCTTTCTGTTTGCGTGTTGACCAATAGCCATACAGAAATCCAAGCACATAGCAAGATTCATTGCTTCCCAAGACAGGGGGTCAGAGCAGAATAGGAGGGAGACTTATTGTTAGACTTATGTGTATCCCCTCACTGCCCCTTTGTACTAACTGATGTAACTGTATCCCCTGCACTACACCTTTGTACTAACTGATGTAACTGTATCCCCTGCACTACGCCTTTGTACTAACTGATGTAACTGTATCCCCTGCACTCTGCCTTTGTACTAACTGATGTAACTGTATCCCCTGCACTACACCTTTGTACCATCTGTGATGTAACTGTAGAGCATCATCTTGTAGAAGGGGACAAGTGAAGATGCTTTCACACCTGCATCATCACTTAGGCATCTTTCCAATCACATACCTATCAAAAAAGCATCCTGTATGTCTCAGCAAAAACAAAATTCAGCCCAGATCAGAAGGCAAATATGATGGGAAAGAGCAGTGAATATAGAAATTGGTTAAAGAAATTATAGTGATGTAATTGAGTGATGACTATAATAAGGAAATCATTTTTTCTTTGTTTCACAAGGAATATAAGCCACTGTGGCTGCAACAGCAAATCTCATGGAGAAAAGGGGAGGGGCCACTAGAGCAGGAGCTTTGGGTGGAGGTGGCCACAGCCAGGGGCAGGTTGGAGGGTAGAGTATCTTGTGGAGCTTTGGTCTTAGTTTTTGAAGCAAAAGTAAAGGCCACGACAGAGGGAAGAGCCACATTGTGTTCAGGCAGCACCAAGGACAGCGCATCCCAGGCTGCGCCTGATCTGTGTGTGTCCAGGTGACTTTTGAGCATTTCTGATTAGACATTAACTGCCGATGTGTCACTCCACTCGGAGGATACGGCTCTCTAGTCACGAGTACTGTGGTTTTCCAGATGCCAGAAGAGGGGGATTCGAAGGATCCATGTTTTGTGACCATAGACAGAAGAGCAGGTGGGATGGTGTAAGGGCAGGAGCACTGGGTGTGGCCCCAAGTGAGGACGAAGAGTTAAGTCAGCCTTCCTGGCAGTGTCCCACAGACAGACAGAGCTGCTCAAGCACATCCCTCCTCTGCTTAGGGAGTCCTCCCCACCAGCCCTCCCGTGTGCGTTAGTAGAGATCCGCAGCGGAAGGAAAGACTCCCACCTGCCTTCTCATGCCTTCACCCCTCCCCTGGGGAGGCCAGTGGTCCCGGGAGCTGTGCTGACAGGCACAACACTCTGCACTGCCTGGAGGCACAGGACTGCAGAAACATCGCTGCCAGCCACGCCAAGTATAACCCATCTCCCCCTTGCCCTATGCCTGCGCCAAAGGTTTGACCCCTGCTTTCGAAAGATTAAACATCCCAGCAAACTGTACTCTACAAAAGAATATGGAAAACTAGAACCAAACATTGTGATATGGTCACCTTTACATACAGATGAGTAAACCGGGGCCCAGGGTCATAGTTTCCTGGGTCTTAGTCTTCCATAGTCTTTCCTGGGCAGTGATGTCACGGACTTAGACGCCCATCTGTAGAGTCAGCATGCGCTTACCAGCAGAGCGTCTCCGTGGCACGTTCCACTTCTGTGCTGTTGCTTCTCACGTGTGAGTCATCTCATGCTGCAGTTCCATGTCACTTCCTACATCCATCCCAGTAATTAAGTGAACAATGACATTTCTAAGTTCTATTTAACTTTCTTATTAGGAAAGATTTAGTGGTTAAAAGCCTCCAAAAATACTCTGTGAAAAAAAAAAAGATCAAATGTTGATGTTCTGCGATAGGATTAGTATACATAGAAGCATATCTCCATCTGCCCTGGATTCTAGCAGGGAATGGTGTAGTAATTAATCAACTGTGCGAATCAAATTAACAGAAGAAGCAGAATTCTGGCAACGTCCTGAATACTTAGCCTCTAGAGACGGAGATATGTTGATGGCAGAGGAACCAGGAAAGGCTTCATGGTTTTTTGTGTTGAACTATCATAAAAGCATGTCTTCGCTGTGTTATTTTCTTCAGTCCTGATCATCGTTGGTTTAAAGTAAAATGTTAGTTGTGGATTTAAAAGAAAATCCTCTGTGGAAGGATAATGGAAATATCCATTCATGGTTGCCAAGTACAGGAGACACTTTAAAATAATGTAAATGAAACTTAAAAACTGAAGAGGGTTGGTGGGAAATATTGAGGAGTGTGGGAGAAAAGATCCTACATCTGGTTTGTATATATAAAAACCCCAGCCAGGCGTGGTGGTGCATGCCTGTAATCCCAGCACTTGGGAGGCAGAGGCAGGCAGATTTCTGAGTTCAAGGCCAGCCTGGTCTACAGAGTGAGTTCCAGGACAGCCAGGACTACACAGAGAAACCCTGTCTCGAGAAACCAAAAAAAAAAAACCAGCAAGAGGTTTGGACTTTGCAGTTCCATTTCCAAGAAGGTATCAGAAGAAACTGAATGGCCAAGCATGCCAAAGAATCCACAGCTAGGATAGAATTACAGTTCAGATGTAAAATACAGGTCCATGCGTTTGCACACTTGATTCTCGTCTCAAGTTCTGAGTCCCCGTAGAAGCTTTAAGATGTTGGGCCAGATAGAGAGCACAGATCTCCAGGCCGCGGGCCTTGATGTGGAGCCCAGCTGCTCTTTCTGTTCGATCCGGGTTCTCGCTCCATGGAAATGTGTACAAGCAGCCCAGCTTTCCCTCTTCTACAGCCGTGAGCTCCAGCCAGTATGGACTGGGCCCCCTAACTGAGAGCCAAAATAAAGACTTCTTGCCTGAGACACCTGTCGGGTGCCTGAGCACAGAAGTGAAGAAAATGACCGTGGCTGACGGCCACAGCCACCATTCACAACAGTGACCGTTCAGAGCCACCACCCCGTGCAGAGGGCTAATATCCAATGTATACAAAGAACTCAAGTAGTTAGAACCCAGAAAACCAAATAACCCTATCAAAAAATGGGGTACAGAGCTAAACAAAGACTTTTACCTGAAGAATTTCGGATGGCTGAGAAACACCTTTAAAAATGTTCAACATCATTAGTCATTAGAGAAATGCAAATCAAAACAACCATGAGATTTCACCTCACACCAGTCAGAATGCCTAAGATTAAAAACTCAGGAGACATCAGGTGTTGGCAAGGATGTGGAGAAAGATAAAAGATAAATAAGTTTGTCCACAGATAGAATATTCTGTGCTATTAAAAGAGTATGCTACCTAAATCCTGTGTACTGTTGCATTATTTCATATTATACTTAATTTTAAATGCTCATATAATGCATTATTTTATGATATTATACTTAATTTTAAATGCTCATATAATACATGTAAATTGTGTGTTGCATGATGTTAGAAGGATATTATATGGATATGGAAATGTCTGTATCCATATCTGATGTTAGAAGGATATTATATGGATATGTCTGTATCCATATCTGATGTTAGAAGGATGTTATATGGATATGTCTGTATCTGTATCTGATGTTAGATGGATATTATATGGATATGTCTGTATATGCACTTTGTCTCTGTCTGGGTATCTGCATGTTCTTGTGACTCAAGAGTGCCTGTGTGCACACATGTCCATATCTGTGTCTGTAAATGGTCCTTTCTGTGGATTTGTGAGCATCTATTCTAAGTGTGAGGAGAATGTGTCCACCTTCTCTGTACATGTTATAGACATGGAGACAGAATTAAGGAGGAACCAGGTGCAAAAAATATTGGAAGATTCATGTCATAATAACAAAGGGTATGCTAGACACAGTTTATATTTTCTGTTTCATATTCATGAATCAGTTGTATTTTATATCACAAAAGCTCACAAGTTTACATTTTGACTAACTTATTGTCAGTCTAAGTAAAAGTAGATGGTGCACTTGTCGTGACCAGTCATACAGCCGACTTGCTTTCCTGACAAAATACGTGGCTTTTTTAATTCAGTGTTTATGACAGTGATTTGGTTTTATTGAGTTACTTGATTTCTTGTCTTCACTGAATTTTATCGGAGAAACCACGCTAATATAATTAGGACGAATAACTGTCTGCTTGTATTGTGTAATATTCACTAGTGCTTGCTGTGCCCCTTTTCTTTACAGATGGCGACATTAAGATCCAGCCTGAACGTCGGCTCTACACTGTGAGTTTGCCTCCTCCAGGGTATATCCCTTGTTCGCCAGAACCGACCAGCTGTGCGGATTCCGAAAATGCATCCAGCGGCGATGATGCAGAAGGTAAAAGAGTCTGGGCAGGAGAGAAATGGAGCCTCTTTCCATCATGATTTTCTGTCTTGCATCATTTTTCAGTCTTGTAAATTAGCCTCTAAACTGATAATTTGATGGATATGGGTAAGCATGGTATTGTATACCCACATACTGGGCTGTTAGATATTTCACGGCCATTAAAAATGATTACAAACTCTGAGTAACAGAGGAGAACTTTGACGGGACCTTACGGCTAGGATACGGCTATGCGCTAATTCATCGACGCATGCGCAGTCTGGACTAGAGCGCTCCGCATTGCTGGCGCTGCTCCCGCTTTAGAACTTGTGCCATGATTTTCTAAGCTTCTCCAACTTTCTAAAAACTATAAAATTGAGGAATTAACATATTTTTATCTCTCTTGAGAACAGATTAGCCTATTATAATTGTGTCTATTGTTGAATGTCTTCTTGAAAGAGAGTATGATATTTAATGCAGTTCATTATTGAGGAGAAGTGTTAGTGTTTCCAAATGTTATGTTTTTAACTTAAAATTGAAATGGTTGGTTTTCCCTTTGAAAATTCAATTTGAAAACTTTTTAAAGAGGAACTTATAATCTTTAAAGATTCCCTCATCCTAGGATGATTCCTATCAAGTAGAAATTAAAGTCTATATCCTAAATCTTAGTTAATTTGACTATCAAGAAATTGTGTTTTTTCTAACACATTCATCTTTCTGGTTTCCTAATTAAAAAACCAGAACCACTTAGGAGTTGGAATGACTTAGGAATCATATAGTCATTATTTCAAACCCTGTCGAAAGTCTTTGAAATATTATCAGATGAGTAATTTATTTAGGAAACTTAAATGTGTGCTTATGAAGACTGATTACTTTGGTGAATATATGTCATTGTGTGCCAGGGGTCAACCGTGACAGCAGGTCCTGAGGTGGACACAAGCATGGGAAGCAGGCCAGAGGCTGATGACCTCTGACCTTGTAACTCTCTCCTACTGTCCTAGGGGCCAAAAGCTGCTGACCTGGCAATTTCCTAGAGAGAGAAAAAGTCAGGCAGGCGTGCATCACATGAACACACATGCGCGCGCATGAAACAGGTAGTTGGGCCTAGCCAGAGTGTGTGTGTGTGTGTGTGTGTGTGTGTGTGTGTGCCAAAAGCCAAACTTTGTTTCTTCTCTCAGCCCTTTTATACCTCTTAGACAATTCTTTTTTTTTTAATTTTTATTTTCTATATTTTATGTTTACATTCCAAAGGCTTTCCCCTTTCCCAGTTCCCACCCTCTTAGACAATTCTTTATAAAATCACCTCATAGATAAAATGTTACACAAAGGGGAGTTACAGAAGGATGTCGATAGTAAGTTTAATGCAGTGTTTCATCCTATAAGCGCATTATAAGTTCATAGCAACAGTTTCCCACAGCCTTGCTTTATCATAGTGCACACTTGCCGTAGCCTTCCCTGGATGGCTTATGTCAATTGTGAACTTAATGTTCACAATGCTAATCAGAAAGGGTTCATTCATGTGATCTTATGTGCGGCCTTTCATTGTGTTCGCCCAGGGGCAGTTGTTTTCCCAGACTTTCGTTTTCAGATAGCTAGCTCTCTGTCCCTCTCATTCTTCTTAGTTTGTTTAAAGCATTGAGTTTTCTGAGCTACACCATACCCTTTTTTGGAAGTACAAGGTATTCGGGATTGTACAGCTGGTCACCCCATGAAACTCCTTTGTGTCCCCTCACGTTACAATTTTAATATTAGTTTTAAGCTAACATTTAAAGTAATGTGCTTCATTATAACAGTGTCATACACACTCTGCTCTTGTTTGCCCTTCTCCCCCACTGTGGTCCCTTGCCCCCACCCCCACCCCCACCCCTCTGCCCCTGACTACTAGTTCCCTTTCCCACTGAAGTAGACCCCTACTGATTTCATGTCTCATGTATTGGGTCAGAATAAACTATCCACTGCCTCTTGAAGTCTGTGGGGACTGAGCTTAGGCCCTGGTGTTAGGAAGGTGGTAGGTAGAGCCTCTCACCCTCTAGACACTCATCCCGACTGGGGCTATTCCTACACCAGCCAGCACTGTCGTTGAGCTGTCTAGGAAAGCACTAAGAGTTGACATACAGGAGAGTCTGCAGCCTTCCCCCTGCGTGGAAAGAGGCAGAACACAGGGTGCGGGCACACAGCTGCTCCTGAAGCACCAGTGGACCCCCAGCTAGAAGCAGGGTCACTAGGACCCCATAACACAGTGGCACCAAGAAGACGCCTTGCTAGTGGGTGGGGAAAGACAAGCAGGGAATGAATGAGTCATTTTGGAGCAAACTCTGAGGGCTTTAAAGATTTTGACTTGGTTTGGTCCTAGAGCCGTACTACCACGTGCTTCCTGGAGAATCAATCCGGTGATGGCTAATCACATCCAGATGTGCAGTGAGGGCATGATCACTCTAGGGGAAGCAATGCAGGGGTGCTTCGAAGGTCCTTCTGAAGTGTAAGCCATTGGATCTAACAATGCTTCACCAGCATGAGGTGACAGGGAGGGGTTGGGGGTACCAGGATTTCTCAGCAGCAACCGCAGATTACAGGGGTGGACAGGCAGCAGATACTGTTCTGGAGGCTGAGATTCCCCAGGGGAAGGGACTGGCCAGAGCCACCTCTGCCCTTCCTGAGAAAGTCTTCTTGCTGGTATCTTTCTAAGTCTCTTGGATAAACTCTCTTAGGGTCTGACACAGTAACATCCAGAAGACATGAGACTTTCAACAGTTAGGGTAGGGCCTGTTGAAAGCCTTATAAATTATCTGGAGCCGGAACATCTAACATTCCATGAATTATGTGACAGACTGATGGTTAAGACCTTTGTATTTCATCTGGGGACATTGTATCTACTTGTAGATGGGTTGGACTCCTGACCTGGAGACAGTGTATCTAATTGTGGCAGTTGGTCTTCTCACCTGAAGGCACTGGATCTAATTGGTCTCCTGATCCCGTACTACACTTGGACTTCTTCCTCCAAGATCATAGCGTTTGTTTGGAAACCCGTTTCCTTCTCTCCTGTTTGTTAGTCACATGTCTCTGTCCTCCCACCCCCCAACATATACACACACATACACACACAGTGTCAGCCTTGAGCTATTGACGCTCAATGCAGCAGTCATCCAGACACAGTGACTTCTGTCTCAGTCTCTGCTCTTCACTCAGTATTAGCATGTGCTAGAGTATGGAAACACACCAGGATATTGGAGAATCCGGGTGAGCAGGTTCAAGTCCAAAGTGAATCCTGAGGTGCCTGACAAGTTACAGTGCTGTTTTATATGTAACTGTCCCTGGGAGCCAAAGCACGGTTCTCTTGAAGACAGAAACAATACGAGCTTTATATGCCAGTCTGGTAAAATGTATTTTGCTTCAAAATGAAAATTCCTCTTTGTGTCTCTTTTGTAGATTTCTTGTGTTCTCTGTCAGTGATTTAAATCCTCGTTGAACCCTGTTACTCCTCCCAGTAAGAAAATGTTAACCTTGGGTCTCAGCGCTTTGAGAACCCCACCTTGCACCGTTGAATACCGATGGCTCAGTTTGTTTCTCATGCCCTATATTTGCTAATTGCTTAAGTAGCTGAACCACGGATGCAGCTCTGCAACAGATAGCAACAAGCCTTGCCGCCTTGCCTTGTCTCCTTAGAAACAGCATTGTAACTATGCTCCCTAATTTCAGTTCCAGCTCCACAGTGAGCCCCCGGGTGTCCAAGGAGCCCGATGTCTTAGGCGCACATTATTGGAAATACCACTGGGCGATGTCAGGAGTGTATCCAGCTGGTTGCCAATACACCTGCCATTAGTGCTTTCTTCACTTTAATCTTCCATTTCCCCAGTTAAGTGAAGACTCTGATTAGCTATTTCCCGCTTCTGCTCTCACATGTTCTCATCTCGTTACCAAGGATGTGTCACTGGGAACAAAGTAAGCTGACAGTCATTTGTGAGGATGGCAAGCTCACGTGGTTCTAGAGTGGGCTTCCTGACCGTCGAGCTGCGGCTGCTGTCGGGTCTGATGAGAAGGACACAGCCCTGCCTGATGGTGGAAGCAGCCCAGGTCCTGCACCACCATCAGCGTCTATGCAGAAAGCTCGGTTGTAACTAAACAAGCAAGTCCTTGGAAGGAATACCTTTTCTATATGCTGTTGTAATTAGTACTTTTTCCTAAATTAAAAAAAAAATCATGGCTATAAACAAAGGAAAATCAAATATAGAAGATGTACAGGAAGTAAAATATCATCCTCAGGGCAGTAGGCAGATGTCATAGTAAATAGTAAATATATATGTGTGTGTGTATGTGTGTGTGTGTGTGTGTGTGTGTATACACACACACATTAATGTGTACACGTACACATAGGTTTCATATAAACTGTGCTTTTAATATATCACGGAGTTTTACTTTTCTATGTATATAGCTATCATTTTCCAAGAATAATAAAATCTATTTCAAGAGAAACTTCCCTTTGCAGAACTTCCAGAAGTTTATGTAGTACTACGCTAGCGTCTTTGTACATGAACACCATTACAGAGTCATGTACGTCACAGTGCATTGTACCTGTCTGGACAGCTCCTAAAGATAAAGACTTAGGAATTAGGAGTTCCAGGTTGTTTCAGGGTTACTATTGCTGTGATGAAACAATATGACCAAAGCAACCTGAGGAGGAAAGGGTTTATCCAGCTTACACTTCCACACTGCTGTTCATCACCAAAGGAAGCCAGGACTGGAACTCACACACGGCAGGAACCTGGAGGCAGGAGCTGATGCAGAGGCCATGGAGGGGTGCTGCTCACTGGCTTGCTCATCGTGACTTGCTCAGCCTTATATATTATAAAGCCAAGGACCACCAGCCCAGGGATGGCCCCGCCTACTGAGCCCTCCCCCCTCAGTCACTAATTAAGAATGCAAGGCATTAATGTAAATGCCTCTCTCAGCTGGGTCTTATGGAGGCATTTCCTCAGCCGAGGCTCCTCCTTTCAGATGATTCTTACTTATGTCGAGTTGACATAAAATCAGCCAGGACACAGGCTAAAGCATATTTACAGAGTCTTTTATTCTGTTTTTACACTAGGGGTGTGTGTGTGTGTGTGTGTGTGTGTGTGCGCGCGCAAGCATGCACTAGCACATGTGAACACTCACAGGCATCTGTGTGGGGGCATATTTGCCACGGCGTATGTGTCTGAGTCAGAAAGCAGCTTGCAGGAATTGGTTCTCTCCTTCCACCGTGTGGATTTCAGGGCTCAAACGGAAGCCGTTCGGCCAAGTGGCCAGGGTGCCCACCAGCAGAGCCATCGGAAGATATCTGGCAGGATCTATTAGACAGCTCCCCCAGTTCGCGTTCCTAAAGTTGGCCTAAGCATTTTTTTAACCTCGTAAGTTTTAGCCAATTGTTTGGATAACATCTTTTACATTTTTATGTCCCATTAGGGAAACTTTCTCCTAAGCCTAAAACTCTGATGTACAGATTTGAGCATAAATATACTTAAAGTGTCTTCATAATATTCAATGAAAATGAAAATAAGCTGAAAATGGAATAAAGCCATAAGTGTCTGAGTATGGCAAGATTTCCACCCCGGTGAGAAAAGGTGCCCTGTCCAGGAGAGTGGCACCAATGCCAGATGCTCCTTAAGGAACAAGTGTGAACGGTTCTCATGGTAACCGCGTAAACCGACCGTGCGGTGCCTCACTTAGGTTCTTCGTACCAAACATCTGGCCCACTGAATTCAGGTAAATTCTTCTAAAAAATAAATTTACTCATTTTAATCCAGTACCTTCTCTTGGATTATCTTTTAATTTTCTTCAGCATGCTTAGAAAACATCTTCATGCAAGTTAGTCCTGCATCTTGTCCGTGGCCCTCCTCACCCGAGTTCCTCTCCAGATGAACTCTAAGTGTGTGGAGCAGGATGGTGTGTCCACGCGGGCGTGGCCGGCTTTGCACTCCTGAGGGGCCCAAGGGCCTGTAGGAGCTCTCACAGTGGTGCTCAGTGAGCTGAAGTGTGCAGTCAGTCCTACGAGCAGCCTGCCAGGCAGGTGCCTTCGCTCTCCTCAGGTCAGGACTGTGCGTGTGAGGTGTGCTTTCCTCTGGGGAGTCGCCCCTGAGATCGGCTGCCCATCCGTTAAGTACATTTTGACAGACCCAAGCCTTCATTGCGAGGCAGGCAGGTTTCAAATCTTATGGATGATGCTCTGGCCATGTTCAGCATTTTGTCTTTACTGAGGAGAGCCTGAGCCAGGACTCTGGGTACCATACCGTGTGACTGTACAACGGGTAACGTGGTGTCCTGATAGACTGATAGAAAAGTAGGGCTTTCCCCAGGCACAGAAAGGCCCGGGCTGGGCCAGGAGACACGTTCCTATACACCGTGTAGCCAGGGATAGGGGACCTGTTCATTCTTATTGTACGTGGGCATGAGGCAGAACATTCAACTCTGTCGGTGCATGGCTTCTCACTCAAATGAGGCGAGGTGGCTGTGATTAAGGCTACAGATAGAGACGTCCCCATTAGGCATATGATGGGTTGGATGAGAATGGCCCCCATTGGCTCACTTGTTTCCATACTTGGGCCTCAGGTGGTAGAACTGTTTAGGAAGGATTAGGGGGTGTGGCCTTGTTAGAGGAGCTGTGTCACCAGGGATGGGCTTGGAGGTTTTAAAAGACTCCCGCCATTCCCAGCCCCCCTCCCACCCCGTACTGCAGTGCACGTGGAGAGGTGACAACTTTGTATCGTTGGTTCTCTCCCTCTATGTGGGTTCCTGGGGCCGGTCAGGATTGAGGGCAAGCACCTTCACCCACTGAGTCATCTTGTCAGCCCCATGCGTTATTGCTATAAGATGTCCATGAAATAGGGAAGGAAAATACTTCCAGCCACCAGGAAAGGGTATGCCATCAACATAGACACAGTGTAGAAGCAGGGCCCGAGTCTGAGGATTGCTCAAGATTCGGAAGTGCAGTGAAAGAGGAAAACACTATGCTAGCCTGTGAGCCTGGACTGTCAATGCCATTGTCTTCCCCTGCCCAGCCGGGCCTTACTTTGATTAAAAACCTGTGCCTATCTTCTTGTGAGACATCACTTGGTATGTGATTTATGTCTTTGGTGTTCCAAGCTTCTAGGCTAATATCCACTTATCAGTGACTGCATACCATGGGTATTCTTTTGAGACTGGGTCACCTCACTTAGTATGACGTTCTCCAGCTCCATCCATTTCTCTAAGAATTTCATGAATTCATTGTTTCTAATGGCTGAATAGTACTCCATTGTATATATATACCACATTTTTTTGTATCCATTCCTCTGTTGAGGGACATCTGGGTTCTTTCCAGCTTCTGGCTATTATATATAAGGCTGCTATGAACATAGTGGAGCATGTATCCTTATTGCATGCTGGGGAATCTTCTGGGTATATTCCCAGGAGTGGTATGGCTGGGTCCTCCGGAAGTATCACATCCAGTTTTCTGAGGAACCGCCATACTGATTTCCAGAGTGGTTGTACCAGCTTGCAGTCCCACCAGCAGTGGAGGAGTGTTCCTCTTTCTCCACATCCTCGCCAACACCTGATGTCTTCTGAGTTTTTAATCTTAGCCATTCTGACTGGTGTGAGGTGAAATCTCAGGGTTGTTTTGATTTGCATTTCCCTAATGACTAATGATGTTGAACATTTTTTAAGGTGTTTCTCAGCCATCCGAATTTCTTCTGGTGAAAAGTCTCTGTTTAGCTCTGTACCCCATTTTTGGATAGGGTTATTTGGTTTTCTGGGGTCTAACCTCTTGAGTTCTTTGTATACATTGGATATTAGCCCTCTGTCAGATGTGGGGTTGGTGAAGATCTTTTCCCAATTTGTTGGTTGCCGATTTGTCCTTTTGACAGAAGAAAGGAGTGGACACTGGTGCTAGAATGGACCAGAGCATCATTGTGGGGGAGTACAAGAACAGTGAGGTGGGAGGGGGTGGATGAGGGAGCAGGGGGAGGGAAAAGGGCATGTGGGACCTTTGGGGGTGGGGAACCAGAAAAGGGGAAATGAATTGTAAATATAGAATATATCCAATAAAAAAAAAAGTGCCTATCCTAGCAGCTGCCCCTGCCTTTGCCCAGATGACTGTGGAGAGGGCCTTACAGTCCACCTCCACCAGGGGGCTCCCTCACGCTCCTCCGGCTAAGGCTCCTGGGACTTTGAAAACTCCTGACTGAAGTGAGCTTAAGTTGCTTCTCAACTCGGAAGTTCATGCAGTTTGAGGGATAAAAGAATTTTTTTTTTACAAGATTTCTGCTTCAAAACTTTCCACACCAACGGAGCACGTGGCTCCGTGGATGCCAGGCTTTGTCCACTGAACTGTTCGGCCAAGGAATCTTGGACATCAGTGTTCTCTGGAGTTGTGAAGGCCACTAGCTTCTGTGGTACAAAGTAACTAATTGATAGCTCGAGGACGCCTAGTTAGAACCAAGGATAAGAGTGTTCCGACTTCAGTTCACACTAGTCATCGCTGATCGTTAGAAAGTCTGAGTAAAAAGGAGCAGTTTTGATGCTGGACGCAGAGAGACGTTCTGACACCCATTCAGTCGATCTGGACGGACCCAACCGTGCCGCGTTGGGCTCTAGAAGGCGTCAGCTCCTGTTTATAAGGACAAACAAGCAGGTGCTGTATTTGGCTTTCGGAATCCAAGGAATTCTGCTGCCTGCTCTTGATTTAAATTGTTTGAGAGCCACCCATGGCAGATGTTGGATATGCAAGAACACCCTTGACTGGGATCCTTCCTGGTAGAGAAATAACAGTCGGTAAGGGGAAAAACAAACAAACAAAAACAAAAACAAAACAAAACAACAACAACAACAAAAAAAACAGATCAGTAATACAGACCAAGCACTGCGGAAATGCAAATGATAAAGGGGTCAACTTTTAGTCCATGCAGCATAAGCAAGAAGAAATTAGGGAAAAGAAAAGGGATGCTTCAGGCTCAGGCGAAGAGAGCAGTGAACGCAAGGGGGTTCCCGGTGGGCATGTGCGAGACCCATTCTGAAGCGTTCAGCGCGACGAAGCTCCAAGGCCGCCAATGCTCTTCCTTTGCCAAGAGTTCACGGTGCATACGACGCAGTCCAAACCCAGAGTTCTAAAAATGAACCTAAATTCTCTTAATTATTAGTTTTTTAAAATATGTTCATGTGGGCAAGACATGAGTTTTGCTTGACAATGTAATATTTAACACCACAGAAGAAAATAAACAGAAGGTGGTGTGGGCTGCATGGCACATCTGAATACTGAATACACAGCCGAGGACTGTCTTCAGAACAACCGTCAAACCGCGGCTCCCAGTCAGTGAGGGGCTCCAGACTAAACAGCACCAAATGCCAAACTTAGGAAACAAATTAAATATTTTCTCTCTAGAGAAGGAACTTCTAAGCACTATGTGAAGAGGTCACACATCTTAGAGTTGGTTTTTCCTACAGTAATTCATGTCAGACCACCCCACAAAAATTAAAAGAGAGAACCTGAGAGTCAGAAACAAGTACCAACCTTTGATGTTTAGTCATCCTCTCTGATAACTCAGTTAGCTCTGTTCACTCCCAGGAAGAGGTGGGACATGCAGCCTGGCGCTCTAGTAGCTAATATCAGGAAGATAAAGCCTGCTCTGAACCTAACAAGCGACTAGCCACTAAAGGCAGCAGAAGAGCCCATCATATGCGCCAAGAAAAATAGGCATGATGGGAGAATCCTGAGGTTGTCGTCCAGAGATGAGAGAAGGCTCCTGAGCAGGTGGTGTCTGTGTGCTCTGAGCGTAAACATCACCTCCTGGGTATGGGCGTCGCCTCCAATGCATCAGCAACAGGCAACATGTTCAACGTGGCAGCTGGACGTGAGTCGGGACGGAATCGCTCTGGCCGGGCCTTGCCTGTTTCAACTCTGGAGTTTTGTTTATTTATTCCATATTTTGCCAGTTCCCTTTCCTGGGGATATTTATGCCTCCGTTTAAGCCCTGTGTGGACCAAGCCCTGTGCTGACCGACTCCCCTGATGAGAGTCTTTGGAGACAAAAGAGATAACCTGGTGTGTGCTCCTTGTTCTTGAACCCAAGAATAAATTTGTTCTGAACAGTTTTTTGTTTTTGTTTGGTTTTGGTTTTGGGTTTTTGGTTTTTTCCGAGACAGGGTTTCTCTATAGCCCTGGCTGTCCTGGAACTCACTCTGTAGACCAGGCTGGCCTCGAACTCAGAAATCCGCCTGCCTCTGCCTCCCAGAGTGCTGAGGTTATAGGTGTGCGCCGCCGCTGCCACCACCACCCGGCTTGTTCTGACCAGTTTTAAGTCAACATGACACAAGCTAGAGTCATCTGAAAGAAGGAAACCTCAATTGAGATCATGCCTCCGTAAGACCCCGCTGTAGGTGCTGGAGAGATGGCGGCTGAGTTCAATTCCCACCAACCACACGGTGGCTCACAGCCATCTGTAATGGGATCTGACGCCCTCTTCTGGTGTGTCTGAAGACAGCGACAGAATAGTGTACTCACATACATAAGATAAATAAATCTTGAGCCGGGCGTGGTGGCACACACCTGTAATCCCAGCACTTGGGAGGCAGAGGCAGGCGGATTTCTGAGTTTGAGGCCAGCCTGGTCTATAGAGTGAGTTCCAGGACAGCCATGACTACACAGAGACACCCTGTCTCAAATAAATAAATAAATAAATAAATAAATAAATAAATCTTTAAAAAGGATTTATATTTATATGAGTACATCGTAGAAAAGCAGTCAGTGCTCTTAACTGCTGAGCCATCTCTCCAGCCCAAATCTTCTTTATTTAAAAAAAATATATTTATTTTAAAGAAGCCTTCCCGACTTGCTCTTTGGTCATGGTGTTCCGTCACAGCACTAGAGACCCTGACCAAGGCCGTATTCTCCAGAGCTGCCATTCCTGTCAGGCTCGGCCACACCGGGACCCACCCTGCCTAGCCTGGCAAGGCCTAGAGGTCCTCGTTATAACCTCATCTGATTTTCTTTTTTGTGGAATATTTTACTGTACTTAAAGAATCTATAGCTTCATGCTTATTTAAAATTTTAAACGTCATTTCATGTGTTTTGTTTTTCTTTATTCTTTTTTTTTTTTTTTTACAAATCTACTTTTATTTATTTACTCTCCATTAATTTAAATCCGGGATGGGTACAGCATCACCCGGATTCTGTGTCCAATGGCCTTTGCAGGAAGGTTGCTTTGGAATTTGGCACAGACCATGCCACTGTTTCCGTGAGCCCGGGTTACTTTTCCCCAGATCACTCTGGTTTTGTTTGGTTTGCCTCCAGGAGTCACTGTATTGTTTTTTGCTTTATACACATAAGCACACCTCTTGCCTAAGTAGAACTCAGTTTCATCTCGGGCATAAACACCTTCGATTTTAAGAAGAGCCGTGTGCTCTCTTTGGTTCCGGAGACCTCGCTTGTAGCCAGCAAAAGTGGCCTTGCACCACAGCCTTCCAGACATACTTGCTTTCAGAAGTCCTGTTCCCAGCAGGCCTCCACAGACGCCAAGATGGCGGAAAGAGCGTTTTTCTTTATTCTTAATACATTTTAGTTAAACTGTGATTTCATAGCTTCCTCCTTCCAGTTTCTCTCTCCAGACCCTCCCAGCCCATGACCTTCTCCGAGCCTGCAGTGCAGGGGCTCTGAGGCAGATGGCCCGCCAGGACCACTCCCCTGCATGCACCGTCCTGTCATCTGGTTCCATAGGAATTCTTTTTTTTTTTTTTTTTTTCTGTGAAGAATGCTGTAGGTATTTTGATTAAGACTGCACTGGTTCTCTAAACTGCTATGGGTAGCTTGGTCCTCGTATTGTTAGCGTCTTTCCCACTCTCTTCAGAGATTTGAAGTTTCCCTTTCCCTGTAGAGATCTTTCACCTCCACTGTTAGGTTTCTTCCGGTCTAGCCATTTTAGGGAACTTTAGGTTCAATAAGAAACGGTCTCAAAATACATATCAGTAGATGAAGAGCAACTGAGGAAACACATCTAATATCAACCTCTGGTTTCTGCACTTACCTTCACACGCATGCACACACACACACACACACACACACACGAACAGATACAGACACTTCATATGAAACTACACCGTGCTCTCCGCTTTCCCATTGTTTTCTCCCCTCTCCCAACTCTCCCTCCCCCACCTAATCGCCATAGTCTTTCTCTGAAAACACAAAACAAGAGAGAAAAACCCCAAAACAGAGTGAAACAAAGACCAAAAACCATGGAGACTCTTGAGTTGTGTCCGAGTGTCCCTGAGCACAGTCTGCCCTGGGTGGGACTGGTTTGCCCAGTGCCCTCCTTGAAGAAAACTGATTTCCATCCCCCCACCCCCACCCCACCACCCACCCCACCAGCAGCTGCTGATTGCAAACAGCTTCTTGATTATGGGTGAGAATATGTGCCCGTGTGCTGGTCCATGTGCTGGAATTTTGTCTAGTTTGAACTTCACACACAGAGAATTAAAGTATTTAGATGAATATTAACCTAGAAAATTTGGAACTTACATCAGTGTATCAGCTTTTTCAGGAAGGAATTCAGAAAGTGATATTAAAAAAAATAGTTAAGGAGTACATGTTTGTCCACATACTTATCACGTATTCATAAAGTAAATATGACCTTAGCAATGAATAAGTGCTTCAGTCGGTCTTTCTTTAGATGGCCTGGTTAGGGTTTTTTTGTTGTTGTTGTTGTTGTTGTTGTTGTTTTTTTTTTTTTTTTTTGGTTTTTGGTTTTTTTGAGACAGGGTTTCTCTATGTAGCCCTGGCTGTCCTGGAACTCACTCTGTAGACCAGGCTGGCCTCGAACTCAGAAATCCGCCTGCCTCTGCCTCCCAAGTGCTGGGATTACAGGCGTGCGCCACCACCGCCCTGCCCCCTGGTTAGGTTTCTTGTTGCTGTGATAAAACACTGATCAGAACTAAGTTGGAGAGAAAAGGGGGCGTTTGGTCACAAGCTAAGGTCTGCCTGCGAAGGGGATTAAGGGAAGCAGGGAAGCCGCTGTGAAGACAGGAATCTGGAGTCAGGAGTTGATGTAGGAAGACCAGAAAAATGCTGTTATAGGCTCCTTCCTATTATAGCCCAGGCCCGCCCTCATAGGGATAATCCCGCCCACAGTGGGCGGGGCTGTTCTACATCAATGACCAATCCAGGAAATGCCCAGTTCCTTCCCAGTAGTGTCAAGGCAACAAAACTAGCAGGGACAGTATCTGATTACTATCAGGCACTGGCATTTAAAATCACAAAGGTCATCAGTCATCCTTATACTCCCACTCCCTCTCTGATACCCCGTGGATTCTTTTAATATGATTCAGAAATAAAACCTGAATTGAGTTCTATCCCGTAATTCACGGCTGTTTCAAAAGAAGCTGTGAGGATTGAAATGGTCAGGAGACCTTAGCTATTTTAAGTATCTAGTTTCACTCCAACAGTTTATTCAGAAAACAGGTGCCAACCAGCAGCTAACAGAATTTCAACGTTAGACATTTTTTTTTAAATTTTTTTAGGTATAAGGTCTGGAGAGGTATTTCTTTGGGGATGGCATCTTTTCAAATGATGCTTCAGAAATTATAAATAGCCAAACCTCTGCGGTTCCTTCATGCACATATTTTTATAGCTTTTGTGTGCAAGGGTCACATTGTGGACCTTTGGAGCTTTGAGTGAATGTTTAGATAAAATCCCCGAAGGAGACAAGCCAAAAGGCTGCTGCACACAGCCCAAGGGCCTGCCCATCTCGGAGACAGCAGAAAACAAGTTCAGGGAAAGGTTCAGTAAGTTACGTGCATGAAGCTTATTCCTTATCTCCTCCTCAACATGTCCTGTTCTCTGCTGTGACCTTCCTGGCATCTGAAAAAAACGGCATCTTGAATGCTTTTCTTTCATTTGTGTCACCTTGAATCCACTGGCAAATCTTAGGCAACTACATTAAGGATCAAGAGCATCCATCTTGATGGAGGCCATTACAGAAAGCTATACCTGGTCAAAAGGCAGAGAAGCACGGATTGTGGGTTACCCGGCCCCCACTGATACATTTACAGTACAGCCCCCACCCCTGAGACTCAGCAGTAGAGTAAGGCATGACCTTACACTGTGTGCGTTTCTGGGAAAGGCTCCAGTGAGACGCTGTGCAGCCAAGGCTGACTTACTGTAGTCATGCTCTAACCACTTGTTCATTATACAGGCAGCAGGAGGAGCTGACACTATAGCACAGGTCATCTTGTCCATCTTTGTGACAGAAAGTATGAACTGTCCAGCTCCGTGACCCCTGGTGAATGGTGTGGACTTTCAGTGGCGAGTGGCCAGTGCAACCCCTGGGGTTTTGTTTATCTGTGCAGTTGGTCAGAACTGCTAGCTCCATGGTGACAAAGCAGGCAGTCCCCTTCTTGACAAAAGGAGCAGACTGCGAAGGATAATAGGACAAGAGCTGGCAGGAGCTTGACCCTAGCTCTGGTGTGTACCAACTGGCCTGCGGATTCAAATGCACGGGATAAACAAACTCCCTGGTTTCATGAGATTCCTGGCAAAAGAGCCCCTCTTCAGTGTGGAATGCACCTGTCTGGCTCCACCTACCCTGCCCTTGACCACCAGTCCATACGTCCCAGGAGTTCTGAGAGCATGCTAGCGAGTGTCTTCACATCTAGGTCTTCAGCTGTGTGGCTTTAGCTTGAGAGCTCCCATGAGTGAGAACACCTCTCCCTTGAAGAACAGAAGTTGAGAAATCCCTGCCTGTTTAGTAGAATCCTTGAGATGGTTACCATGGAGTCGACCCTCCATTTTAGCAATCAAATTTTTTTCCCTATTTCCAGAAGATTTTTAATCAAACGGGCTCTTAATCTGTTTTCTGCTACTCTAAGAAATGCCAGAGGCTGTGTAATTTATAGTGAACAGCTGTGTGTTTGGCTCATGTTTCTGGAACCTGGAAACTCTTAAGATCAAAGGACCACATTTGCCAGGCAATGGGGGTGCACGCCTTTAATCCCAGCACTTGGGAGGCAGAGGCAGGCGGATTTCTGAGTTCAAGACCAGCCTGGTCTACAGAGTAAGTTCCAGAACAGCCAGGGCTACACAGAGAAACCCTATCTTGAAAAACCAAAAGTGAAAAAGGGGGAAGGGGCTACATCTGATGAAGACATTTGTGTTGAATCAACCTTGGTAGATAGAATGCAGGACAAGATGGCCAGGAGTGAGAGGCCAGGCTCATCCATCCAGTAGTGGGAGGAGTCATGGTTCACCCTTCTAGGAGTGGGAGGAGGCTGAGCCTATAGTTCCAGGAGTGGGAGGGGTCAGGGTTTACCCTTCCTGGAGTGGGAGGTGTCAGGGTTTACCCTTCCAGGAGTGGGAGGAACCTGAGCTCATCCTTCCAAGAGTGGGAGGAGCCTGAGCGCATCCTTCCAGGAGTGGGAGGAGCCTAGGCTCATCCTTCCAAGAGTGGGAGGAGCCTGAGCTCATCCTTCCAGGAGTGGGAGGAGTCGGGCTCATCCTTCCTGAAATGGGAGGAGCCTAGGTTCATCCTTCTAGTAGTGGGAGGAGCCTAGGCTCATCCTTCAAGGAGTGGGAGGCGATGGGCTCATAGGATAAAAGGAAAGAGGCCAGGCTCATCCTGTCAGTGGGAGCCTGCTCCATGGATAAAGACAGAATCCATTCACAAACGCAGAATTCTTCTTGCCTGACCTCTTCCCAAAGCTCCTGCCTCTTTACATTGTCCTGCTAGGGGTTAAGTTTCCAACACAGAAACTTTGGGGATACATTCACATCACTTGGAATATCTTTTATTTATAAGTCTATTTCTTTTTTTTCTAAGGTTTGCTTTAAAGTTTTACTAGAAAAATTTATAAATGATATTGGTTTTTCAATGATACTATACATAGAAGACTACAATAAATATCCTATTATAGTAATTTTATATTTTGCATCAATACACAAGAACTAAGCCAGGCACAGCAGTACATACCTATAATCCCAGCAGCACTCGGAAGACAAAGTTGGGAAGATCACAAGTTCAAAACCCCACAGAGTTGCATAGTACACACTGGGAGGGGGGCAGGGGGAGAGGGGCGCACTTGTGTCAACACTGAAAGCAGTGAGAGGAACTAGGGTGTAAACAAAAGATTTTACCAGTCTAGAAAAGCACTCTTGCCGTGAACATCACCCCTGGACCCTGGCTAACACTGAATGTCCCTGTTTACTCCAGATTTGGAATTTCAAAGCCAAGATCCAGTAATGATGGTTTACCCTCCACAATCTTTTTGTTTGTTTGTTTGTTTGTTCGTTTGTTGTTTTTTTCGAGACAGGGTTTCTCTGTGTAGTTCGGGCTATCCTGGAACTCACTTTGTAGACTAGGCTGGCCTCGAACTCAGAAATCCGCCTGCCTCTGCCTCCCAAGTGCTGGGATTAAAGGCGTGTGCCACCACCGCCCGGCTCACAATCATTTTTTCTGACTATATCTAGTGCCCCCTTTTTTTATATAATACTCTATACTTTATTTCATACACACCCCTTTCACCAGAGCCTTCTAATGTGATCTATATTTAGAAATGATAAAGAACGCTCAGACACCCTTCCTCAGGATTCTGACCACATGTCCCTCCTCCTGCAGCCCACCTACAACTATTGCCAGACCTCAACCGGGGTCAGTTGCCTCTCAGAGCAATTCTGGGAGCCCCGAGGAGATTAACTCACAGATGCCCCTATAGACCCTGGCTGTGCGTAGTTCATTCGTGCCTTTCTTATCACCACGGCCAAATACTGAAACTTAAAGGAGAGAGGTTTCTTTTGGCTTACAGTTAGAGGGCACACAGTCCATCCTAGAGAAAAGCACGGTGGCTCGCATGGGTCAGCTGGAGTGCGGCAAGCTTGCAGTGAAGGCTTCTCACAAGGCACCAGCCAGGTGACAGAGAGCCCTGGCCAAGCGCCAGGTTAACTCTGAAAGCCCCGCCCTCGTGAACACCTCCACCAGGGCCGTACATCCCTTACAGCAAAAGCCCCATGACTCGCCAAAGCAGCGTCCCCAGCTGGAGAGAAAACCTGTTTCCACATGACCCTGCTGGGGACATTTGACATTCGAGCTGTAACGGGCAGGGAACTTGGCGGAGCAGTGTGTGGGCTCCGTACTCATCTGGTGGCATGGTGGCTCACTCTCACTTTCCAGGCTGGGTGTGAGGCCTCCAAAAGGCCCTCTCTGCCCCTCGGGAGCTCGGGAGCTCGGCAGCATCAGTCACTGAGGCGAGCAAGCACTTAAGGATGAAAATTGAATTCCATGATGTAATTTATAAAATGAGGCCTTTTATTTCTGTTTATTTTATCCTGTCCTACTGCGCTGTTTTTAAACAGTCTTCGTGTGTTTGATTAATGTTGTTTTTTTTTCTCTCTGTCATTCGCCCAATCGTGCACAGACTAAATGAATGCTTTTATCACTTTGTCATTGTAAATAAAGAAATGCAATTGGTTAGTGCAGAAATAGAATCATCTGACTTTAGCTATGAATTGCGGTGGAGCTGTCATTCGGTACCATGGGTTTACTGGTTGAACTTCTCACCCTCAAATCTGAGCATTTCTGGAACATTCCTTTAAAGAAGAGGTGTATGTAATTTGCCATGGGGGGGGAGGGGGGAGCATTGGAGAGGGGCACTTTCATATTTAAAGTTTTAATTAAAACTTCCAGAGAAATTCTAAAACTTATTTTTACTGAGAGAAACTGTCATGTAAAAATTTACAAATACTATGAAATAATCCTTTCATGATAATTAATATTTTCTAATCATGTATTTTATGATGAAACTAACAAGCAAATCTCTACATTGTAGTTAGCACACCGTTAATTTTATGGGTTTTACCTGTAAAGTATAAACAAGCAAATAAATCGAGCGGCCATAACAAGAAAACCTTCAGAAATAATGGTTTGCCACAGAACCAGATGTGTGGTTGTATTCAGAGGATAAACTCCGGTTTAGAGACAACCAGACAGCGAGCCTCTCTGCAAGACAGAGGTGGGACAGTCTTGCACAAGCCTTTTGAATATGAGTCCATGCCAGGAGCTCAGTGAGTGGCTGTGCATCTTTTCATGTATACTTCTGCCTTAGTTAGGGTTTTACTGCTGTGAACAGACATCATGACCAAGGCAACTCTTATAAGGACAACATTTAATTGGGGCTGGCTTACAGGTTCAGAGGTTCAGTCCATTATCATCATGGTGGGAACACGGCAGCATCCAGGCAGGCATGGTGCAGGAGGAACCAAGAGTTCTCCATCTTCATCTGAAGGCTGCTAGCAGAATACCAACTTCCAGGCAGCTAGGATGAGGGTTTTATAGCCCACACCCACAGAGCCACACCTTTTTTTTTAAAGATTTATTTATTGTTATATGTAAGTACACTGTAGCTGTCTTCAGATACACCAGAAGAGAGTGTCAGATCTCATTACGGATGGTTGTGAGCCACCATGTGGTTGCTGGGATTTGAACTCAGGACCTTCAGAAGAGCAGTTGGTGCTCTTAACCGCTGAGCCGTCTCTCCTGCCCCAGAGCCACACCTTCTAATAGAGCCATTCCCAGAGCCAAGCATATACAAACCATCACCATTCCATTTGAATGGTGAGAGTGTATTAGGACCTAACAGTCGGGTGAACAGGAGTCCATAAACGTCAAACATAAGCAGACCAGTTTTGGTTAAAGCATTGAAAATCTTGGATGCTCAGGATAGAGGAAACAATTGAGAGCCTATGACTTCTGTTCAGGCAGCTGCGGATTTAACGGAAGAATGGAGATGGGAGAGCATAGGCGCCATAGGACTCCGATGGAGCAGGGAGCGTCCCCGGGGGCTCTGGGGCTCTGCAAGACACAACTGGTCTACCACAGTCTAGGAAACGAGACAGAGCAAAGGTTCCTCCATCTTGTCTCAGCTGGAGCCAACTTTGGCTCAACCTAAAACTGACACCACCACCCCCTCCTTTGCTACCCTGGCCGTGAAAAGTCCAGTGGGAAAGAATCCAACCCCGTCTCAGGGTCGGAATGCTCCAGCCGTCAAGACTGTTTTCCACTTTGTCTTCTGTCAGGTTCAGTATGTCTTGTTTTCTGTTGAGGCCTTGGATTCACTTGGACTTGAGTTTTGTGCAGGGTGATAAATATGGATCTGTTTATATTCTTCTACATGCAGACATCCATTTAGACCAGCACCAGCTGTTGATGATGCTGTCTTCCCATGTGAATTTCTGACTTCTTTATCAAAAATCACTTGCCTGTATGCGTTTAGATTTACATCTGGATCTTCAATTCAATTTCATTTTTTATGCCTGTTTTTGTGTCTGTTTTTATACTAGTAGTACCATGTGGGTTTTATGACTACAGCTCTGTAGCACAGCTTCAAGTCAGGGCTGGTGATGCCCCAGAAGTCCTTTTATTGTACAGGGCTGTTTTAGCTATCTTAGGTTTCTTATTATTCCATATGAAGTTGAGAATTGTCCTTTCAAGGTCCGTATAGAATTTAGTTGGAACTTTGATGAGGATTGCATTGGGCCTGTAGATTGCTTTTGGTAAGATGGCCATTTTTACTATGTTAATCCTATCAATCTATGAGCATGGGAGATCTCTCCATCTTCTTCTTCTTCTTCTTCTTCTTCTTCTTCTTCTTCTTCTTCTTCTTTTTTTTTTTTTTTTTTTTTTTTTTGGTTTTTCGAGACAGGGTTTCTCTGTGTAGCCCTGGCTGTCCTGGAACTCACTCTGTAGATCAGGCTGGCCTCGAACTCAGAAATCCGCCTGCCTCTGCCTCCCAAGTGCTGGGATTACAGGCGTGCGCCACCACGCCCGGCCTCTCCATCTTCTAATGCCTTCTTCAGTTTTTTACTTCAAAGACGTAAAGTTATTGCCGTACAAGTCTTTCACTTGCTTGGTTAGCATCACCCCAAGATAGTTTATATTATTTGAGTCTATTGTGAAGGGCGGTTTTTCCCAGATTTCTTTTTCAATCCATTTGTCACTCATATGTTGGAGGACTGCTGTTTTGTTTTGTTTTGTTTTGTTTTGTTTTGTTTTGTTTTGTTTTGTTTTGTTTCTGAGTTAATCTTGTATCCAGCCACTTCACCGAAAGTGTTTTCAGCTGTAGGAGTTCCCTGGTAGAATTTTTAGGGTCACTTCTGTGTACTATCATATGTTGTGAGATGTATAGTGGAGCTTTTTATGTCTGAGTTTAAGTGAATGTATAACAAAGCCTTTGTGCCTGGCTTTACATAAAGTGTTTTAACGAAGCCGTTGCTATGCTTGGGTCAGTATTCAGAGGCTGGAAAGTTGCTTTAGGACAGTTTGAACCTTAAGAAGAAGTTGTCTCTCTGTAAGGCCTGCATTGGGCACTACATGAGAGCTTGCAGCTTCACCCATCTTGGACCTAAGACACTCCACTCCTGGCAAACATGGAGTTCTTCCTTTTGATTGTGGCTAGCCATGGTCAAAAGGGACTGAGATCTGTGTAGACTGTCTGCTCTCTCAGGCAGCAAAGGGCAAGATAATCTTGGCAGCTAAAATCTTTTCCAGACCCAGTTAACCTTGTATGATGTTTGAGTGAAGAAACTGGAGTGAGCTAGTTAGGTGTCAGTCTTTCCCAAGAAACTGTAGCCCCTGCTTCTTTAGAAACTAAAGGCTTTAGCGTCTTGGTGACCTTCTTTTTTAACTGTGGCACCTATGCCCAACACCAATCAATAATTGTGTCATCTGCAAATAATGATACTTTCTTCCTTTCCAATTTGTATCCCCTCCCCCCAATTCCCGTAGTTGAGCTAAAACTTCAAGATTTTATTTAATAGATATGAACAACCTTGTCTTGTTCCTGATTTTAGTTGAAGTGCTTTGGGTTTCTCTCCATTTAATTTGATGTTCACTATAGACTTGCTGTAAGTTGCCTTTATTATGTTTAGGTATTATGTTAGGTATTATGTCTAATGTCTCCAGAATTTTATCATGAAGGAGAGTTGGATTTTTTCAAGGGACTTTTCTGCATCTAATGAGATGATGATATGGTTTGTTTTGTTTCGTTGTCTTTCAGTTTGTTTATTTGGTGGATTACACTGGCAGACTTTCATATGTTGAACCATCCCTGCATCTCTGGGATGAAGCCTACTTGATCATAGCAGATGATCTTTCTGATGTGTTCTTGGATTCGGTTAGCAAGTGTTTTATTTTTGTATCTGTGTTCATAAGGGAGATTGCTCTGTAATCCTCTTTGTTCAGACTTTGTGTGGTTTGGGTATTAGGTGACTGTGGCCTCATAAAATGAATTTGGCAATGTTCCTTCTGTTTCTGTTTTGTGGAATAATTTGAGGAGTATTGGCTTTAACCCTTCTTTAAAAGTCTAGTACAATTATGTGCTAAAGCCATTCTGGCTGGGCCTATTTTGGTTAGGAGACTTTTAATACTTGTTTCTATTTCACTACAGATTATAGTTCTATCTAAATTGTTTGTCTGATCTTAATTCAACTTTAGTAAGTGATATCTATTGAGAAAATTATCCATTTCTTAGATTTCCTTATTTGATGAAGTATAGATTTTTAAAGTATGTCCTTATAATTCTCTGGATTTTCTTGGTATCTGTTGCTTATTTCATTTCTGATTTTGTTCATTTGAATATTCTCTTTCCATCCTTTAGTTAGTTTGGATAAGGGTTTGTCTATTATGAAAACATTGGCAGAGGAAACAACTTTCTGAACAGAACACCAATACTCTAGGTGCTAAGATCAACAATTAATAAATGGGACCTTGGGACTGGAGAGATGGCTCAGCGGTTAAGAGTACTGACTGTTCTTCCAGAGGTCCTGAATTCAAATCCCAGCACCCAAATGGTGGCTTACAACCATCCATAATGAGATCTGATGCCCTCTTCTGGTGTGACTGAAGACAGCTACAGTGTACATCCATATAATAAATAAATAAATAAATAAATAAATAAATAGGACCTCATGAAACTGAAAAGCTTCTGTAAGGCAAAGGACACCATCAATGGGCAAAGTATCAGCCTACAGAATGCAAAAAGATTTTTACCAACTCCACATCTGATACAGGACTAATATCCAAAATATATAAAGAACTTTAGAAAGTAGACATCAAAAACTTAAATAACCCAAATTAAAAATGGGGTATAGCTCTAAACAGAACTCCCAAGAGAGGAATCTCAAATGGCTGAGGCATCCAGTGTCAGGACTGAATTGTGTTTAGTTGGGTGTTGCTGTGGGGGGCATGCAGGGGCATGGAATTCCCCCAAACAACCCAGACTGGTGCTAAGACAAAGGACTGAGACAGTGGGCCCCATTGCTGAGGAAGATATCCACACATCTCATTGAGCATGGAGAAGCTGAGCGGGTGCCTACACAGAACCTTCACCCCCTTGTTCTAGTCTCTTTGGTGCAGGAAGGTACTCTTTGGCTACCGAAAGAGAAATGTGGATACCAACCCAGCCACAAAACCTTTGACATACAATCTGTCCTGCCTGCCAAGTATGCTAGGGCAATGGTGGCACAGAACGTGCGAGAGTAACCAACCAACATCTGACTTGACTTAAGGTCCACTCCATGAGATGGAACTCATACACGACACTACTTGGGTGACCAAGAACCAGAAACTAGATAGCCCAGAGACCTGTGGTAAACACAAACACAAATGGGGTGGGGGGGAAGTCCCTAAAATGATTCTCAAAGATTAGTTATGCAGTCATCATCAGAGAGGCTTCTTCTAGCAGCAGATGCGAGCAGGTGCAGAGAGCAAGCCCTCTGCCTCCCGAGTTAACTCTCCGCTGGGGTTAAAGGCATGTACCACCCTGCCCAGCTATGCAAAGATTCTATTTTCAATAAAAGAAAAATAAAAATGAAAGAAAAAGAAATGCTCCAGCTAGCTGCATGCTTTTGGCTTCTGTTACACTGCTTGCTTGCTTTACTGCCCCTGCACCTGCCAACCAGGGAGTAGTTTTTCTGTTCTTTGCCTCTAAAAGCTCCCAGTAAAATGCATTCATGGCCACTCCGTGAGAAATGTTTCTCTCCAGGCTGGCACCAGCAGGCTAGACACAAACTCAATTCAGACTTCAGTGAAGCTGAGTGGTCTTTGGGTCTCTACCTTTAACAGGAGACAGCTCATCCTTCATACGGTTCAAAGGAAAGATTCCCAGGCCTGCAAAAGGACCTCCGTCGCAGAAGCGCTAGGGAAGGAGGCATACCAGACAACTGCTGGAACAGAAGCTTAGAAGATGGGACTGTCACCTAGTGTAGGCTGGACCGACCGAGTTCTTCTGATAGCACCTGGTTTCCAGACAAACTCACAAAGAATCAGGAACATGCCAGCAGTTCCCAGGGAACTCTAGAACAAGTCAGCACTGCTCACACGCTTTTAACACGAAGGTCCACTCTGAAGAATACAAAAGAAGCAAAGAGCAGAGTTAACAGCTCTGGATTTAAAAATGAAAACTACTCAGAGGCCGTCTGCCTGCTACAGAGAAGGCCACTGGTCCCTGTGGGACAACGCAGGAAACTTTATTGTGGCCATATCTGAGACTTCTGATATGCAATGAGCAGGGACTTCAGTCTATCATTACTTTAAAAAAAGAAGTCTGCCATTATCTTTGCCTTGAAGGCCGGTAGTTAAGTAAGGTGGGTTATAATTTCCTTTCCTTTGTGGCCAAAGCCCTGGTGACTCTCGTCCCAGGCTTCCTGACCAGGGTCCTGTCTGCACTGGTTATTTTTACTGCCCCAGTGCTGGCTCGGTGAGATTGGAAATTCACATTTCAGTTTGCGAATTAACTGAGATTTACTTTGTGTGATGGCTGATTTGTATTATCATCCTGGTTGGATTAAGAAATGCCTAGGGTATTAGCCAAGCAAATCTCTGGGTGTGTCTGTGAAGGGATGGCCAGAGGCAGGTCTGAAGGGCTCTAAGCTAATCCTCAGATTAGTCCTTCGATGGGTTCATCGTGTGATGGTGTTATTGGGAGGTGGAGAAAGGCAAGCGATGGGGCCTTGCTGTGGGGGGTTTGAGGGGGTGTCACACTTGGGATACTATCTCACCCTGATGCTTTACACACTTTCTGCCAAGAAGTGAAGAACAGCCTCTATGCACACTCCCACAGCCAAGATGCTCCTAGGAGCCCACACCTCTCATCTAAATTGGTGGTGGTGGTGGTGGTGATAGTGTTATAGACACAGAAGAAAGCAATACACTTGGCTTCCCACATGCTTTTAGAACAGATATG
Source organism: Apodemus agrarius (assembly GCA_964023405.1). Taxonomy (NCBI): domain Eukaryota; kingdom Metazoa; phylum Chordata; class Mammalia; order Rodentia; family Muridae; genus Apodemus; species Apodemus agrarius. The sequence goes on along the minus strand of OZ030023.1, from coordinate 9,562,934 downwards.
TCTTAGTCTGTATGGCGAAAGTTATTTCTTAATTGATGATACAACTGTCTTTCTAATGCCTGCCTTTTGTCTCTGCTTGGAACACTAGCTAACTCCCAGAATGCACTTCTTATGGTCTTACCCATAACCCCACCTAGCCGCCTCTGGCCACGTATGGCTCTTGTACTTGATCAGGAAAAGCGAGATCTACAAGTGGCTCCTCCTGGCACACAAGCCACACTTGAAGCACACACACTTACCCGCAGCCAGAGGCAACCAGGAGGACAGTTCCCTGTTGCAAAGGGTGGCACTGTTCAGATATTTCAGAGCTAATGGGAGGCTACGCTGGAGGGCAGGGCTTTGATGACAGCGTGTGATAGAATCAGTGATGTCCTGGATTTGCTCACTGGGGCTGCCGGAGCAACATGGAGGGTCAAGGGAGAGTTCCTGGTGAAAGCCTAAGGCTTGTAGGCATAAAGCTGAGGTCTGAGGACCAGAGCTCGTCAGTTCAACTGACCCAAGAATTTGCCGAGGACCACAGGAGCGGTGAAGCTTGGCCCATTCACGCCTGATGAGCAGAGAGATGGGGAAGGCACACTAGAACCCAAGGAGCAGGGCCTTTCAGTCCAGCATGCCGTAAGACATCAGCCATGACCGGCAGGCAGCACAGACTTCCCGTGTGGCCGCTGTGGTGCCTGCGGCCTGTTATTCAGAAGCAGGAGCAGGAGCTACTTCCCTTATGCAGAGAGCACATTCCTCATTGCTGAAGTTCTTCAGTAGAAACCTGACTGCCTCAGGAATCAGACCTGTGACTTAGTTTCCCTCAGAGCCTCTGAGCAAAGTGGCCCTGCCCATTATTTTGGATATATAGAATTATGAAAATGAAACCTTTTTTGCACAACTATTTACATCAGACTTACATAACACATATATGAGAAATTTAAAGTATGAGATGGAAGATTACATTGGACACTAAGATGAAATTGAAGTGTGTCCTAATCCTTCCACATCTTGTTCCTCTAACAGTTCTTTTCTTGGGTTTATCTGACAACATGATCATGGTCAGCTTCCTCTGGTGAGATTTCGGGGAAGCCATAGGTTGTGACTATGAGTTATGTCATAGTATTAAAGAAAAAATTCATTCATGCTGCTTGTTTTTGACAGACTTGTTTTTAGGACCCTCTTAACAGGTACAGGGAGCCCAAATACAGTGTGGGCAAGTGGGGGTTTAGAGTTAGAGATTGGGGGTTGGGGGGAGAATGCAGGTGTGTGTCACTAAGAAAGCATCAGGAATGAGGAGGATTCCTGCCAAACGAACCTGACAGGATTCTTGCTGAAGGCAGGCAGGTGAGCAGACCTCACCCTAGAGTTGTAGAAAGGTTGATCAGATATGCAAGGTGAGGAGCATGAGCTGGGGATCGAGGCCTTGCTTGGGCTGGATTTTAAAGATTTTTTTTTTATATGTAAGTACACTGTAGCTGTCTTCAGACGCACCAGAAAAGGGCATCAGACCCCATTACAGATGGTTGTGAGCCACCATGTGGTTGCTAGGATTTGAACTCAGGACCTCTGGAAGAACAGTCAGTGCTCTTACCCGCTGAGCCATCTCTCCAGCCCCTGGGCTGGATTTTAGATAAACATTCACAGATGGCCTCTGAGGGAGGGTCGGCAGAGTGACTACAGTTTGGCCGAGCAGAGAAACTTTGTTAAAGGGCTTTTCCACCATGTGGACGTCTTAAAAGGTTGCCCAAGAGGGCTGGAGAGATGGCTCAGCAGTCAAGAGCACTGTTTGCTCTTCCAGAGTTCCTGAGTTCAATTCCCAGCAACCACATGATGGCTCACAACCATCAATAATGAAATCTGGCACCCTCTCTGTCCTGCAGGCATCCATGCAGACAGACTGCTGTATACATAATAAATAAATCTTTTAATTAAAAAAAAAAAAAAAGACCGGCCCCTTCATGATGGGCGAGCTGCTTCTGGTGACACTGGCTGCTGTCACACACACCTTTGTCACTTGCATTTTCTTCCTTAAGGTTTTTCCCAGATCCCCAGGGAGTGTTTCTCCTTCAGCTAACATATGAAAATTATGCGCGCACATCTTATTTTCCCAGTTGCCAAATATATGTGTAAGTGACACTACTGGTAGGCATGTGTCTTAAATAAGATAAAGGCTACATTCTTCCTGTATGAATCAACATGTAATATGTTCATTCACTACGTTTTGTTCTTCAAACCTGGGAAATTCTGGGACCTCAGGGTACATAGCCACGGCATGTACACAAGGTGGGCGTCACCTCACTGGGCTCCACAGAGGGCTCCCCCACTTGCTCAGCTTCCCCTGGCACACACTGGTACATGAAATCTATGCAGCAGTCCTCTGGAACCCGGCTGGGGACAGTGCAGAAGCCAAGGTGCGGTGTGTCACTCCTAAGGTCTCCAGCAAGTCCTGCACATTGATCTGTGCCCTTACCCATTAGCAGAGAGCTTGTCTGCTTGGGTTTCCTTTATACACATGTGCAGCGTGAGTCACACAATCTCTGTGCTCCCCTTTCTGCCTGGGGCCTGTGATCGAGCCAACCCACAAGCAAATGGCATAGCTTCATCTAAGGCGAGAGGCTTTTAACATGTGAGCATGATGTGCGGCAACAGCAGAGGTATTGCAGCCTATTATCCTGTGTTTGCTTCCTTCTAATTTTCTTTAATTTGCTGTTTGCTTGGTTGCTTGCTTGTGTTATTTATTTATATTTATTTTGAGGTCAGATCTTCCTGTCTCATACTAGTTCAGAATTCTAGAATATTACCCATTCTCCTGCCTTAGCTTATCAAGTGCTGGGATTATAGAGATTCATACCACACCCAGTATAAAAACAGCCCTACATGTATGCAGGTGTGTATGTGTAGGTGTGCACCTGTATATGTGTGAGCGTATATGTGTGTGCACGTGTCTATGTGTATATGTATGTATATGTGTGTGAATGTATATATGTATGTGTATATGTGTATGTGTGTGTGCATGTGTCTGTGTGAGTGTGTATGTGTGTATATGTGTGAATGTGTGTGTATGTGTGCATGTATGTGTGTATGTGTACATGTGTGTATGTGTGCATGTGTTTATGTGTGTGTGTGTTATTCAGTTTATTTCTCAGTGCTGATGATAGCCCAGAGTCTCCTTTATTAGGCAAATAGTCCGGCACTCATCTGATCCCTGACCACAGTCTTGTATCCTAGACCACTACCTACATGACATAGATGCTTATTACTGATTTCCTCTCTCCTTGACATAGTTAACAAATACCTTTAAGAAGTACTCAGTGGCCATTTATACATTTTGCGATGTCCTGAGTTCAAGTTTAAGATAAGATTTCCTCCTTATAAAGCAGTGTATGTTCAGTGTTCTCAGCACGGCACTCAGACGGGGCACTCAGAGTGCACGAGCAGCCTGCCTCACATCGTCGGCAGTGACCAGAGGGCACGCCCCAGGTCTGACTCTTTTAAGTTTTGCTGTTCAATAGAACACACTCATACATTTATTTGAAAGAGTCATAAATGCATCATTTGAGAGCGGTTTGCTCCTGCCACCTTTTAAAATTAGCACTTTATAGTCTTTTCAAAATAGAAGACCAATATTGTAGTAATTCTCAACACAACAGCCGTTCATATTATAGTGCGACCACTCGGAAAAGAAATAAACCACAGAGAACAAAGTTGGCGACTAGTGTAGTCCTGAAGGTGGCTTCCAGAAGGAAGGTTCCCGTGAATAGCCTGGAGAGAACAGAGGACTCAGCCTCCACCCGCCCTCCTCAGTGAGCAGTCAGGACCCCCCACACACACACACATACACACACACACACACACACACACACACACACACAGGACCCCCGTCACACCCAGGATCCTGTCACACTGGCCCCCAAACGGCCCTCCTTTAAGATCATAAGATATGGATGGAGTCTGTTCTCCAAATTAATGACATTAAATATCTTGAAGGCACCAGAAGGAACACTGTCCCACTGTGCAGTGAACCTCAGATAAACAGTCCCATAAACACCTGTCACTTTGGGGACATGAATATCTAATAGACCAGTTCACTGTCAGCCAGCCCCGCTGCGCAGGCCCCTCCTATCGATTCATACTTGCAAATGAAATGTAAAGATAGGCTATTGAAAACTCTGCCCGTGATTAAGGAAAGTGATTTATGAGCTAGACCATAATCTAATACCCTGATTTTATGAGTCGTTTTGGCCTCCTGTCAAGTTTGAGGTAGCAGTGGGTTTCATAGATACGGTTGCTAAGTACAGGAGAAAACTGTGAACTCTCACTCAAAAATAGCAAGGGAGTTGCTCACCACTCCCACAGCACAGAGCCTGACCGGGCAAGGACACACAGCCGCGGGGTGGTCCGTGTCAGGAGAGAGGCGAGGGTCCAAGCCCGCTGAGGGGCTGCCCTGTGCATTTCCACAGTGATGAGGCATTCTGCAACTGCCCCAGCTGTCCATAGGGCCGTCGTGTGCACACGGAGCCTCTTCCAGGAGGTAGCTGTCCCTAGGGCCGTCGCGTGCACACGGAGCCTCTCCCGGGAGTCAGCTGTCCATAGAGCTGTCGCGTGCACATGGAGCCTCTCCCGGGAGTCAGCTGTCCATAGAGCCGTCGTGTGCACACGGAGCCTCTCCCGGGAGGTAGCTGTCCATAGGGCCGTCGTGTGCACACGGAGCCTCTCCCGGGAGTTTGCTGTCCAAACCGAGAAAGGACGCCCTGAATAGACAGCTCAGAAATCTCAAACTAGAATTCCCTGCCGGGCGGTGGTGGCCCACGCTTGTAATCCCAGCACTTGGGAGGCAGAGGCAGGAGGATTTCTGAGTTCGAGGCCAGCCTGGTCTAAAGAGTACAGAGTGAGTTCCAGGACAGCCAGGACTGTACAGAGAAACCCTGTCAAGAAAAAAAAAAAAAAAAAAAAAAAAAAAAAAAAAAAATCCTAAAAATCAGAATTGCCAAAGCACAAGGTACAGAGGTACAGAGGTACAGTGGCAAGTGTCACAGTTGCAGGTCAGTTCAGGCGGGGCCCGCGGGGCACGAGTTACCTGTGGCCAGAAGATGGTGTTGTGTCCTTGGCCCCTGTGCTAAGTGACCCGCCAAAGTGTGAAGCAGATGTGTGGTGGAGTCCAGAACCCTCTGTCATAGTCCACCGCCCCTGCATGCACACTCAAGAGTGAGCTCTGCAGTCAGACCTTCTGCACGTCCGCAGCGTACACACACTGGCTGTTCTCCCCCTGAAACACTGACTGTGTGCAGCACTGACTGTGTGCAGGACTCCCCCGTCGATGTGTAGGGCCAGGCTGCTCCTAAGACAGCTCTGTGAGCCTCGGTGGTGGGTGGCTCAGCTCCTGCCGTCAGCTGTAAATGTCTACTCCTGCTTAGTAGTATAGTGCTCACATTCCCAAAGCAGACAGCCAGAGACGTGCTGGAAACCAGAACAACTTCTTGTTGTTCAAAGTTAAGGCCAGCCCAGTCTGGGTTTTATAGGAAGCCCCTATCTCAAGAAAAATATAAGGATAGTTCATTTGTTTTTATTCCAGGATAATGGGAGATTAACTTTTGCACTGATAAAGCATCAGTTGTATCCCTAAAAAAAAAAAAAAATTACACTAGATGTCACAATTGTAACAGCTGTGTGTATATTTTTACGGGGGGGGGGGGGGAAATAAAGTATCCATTTGAATTGTGGTTAATACTAAGGTTTAGGTGATGTGGTCAGTTAAGGTAAAGTTAAGAATCACTGAAGTAAATTGTTTAAATTCCTTTTTACTAAAGCTGTTAAGAATCCTGATGGAGGGCTGGAGAGATGGCTCAGCGGGTAAGAGCACCAACTGCTCTTCCGAAGGTCCTGAGTTCAAATCCCAGCAACCACATGGTGGCTCACAACCATCTGTAATGAGATCTGGCTCCCTCTTCTGGTGTCTAAAGACAGCTACAGTGTACTTACATATAATAATAAATAAATCTTTAAAAAGGAAAAGAAAAAGAAAGAATCCTGATGGAAAATGTATAGTTTTAACTTAAGTTAAATGTGGTTGTTCTGGCGCTATCATCCTAAAAATCACTGCATTTGGATTTTTTTTAACAGATCTGGATCTTCCCGACCAACCAAAAAGACGAAGAATTAGAAGGCACAAATCAAAGAAGAATATCAAAAACCTCAGTGACGTCACCGAAAGGCAAACCGGCCTGGAGACACAGCAAGAGAAACCGCCCCCGCCGCCGCATCCAGACGCCCCCGCCATGAGCAAAAACAAACGAAGGAAGCTGAAGGCGAAGCTGCGGCTGAGGAGGAAGCGAGAGGCTGGCTTGGCCGCCAAGGCCTCTGGCATCAGCTTCACTTACCAGCCCGAGAGCAGCGAGGAGGCGGAGGCGGAGGAGGATGTGGGGGGAGAGGATGAAGATGATCCTGAGCACTCCACCGCTGCAGACACCGCCCCGGAAGACGCCGAGCTCGCCCGCAGCCGGGCGGACGGCCTCCTGAGTTTTCTGAAGTCCACACAAGAAATCTATTTCTACGATGGTAGGCGTCCCTACCCCTGCCTCCCTTTGAATAACGGCATCCACTTAGTATTTGGAAAACAGCCAAGGGTGGTCAGAGACTTACACTGTTACAGGACAAAGCACATCGCGGTCTCGGTCCGACCTGTTTTCCTCCTCGCCCTGATAACACCTGGGGGAGAAAGGGCTGGCTGGCTTTTGTTTCTGTGTTGTTTTACACAGAATGAAGAACGCTCATTCTGCTGTGCTTATAGAACCCAGGACTCCCAGCCCAGGGCCGGCACCATCCACAAGGGGCCCTCCCCCTTGATCACTAATTGAGAAAATGCCCCACAGCTGGAGCTCATGGAGGCATTTCCTCCAGGAGGCTTCGTTCTCCGCGATAACTCCAGCCTGTGTCCAGTTGACACACAATAACAGCCAGTGCAACGAGACGCGCTCACAGGCTCACAGGCCGCCTCTCCAGAGTCGCTGGCATGGCGGCACTCGTGTTCCTTCCCAGAGTTCTTTTCCCCTTCTGTCCTGGGAGCTTGTTACGCACCGCACATCTCATCCCGAGGAACGCATACCTGGGGACTCCTGAGGGAGCGGGGTTTGTCTTGAAACTAAGGCTCTGCGACCTCTTTCAGATGCTTGCAGAGCCGATCCAGAGGTGCGCGTAGACGCTGCCGACGAGCTGCTCCGCGGCCTCGAGTCTGGCAGCATGCGCCCCACAGACGTCCTCATCCTGGACCACATGAAGACCCTGCTGCTCCTGCAGGACACGGAGAGGCTGCAGAGCGCCCTGAAGATGTTCCCAGAGCACTGTGTGATGCCGCCAGGTGAGTACCGCGGCGTCTACTCAGAAATCATCTCCGGTCCTAAGACCTAGAACAGAACCCACAGAGAAAGGGGCTTCGGGAGCTTCCGGTTGGCATAAAAAGACTTCTCAGGCCGGGTGTGGTGGCGCACGCCTGTAATCCCAGCACTTGGGAGGCAGAGGCAGGTGAATTTCTGAGTTCGAGGCCAGCCAGGACTACACAGAGAAACCCTGTCTCGAAAAACCAAAAAAAAAAAAAAAAAGACGTCTCATAATGTATCCAGAAACCTATACACTATCTGATATTTGGCCTTTGAGTTTTAAGGGTTTTTTTTGGGGGGGGGGCACTTGCTCTAAGTTTAATTGGAAGTAGAGTAATTCATTCTCTCTCTCTCTCTTTTCTTTTCTGCCTGTTTTGCTAGAGGGTAAAATTGTCTGTCTTCCTTGTTGTCTTGGTCCCTTGTTAAGAACTCAGCGTTAGAACACTTAGAGTATTGCTGTGGTGGTCTTTCTTCTTCTCACTCCTCCGAGCCTCTCCAGCGATGCACTCTGTAAACTGTGGTGAGTGGCATCAGGCTTGGGGTGTGGCCCTGTCAAGGACCCGAGGTGTGTTCAGAAGGGACGGAGGGGTTTGAGGGGGAAATGGAGGACAAAGGCTTTCTTTATGACAGATGAATGAGGACTCAGAGCGATGAGCAAAGATGGCCTGCGGGAGGCCACGGACGCGTGGGAAAGAGACCGGAGAAGGCGTGGACAGGGACACTCACAAATGCGGATGTGTGCTCGTGGGGAGCACATGTGTGTCTGGGAAGAAGGGGCTTCAGATGCCCCACCACCTAACAGGCCAGCAGTCAGTGGGCCTGTTGTCAAGCCTACTGTGTTAATTGTTTGTCAAATTCAATATTTACAATAAGATTTTATGCCAAACTGCAAAAAGGTTTAAAAATAAATATATAAATGGGGCTGGAGAGATGGCTCAGTGGTTAAGGGCACTGACTGCTCTTCCAAGGTCTTGAGTTCAAATCCCAGCAACCACACGGTGGCTCACAACCATCCATAATGAGATCTGACGCCCTCTTCTGGGGTGTCTGAAGACAGCTACAGTGTACTTACCTATAATAATAAGTAAATATGTTTTAAACGTTAAGTAAATTAATGCAGTTACAGAGATGGCCCAGCAGGCATGAGCACCCCTATGTGTGCAGAGGGCCTGACCACGAACCCCAGCTCCCACCTAGAAGAGCAGGAAGGTGACCGTGTGCCTCTGTGTCCTGCGGTGCAGAGACTCAGATCCCACAGGATGCCAGCCAGCCTGTCCAAATGATGGGTTTGCACCTCAGAGAGCACTCTTAGAGAAATAAGGGGTGACCCACAGAGGAAGACACTGGTTCTCTCTTTGCATCTGCTTGTGCACAGACACAACACAACACACATGCCACACTACACACCACAAAACCACAACGCACAACCCCAAATCACACACTTTATACCACACAACACACACACCACATAACCACATACAACACACATACCATACACACCACATAACTGTACATTTCACACCATGCGCACCATACCACACCAAAATAATGTTTTTAAAAACTTAAAAAGTGGACTGGAGAGATGGCCCAGCGGTTAAGAACACTTACTGACTACTCTTCCGGAAGTTCAATTCCCAGCAACCACATGGTGGCTCACAACCATACTTAATGAGATCTGATGCCCTCTTTTGGGGTGTCTGAAGACAGCTACAGTGTGCTTACTATAATAATTAATAAATAAATAAATCTTTTTTAAAAACTTAAAAATTAAACTGTATAAAGCTAGTTTTGTTCAGTTAAACTAATGCGAGCTTTTTATGAGATGAGTCAGTTTTCTCTCAGTTGGCCTGTTCTGGCACCTTCTGTATGAATCCTGAATCCCACCTAGAGTGTAGGCGGGGGAGACTCTGGATTGTGAAAGCCGCTGAGTCACTGGCTCTGCCTTAAGCTCATAGGGCGGATTCGACTTCAGGCACATTGGCCATGAGTAGTGGATGGAGCTGAACCCCATACACTACACACACCTGTTTCTGTCACAGGGCCCCTCCACGCACAGGTCTGCTGAGCTGACCTGTGTCACAGATACTTACAGATAAGGCAGGGCTGTCTCTGTGGCTCTCCTTGTATTCACTGTGTGAAAGTTCACTTACATTATCCAAACAGAGAACAAGAAACCTAAGGAGAGGCCAAACACCTTGTCCATCAGGGGAAAAAAAAGGATCAGAAGGATCTCAGAGGGTTTGTGTGAAATAAAGAGGAAGTTGGACCCCTCCCTCAGCACCGAAGCTCCCAAATACTACACACTACACTGTTTGGAAGTAAAGATCAAATGGCCCAGGGGTCTGACCAGACCTGGTCTGGGGTCCCCTCTGTCCCCACTCTCTAAGACCTCCAGCCTTTTTTTTTTTTTTTTTTAAATGATTTTGGGTGCTTTTAGAACAAGATTCTTCCCTTTCTTTTTTTTTTTTTCTTTTCTTTTTTTTTATTTTTTATTTATTATATGTAAGTACACTGTAGGTATCTTCATACACACCAGAAGAGGGCGTCAGATCCCATTACAGATGGTTGTGAGCCACCATATGGGTGCTGGGATTTGAACTCAGGACCTTTGGAAGAGCAGTCAGTGCTCTTAACCGCTAAACCATCTCTCCAGCCCATAAGACCTCCAGCCTTGTGTCCTCTGTAGCTGAGACCTTTAGAGCTGTCCTAATCTAAACCTTAGGAGGTGTGTCCAGCCTGGAACCGAGCTCACAGGCAGTGCAGGGTGGCTCCAAAGCCGGACGTTTGAGACAAGGCCTGAGGCCGACTGCAGCCGCCTTGGGAAGGAGCTGCAGGTTTGCAGGGGAGGTTGGAGATGTGCCTGTCTCCCTGGTGAGTTCCGGCTGTCCCAGCACAGCCCCGCCGTCATGAAAACCGCAGGCCATGCAGCTTCTGGTCTACACCGCTTAGGGTTCTTCTTTCCTTGACACCCCATCTATTCTCTTCCGGTTTCCATTTTCACTGGATCTCCGTCAGCTTGGACACCAAGATAGCATCCTGTTAGGTTCTTTCAGGGTTTCTCTGGGCCCCAGGGCTAAAACCTGTAAAATAATTACTACTTATGTTTTTATTTTTGTTTGTTTTGCTTTTGTTTTTGCCTTACAGACCATGCCAGAATAATCTCAGCCTTCTTTAATTACTGGATCACGAAGATTCTTCCAGAAAAAAGCAGTGACTAAAACCAGCATCCCTTAAAAAGAGCTGACATTTAACATAAAGGTGTTGACACGCATAGGACGCGAACTCAGACTTCATGCTTGTACATAAGGAGTTATTTATTAGTAGTATTTTTTTTTTTTTTTTTGGTGAGTCAAACCTTGGAGACATCGGAGACATTTCTACCACATTATTTATTTCTGTGTTTGTGTATCATAGGTAAGGTATCATCTGAGACTTTAAGTGAGAAATCAGGGTAAAATGAAAGCCGTCTACTTACTTACTGTTATGTATATATTGAATTACTTCATAAAACTGATTGTTTTTTGATACCTGTAACAAAACTAGATATTTTACAAATAAACTATATAGTTTGACATTACCGTATTTGTGATAAGGTTATAAATCACCTTGTGTGTGAGAACCCAGTGCCTGTGGAGGCAGCCCACAGGAGGTACCTCTGCAGTGTGGTGCCTGGGGTTCAGTCACTGAAACCCAGAGCTCTTGTGGCGGTATTCCCCTGTAGTGTAGCCGCAGCACAGCCACGGCCAGAGGGGAGGTGGAGATGGGAGAATTTCCTAGAGGTTCACCAGCCGACTCCCCGAAGCAATGCAGCTGCAGAAGCACACCTGCCTGGAGAAGGGGAAGGTAGGAGCCTGCTCCTGAAAGCCATTCTCTGACATCCACTTTGGCACGTGTGTACACAACCTCACGGTCACACATGCACATGAGACAATTGACATATTCTAAAATGCCTCATGGGCAGGATAAGTTCTATACAGGTACCAAGAAGTTTAAACAGTTTTGTTACAGATAAATTGATTCTCTTCCTGCTTATCTACATTAGAAATCATATAAAGAATCTGTTTCTCTTTTTTGTTTTTAATCTTTCTTTGTACTATGGGGACAGCCACCAGTTTTTTGTTTTTGTTTTTGTTTTTGTTTTTCTTGTTTTGTTTTTTTGTTGTTGTTGTTTCGGTTTGGTTTGGTTGGTTTGGTTTGGTTTGGTTTGGTTTGGTTTGGTTTGGTTTTGGTTTTTCGAGACAGGGTTTCTCTATGTAGTCCTGGCTGTCCTGGAACTCACTCTGTAGACCTGGCTGGCCTCGAACTCAGAAATCCGCCTGCCCCTGCCTCCCAAGTGCTGAGATTACAGGTGTGCGCCACCACGCCCGGCTCAGCCACCTGTTTTAATCACTCAACCTCAGAGGTGCTGGGGAAGACACAGACTCACCTGGAGTCATTAGCTCTATCCGTGATAACAACTTTAGTGTGAATAGTATAGATAAGATAAAGGTCATGATCCAGCATTGTAGGGGAGTACCCAGACAGAAAAATGGGCGGGGGTGATTGGGGAATGGGCGGAGGGAAGAGGGCTTATGGGACATATGGGGAGGGGGGAACGAGGAAAGGGGAAATGTAAACAAAGAATATAGAAAATAAAAAAATAAGTAAATAAATAAATAAAAAGGATAAATGTCATCACCCAGTCACCCGGGAGTGGTAGTCCATCCCAGCTGTCCTGTGACACTCCCCAGACACTGGCTTTGTAAGTCTGTGCCACCGAGCCTAGCTCAATTTGTATCTTTTACAAATGAGACATTAGAGGTGTCCAACACACTGCCAAGGGGCTGCTTGCTCAGGATAGCAGCTGTGCATATAGCCAAACACACAAAATTGTAAACCTACTTAAAAAATAAGAATTTTTCTTTCTTTCTTCCTTTCTTTCTTTTTTTCTTTCTTTCCTTCTTTCTTTCTTTTTTCTTTTTCCAATGTTGATTTTGGTTTTTTGAAACTGGATGTCTCACTGGCTGTCCTCAAACTCACAGATTCGTTTGCCTTTGCCTGACATTAAGAGTGTGTGCTTCCGGGGCTGCAGAGATGGCTCAGCGGTTCCGAAGGTCCTGAGTTCAAATCCCAGCAACCTCATGGTGGCTCACAGCCATCTGTAATGAAATCTGACACCCTCTTCTGGTGTGTCTGAAGACAGCTACAGTGTACGTACATATAATTAATTAATCAATCAATCAATCAACCTTTGGGCCACAGCAAGCAGATGTCTTGGGTCCAATTCCCAGCAACCACATGCTGGTTCACAACCATCTGTATAGCTACAGTATACTCATATACATAAAATAAATGAATAAATCTTTAAAAAAGAGTGCGTGCTCCCATGCCTGATCCTTTTTTTAAAACTCATATGTTTAAGTATGAACACCCTGAATGACAGCATTGGGTCACAGTGTCCAGCCACCCCGTATCTATTGTTACTTGGTTAATCCCAGCATAGCTTCTACGGTGTCTAAGCCAAAACCCCAAAAAGGGAAAATTACACACAAAAGAAGTTTGTACAACAAAAAGGAGACCGATGACTGCTGCTGCTGCTGTTGTTGTTGTTGTTGTTGAAGCAAATAATAGGCACTGCTTCCTTTGGGAGATTGTTCAGATTCCCAGAGAATCGTTGCAGTGCTTGCCTGGTTCCTGTCTGTGCGGTGCCCGTGGAAGCAGAAGAGAGCATCAGAACTCTGGAACTGGAGTTGTGGATACATGTGAGCCACGGTGTGGTGTTGGGAATCACACTCAGGTCCCCCGGGTGGTAAAGTAACAATTGTCCTAACCACCAAGCCATCTCTCCAGCCCCTTAACCAAAAAAGAATTAAGTTACAACCCAAATTCTATTTTAAAAGCTAGTTATATGGTCCCATCTTGAATGGCAAAAGAAAAAAAAAAGCCAAAACCATTTTCTGATAGTGATTTTGTTAGATAATATAGGGAAATCTTGGCAGATGTAATATCACCGAAAAGTGGGGAGAGATTTCTAAAATCAGCTTGTCTCACTGGACTACAGCCAGGAAAACTGAAAAAGCAGCAAAGTCTTTTGAAAGTTTTGGAGCGTAGGAGAGCTGATTTGAAAGTAGCTTTGGCGATGGATGACCACACTATGCTAATAATACCACTCAACTGTTTTTACTAGAGGTATTGATAATTAATATAATGCCATTGAAGAAATAGCTTCTTTAGTTGTATTAAAGGACACTGCTGGATGGAGAAGTTTATACAAAGCAATAAAACATGCTGAAGCAGGTGCTGGAGACAGGCGGCTCAGCAGTTAGGAGCAGGTGCTGATCGATCGCAGGGGACCCAGGTTCAGTTCCTGGCACCCACACGGTGGCTCACAACCAGCAATCTCAGTACCGGGTGATTGGATGTCTTGTTTTGACCTTTTCAGGTGTCACGCATACACACAGTGTTCATAAATACATACAGGAAAAACATTCATGCACATAAAAAAAAGTTTGAAGAATAATTTTTGTCCATTGTCAGCATATTTTGTGTAGTTAGTTATTTATTGCTGGTGTCCTGCTGATGACAGATAAAAGAGAGGGACTTGTAAAACTCATCAAAGATGATACAGTTTCCACCCAAATTTCACATTTAATGAGGCATCATGGCATAATACATCAGGAAACTGTGTGCACAGGATCATTAAGAGTGGATAAGAATGCCATGCGACTCTGACCGTGTGCACAGGATCATTAAGAGTGGATAAGAACACCATGCGACTCTGACTGTGTGCACAGGATCATTAAGAGTGGATAAGAACGCCATGCGACTCTGACTGTGTGCACAGGATCACTAAGAGTGGATAAGAACACCATGCGACTCTGTGTGCACAGGATCATTAAGAGTGGATAAGAACACCATGCGACTCTGACCGTGTGCACAGGATCATTAAGAGTGGATAAGAGGGCTGGACAGATGGCTCAGTGGTTAAGAGCACTGACTGCTCTTCTGAAGGTCCTGAGTTCAAATCCCAGCAACCACATGGTGGCTCACAACCATCTGTAATGAAATCTGACGCCCTCTTCTGGTGTGTCTGAAGACAGCTACAGTGTACTCACATACATAAAATAAATAAATCAAAAAAAAAATCTCTCAATAAACCTCAACTTTAAAAAAAAAAAAAGAGTGGATAAGAACGCCATGCGACTCTGACTGTGTGCACAGGATCATTAAGAGTGGATAAGAATGCCATGCGACTCTGACCGTGTGCACAGGATCACTAAGAGTGGATAAGAACGCCATGCGACTCTGACCGTGTGCACAGGATCACTAAGAGTGGATAAGAACGCCATGCGACTCTGACTGTGTGCACAGGATCATTAAGAGTGGATAAGAACGCCATACGACTCTGACCGTGTGCACAGGATCATTAAGAGTGGATAAGAACGCCATACGACTCTGACCGTGTGCACAGGATCACTAAGAGTGGATAAGAACGCCATACGACTCTGACCGTGTGCACAGGATCACTAAGAGTGGATAAGAACGCCATGCGACTCTGACCGTGTGCACAGGATCACTAAGAGTGGATAAGAACGCCATGCGACTCTGACTGTGTGCACAGGATCACTAAGAGTGGATAAGAACGCCATGCGACTCTGACTGTGTGCACAGGATCACTAAGAGTGGATAAGAACGCCATGCGACTCTGACTTGGGAAGAAGCAAGCAGGAGGGCCTTGTCGACTCCAGAAACGCCTTAAAGGCAGCTAAGCTGGGGCCAAATGTTACAAGATGTATGACTTGTCACGTCAAAGTCCTTTATGGTATCAAAACAAAACTTATTCCAGAACTCGACAGTGTAAAACAGGTTTACAGATTTAGCATCTTTTAGTGGATTTAACTGCTTGTTCAAAGGAATTAAGCATGTGTCGTCAAAAACCAGCTTTCAGTGTGTGTCAAATCATGACAGCTTTCAAAGGAAACTGAAATTATGATGGCAAACCCCAAGTCAGGCCAAGGTTGTTTGGATTTTGATGCACTGATTAAATGCAATGTTGCGGGGCGAAATTGTAACATCGATCTTTTTTGTTGTTGGTTTTTTTGTTATTGTTGTTTTGTTTTTTTTTTTTTTTTTTT
This sequence comes from Apodemus agrarius, assembly GCA_964023405.1. Lineage (NCBI taxonomy): Eukaryota > Metazoa > Chordata > Mammalia > Rodentia > Muridae > Apodemus > Apodemus agrarius. Next base: position 9,547,465 of record OZ030023.1, on the reverse strand, counting down.
TTTTTGGTTTTTCGAGACAGGGTTTCTCTGTGTAGTCCTGACTGTCCTGGAACTCACTCTGTAGACCAGGCTAACCTCGAACTCAGAAATCCGCCTGCCTCCACCTCCCAAGTGCTGGGATTAAAGGCGTGCACCACCACTGCCCGGCTTTGATATTAGATTTTTAAACTATTTCATACAGTCCAGGAAAATATCAGTACTTTTTTATATCTGACTCCATTTTCCATTGACTTCAATATGTTACCTGCCGGTTTTAAAACAGAATGCACAGTGTTGCCAGTGACATTCAAATTAAAGAAAAAGAGAGAGAGAAAAAAGGTGTCCTAGAACTCGCTGTGTAGACCAACCTGGCACCAACTCACAGAGTTCCATCTGCCTCAGCCTCTGAACCCGGTCAAAGGCGTGCGCCACCATGGCCAGCAGAGAAAGGTTCTATTGCATCTCTTTATTATAGGTTCCTTGCTCACAGAAACAAATATCCTGTATTTCACAAGTTGACCCTTTTCAGGTCATTGCATTTCCACATCCACAGCACCTATATACATGAGCAGCATCTTCAAGAACAGAACACACTTGAATGAAATATTTGATGAGCAGCCTGAGAACGCATCCAAGAATCAACTACGTCTGTCAAACGGAATCCTGGTGCCTTCGTTCTCAAATAAGACATCGAACCCCACACTGGTTTTTTTGTTTTTGGTTTTGGTTTTTTTTTTTTTTTTTTTTTTTTTTTTTTTTGGTTTTTCGAGACAGGGTTTCTCTGTGTAGTCCTGGCTGTCCTGGAACTCACTCTGTAGACCAGGCTGGCCTTGAACTCAGAAATCCACCTGCCTCTGCCTCCCAAGTGCTGGGATTACAGGCATGAGCCACCACGCCCGGCTCCCACACTGGTTTTCTGCTGCCCTCTTTTAAATAAATAAATCAGTGAAGTGTTATTATATGTATGCACGTGTGCGTGTGTGCACATGTAGGTGTGTGTGTGTGTGTGTGTGTGTGTGTGTGTGTACACGAATAGGTTCTTGTTTGTATTTTTCGAATTTAATATGTGCTCCAATGCACATCGTGCACTGTGACCCAGAGAAGTCCAAAGGTCAGACACCCCTGATTCACACCACCTTACCCAGCATCCTATGCGCCATTGCTGGGTAGCGCGTTCTAATCTGCAGCCCCTTCACCTGATTCTACAGAAGCTCTGTAATCTCTTCTTCCTTTGCAAAACCAGACATCGGTTTACCTTACGATGCTTCTTTGGTTCTCCTGACCCGAAAAGTGTGGAAGTGCCATCTGAAAAGAGGAATGGGTAACAGAAAAGGTAAGGACTGGGAGGGTCCCTGGGACCAAGTTACGGCTTGTATGTGTTCGTAAATGTCATTAGGGACCCTGCTCTTTCCCATGCTTTGTGCTACTTTGTGAAGCAACTAAGGAAAGGGGAGGGGGGGTTGTGAATGATAGAAAAGAGTGATGAGCTACAGCCAGTGCTCCCAGGCCCAGCCCGTGGCCATGAGCCCATGCAAACCTCATTCTCTTCTGTAGGTAACGTCCAGGTTTGCTTCTGACTTACACTGGATCTCAGCCGTAGTCTCTGCAGCGTGTATCCTTGGTGATATTTAGGGAACATTTCCAATTTAGAGTGAGACAACTTTAATGACTTCTTTCCTGATGCCCCTAATCCGTTTCTCCGAGCACCTACGCAGGGTTACACGTCAGTTTGCAGCCGTGGAGGCTGTAATTGAATGGGAGCAGGTAAGATAATCATAGCTCATAACTTCTGTATGTAATTCTAATTCCAAACAGAGAACTCTGTAGAAGCAGAGCTTCTCTGTAATGCGTTAGCATAACTGTGGCTAATCTGTTTATCCTGCTATGATTGAAGTCAATAGTAATAAGATCAGTTTCTCTCCTACGGTGTTACGAACTGTGCATACAGCCCACTTAATCCCTACAAGCCTTTCAGAAGACGAAGAAAAGGAAGCTCGTAAGAATATAGGGAAATCTTAGGAGATTGCTAAGATGGATGATTATGGTTCAAGGGGGGGTGGTATTTTCTAAGCTTGTTAGTACTCTGCTGATTGATTTTGATGTTATTTGTACAAACTGGAGAAGTAACCTTGGGTACAAACGCCTCCCTAATTGCACAGGTGCCCAGAATCGCTGCTTCCGTAGCTGAAGCTCAGGGAGCCCACGCGCCTACTACTTGATTCATTCTGAGTCTTTGTTCCCACCTAGCCCTGAGGATGTCTTCTCCTCCCAGGACAGTGTATTCTGAAAACCTGGCAAATGTGTTGAGCTTTCTCCAAGCATGTCCCTGAAGCATGCACATGTATGCTCCAGCCACATCAAGTCCCGTGCAGTTTCCAGGGAGCTGTACTGCCCCAGCCCCAACCCCAGAGCCTTTCTGCAATATAGTGTTACAATGTTTCTTCTGCTACCTGCTATAAATTATGATAGATATTCTGAGGCAACACTGTTTCCCACCGCAAGTGACTGTCAGATCTAGTGACAGCTAGACTCTGCTTGGGGATCTGAAAAAGACTACCAGGACTGAGCATGGCTGCTTCAGATTCTGTTCCTACGGTTCTTGTAGGACTGAGCCCCTGTTTCCATTTTGACTGATACATCCTCCCTCAACTTCTTGGGGCTCAGTGTCCTGGCTTTGGGGAGACATGGCTCAGTACCAAGCTCTGGGAAAGACCAAGAACAAAGAGGCAACTGGAGAGATCAGGGCTCTGGCTGGCTGGCAGCCTTTGGCGCCAGGCCTCCCTCCATCTAGGCTCACCCTGCTGCCTCCAGATATTTTACGATTTTACGTCTTGCCAACACAGCCTAAAAGCTGCTCCCTGTGCTGGCAGGAGGCAGTGCTGTTCTCTCTCCTTCCCATCATCCCTGACTCTTTCCCTCTCTTCCCTCGTCCCTCAGAAACAGTCACTGTTTTCTCATTGGACTTTGGTCCTTGGTCCCTCCATGGCTGAGTCCCTTTTGAAGGCCTCAGGCTAATCTATTGCTCTAGTCTCCAGTAAGCCGAGGTTGCCCTGAACCGTGTTGTAATTAAGTCCCCAGGCCTGCCTACCCAACAACACCTGATGTGAAATCTAGTTGGAGAGTATTTTTACATGGGGCCCCTATTGTACAGTAGTCACTTAATCATGTGTCCCATGGTGCAACCACGTTATCACTGACGCTCAACAAACAGCCCCAGTCAGCAAGGAAGACCTAGTCCAGAGGCCACATGCCAACACAGCGGCTAGGGAAAATAAAATTGGCCTGCACAGAACATCATCTTGCTGGCATGTGACAGAGCTCAGGTCCTGATGGTGACAGCTCTCCACTCATTCACAGCAATGCCATCTAGCACTTCCGTCTCCTGTGAGGCACGACAAGCCACTGGGCTCCTTATCCTTTTCCCCTAAACCATGGCTTCATCCTTGTCAAGTGAAATCAGATCATTTTCATTCCTAGAAAGCCCCTGCCAGGAATAGAGTTACTCAGGCTGTCTTGATGTTGAAGGAGATGGACTGGCACAGGGGCAGAGGTTATGCAAAGGCAATATGGCCGCCTCAAGCTCTTACCTCCGTGGCTTCTCTACCCTGGATGGACTGAACCCTCTGAGACCATGGGCCAAAATAAACCCTCCCAGCAAGGAGAAATATGGCTAAGACAGGAAGGGGGTAGATGTGGGTAGAAAGTGTCTTGATCAGTGGATGTGTTAAAATGTCACACAACCTCAACATTATGCACAACTGACACGTTAATCAAAAGATCACACGTTGAAATAAATACTGGACTTGGTCCTGTTTATGTCATTCCACGAGGAAAATTGGATTCTAGGTTTCTCATCAATGGAAAAAAGTAATTTTTGGCTTTCTGGTTGTTAGCCGCAGCCTTTAACAGCTGGACCAGCTCTCCAAGCACAAAAGTACCTTTTGAGGAAACTGATAATAACTTTGTTAGATCTTTCTGGCAACTGGGAAAATAAGCTAACCATAAGGTACCAGAAGTTCGTTGGCTAATAGCAGTTCTCTGAGATTTCTGTGGACACACGGGATGGCATCCCTATCCTAAATCTCCATGCAGGTATCAAGCTTACGCGAGTTCCTTTTCAAAGTGGTCCAGACTCCTGAGTTGACAGCCCCGCTGCGTATGCTACTGTGCATTTAGAAAGAGTATGGAGTCAGTGTATACCTGTAACCACACTAGTGGTCAGTTGCAATCACAGGTCTGCTGCGACAACTTCCTTAGAGTTAGGATCCCTTCTTTTGTTTTTGTTTTTTTGGTTTTTCGAGACAGGGTTTCTCTGTGTAGCCCTGGCTGTCCTGGAACTCACTCTGTAGACTAGGCTGGCCTCGAACTCAGAAATCCACCTGCCTCTGCCTCCCAGAGTGCTGGGATTACAGGCATGCGCCACCAACGCCCGGCTTTAGGATCCCTTCTTAATTGACAAACCTACTGCCCAGCAGGAACTGTGATAAGTGCGCGGATCCCCCAGGGGGGTGTGTAGCCTGCAAGCCTCCACCCAGTATGCACAGGAGGCAGGCCTGCTGTCATCTGTTCAGACAGCTACCTGAGCTTTGGTTTCTACTCTAAACGTGGGGATAGTAACAGCCCACCATGCCTGTCTTAGTTATGTTTCTATTAATGTGATAAGACTCCATTACCGAGGCACCTTATAGAAGAAAACGTTTGTAGGTGTAGTTTCAGAGAGTTAGAATCTGTGACCTTCATGACAGAGCATAGCAGCAGGCAGCAGGCAGCAGGCAGGCTTGGGACTGGAACAGCAGCTGAGAGCTCACATCTCGATCCACAAGCTCGAGGCAGAGAGAAAGAAAGACTCAGGTTGACACAAGCCTTTGGAAAACTCTTTGCCTGCCCCCAGTGACACACCTCTTCCCACAAGGCCACGCCCTCCTGATCCTTCCCAAACAGTTCCACTAAGTGGGGACCAAGCACACAGATAGATGAGTCTATGGGGGCCATTCTCATTCAAACCCACCACGGCTGGTGAGGGTCAAATGGGCGACTCTAGGGAATCCCTGCAGCTGTTGGGACACTTTGCTGTCTTCCTGGCTAAGCTTTGACAGGAACGCCATGTTCTTCCAGCAAGGCAGGGTGTTTGAAGCCAGGCTCTGCCCTTGTAACCTCTAGAAAAATCTCATTCATTTGATCCTGGCAGCAGCAAGTTAAGGGGTAATTCAGTGGCTTCATGTATTGCCTACAGGACTGTCGGAAGCACACCGCACAGCCCTCACATGCTGGTGTGAAAAGGCATTACCTAAATGACTGTATCTTATTAAATGTCAGTTTAGAAAAAGCCTTTGTAAGACTAGGGAATTTTTCCAGGTCTCCTCTAGTTACTCTTGATAAGATTTTTTTTTTCTTTCTAATTTGTGGAGAATTACTCTGAATACATAAGGCTATCATAGGTAGGAAAAAGGATTCTTTATTTTTTTCTCCTTTTAATTAGAGCATTTGAAATGCCATATAAGTTCTGCTCAAAGTCATTCTGGCTTGTAATATACTGAGTCGATGTGGACTTGCCTAGCTAAATCTCAGAGTCGTTTAGGAGGGTTTTAATTAAACATCTGCTAAGAAGTAAATGGGTTTTGATAATGTTGACAATGGCTATCATTTTAAACAGATAATGCCAAACACTTGAAAGACTCACTGAAGGCTCTCCTGCTTAATTACACAATGGATATTTTTCCAACGGACTTCATGCCGGGATCAGTGCCTACCGCAGATGGAGGGATTCAGAAATAGGGCCTAGAGCCATGAAACTTGGGTCAACCTATCTCACCCATGCAAAGACCTGGCATTCAACCCTTGGCGTGGTATCCACCTGGGCAACATGATAGTTCAAATTACTGCAAAGTCACATTTCACAGACAGGAGATCCCAATACACAAGCTTGAGATCGATAATAAGGTACAAACTACAGGAACACTATAAGCTATTCAAATCGTGCCAGCTCTGAGGTTCCCTCTGCCCTTTCCATTTGGGGCCTCACCAGAGAACAGCCTACCCTGGCATTGGAACTCAAGAACACAGGAGTCAGACTATAAAACACCCTGGGGGTCACAGAGAACCTTCTGTGGTACCAAGGAAGGAAGCTGACCTTGGTTTCCAGTACCCAAGAGTTGCCCCCCCCTCGGTCTTTCCCTCCCTCTCTTTCACTCTCCCTCCCCAACCCCTTTCTCAAGACCTTCTCAAGGCCAGCGCTCAGGTCTGTGACCCTTGACTTGCCTGGTGTAGATACCTCCTCGAGAGCCAGCCCTGCCTCTTCACTGAAGGCCAAGCTTGGGCAATTCTGTGCTGTTGGGTATTTGACTCGGGCACTGGGAAAGAATTCGTTTTAACAACAAAGCAAAAGATTAGAGAGCTTACAGAGGGCCAGAGAGTTGGTGTTTGGCCTCCGGGGTCTGTATCAGCTCCTATCTCAAAGAAAATCAACCCCGCCCCCCTTGCGCGCTACACTGCTTCCAGGGAAGTTTAATATCTGCTCCCTGTACAGGCAGACACTGCCTGACTGGCACCTAGGCCTCACCACTGAACCTTTCTTCTCCACCTACCTTGTCCCAGGACTGAGCTCCCTACTCGGAGCCCGGAAGACTGTGGACATCCACAGCCAGGTAGTGCCTCCTGCTGTATGTGAACCCAAAGCCCACTGGCTTCCACACTACTGACTGTCTCTAGCCCAGCCTCCCACCACAGGAAGTGCTCTTGATATATAGATACAGACCTGAGGTCTTGTATCTATATACCTGCTCTGTATATAGATATAGACTGGAGGTCCTGAATCTATATACCCTGGTCTGTATGTAGATACCAGAGGTTCTGTATATAGACACTTGGTGTATATATAGATACCAGACTGGAGGTCCTGAATCTATATACCTGGTCTGTATACAGATAAAGACCAGAGGTCCTGTATCTATATACCTGGTCTGTATACATAGATACAGACCAAAGGTCCTGTATCTATATACCTGGTCTGTATATAGATATAGACTGGAGGTCCTGAATCTATATACCCTGGTCTGTATATAGATACCAGAGGTTCTGTATATCGATACCAGACTGGATGTCCTGTATCTATATACCCTGGTCTGTATATAGATACAGTTCAGAGGTCCTGTATCTATACCTGGTCTGTATACATAGATACAGACCAAAGGTCCTGTATCTATATATCTGGCCTGTATACCTCTGGTCCTGTATTTATATACCCTGCTCATTTTCATCCAAGGAGAGGTATGAAGAGGTTTGGGGAAATTCTGGAAACAGGAGCTGATTCTAAGGCCCCGCATTCTTGCTTCTAAGAGAGCAGTTCTCCTGTGTCAAAACCAGTCAGAGATCAGATGACTCCTGATCCACCAGACAAGCAACATGGATTAGAGCCTAGGCCTGTAGCCACTGGCCACTGTTCAGCTCCGCTGGGTCCTGGTATCCATTTGGAGGTCTGGCTGGGATCTGCAAGGGCCACCCTGTATACCTCATGCTTGAAGCAGTCAGGGGAATGCTAGTGTGTGGGAGCCCGAGCCACTCCACACCTCAGAGGCGGCAGTCTTTCCTCTTATACCCTCTCGTTCCTTGTCTGCCTTCCTCGGTTACCGACTGTGGTGGTCTGAACAGGAGTGGCTCCCATAGACTCCTGCAGGTGAGTTCTTTGCCCATGGGGATTGGCACTATTAGGAAATGTGTCCCTGTTGGAGTGGGTGTGGCCTTGCTGGAGGAAGTGTGTCACTGGGGGTAGGCTTTGAAGTCTCAGATAGATAGATAGATAGATAGATAGATAGATAGATAGATATCGATATGTGCGTGTGTGTGTGTGTGTGTGTGTGTGTGTGTGTGTGTATGTATGTTATGTATGTTATGCCCCGACCAGTGTTGGCACAGCCCCCTTCTGCTGCCTTCAGATGAAGATGTAGAACTCTAAACCCCTCCAGCGCCATGCCTGCCTGGACGCTGCCATGCTTCTCACCATGATGATAATGGACGGAACCTCTGACACTGTGAGCCAGCCCCCAACTAAATGTTTTCCTTTATAAGAGTTGCCTTGGTCATGGTGTTTCTTCACTGCAGTACAACCCTAACTAGGACACCTACTGCAGCTACTAACCATGTTTCTTCAAAGAGGAGAACGCTCAGGAGTGATATCCAGAATGCCCAACCGAGAGAAGCACCAAAGCAGTCGCTAGCTTTAGATGCAAGTCGGTGCAGGGCCCCTTCCTTGCTGGGTCTTTTGGGGACCCAGGGTCCTAGGTAGTGATAACTAAGGTGGGCTGTAGTTCAGCAAACACACTTGGGTCTGACCAGAGCGCTGAACTCTTCAATCCTGCTGGGCGGCCAGAGCCTTTGACGCAGTGTTCTACCATTACACACACTAGAATGTTCTTGGGGTGCAAACAATGTCACTGATTCAAAGGCTGTCACCTCTGAACAGGTAAGATCTACAGGGACGGGAGCCAGTACTTTGCAGAGACAAGCAGAGGATCATAGCCTGAGACCTTAGGATAGCCCCCTAGTGAACTGATGTTTACAGTGTCTGTAATGTTAAGTCACTTCCAGATCATAACATCATTTTAAGAGTGTTCTTAGCCGGGCGGTGGTGGCGCACGCCTTTAATCCCAGCCCTTGGGAGGCAGAGGCAGGCGGATTTCTGAGTTCGAGGCCAGCTTGGTCTACAGAGTGAGTTCCAGGACAGCCAGGACTACACAGAGAAACCCTGTCTCGAAAAAAAAAAAAAAAAAAAAAAAAAAAAAAGAGTGTTCTTGCGCACTGAGATGTCAGAGCACACACAGCCCATGTGGCTCTGGCTCACCACTGAGCACCTGGGCTCTCAGAGGGGAGCATCTTCCCCTGTCTCCCAACACCCAGACGAGCTGCAAAATCTGTCTAAATGCATTACAAACCCGGGAGGTAATTTTCTAAAGCCACACGTGTCTTATATACACGCAGCAAAAAAAAAAAAAAAAAAAAAAGGAAGCGCTCTTCTTGGAATCTTTCGCAGAGCCCAGCGTAGCCCTGGTGGGGACACCAGGGTCATGAGTGACATAGTTCCTGCCCCTGGGACAGGGCCCCAGTGGGCTGTGGGCCTAAGGGTTGTTTGTGTAATAATGTACATATTTTACATTCCTCCTTTAAGGAAAGGTCTCCCAGTTAAGGTTAAAGACTGTGTGATAATCAGACAGCTGGAGTCCAGGAGGCAAAGAGTGGCTAAGTCTCAGCAAAATGGTAGACACTGGGACCTTCAGGATGGCCCTTAAGGCTAGAATTGTGAGGGGCTTCATAAAACTAAAGCAACGAAGGCAGCTACACCACGAGCCCGCGGGTCAAAGGCAGGCACATTCCAGAAAGCAAGGTCATCCTGGGACCCAGATTAGGCCCAGGTGTGGTAGAAATGGTAATTTCAAGGTGGGGTCCCACCCAGCTAGTTTGCATGCTTAACAAAGGCAGACGGATCTCTAAATTCTTTTGCAAAGTTAAGGAGGGAAATGTATGAATAGTATCTCATCCAAGGACTAGGAACCAGGGTAGACTCTTAAAATAATCCAAAGGGGACCTGGAGTAAGTGACTGGGTTGATGTGTAAAACAGAAGAAAGACTGGACTGGGCCTGCGTTCTGCAGGAGCTGAGCTGTCCAGAGAATGTTTTAGGATGAAAAGAGAACTGCTTGGAGAACTCTCTGTCTCTCTCTCTGTGTCTCTCTCTGTGTGTCTCTCTCCTCTCCTTCTCTCCTCTCTCTCTCTCTCTCTCTCTCTCTCTCTCTCTCTCTCTCAAGAATGAGAGTTGTGCAGGACTGGGGAGGTCCCCAGTGTCCTTTTGGCTGGGGCAAGGGCGAACACATCGGACTGTGGGGCTCGCACCTGCATAATATGTATGTGACGCTGTGCATAACCCTGGCGTGACCCTGTGCGTGGCAGCCACATAAGCAGAAATGACTTAACTAGTTATAGAAAACTGATTGGTTCTCAGAGAGCACATGCTCAGATAATTTAAACTGATTGGCTTGGAAGCCATGGAGTGGCTTGTGTAGGCAGGTTTTGCTGTAAATCTATAAAAAGCAGTCCTGTTTCTGCACCCAGTGTTCACTGTCATCTACCCCGCGTGGGGGATGGCCATGACCCCAGAGCTCTGGAATTAAACTCCTCTTGCTATTTGCATCAAGACTGTTTCTTGTGAGTGATTGGAGTGATGGCTTCCAGGGCGTGGGGCACTGGGGTGCCCCCGTTTTTCTTTCGGGTCTTACACTCTTTCTCTCTCTCTCTCTCACACACACACACACTCACACAGACACACACATGTACATGAACACTCACTCGCACATACACAAGCAGGACATGGCAAAGAGATCTCTTAGAATAGCAAGCAGGGTACAGGTGGTTAGCCTGGCCCCACAATTTGACTTCTAGTCATTCTCTTCACTGCTCCCAGACACCTCTTCTCTCAGAGTCCCTTCTCCATGCTGAGGCTGGTCCTAGCAATCTTCCAAAGTCATTCCTCACTTAGGGATCTGAAAGGACAGAGTTGTGTCTGGAAACTCTTCTCCCAAGACATTCTTGTTCTGGGTAGAGTGACTTCCCTCCTAGCCTTCAAACACTTAATAAGTCTCTTGTACGAGCCACTGAGCTGATCCCAGTGACGGTGGAGGGGGGGAAGAATCCTGAGGTAAGAACGGAAGAGCTGTTACAAGAGAGGCTACTGAGCACTCGGTCTGTTGGGCTTCTTGAAGGCTTCACAGAGATGAAGTATTGGGGGAAACATGGAGAAACTGGATGTCAATGGATGGAGAAGAAGATTCCAGAAGGTGATGGAGCCAAAGTCAGGAGGTGTGAGAGTGCTGTCTCTATGCACAAGAGTCACAGGAACTCAGCAGTGACACATTTACCGGTGTGGTAAAGCACTGTGATTGGCTGTAATTGGAGTAATCTTTGGAAGAAGGTTCTGTCCATAAGGAATGATTGGAGAATCCTGAGTACAAGCTATTAACCTTCACCACACTAATGAAGGCCTTCCAGAGTTACAGCTGTGACTCTGCCCGCTTTCGGCTTCCTATGGTGCTGCTAAGGGACGCTTGGGGATTCCCCCCATTTTTATTGTTTGAAAATGATACCCTGACAGTGCAGCTTATATTTAGCCTCCAAGGGGCATCCATCCAGGCAGTGAGCTTCATTTTAGGATGAATCTTCATTTTAAGATTCATTTTAGAATCTTAGCCATTGAGGTGGCAAACTAAGGTAGGCGCAAACCAAGCTGAGGCCTTTCCCTTTGCAATTTGATTGAAGAAAATTTGAAAAATAAGCATAGTTGGTGGGCCGGAGAGATGACTCAGTGCAGTTAAGAGCACTGACTACTCTTCTGGAAGTCCTGAGTTCAAATCCCAGCACCCACATGGTGCCTCACAACCATCTGTAATGAGAACTGACACCTCTTCTTGTGCATCTCAAGACAGCTACAATGTTCTCACATATAATAATATATATATAACACATATAATAAATAATTCTTTAAAAAAAAAAAGCAAAGTTGTTTAGATTAGTTGTTTAGATGATGGATCATCATCTTACAGTGGTGGAAATGTGTGTTAGAGAGTGGAGCAGACCCTTGCTCTGTCTCCCCTGTTGGGTGAAATGCGGTGTATGTCTTTGGAATGGAGCCTGGGTTCCAGTCCAGGAATCCATGATTTTTTTTTCTCTGAAGGCAGAATCCAGACAAACCCCACCCTGGCCGGGGAGTTGAACTGGAGTGATCTGCTGAGTTTCAAATGTTCTACCGCTCATTCTCCCTAGAGGAACTTTTAAAGTTTTTATTGAAACAAAACTGAACTTTAAGAAAATGTGAACTATCTCAAGCTTTTATTGAATTATGTCAGAACGTAACCAGGACAGCTCTGTGTCCCACTCCATCCATTATCATGTATGAAGTGGGGAAAAGTTCAGTTCTGTCTCCATGTGTGAACAGTGTTGTCTGTCTGTCTGTCTGACTGACTGTGTTATGTCAGCATATCTTAGGACTTGAGTGGCTGGTCACATGTGTGTCCAGGTCCTAAGGATAGGAGGGCCAAGTCCCATACCACGTAGTATGGCTCCATGGCTGAGGTGTGTGACTTAAGGCCGTGTCCTATCTTAACTATACGCAAAGCGAAAGAGGAACTCCTACCAGAGATTGAAGAGCCAAGAAGGGGCTCTGAGCCGAGAATGGGGTTGGGGGCTTAGGGGGTGGTCTCAGGGCCCCTGTGGAAGCAGCACACAGGAGTGCGGGCACCTGTTACCATGGGCCTCTGTGTAAGATGAGAGCTGGTCCCTGCTGGAGCAGGATCTTGCTGACGTCACTTCTTGGCTTTGGAGTTTTTACAGAAGTAGGAGCAGGGAGGCTCCCACCTACACCCCCAAGGTGTGCCTGGCTCTGAAGGAAGTGGGCTAGGCTCAGAGCACAATGTCCTGACTGGAGGAGCCTCTGGAAGCACGTTAGCTTCCCTAATGCCTACGTGAGAGCCAGGCTAGAGCAGAGACCTGAGCTGCCCACGGATCGGTGCTGAGGCTGAGGGTGCCACAGCCAGGCAGCTGGAGCTTGCGGGCCAGCGACCACAGAGAACAATCAAAACGAGCGGGCTTTTCGAAGTGCAGGAGCATATTTTGAGGTTTCCTTTACTTTGTTCCTTGTTTGTTTGTTTGTTTGTTTGTTGAGATAGCATCTCACTATACAGTTCTGGCTGACCTAGAACTTTCTTTGTACACCAGGCTGGCCCTGATCCCCGAGATCTGCCTGACTCTGCTTCTAGACTGCCGGGGTTAAAGAAAGATGCGGGCAAACACACAATTTTTAGTTGTTTTGTTGTTGTTTTGTTTTGTTTTGTTGAGATGGAATATTTTATAACTCTGGTTGTCCTACAGCTCGTTCTGTAAACCAGGCTGTCCTCAAACTCTGCCTGCCTCTGCCTCTTCCCTAAACCCCGGCCCCACCTCAACTGCTGGGATTAAAGGCGTGCACCACACCCAGCCAAGCTTTGGTTCCTTAAATAATGAATTGCACAAATATTCAGCTGCAATGGCCCCTGCTCTCCTTAGGCAGGAGATAACTGTTGCCTTTGCCCCGTCATATCCACACAGTGCAACAACTACCCATTATCTGGGTGTCAACAGCTCACGGCAAGAGAACAAAGTAAGAAAATGTTGGCATCCGCTCACTGTATCACATCACTGCTTTGCCCCACCAGCTTCTCTCCAGATCCAAGCCCTCTGACCTGTCGGTTGGAATTCCAAAGCCTGTTAGGAATGCAAATTCTCCACGCACTTGCTGAATTACTGACTTCAACAATAAGATGCAACCTGGGTGTTGTTACTCAGTGCCCAGATGTCAACAGCAACCCTGTCTGTGTGGTGAGAGACTCCCTGACTACACACACACACACACACACACACACACACACACACGTACTAAATTTGAATCCTGGATACTGTCGCATACTTGACAGTAGCAGAAAGTGCCCAGCCACTCCCCAAGTTCTCTTTGGCTTCCTGGCACACAACACAACCAGATACTCCAGTCCCCTTGCAGTTCATTGTGGCCACGTGATCCGGTCATAACCAAGACGGGGAAAGAAAGGTGCCCATCGAGACTCGCACTCTCTGCCCTTGGGTTTAACTGGATGCCAACCATAGTGACGACAGCCACAGCCACTCCATGGTAAGCGATTCCAGAAGCAGGGTCTTTCCTCCAACCACTCTGTGTGACAGAACGCCCTCAGATATTGCACCTAAGATGTCTGACAGCCCAGGCAGCCCTAAGGACCCAAGAAATCACTGAAAATTATGAGCTGCCAGGCGGTGGTGGTGCATGCCTTTGATCCCAGCACTTGGGAGGCAGAGGCAGGTGGATTTCTGAGTTCGAGGCCAGCCTGGTCTACAGAGTGAGTTCCAGAACAGCCAGAGCTATACAGAGAAACCCTGTCTCGAAAAACCAAAAAAAAAAAAGAAAAAGAAAGAAAGAGAAAAAGGAAGAAAGAAAGAAAGAAAGAAGAGAGAAGAGAAGAGAAGAGAAGAGAAGAAAAGAAAAGAAAAGAAAAGAAAAGAAAAGAAAAGAAAAGAAAAGAAAAAAGAAAAGGATAAGCCACTGAGGAAAACCTGAAATGCAGGGAATGGGCAGCTCTGGGCAACTGAGTCAGAAAAGACTGGCGGCTCAGAAGCAGCGGAATCAGCCAGCTAGACCTAGAGCCGGCTCTCGCTGAGAAGGCCTAGAGAGGCCCCCAGAGCCAGGGCTCTGCAGAGATTTGGTGAGGCCCAGGGAAAACTGTTGTCATGGTAACATATTACTCAACAAAATTGGAGAAGCACCTCGGCAGGCTTCCAGGAGTGACCTGTCTCAAAACAAACCCACAGAGTGTGAGGCCAGAAGAGCAAGACATGAGAGGCCCTTGTGGATGTGACTTCCACGATTCACAGGAAGGAAACGGTCTGCCGGGCTAAAAGGTTGAGTGAACAGTGAGTAGGATAGCTTTAGGGCCTGGTTAATTCTAGTGTGATGTTTGTATTTATTTGCAATTTAAAAAAAAATAAAGTTTATAAAAAAATGTTTTAAGCATGTGGCCTGCCCACCCAAGCATACCTGTTTCAGCTGAACACGGGTTTATTGATAAGAGGAAACTGAGGAGGGAACAGGCGAAGGAGGAAGAACTCAGGAAGGGAAGGGAAACCAACCCGGCTTGTCACCCACTCCAGGAGCTTAGGAGGAATGTCTCAAAAGCTCAGCTCGTCTTTGGAATCTAGCACAGACCATAAAAACGCTTGGGCCCCAGCAGAATATTGATCGTAACGGCTGTAAAGGCTCCCGGTGTTTTCCAAGAGTGCTATCCAGAAGTCGAGTTGGACGCTGGAAAAGAAGGCAAAGACAAAAGGTCACCAGCAGCAGAGGTGTCCTGCCGGGAGCGGACCTGGGATCCGTGAAAGGGAGCACCTCACAGCAAGGGAGCACCTCACAGCCAGGGTTTCCTGTTCCCTCCCACTCAGGATTATGTTACCACAGCGGCTCATACCCCACTATTTGGACTAGGAATTTATGCTACAAAAATTCTTTCTTCTGCTTAGTTATGTATATGATTGGACTGGGAGTTGAAAGCATAAAAATCCATTTCTTGCTTAAGCACTTACATGATTGGGCTGGGAGCTGAGAAGAAAGGGCGGTTGGTGCTTAGTTTAATGTGCGCTTATACGTGCGAGCCGCTGCGGGCCTAATCAGGGTGCCGGATAGTGGGCAAACGCCCTAAGGTTTTTTGTTTTTTGTTTTTTTGCTTGTGTGTGTGTGTGTGTGTGTGTGTGTGTGCGTGTGCGTGTGCGTGTGCGTGTGCGTGTGCGTGCGTGCGTGCGTGCGTGTGTGTGTGTGTGTTTTCGAGACAGGGTTTCTCTGTATAACCCCGGCTGTCCTGGAACTCACTCTGTAGACCAAGCTGGCCTCAAATTCAGAAATCTGCTTGCCTCTGTCTCCCAAGTGCTGGGATTAAAGGCATGGCACCATCCTAAGTTTTTAGCTAAATGCAGTATCAGGAAGGAACTCTGAGGACTCTCTCTATATATATATGAAGGCTATGTGCCTTGTGCTGAGGACAGGAGATAGGTATTCAGTGACCAAATCATAGCTTAAGGCAGAATATGCTTGTATTTCTCAGCTTCCTGGGCATACGGCTAGCCTAGATTCCATTTCCATGGGTTTTTTTGTTTGTTTGTTTGTTTTGTTTTGTTTGTTGTTGTTGGTTTTTAGTTTTTTGAGACAGGGTTTCTCTGTGTAGCCCTGGCAGTCCTGGAACTCACTCTGTAGACCAGGCTGGCCTCAAACTCAGAAATCTGCCTGCCTCTGCCTCTGCCTCCCAAGTGCTGGGATTAAAGGCGTGCGCCTCCACTGCCCGGCTTCTATTTCCATGTTTTATTGGCATCTCAGATGATCTCCTGACCCAGTTCCGACAATATGCTTCAAGCAGACCTGAAGCCAGGTAGAGGAGGGTCCAGAATTGGTGTGTGGAGTACAGCCTCGGGTTCTGATCCGAAGCTGCTGGTGCCGTGTGGAGGATGTCCGTGTAGAACACCTCTTCACAGCTCCTGCGCACTTTCCCCTCATGTGTGTTTGCAAAGGATGCATAACGGACAGGGAAACGGCCTCTGACTGCAGTTCTCGCTGTGCTGGCTTGCCCGCAGAGAAAGTAATCGCTCTGGACGCCTTGGTACAGGGAAGTCAAAAGAGGGAGGGTCATTAAGTCAAATGAGGGAGGGTTATAGCAGGAGCTGCCTCTTAAGAGCCTGCGTGCTGAGATGTCAGGAAGGCTTGCCACTGTGCAAGGCGCAAAGCAAACACACCGCTGGGCTTTTAATGTCATCATGTGCTGTGCTCAGAAGAGCCTGCCCTTCCTTGTCATCCGTACCAGGAAAGCTGTGGGAAAATACCTCAAGGTATATAGATTAAACAAGAAAAGTCTGTCCTCTCACATTCTGGAGCAAGAAGATCAAGGGAGAGGCAGAGCTGTTGTCGGCCCCCTCTCCATCCCCGACCCCTGCCCCCAAGGGCCTCTCCTCAGGGTTTTCCCTTGCACGACCTGTGGCACTTCTCTGGCACATCGCTGCCCTTACTCCTTCTCCACTACCACCATTCGTTCCTCCTTTTCCTCTTCCTCTTCCTCCCCTCTTCTTCCTCCCCTTCTTCTTCCTCTTCCTTCTCCTCTTCTTCCTCTTCCTCCCCTCTTCTTCCTCCCGTCTTCTTCCTCCCCCTCCTCCTCCTCTTCCTCCCCCTCTTTCTCCTCCTCTTCTTCCTTCTCCTCTTCCTTCTCCTCTTCCTCCTCCTCTTCCTTCTGTCTTCTTCCTCCCCTTCCTCCTCCTCTTCCTCCCCCTCTTTCTCCTCCTCTTCTTCCTTCTCCTCCTCTTCCTCCTCCTCTTCCTCCTCCTCCTCTCCCTCCTCTTCCTCCTCCTCTTCCTTCTCCTCCTCTTCCTCCTTCTCCCCCTCTCCCTCCTCTTCCTCCTCCTCCTCTCCCTCCTCTTCCTCCTCCTCCTCTCCTTCCTCTTCTTCCTCCTCCTCTTCCTCCTACCTTCCTCCTATTCTTCCTCCTCCTACTCTTCCTTCCCCTCTTCTTCCTCTTCCTCCTCCCCCCTTTTCCTCTTCCTCCTTCTAGAAAGACACAGGATACCAATCTCTTTGGATCAGGCCCATTGTAACACCCTAATTTTACATTGATGAGCTCTGAAGAGATACAAGGCCACATTCTGGAAGACTAGTGGTTAGAATTCCCATATGTGTCTTGCAGAAAGGACGCAACAGAACCTGTAACAGCAGGACATTATGTTCTCAAACTTGTGCCAGGAGCTATGTGTGAAGGAGGCAGAGCAGAGCTCCTCAGGGCACTAGCCTGCCACAGCCCTCCACTTGTTCTTTCATGTACAAGCTCAGCATCCCGTCCACATGCATGCACATATACACACATGTTCAGCATCCCATGTACATACATGTACATGCTCAGCATCCCATGCACATGCTCAGCATCTCATGCACATACACGCACATGCTCAGTATCCCACACACATACACATGCTTAACATTCCATGTACATACATGCATATACACACACACATGTTCAGCATCCTATGAACATACATGCACATGCCCAGCATCCCACTTAGTGCACATTGGTATGTTCCCATCCCACACACATTTTATAATCTCAGTTCTCAGGATCTGTGGAAGTAAAGATTCAAGCGCAGGAGTATCAGTCGATCCTGGACCCAAGATTGTGGCCTCAGGCAGGCAGCTCCTTTTAAGTGAACTGAAGGATGTTGAAATATGGTAGCTTTGATTTTCCAGCCATAACAGCTAAGAGGCTGGGTTTGTTTGCTTGTTTGTTTGTTTGTTTGTTTTCCTTTGAAAATCGTATCAACCCATCAACAACTCTGCGGATGAAAGTCCCAGGCTTGTCCTTTAATCAATGTTTTAAGCCGGTCAGAACAGCCAATAATTGAGAAATCATCTCACAAACACAGCTTACTTCTTTGGGCACACATTTTGCCCATTTGAGATTTTCCCATTCAGAAATCTCACTGTGCCTTTCATCCCTGTGAACAGGGATGTAAGTGTGTACACACCAGGTTTCCATCCAAACTCTGGATCTACTGTTCTGTGATTTTGATACAAAACGAGGCCATAGTTATGACATCCTAGTTTGTTTGTTTGTTTGTTGGTTTGTTTGTTTGTTTGAGACAGGGTTTCTCTGTGTAGTCCTGGCTGTCCTGGAACTCACTCTGTAGACCAGGCTGGCCTCGAACTCAGAAATCCGCCTGCCTCTGCCTCCCAAGTGCTGGGACTACAGGCGTGCGCCACCACGCCCGGCTTGACATCCTAGTTTTTAAACTCTTTAAATCAAAACTGGGTGGGTAAATTTCTCTTTCTTGAGTAGCAATCTCAGTGACTTAGAAAACCTGCTGAAGAGAAATGAGATGATTTCATTTGAAAAGTAATTTAAAGCCACATCTCAGAAAGAGAGAGAAAGGGGGGAGGGGGACGGAGAGGGGGAGGGAGAGAGGGAGAGAGAGAGGGAGAGAGAGAGGGAGAGAGGGAGGGGGAGAAAGGGAAAAAGAAAGAAAAAGAAAGAAGGGAAGAAAGAATGAGAAAGGGAAAAGAAAGAAGGAAGGAAGAAAAGAAAGAAAGGAAGGGAGGGAGGGAGGGAGGGAGAAAGGAAGGAAGGAAGGAAGGAAGGAAGGAATGAAGGAAGGAAGAATGGAAGAATGGAAGGAAGGAAGACAGACATCCCCAGTCATATAGCAACTGGAAGGTGGTAGCCAGAAATCCCAGGCTTCACTATGTCTGTTCTGAAAGGCTAAGGAAGCTAAGATGGCAGCAGGCTGTCAGGAGAAAGTGGTGTCCACAGGCGTCATCGCCACCCCAAGCATCCGTGTTTTCACTCTCGTTCAGGTTAGTTTATAGCCTGCCACTGTTCTCAGGCCCCTCGCGGTCTTGGGGAACTGCCTGGGCCGTGGGCCTGTATTCTGACCTCAGATGGGGCAGGGAGGTGGTACGCGCTCTCCCAGACCTTTCCAGTGGAAACAGGAAGGTTCTCATCTGAAGGTCATTGTTTTAAGACACTGGCATCTGGGCCAGGACAGAGGGCTCTCTGTGGCTACCCAAGTGAAAACACAAGCTAGCTCCAGGCCGAAGGAAGGGGAGAAGGACGCTGACTGACATCTGCTCTCTCTCTCTTAGCTCTGCTTCCCATCTGGGCTCGGAACCAGACGGCTTCACCCACAAGCCCAGGGGAGCCCTAAGCCTTAGCCAGCCAGGGCCTCGCCGTGCTTGAGATATCGCTCCGCAGGCTACCACCCGGGTCCCTGCCTGGCTGAGGGACCAGCACATGAGAACAAGCCTCTGCCTGTCCATAGAGGGTGCACACGGAGAGCAAGGAGAGCCAGGTTCTTCGTCATAATGTTATCATTTAGGAGACTGTCTCCTAGGAGACGAAAGGTGCCAAGGGCCTCACGAAGAAGCCCAACAAAGACAGGAGTTTTCTCAGGGGGGTGAGTTAGGGTGCAGCCCTGTTTACCAATACCACACGATGGGCCAGGGTGCTTCCCAGTGGTCTCTGACTGACAGCATGATATGACCTCACCCGGTAGCCTGCAGGCCTCCGCTGAGCTGACCAGTGACATCACACCTGGGTTTTGAGAAAGATTCCCAAAGCTTGATTTTGCTTCCTTGTGGCTTGCAGCTTCCTTTCTGACTGTCATGGAAAGGGCAGACGACAGAACAGTCACATTTGATGAAAGGAAGGATGAGAACTACCTCCTTCCTCTACGGCCGTGGGGCGGGGCGGGGTGGGGGGGTTGGGGGGAGTGTTCCCACATGCCCAGACTCTGAATTCAGCACCTTGCCGAGGACAGAGCTGGATCTGATGGGAACATGGCCCTCTTCCTCCTCCCAGCGTCTGGCCTAGTGGTACCTGCTGTCCCTCTGCTATGATGCCAGAGGTGTATAAAGGACTTTAATAAGATCTGTAAAGCTGGAAGGTGGTGGCACATGCTTTTAATCCCAGCAGACAGAGACAGAGGCAGGCAGATCTCTTGAGTTCAAGACCAGCCTATTCTACAGATCAAGTTCCAGGAAGTTCAGGGCTACATACAGAGAATTTCTGTCTAAACCACCACCACCACCACCACCACCACCACCACACACACACACACACACACACACACACACACACACACAAAATGACGTAAGACTCTTGGGTCAGACAATATTATTAAAAAAGATGTCATCTGTACAGAGGCCAAGCCCCATGCAGGACAGGGCTCATGGGCAGAGCCATGCCTCTCGTGAGGACTCAGTTGGCACACATGTTCTGTGTCAGCTCTGCACTGTCAACCCACTTCACAATTGAGAAACACAAGACCCAGGAGGCCAAGGTTCCACAGGACTTAGTGAGCGAATGCTGAACCGGGCCATTGTACTCGATTTCTGAGAACCCTGTCATCAGATATCCAATAATTCTCCTGCAACAGGAATCTCTAGTCCACTGCTTGACATTTTACTGGGGGGGGGGGGAAGCAGAGGAATTTGAAAAGGATATGGGTTTATTTATAGTCTTGACCAGAACCAGGGAGAGAAAATTTCTGTTTCTCTCTCCACCTATAAACTGGAAAAGTACGTTGCAATTTACAAAGGAAATTAAACAAAAGCAAGGACGTATACAATGAACCTTTGGCTGTTAGATAAGTTATCAGAGCTGTGGGATGCTGTGGCGTCTGAGGGAGAGTCTTCATCTAGGGAGCAACTTTGGCTTCAGCCCAAAGGGATTTTCTAGAGAAAGTTTCTGCTTTGTTTTGGACTCTTGTCAAGCTACTATACCACCATGCCTTTCCCTCTGGTGCTACAGAGGCGGGGCCCACCATAAAGGCTGCTCTCTTCCCCCAGAGCACACTGGTCTGGATCTGGAAATATTCCCAGCCTCAATCTCAGCAAGGGCTGCCTCTCCATACTCCCAGAGCAAGAGACTCAAACCACTGCCACGGGATACAGCTGACACATACGAACACCAGCGCGGAAGTCTCCAGTTCTGCACGCACAGCTGGACAAGAGCCCAGACTTAGCAGTGGGGTGACCCCAGGATGTGAGAGTAATCCAGGTTGTAACCTATGAGCCGTCGCCACACTGTCTCCAGTCCTCTGGACAAGGACGCATGTGGGAAGCTCCAGCGGGGAATCCCTCTGCCCACAGCTCTGCAGTCCTTCAAGGGGGGCTGAGACTGCAGCCAGTCTCAAAATGTCTCAGACCCAAATCCACACAAAACCCAAGAAGCGCCCTGAATGGCTTCTCTCGCCCCCTTTGCCCACTTGGTGGGAGCACCATGAAGTTAGCGGGGCTGGCAAAGCGAGGGCCCTCGAGGCGCAGTTGGCACACCCTGGCTCCAGCTGAGCAGGAGACTCATTTCTCTCGACACGTTCACCCTGGGCAAGCCCGGGCCGGGTTGCAGTGAGTTGCAGGCAGTTCACATACGAAGCACTAACCACAAGCAGCGTCTGTGTGGTGAATCCCTGCGTCTTCTTTAAGACGACCACCAAGCCAAATGAGCTGGTGTGAATGGGCCCTCCACACTTGGAGAATTTATAGACAGAGAAGGAACCAGTGAAGCATATTTTCTACTGTTTGTGGCCAAAAGCTGGGTAAAAAAAGACTCTTCTAGGCAGAATCCACACTGTATTAAAACAATATGTTACCTTCTGAGGCACAAAAATACAGAACATTTTTTTAAATGGTATTTCTTACCATGGGCCATTAAGGGGAAAAAAATGTGTTCTTAGCCGGAGGTAAAAGGTATACTTTGTTATAGGAAACACATCAGCCAGAAACTTATTTCTCAACAGGCTAACAGAAAGGCCAAGGAGTCCTGAAACCTTTAGAAATGGGATTAACATCTGACACCGTTCGCAGCAGGTCCAGATTCATTTGCTATTGGGACACCGAGATCCTATCTAGAGCTGCCTGGGCCCCACTTCTCATCAGTCCTGTGCAGCTAGACATCCCCAGATGCCCAAACCCCACCCCCTCAGCTCTCTTCACCCTCACCTGCTTTCTCTCTCTCTAGGTTTACCTTCTCTGAACACCTCGGGTAACTAGGATCCAATATGCATGTGACTTTGTGGGAGGGTCTTTGCTGGTGCCAAGCAGGGAAGAGAACGTGGAAGAGATGAGCATGGAAGCCCAGTTAAAACTGGCCTTCATTGACCTAGGGTGAGACTTCAGAGGGTCTGATTGATATCAGGCAGTTTCTTCCCAGTGCATTTAAGCCCAGTATTATCTGGGGAAACAAAAACAAAGCAACAAACAAAAAATAACATTGCTGGCGTAATACAATTCCCAGCGCACAGGAAGTGCAATTATGTACATTCACTCAGGGTGCTGGTCGTGTCTTCCAAGAAGATGGTTCTAGAGATCTGCTAGGGGACTAAGGGTCTGGCCTGGTCTCAGCCATACAGATAGTCATTTGGGCTATTAGTCACCCCTGGCCCTGGTTGTGGGAGCTTGGGGAGCCCCTGGCTTTAAGGGTCACTTAGATAACTAGCCACCTCCAGTCTCGGTTGTAGGAGCTTGATATGGCCTGGCACAACAGATAATGCACATCATAGGACTGTTAATCACCTCCACGTCCAGTCTCAGCTTTCTGGGTGGAAGAACAGGTTCTTCATCTCCCCCATAGGAAGACAATCCTGTGCCCTTCACATTTCCGGTTTCTCTGGACACCTGGAGGCACTAAGACCGCCAGGCTGTGTTCTCAGTAACTTTGCATGTCTAGTTCCTGTCACTCAGGAGACGGTTTCTTCAGGTTGTAAGTAAATCAGTGCTCTCTAATAACTAGATAATATTTTGCTGTACAATCATAATGTGTTTTGGCTGCCCTTCTTTGGGGAATAAGCATCTGAGTTACTTCTTTTAAATTTGATAACCACACACCTACGAACGTTTATGTCAATGCATCTGTGTGGTTTCCATTATGCATCTAGACTCTCTACCAAGCAGTGCTGCACCGCACAGCGACTCTGCTGACTTCCCAAATGTAGCTACATTGTTTCCCAGACGCTCTCGGCAGTAACACTCACACTTTCACCTCTTCTTCATCTCAGAAGTTCCATTTCTCCGAGTCCTTGCCAACACTTAACTCCCTCTCCTTTGCACTGCAGCCACTGGCTCCTTAAAGCCACTGGCATGAACTGGGGCTCTGACACGCACATCTTTCCTGGCTGGTGAAGCGGAGCACTGCGTGTGCTACTGGCCATTCGTGGGCCTTAAAGCCATGCATAGTTTACATTTTTTTGTGGGTTGTTTTCTGACTATTGCAACAAAAGTCTAAATATTAATGAGTTCAGTGTATCTATTTTTTACTATAGTTGTTACCCCGTATAATCTTGGGCTTTTGAAAGATAGTGGAAAACAAAGGCTAGACAAGCGTATCTTGATAAGGTTTGGGACATCAGTGTCCCCAATCCCCTTCACTCCCCACAGCTGCAGGACACAGTCTCAAGCAGTGCTTCTCAACCTTCCTAACTCCGTGACCCTTGAATATAGTTCCTCCTGTTCTGGGGACCCCCAACCATAAAAGTATTTTTGTTGCTACTTCATAACTGTAATTTTGCTACTTTTATGAACTGTGATGTAAATATCTGAAATGCAGGATATCTGATATACAATCCTGGGAAAGGGTCATTTGATGGGGGGGGTGCGGCGGGGGTTGGGGGAGACAGTCGCATCCCAGAGGCTGAGAACCACTTGCCTAGAGCATTTGCTCTGCTTGGTGTAGCCTGTCTTCACCTGCTCCGTGTGCTGACATTCCAAGCATATTTCTTCCCTTACAGTCCAAATCATGTACTTACATACATAGTGGTTCATGCATGTGTGTTAATTAGCTCAGAGGAGAGCAATAGTCTCTTCGACATTTGTTATAGTCACCTGCAGACCATCTGCTGCTTGCACCCCGAGGTTAAGTTGCATCCTAGAAGCACTGGTTTTCAGCCTGAGGCACACCCTTCTCCCTAAGTGAGTGGACATTCTCTGCTCTAGTTTGTCATCATTGGAAACGTGGCTGTGCTGGGTGTGACATCATGGGGGGCATTTGGGTGTCCCATCCCTCTGCCTGCGGATCTTTGTCACCATTATCCCCAGAGTTCCCTTCTCTGATTTTCTGCATATTCACCGTGTCTTCTCACTTTTGTTGTGTTTGGATTTATTGAGCTTCTTGTATCATGGATTAATGCTTTTCGTTGCACTCGGGGAAACTCCAGCCATTAAAAAAAAAAAATGTCTTCCTCTTTTCATCTCTCCTCAGGTCACCCCTTGACACCGAGATTACTGTTGTCTCGACAGTGTCTCATATTTCTTTGACTATGTGCTGTTCTCTGTACTTCAACTTATAAAATCCCTTTTGTCCTACTGTCACATTTCCCCATCTTCTTCCAGCCTAAAACTGCTGTGAGCTGACCCAGGGGTGATCCAGCTTAGTCACTGATACCCAGCTCCAAGATTCCATGTGGTTTTTAGTAGTTCCTTTCTCCTAGTTAGTCTGTTTGACAAGATGCTGTCATTGGTCATCTTTAGTTCCGCAGACACAGCCTGTTTGTTTCGTTGGCCATGGTCTTCCACTACCCCAGTTCATCACCCAAAGCTGGCAACTCTGCCTTTGCCTTCAAATACCCCCAGGCTGACTTCCTTATGGATATGTGTTTAGGGAACTGAATTCATCAGATCCATCATGGTCATCTTCCAGTGTCGCCTTTTGGAGAACCAAACACAGAAGCTTTGAGGTTGCTTAAGGGCGCGCAGCGTCTATGACAGAAGCAAGCTCAGTTTTAATACTGGCTGCTTAGCATGAGGAGGCAGCACTGGCAGCCGGGCCGTGATACTCCAGGTCTTCTGAGCCACAGCCTTAAGAAGAGACTTTATCAGCACCCGCTGTGACAGCCCCGAGGAGCCTAGCAAATGGACATTTACAAGAAAACCAAGCAGGTCAGGAATCCAAGAACACCATAGATAGAGGAGGTGCCCTGTCAGAACACAGATATGCCACTCAGGGAATGTTTTGACTCAGGAAGCTCCCTAACAGTCTGAGCACTTCCTGTTTCTACAGATTCCCCTTTGTGACACACTCACATGGGCCAGCCAAAGGTGGCCCTATTCCAGTACAGTTACAGTCCCACAGGACAGGAGAAGCAAAAGCCCGCAAACCGTACAGAAAGGACTACACCCCACACAGAGCCTGTGTCTCTTCTGAGTCTCGAGTTTCTAATCTGTAAACCTGAAGGACTGGTGTGAAGAACTGCTGAGCCGTGAGCAGAGGTGACTGGCTCCATCCCTAATCTTCTTCCTCTGAGTCTTTGCACACTCACAGGCTCTTGTGCTTTGTCTTCCCAGCCCTGCCCTCCCTTCTTCCCTCCCCACTTGAACTCTGTCCTAGAACCCTCTCTCCAGCTCCAGATTGTTTCCCTGTAGAGCTGTCCAAATTGCCAGGAAGAATGTTTCGACTATACCTGTCTTGATAATTTGCCCAACCCCAGATCCAACAGCTTTGGCTGTAAGAGAACTCTGTTACCCAAGGATTAGCTCTTTCTCTTCTGCTCCAAGTCCATCCCTCCAAATGACTACAATAACTAAACATTAAAAAGTTGTGTGCCAAACACTTTGATACATTGAAGCAATGGGAATCTGGACGGCTACACTCTTCAGATTGCTGCAATGTCTTAATCTTTACCTGAAGTTTAATATTCAATATAATTTAAGTAAGTTGCCCATGTAGAAAAACTACCAGACAAGGAGTGGAATTTATCTGACTTTTTTCTTTTACACATCTCTTGGCATGGAATAAAACTAAGTATTGAAAGTCATGGTGTCACACACACAGAATAAGTACGAGTCTTCCCCATCATCTCTAACAAGATCAGGGGTGGAGAGATGACTCCGTGGTTAAGAGCACTCACTGGCTGCTCCTCCAGAGGGCTCAAGTTCAGTTCCCAGCACCCATGTCAGGCAGCTCCCAACATCCTGGGGATCCCAGACCTCCTCAGACACCTAGACTCACATAAACATACCCATGTCAGACATGCACACCTATGAAGAGAATAGGATAAATTAGGATTTTTTTAAAAGATTTATTTATTTATTATGTAAGTACACTGTAGCTGTCTTCAGACACACCAGAAGAGGGCTTCAGATCTCATTACGGATGGTTGTGAGCCACCATGTGGTTGCTGGGATTTGAACTCAGGACCTTTGGAAGAGCAGTCAGTGCTCTTAACCACTAAGCCATCTTGCCAGCCCAAATTAGGATATTTTAAAATAACAGTCGGTGCTGGGTGGTGATGGTGCATGCCTTTAATTCCAGCACTTGGGAGGCAGAGGCAGGCAGATTTCTGAGTTCGAGGCCAGCCTTGTCTACAGAGTGAGTTCCAGGACAGCCAGGGCTACACAGAGAAACCCTGTCTCAAAAAAACAAAACAAAACAAAACAAAAAACAAAAACAAACAAAATAACAGTCGGATCCTCTAAGATGTCAAAATTAAAGGAGATAATATGTTTATCTTCTCTATGGCATGGGGCTATAGCATGTTCCTCAAACACTTTGGGACTCTGTAATGAGATGTTTGGAAATATGTAATGAGACGTTCTAGCCAAAACTGGAGTGTAATTCTTTCTGCTATTAAACACAGGTGTCATGTAGTTCCTTCTCTGCCGTCCCACACAGGTCTCTCCAAGCCATAGGACAAGCGTGCTCTCGGTGACCATGTCCACAACACAGGCACACGCTTCCCAGAGCAGGCCTTTGGAACCAACATCCATACAGGTATCTGATCCTCACTGTATAGCTGGACAGAGATAGTGGGAAACCCCAGGAATCTCCTCCCCCAGCAGTTGGCATCTACCCGAAGATGAGAGAGCAGCGAGTCAATGCCAGAGGTGCCTGGTGCGGGAGCCCTGTGGGCACAGTGGAGGGATGAAGGACAGAGGTGCACCGTACGATTTGCATGGTGCTGAGTTCAGCTGTGCTGGTCCAAACTCAGGCTCCTCGTCCTCCAGCTGCCCTGTGTAACGAGTGACACTTAAGTAATAATCTTGAAACTCGAGACTCAGATGCAGTCACCCTGCCAGGCTGAGCAGAGCTTGGGTTTCAGTCACTGCTGAAATCATGGCTGTCATCCACTCTGGGGACAGCTTTGGTACTTTAAGGATTCCCAGACAGCTGAGGACAGTGCTTGACTGGCTGGGCTGATAATGGTCGGACTCTCACCTATGATAATAAAGGGCCCTCACTGTAGATGTACTGACCTCAGGTCAACCGTTTCAAACTCAGAGCTAAGCCTGAGCTAAAATGAGCAGATGACACCCATTCTTCTATATGTACTGATTAATATTTTGTGAAACAGAGGATGACAGACCAGGCTTTTCATCCACACTGAACTGATCCTTGGAATGACACAAAACACTATCCACTGGCAGTTTCGACACAGTTCCACAGATAACTTGACAAGCCTAACAAAGTGGCCGGTGCGTGGCTCCTAGTCTGTACAGACAGATGCAAAAGCAGGTCACAGCAAGGCTAGAATGTAAGACCCCGACCCTTGGTCAATGGTACTTAGTTTGAGACACCGCCAAGTGAGACACCAAGACTCGGATCAATGCAAAAGCAAGAGGTTTATTTTCCGTCGCCTTGGGGTCGACCTTCAATTAGTCCCTCAAGGCAGGTAACTAGAAAGGCTATTTACAAGAAGTTTTTATACTTTTTAGGGGCACAAGCTACATCAGCAAGGTTATAGTTCAAACTTATTGGCTAAGCATATTGACCTTTAAATCTATTGGCCAGTAAGCATAGCACGCATTTGAACTCTACCTGGGACTTTCCAGAGGGTCAGGTGACTATCAGTACATTCTGAGATTTTTTTTTTTTTACTCAAGAATGTTCCTGTGGATGGACAATGGAACTTGGCCTAGCCTTGACACCAGGCGAGGAGGTGGGGGGGGGGGAGAAGCTGCAAGGAGAGTGTGGGGCTGGAAAACCCCTTAGGATCCCTCAGGATGAAGTAAGTGCCACTGCTGAGGCAGCTTTGCAACTGAGCAATCAAACGGCTGCTGGCATGGACCTGTGCCCCTGGCGCTGACTCGGTGGGAACGGGTGTGGCATGCCCCTGTTCTCTGAAAGGATCGGTCCCATGCTCCTAGGAGTTTCCAAAGGGTTGCTGAACAGGCCCCATCGCCGAGGAGCGGCATCCAGAGGCCCTACTGTGCTGGCAGGACTGGAGGCAGAGGACACATGCATTAGACTGTCAGCACTGTGGGTTTTCCCGAGTACACAGCCTGCCATTTCCAGCTGACTCGGGGGACACACAAACCACTCTTCGCATATTGACTGAATCGAGTCTTGGAAGGTCGTGGCCGTTGTCAGCTGCCTGCAGCAATGCCAGCCCTTCTGGAAAATCTGGATTTTGAGAGACTGTTCACAGTGTTCACTTCGCTCACCCAGGAGATTCACGCCCCCACAGTTATGCCTTCTCTATCTAGGATCTACCTGTGATGGAGTCCAGCTAACACTAGAAACATCCAGGACCCATGGACTGGCTGAAACCCTGAGCACAGAAAAAGGCTTTGGGGCTGAATCCTCCAACATCAGAGGAGGCTCATGTGAGACAAGGGCCTCGGCTCCTCGTCCCCTTCGAGTCAGGGTGACAGCGCAAAGGAGCATGGGAAGGAGGGGATAGGAATCCCTGGTGGCAGATCCTTAGTGTACTGTGTCCATCACTGGTATGAAATAAATCCTTGATTGAGTCTGTAGTTCCCAGCCAAGGAACACGGAGTGGGTGGACTTGGTCCAGGAAAAATAAAATAGCAGAAGTGTCTTCACAATAAACGCCAACACAGCATCAGACCTGGTCAGCACTTGCCCAAAGAGCAGGTGCAGCGGCACAGCAGTCCCGGTTCTCGGGAGGGCACAGTCCCCGTTCTCAGGAGGCTGAGTGGAGGGACCCAGATACACAGCAAGGTCAAAGTCACGGAGCCCTGTTATGTTGCAATCCCCTATCTAGAAAGAAAGCAAGGGCAAGGAGGCAAGCCGGCCAGTGAGCAAGAGAGAGTAGGAGAGTGAGGGAGGGAGAAAGAGGGGAGGGGAGTCAAAAGAGAGAGTCAAAAAAGACAGAGTCAAAACACCAAATCAATAGACCTTTTAAACTTGATTCGACTTTGGCAGCCCCCTAAAGGTAAGGAAACTAAGAAATTGGAAAGGCACGGGGACATTAAGGTGTGGGAAGACTTGAAAAAGCTCTTTTGAGCAGATACAGTATAGATTCTTGTCTTTATCAGTTCTGACTATAATTTTATAACATACATACCTCTGCATACTCCCCCCTCCCTTTAAATACATTTACTAGGCTGTGTCTCAGGGATACTAATATCCTAATTTTAAACCATTTATTTCTGTTCACATGTATGAAACTCAACTTCTTCTTCGTGTACTTTATAGCTGGATTTTCCCACGTAGGAAGACTGACATGTTTAGCACCTACCTTATTTTATTACTATGCCCAACGAAACATGCTGGATCCTTTTGGGAATATTTTGAACTTCAAACACAGGTTCCTTTTGGATTTCATCCCAACAGAAATGGGAGATTAGATAAAAATAAATAGTTTAACTGAGGTAGCTGAGGACTGGGGGCACACAGCGATCATCAAATATTTCATCTACCCGTTGGCACAGGGCTGAGGAACTGGGTGACACCCACGGGTGATGTCGGGTGTTTTGCCTGACAGTTGGGTCACATCCAAGTTACCTTTTACCCAAGGTGCTCACCCTACTGTCATAAAAGCAAGTACCTTTCTTTCTCTTTTCTTTTTTTTAAGATTTATTTATTATGATATATAAGTACACTGTAGCTGTCTTTAGACACACCAGAAGAGGGTGTCAGATCTCATTACGGATGTTTGTGAGCCACCATGTGGTTGCTGGGATTTGAACTCAGGACCTTCAGGAGATCAGTCAGTGCTCTTACCCGCTGAGCTATCTCTCCAGCCCCTACCGAAACCTCTTGTGTGTGTGTGTTTTTATCCTGAATGTCGTGAGCATAGAGTTGATACCTCTCGTGGATTGAGAAGGCTAAACCTAGCACATCCTTCCATCCCAGCCCTGCCCCCTCTCCTGACCGAAACAAACTAAGCTGGAAGAGGGGCTGGAAGAGGGGTGGGGGGAGTGCGGGGGGGGGGGGACGGACACATTTCTAAGAAGGAATGAGTTTCCTCTTTAAGGAAAATGGTTCATTTTGTACATCTCTTGGCATTTGCCGTGTAAACAGACTGAGTTTCCTTCACACGATGTAGTGTCTTCAGGACCCCCAGGGAAAACCTAACTCCAATGCACTGAGAGGCTTGGAGGCCCGTGGCTTGGCAGAGCCCTCCCTCCGCATCCACCAACACCAGGCACCGCCCTGGTTTGACGCTCTGCCCTTGAGCACTCTACAGCCTCACTGGGCTCTCCGAGGGACCCGCTCTCTTCCTTCTGAGGTCACTTTCTGTCTCCCCGTTTGCGTTTGCACAGACAGACAGGACTGGCGTGGACTTAATGAGCTGGGCGGTGTGGCTGCAGGGCAGCAGGAGATGCTTGGAACTGAGCTAGGCTTCTTCATCTGTGTGCCTGGCTGGCTCAGCACCGGCCCCTGTGCCTGCTCCTCACTGTTCACCCTTTACCCCTTCTGAGCATTGTCCTCCATCCCCGAGTCCTCTCACCGGCATCCCCTCCCGCCCTCCGTCTTCCTCTACCAGGGCTACCTTCAATTTACTTTCTTTGCAAACCCCACCTCACCCCCTCCCGGTGTCCACCTGTGTCTGCATGAAAATGGTCCCTGAGGCTTCACCTCCAGGCCTCCGAGAAGCCAGTCCTGTTCGTGGGTCCTCTTCGGGATGTCCCTAAAGGCATCCTTGTTTCTACCCTTGCACAGCCACTTCCTGAATCAGTCACCTTAACCCTGCTACACGCTGGCACGCCCTGCCTCATTCTTTCTCTCCTACATTCTGCACTATCAAAGTGATACCAAACTTTTTCAACCACTTCCCTGGAACGCACTCAGGATTCATCTTGGCTGCCTCCCGGGCACTTTGGGTCTGCTCTAACGCCAGCTTCAAGGACATCAGCCTTGATTCCTTTCAAACCCAGAGCCTGCTTCTCTGTCTCGGCTGCGAACATCTCTTATCGTGCCCATCCCCACAGACACTGGCATTCCTCGGGGCTATGTGCTTGTTCCTTGAAAAAGAGAAATAGCTTGTATTCATTAGAAAAGGAAAAGTACATCCTCAGTACTCAGTATGGGGAATTGAGAACTGCTCTCCCTGTGATGGGGAAACATACTACCCTGATGTTAGTACTGTGCAGCCTGAGAAACTCTAGCCCATGGTACTGGTGGTGGTGGTGGTGGTGGTGATGATGATGGTGGTGGTAGTGGTGGTGGTGGTGGTGGTGGTGATAGTGGTGGTGGTGGTGGTGGTGGTGGTGGTGATGGTGGTGGTAGTGGTGGTGGTGGTGGTGGTGGTGATAGTGGTGGTAGTGATAGTGATGGTGGTGGTGGTGGTGGTGGTGATAGTGGTGGTGGTGGTGGTGGTGGTGATGGTGGTCGTGATGGTGGTGATGGTGGTGGTGGTGGTAATAGTGGTGATAGTGGTGGTGGTGGTGGTGGTGGTGGTGGTGGTGGTGGTGATAGTGGTGGTGGTGATGGTGGTAGTAAGCACACTCAGTGCAATGATGGATGAGTTGTCTACACCTCGATCTCCTCCATGTTCTATGCCCGAATGCCCTCAATCAAGTTCTTTCCATAGGAAGACTGGAGGGCCACTCATTGGCCACTTCATCATGGAACATCCTCTCAACTTAAAATCCATGTACTCGATGGGCAGTGGTGGTGCGCGCCTTTAATCCCAGCACTTGGTAAGCAGAGGCAGGCGGATTTCTGAGTTCAAGGCCAGCCTGGTCTTTAGAGTTGAGTTCCTGGACAGCCAGGGCTACACAGAGAAACCCTGTCTCGGAAAAAAAAAAAAATCCATGCCCTCTCGGACAACCCGATTGTTCTCCCCAAAAGCTGTGCCATGGACCTATCAAATCTGTTCATTTAGAAACCCTGGTCATGTTCGATAATTCATCTAGATTTGCACCCACGAATCTCTTTTCCCTGGGCAAAGTGGAAGACGCTCTCCATCTTCCTTCACTCCCGAGAGCTTTCATACATGGTCTACTCATAGGAAAATGAAATAGCTGAAAAAGTAGCAGAAGTCGTCAGGGCCAGTTTCACCAGAAGGCTCGAATCGCCAAGGGTTGTAGCGCCCAGGGTATGCGAAGGCGTGGAAAGCGCTGGGGCTTTTACTTACTGAACTCACAGAGGTGGAGAATGGAATGGGAGTGCCCCTAGAAAAGAGGGGTGAGGAGTTTGTGCTGGGGATGTGAAGACGTCCTGGTAATGGTGGTGAATGAGAATCGACCGTGACAAGTGTAAAGCCACTGGACTGTTTGCAGCACCACAGATTTGCACAACAGCTTAGGCAGTCCGAGGACACACAGGAAAAACCTACTCACAAGCTCAGTTCCTTCCATGGCACTCACAACCGCCTTTGGACAACTGTGTGGTTGCCCCCACACATCAAGCGGGTTGTCAGTTCTTGGCAAAGTCCAGCAAGGCGGCCTCCGGTATCATCCGATTTGATTCTCCCAGGAGGCAAAGTCAGACACCACAGAGCAGGGCTAAGATGGCCTCTGCTTCAGGACCAATTGCAAATCCTGGCCTCCAGAACTTACCACCTAACAGGTTAGGGGTCCTGCATTCCCTCTTTGGGTCTGATTAATCTGCTAGACCTGCTCACAGAACTCAAGAAACATGTTTCATGGTTTATTATGATGGGTATGTTAAAGGGTACACATAAAACCCTTAGCCGAGCGACGTGCAGGCCTCCATCCAGAAGGGCTAAGTACAGGGCTTCTATCCTCCAGGGTCTGAGGACCTGACTGCTGCGTGAGTAAGCTCTTACCTGCCCCCGGGGGGCCTCCATATGTTCGTGGAGGTCAGGACAGGGATAGATGTGAAGAAAGGTTATTGTACAAAAGGGTTTGACTTCAGTCCAACTGAGTGGAGAGACAGTCCTGTGTGTTCAGACTCTTGACCTCTGCGCCAGCGTGTCTGCCTCCTAAGAGCGAGGCCTATGGAACGGGTCTCGGGATATGCTATCGTTCCAACTAGGTCAGGAAACATCTTTATGGCTAGTCCGAAGTCAGAGGCAAGATAAACTAGAGCATGTCACTATGCCCCACCCTCAGAAGACCAAACTCAATGAAAAGCTGTGAAGGGAGGACTTCTGCCTTCTGGGACTTCGACGCTCCAAGCGTGATCACAAAATACTTTTAGGTCATCCAGAGCTGCTTCAGAGAGCAAGGCTAAAAGACAAATGCTTTAATGACAGTTGCACTGATGTTCTAGCCGTCGAGCACATGACCACAGCCGTGGGGATCGGGAATCAGAAACCTCAGACAAAACTCAACACACATACATATATACTATTATATGTTATGTGTATGTCTGTGTATATACATATGAATACTATAATTGGCAGATCTTGTGTTATCTGTGTCATTTGTGGCCTGATTGTGTCTATTTCCCAAAATTCATACTTTGACCCTTTACCCTCAAGTAAGGCTAAGGAGGAGGGTTCTTTGGGGGTGATTTGGGAATAAGAGGGTGTACTGGCTGGTTTTGTGTGTCAACTTGACACAGGCTGGAGTTATCATATGAAAAGGAGCTTCAGATGGGGAAGTGCCTCCATGAGATCCAGCTGTGGGGCATTTTCTCAATTAGTGATCAAGGGGGGAGGGACCCTTGTGGGTGGTACCATCTCTGGGCTGGTATTCTTTGGTTCTATAAGAGAGCAGGCTGAGCAAGCCAGGGGAAGCAAGCCAGTAAGAAACATTCCTCCATGGCCTCTGCATCAGCTCCTGCTTCCTGACCTGCTTGAGTTCCAGTCCTGACTTCCTTTGGTAATGAACAGCTGTGTGGAAGTGTAAGCTCAATAAACCCTTTCCTCCCCAACTTGCTTCTTGGTCATGTTTGTGCAGGAATAGAAACCCTGACTAAGATAGAGGGTGTACCCTCATGATTAGCTTACTATCTTTATGATAAGTCTCATGGTCCCATCCCTCATGCAAAAGATCACGAATAAAATGTTGTCTATGGAGCAAGAATTAGGTCACACGAAATGGACCTAATTCACAGGGGTCACATGAGACTATCAGAAAGCAGGTATTGCTTACATTGTGATTCCTAACTCTAGCAAAATTATAGTCATGACACAGCAATGAAAATAATCTTATGATTGGGGTCACCACAGCATGAGGATATGTATTACAGGGTCACAGAGTTAAGAAGTGTGGTCACAGACCGCACTGTTTTAGAGCTTAGAGGTCGATAGTATTTTGTTATAGCATCCCTGAATGGACAAAGGAATGTACTACATCCCAGTAAAAATAATTAAAATGGAGGTTGATGAAGATAGAACACGACAAAGTACGAGAGAAAGGCCGGAAACTCTGTATTCCCTGCAGATAGGAACTCAGCTGCTCCTGCGGGATAATCAAGATCTGATCTAGAACCTTATCTGATCTAGAACCTTAAAATCCTGAGCGTGTCCTGTCCTTTTGCCAACACCAGTGACCTGCCTGTGCAGTCCTTACCTTCGCCATCTGCTGGATGCCAGCAAGAACTAGTTACCGGTACTTTGTTCCCTGTGGCTGCACAGACTCCGGAATCGTTCTGAACACTTCTACCAGCCAGGGCTTCCATCTGCCTAGGATGAGGCTATCTGAGAGAAAAAAGAGTCTTCACCCAGCTGCACAGGACGCCTAAGGAGCTGTCAGATGTCAAATGTGTGCTGTAGGGGTTGAAGGACTGCTACTACCAGGTAACCCACCCCAGACCACACTGGGAAGAATAAGAAAGCCTGCCCCGTGCTGGCTGGAGAGATGGCTCAGCGGGTTAAGAGCACTGACTGCTCTTCTGAAGGTCCTGAGTTCAAGTCCCAGCAACCACATGGTGGCTCATACCATCCATAATGAGATCTGATGCCGCCTTCTGGTTGTGTCTGAAGACAGCTACAATGTACTTAGATATAATAATAAATAAATCTTTAAAAAGAAAAAGAAAGCCTGCCCTAGCTCTGACTTGTGTTGTTTCTACAAAAACCTGACCACCACCCCCGACCCACATTTCTCATTTGGGACTTATACAGTCATTCTGGAAACAAACCACACTTAAAGCCAGGAGGAACAGAGCAGCTCAAGTGTAGTGGTATTTTTATCCAACAGAGTCCTCAGATCTGCCTTTACATTAAAAACAAAATCACATGCACAGAGAAACCCTGTCTCGGGGGGAAAAAAAAACAAACAAACAAAACAAAACAAAAACAAAAACAACTGAAAAAAAACAAAAACAAACAAAACAAAACAAAAAAGCCAGGCGCCGTGGCACACGCCTTTAATCCCAGCACTTGGGAGGCAGAGGCAGGAGGATTTCTGAGTTCGAAGCCGGCCTGGTCTACAGAGTGAGTTCCAGGACAGCCAGGGCTACACAGAAAAACCCTGTCTCGAAAAAACAAACAAACAAACAACAACAACAAAAAATCACATACATAAGTCTACGATCACCTCTCAGCCTGGCAAATAGAAAACAAACATGTAACATATTCATCTGCTAGACTCGTCTACATTTATGAATCTGACTAGATTAGTGCTGTTTTATCAAAACTCACTTTGGGACATTTGTTCCCACCACCACCACCACCACCACCCCCGCCATCAGATGACTTTCCTCAGTGTCTCTGAACTCAAGATAATCTAAACATTACTTATAAAAATTTTAAAAAGATACTTTAATCCCAGCACTTGGGAGGCAGAGGCAGGCAGATTTCCAAGTTCCAGGCCAGCCTGGTCTACTGAGTGAGTTCCAGGACAGCCGGAGCTACACAGAGAAACCCTGTCTCGAAAAAACAAAAACAAAAAACAAAAAAAAACAAAAAAAAATTTTTTTTAAGATAATTTTATCCTGATACAGTGACACATGCCTGCTGAGCTACATCTCCAACCCAAAAGTCTGTTAATTTTCAAATGTAGTTCAAAAACCATAGGGAGTCTGACCTCAGGTAAATGTTTAAATACTGGGGGAAAAAAATGCAAATGTTCCTTGAGGCTGCTTATGAGAATGGATTGCTTCATCTGTCTATCTTACTGAATTTTCTTATTTTCGTGCAATGAGGATATGATTCTTCAACCATTAAAAAGAAATGTATCCGGTAGAGAAGACACCGTGATAAAATGCCCCCACCACCACCACCCCATCCAGGCTCGCATTAGAGTATGAAATTCCAGACACTCCCAACTGTGTAAAACTCGATTGCCTGCTTTGTGTGTCAAGGGACTGTATTCATGTAACTGTACTTGGGCTGGGGCAGGGGAATTATATAGTGTCTCCAGTAACTGTTCTTGGTTAACAAGAAGAGTTTTTAAATTGTTAGAGACTTTCCACTATTATGTAGACCACTGGTTCATATCCTCCAGGGAAGAACCCTGAAAAGGGGGCAGATGTTAGGCAAACTCACGTGTGTCTTTTGCTGTCTTAAAGCAGATGTGGGGGATAGTTGGGAAACCTCAGCGGAGCTGTTTAAGCTATACTGGAGAAAAGGACCCAAGTGAAACCAGGGATGAGCATACGGTCTTAGATCCCCTTGCGGGTGTGTCAAGGGTAGAAAGGGCCTGCCTGGCTGCCGGCCGCTAACTGACCTGTACCAAACAGTATCCCGTGCATTCTCTTCTTTCCAGGAGCAGAATACTGAGGGTTAAATGTTTTTCTGTTGCTGCTGTTTGCAATCTTTTGGGGTCCGGCAGAAGGGTTGGTTAAGCACTGCCTTTTTTTGTTTTGTTTTGTTTTGTTTTGTTTTGCTGTGAGTTTTTTCTGTCCTTTCATTCCCTAAGCGATTCCATCTCCTTCAGAGCAGCAACTCGCACAATGAACACTGCTGATGCCATCCTGGGCTTTCAGAAACTGCAATTTTGTGGCTGTGGGGCTCTGGCTGGAGGCAGGTTGAACTAGGAGCCCTTTGGCGGCAGGCACAGGGTATTAGGTAGGGTGGGAAGTTCTGGGGGCGGGAGGAGGCCAGGCGTCTGCGTGAGATCCAAGCGGACTGTGCTGGACCGCTGGGTTCAGGGCTGCGGTAGGTCTGGGTGATGCTCCTGGTGCCTCCGGACTGGCCTCAGCAGCTCTGCCAAACCACTCGCTCCATGACCTGTAGTAAAGCACATTCCCCCGAGGGAGCCACGGGGAAAATAAAGAGGTTGGACTGGGTTGGTGGTTTTCACCATGACATTTCGGCCAGGGAGCCCTGTGTTTAAATGAACTTAATTGTACAGAAAACCAGCCAGGCACAGAGCAATGTGAACCCAGGTGGAGCCGGCACCCTCCCGCCACAAAACAGTTTGAGCCCTTGATTTTCCACACGCCCTCTAGATCTCCCTGGGCCTCGGTACAGTAGAGGGGTCGGGGTGGGACTTCCTCCTGAGGTGACAAAGCTGTGCGTCTGGCCAGCCACATTCAAAGCCTTAGGAAGTTACTCTCTTCCAGTTTAGACACCGAACAGAAGAATCAGAATGGTAGTTGAACGTAAATATGGGCTCCAGGTGGAAGGCCATTCACTTCCTGCGGCCACTTTCGGTTCTTAGGCCGTCTATGAATTCGTTTTAACTGGAAGCCGGTAATAGGAGAAAAGCACTTCGGTCTTCACCCCATCTCGGGGGCTCATGGGAGCTTAAATGCTACGGGCGCTACAGAGAGGGTATGGGCTGTCCGGGGGCGGCTGTGTGACAAGATGGACCCCCTCCGCTGACGAGAGCTGTCTGCGAGCCGCTCTCTTCGTAGCTGGACCCATTTGTTGGCAACATTTCTTCTTCTTCTTCTTCTTCTTCTTCTTCTTCTTCTTCTTCTTCTTCTTCTTCTTCTTCTTCTTCTTCTTCTTCATCTTCTTCTTCTTCTTCTTCTTCTTCTCCTCCTCCTCCTCCTCCTCCTCCTCCTCCTCCTCCTCCTCCTCCTCCTCCTCCTCCTCCTCCTCCTTCTTCTTGGTTTTTGTTTTTTGGTTTTGGTTTTGGTTTTTTCGAGTCAGGGTTTCTCTGTGTAGCCCTGGCTGTCCTGGAACTCACTCCATAGACCAGGCTGGCCTCGAACTCAGAAATCTGCCTGCCTCTGCCTCCCAAGTGCTGGGATTACAGGCGTGCACCACCACTACCCGGCTTTCTTTTTCTCTTTCTTTCTTTCTTTCTTTCTTTCTTTCTTTTTTTTTTTTTTTTTTGGCTTTTTCGAAACAGGGTTTCTCTGTGTAGCCTTGGCTGTCCTGGAGCTCACTCTGTAGATCAGGCTGGCCTCAAACTCAGAAATCTGCCTGCCTCTGCCTCCCAAGTGCTGGGATTACAGGCGTGCGCCACCACCACCCGGCCGGCTGGCCTTCTTTCTTTCTCTTTCTTTCTTTCTTTCTTTCTTTCTTTCTTTCTTTCTTTCTTTCTCTCTCTCTCTCTCTCTCTCTTTCTTTCTCTCTCTCTCTTTCTTCTTCTTCTTCTTCTTCTTCTTCTTCTTCTTCTTCTTCTTCTTTATTTGATATATTCTTTATTTACATTTCAAATTATTTCCCCTTTCCTGGATCCCCCTCCCCAAAAGTCCCATAAGCCCTTTTCCCTCCCCCTGTTCCCCCATCCACTCCTTCCCACTTCCCTGTCCTGGTATTCCCCTACACTGCTGCACTGAGCCTTTCCAGAACCAGGGGCCACTCCTTCCTTCTTCTTGGACATCATTTGATATGTGTATTGTGTCTTGGGTATTCCAAGCTTCTAGGCTAATATCCGCTTATCGGTGAGTGCATACCATGGGTGTTCTTTTGAGACTGGGTTACCTCACTTAGGATGATGTTCTCCAGCTCCATCCATTTGTCTAAGAATTTCATGAATTCGTTGTTTCTAATGGCTGAATAGTACTCCATTGTGTATATATACCACATTTTCTGTATCCATTCCTCCGTTGAGGGACATCTGGGATCTTTCCAGCTTCTGGCTATTATAATAAGGCTGCTATGAACATAGTGGAGCATGTATCCTTATTGCATGCCAGGAATCCTCTGGGTATATGCCCAGGAGTGGTATAACAGGGTCCTCCGGAAGTGTCGTGCCCAGTTTTTTGAGGAACCGCCAGACTGATTTCCAGAGTGGTTCTACCAGCTTGCAATCCCACCAGCAGTGGAGGAGTGTTCCTCTTTCTCCACATCCTCGGCAACACCTGCTGTCTCCTGAGTTTTTAATCTTAGTCATTCTCACTGGTGTGAGGTGAAATCTCAGGGTTGTTTTGATTTGCATTTCCCTAATGACTAATGATGTTGAACATTTATTAAGGTGCTTCTCAGCCATCCGAAGTTCTTTAGGTGAAAATTCTTTGTTTAGCTCTGTACCCCATTTTTAATAGGGTTATTTGGTTTTCTGGGGTCTAACTTCTTGAGTTCTTTGTATATATTGGATATTAGGCAACATTTCTTTTATGTGTGTGCACAAAGGGAAAGTGTTCTTTAAAGGCAATAGAGATGAAAAGGAGAATCTGCCCAACACTAACTGGTTCTCAATCTCTTTTAAATCAAGATCATCAATATGGCAAAGAAGTGAGTTTTAGGCGTGATAATATTCAGATCTTCTTCCGGCCAAGATGGCTGAGGTTGGCGCTAACACAGCCACTGCGCTCCGGTGTCTGATTGTAGTTTCTGCTCTTTCTTTCTCGATCGCCAGCTCTTCTGAGGAACTCTAATGACATCGGCCCAGCCTTCCAGCCTTGCAGAGGTGAGGAGAGGCCCCGCTTACACAGTTCCATCAGCACCTTTTGATTATTTGCTGGATGGGGTCCTGGTCTAGGGACAGGGCAGGGTTCCACAGTCGTTAACTGTAGCTCAGCTCCGGGATGGCTGCCCTGGACACCTTGCATGACTGTTTGGTACTAAACTTCCTTGAAAATCAGAGTATGCATGGCAAAACCAAACCAAACCAAACAAACAAAAAACCAGCTCATCTCGTGAATTAGAACTGAGATCACAGAGCAAAGAAGAAAATCAGGAACATCTGTTGTGTTGCTTCCTAAGCGGGGAAAAGCAAATCCGTGGTTAAGATTATAGGATAGAGGAAGGAAAAATGAGTAGGAGGGGTCTGGTGCTGGAGTGTGCAGTTGGCGTGTGGAAGCTCTGGGTTTGATCCCCAGAACCACAAAAAGAGCACAAAGAAAAACATTTATCCTGAAAATTGAACCGTCAGTGGAATTCAAAGCACTCTCAGTAGCTAAGGGCCTTTTCTGAAGGAAATAGCTGATCACACCCCAAGGAAGTGGTTCCTAGGACTTCCACCACTGAGGAGAAACAGACATGACAAGCCTTCGCCTGTTCCTAACACTTAAGTTCTTCAGTTAGAAACCCAAGCCAGTGTAGATAAATGAAACAAAAGAAGACTCCATGAAAGACAGCGAAGGAAACAGACAGAGAGCCCCATCTGACCCCAGCTCCAGGGCCCTTGACTGACAC
Source organism: Apodemus agrarius (assembly GCA_964023405.1). Classification (NCBI taxonomy): domain Eukaryota; kingdom Metazoa; phylum Chordata; class Mammalia; order Rodentia; family Muridae; genus Apodemus; species Apodemus agrarius. The sequence continues at coordinate 9,506,816 of OZ030023.1, read as the reverse complement.
TTCCCAGACTTGGGACTGGGGGGCAGGGGGAGGGGCAGCAGCCTGCTGCGCCTTGAGGGAAGGCAATGACTGTTTCCTCCAACTGATGGCAGGAAAGGAAGCCTAAAAGTGGCCTGAGGAGAAGGCACTCTGCTGCAGATAATACCTCAGAACGTCTCAAGGCTGTGAGCTGCAAAGGTCCGAGCCCGGCACCCACCATGCCACGATGTTCACATCTGGTTGAGGTACAGGTCCTTGTGGCCAGCGCTGAGTGCCTGAGGTCTCCGTGCAGTGGAAACCTGCTGAGCTATCTGGAAGAGGCCTGTGCTCATGGCATTGTAAGAGTTGGACAAACAGGAAGGAACATTTGTATACCATGTATACAGGACAGGGTATACAGTTTCGGCTTGAGTTTAAATTGCGACCTTGAATATTGGTGTCTACCATTTCTCGACCTGTATCCTGTAAGTCTAGCTGCTTGACAGATCTTGAATTCACTGTGGAAAGCATCATAGACTCTATCAAAGAGCCAATGCTTAAAGCTGGGGCATTTGGCCGGGCGTGGTGGCACACACCTGTAATCCTAGCACTTGGGAGGCAGAGGCAGGTGGATTTCTGAGTTCGAGGCCAGCCTGGTCTACAGAGTGAGTTCCAGGACAGCCAGGACTACTTAGAGAAACCCTGTCTCGAAAAACCAAAAAAAAAAAAAAAAAAAAAAGCTGGGGCATTTGCCTAAGCAAGTGAATCCCCAGCAATGCAAACACACACACCACGTGCACCACACACACACACACACACACACACACACACACACGCGCGCGCGCATTTACCTGTGCAAACTGCTTTGTCCTGGGAAATGTCTTCAGTCCAAGCAGGCGATACTGTCACAGTCGTGAGATAGTATATAAGAAATTGATGTGTCAGCCGGGCATGATGGTGCATGCCTGTAATCCCAGCATTTGGGAGGCAGAGGCAGGCGGATTTCTGAGTTCAAGGCCAGCCTGGTCTACAAAGTGAGTTCCAGGACAGCCCAGGCTACACAGAGAAACCCTGTCTCGAAAAACCAAAAAAAAAGAAAGAAAGAAATTGATGTGTCCCCACCATGCGGTTCACCTAAATGCTCCACTGATGTTGACCTTCCTCTAGGGACACTTGCTGGGTGAAAAGAATTAGAGGGGAAGAATGACCACCAGTAAGACAGAGAAACCCACTGGGAGAAAATGGCGCTATTGGCACAGAGATAAAAGACCCGGAAGCCACGGGGTATGATTTTCAAACTAGAAAAGTGATTTTGGCTTTTGAATTAAAACAAAAGGAAACGAAACTACATTTTGATGTTGGGTCTGATTATTCCGTGCACTGCATGTGCCCCGGCCGACCTTGAAAATTATTTATCATGAAAGTATCACGAGAGAGCCCAGAGCTCCAGACAAAGGAACTACCGCTCGCTGCTGCCTCCACAGCCGGGGCCTCTGTGCCAAAGACAACTGCCTGTTCTTGGGAGCAAATAAGGACATCTGTGCGTCTTGTTCTGGAGTCTGAGGGAGAGTAGACAGTCCCACAGAGGACAGAGCAGTCTGATCTAGCAGCAGCAGCTTGAGATGGAGCCGGGCGGAGTGTTCAGATCCTATCTGGGGCACTGTGTCTGAACAAATAAGGCTGCGCCTCGGAGAGATACCCAGCGGGAGGCGCGGGAAGTCCAGTTCCCCGGGCCAGTCTTTGGCTGGCTAGAGCTGGTTGGGTCTCGGACTGACTCCCTGTCTTCCCAGGAGGAGTCACGTGCTCTCACAGAGCACAGTCAGTCCAGAGACCACGTAGACGTGGCGTCTGTGGTAATCAGCCTCAGTGATTTTCGCCCTGTTTGCAACACTGGGTGAACCACAGAAAGGCACCCCGTCTCATCCATTCACAGTGAGACTTTCCAGTGAGGTCCCAGCCCAGCCCAGGGCCCCCACCAGGGACCTAGGAACTATAGCCACTGTGAGCTTTTGGTTCTGGGTACAGACCCCAGAGGGCCCCTGAAGCCACACCCTCTGCAGGGCTCCCGCCCTGGCTGGCTTCTGGAGTCTGCCCTGTACCAGGCACACTGTTAATCTCTTCGCTGGGGGCCTTGTTTATTTCCATGCTCTGGAACCCTTGACTAAGCTAGGTAGGAAATCTTGGAGAAGCCTGCATAAACAAGGTAAAGAAAATAAATAGGGCTCAACTGTCAATGGCGGCTCCTCCAGAGTGGCCCCGCACGCAGCCTCCTGGGACCCAGTGACAGTTGGTTTAACTCCTATATTCATGTAACTAACCTCAGCATGATTTCTCCCAAGACACTGACACCACCACAACAAATTTATTGGTAGCCAGTATGTCCGGCAACTAGGAGGTTAAAAATGGGAGGAGCACGGAGTTGTCTCTAACCACCACAGAAATGTCACTGCAGCCAAAGAACTCCAACTTCCTGGAAGAAAATGAGCCTATCAGATTAGTTGATATCTATGTGTATAATGTGTTGATATTATATGTGCATAATTTTAAAACATCTCCAATCTGTAGATATAGCTGCCCGACAAGAACCTGGGGACAGGAACTGACACAGAGGCCATAGAGGGGTGCTGCTTACTGGCTTGCTCCTCGTGGCTTGCTTAGCACACTTTCTTATAAAACCCAGGGCCACCAGCCCAGGGATGGCCCCACCCACAACGGGCTGGGCCCGCCCCCACCAACCACTGTTTAAGAAAATGCCCACAGATGGATGTCAGGGAGACGTTTTTTCTCAATTGACTTTTTTTTTTTTTTTTTTCAAATGACTCTGGCTTGACGTGAAACTGCCCGCACATCCCTGAAGGGGCAGAGCAGTCCCGAGTCTCTGACACTCGGTCTCTGCCATGCAAAAGCAGCTAAGAAATGAGCCCGGCCTTCAGCTGTGAGCAGGGGCTTCCCCGAGGAGGCGGGTCCTCTGCACATTGAGAAAGGCTTTGCTTTTGTTGCTGTTCTAGAGATCAGACCCCAGCCGGGCACAAGCTACACAAGCCCTTAACCAAAGAGCTGCATCCTGAGTCCCAAAATCTGCCTATTGATATAAAAGAAACATTATGTTGACAGATGTAAAAGGAACATTATGTCGGCATAGACGCTCCTATGGAAAAATTAAAGCACGAGGTGGTGGGCCACCGGACTCTTTCAGCAACTCAGGGAGCATCCAGTCAAGGCACCCTTGGCTTTGACTACTTACTCTGTGAGACCTCTTCCTTCAGAACCAATACTCAACTCCTCCTCCCAGAACCTGTATGTTTACACAGACCAGCTACCACATCAAAGCCGGAGACCAAACAGGAACCCCCACCCCAGTGCAGTCTGCTTAGATAAGAAACAGCAGGTTGCAGGAGCCCCCACCCTACGGCTCCTCACACACAACTTTTGAATGTTGTTTTTCCTTTGTCAAAACGTGTTTTGATACTCCGAAAGAATCCCGGTCTCCTTTCCCCCCACTCATCCTTCCTCCTTTCCTTTCAGAGACCTCTCTGGACAGCCAAGGGTCTTAGTAATAATTGCATTTCCTCCAACCTTGTAAACTTTCTGACCTACCTTTCCCTAGACGATATACTGTAGCTGACGGAGGAAGGAGCAGGCCTATGGTGCTCTACTTTAGAAAATCGGGGCTGAGCAGGGAGGTGGTGGCGCACGCCTGTAATCCCAGCACTTGGGAGGCAGGGGCAGGCGGATTTCTGAGTTCGAGGCCAGCCTGGTCTACAGAGTGAGTTCCAGGACAGCTAGGTCTACAGAGAAAAACTCTGTCTCAAAAAACAAAAACAAAAACAAAAAAAGAAAAGAAAAAAGAAAAAAGAAAATCAGGGCTGTCTTGCCTCCAATGACCGTGTCCGTTGTTCCTGCCACGCCAGTATCTGGGGTCACCTGATCCTTGTCACTAGTGGGACTCTTGTGCAGCTATGCATTTTTACCTCTTACCCCTTCAATAAGGGGATTAAAAAATATAAATATCTTTTTTTTTTTTTTTTTTTTTTTTTTTGGTTTTTCAAGACAGGGTTTCTCTGTGTAGCCTGGGCTGTCCTGGAACTCACTTTGTAAACTAGGCTGGCCTCGAACTCAGAAATCCACCTGCCTCTGCCTCCCAAGTGCTGGGATTACAGGTGTGCGCCACACGCCCAGCATATAAATATCTATAAACTATCATTATACTTATTTTAAAGCTAGGTTCTTTTGTGTGGGGGATGGCGGAGGGTAGGGGGAGCATTCGAGACAATGGTTTCTCTGCATGGCCCTGGCTGTCCTGGAACTAGCTCTGTAGACCAGGCTGGTCTCACATTCAGAGATCTGCCTGGTACAAATAGCTAACCTGAGGTACCTGTTTAACATATCAAAGAGGACCAGGTGGCCAGGTTCTCCCAGCATCCCTCAGTCCTGACCTGTTACAGGGTATGGGATACCCTACCCACTACCCTAAACTTCCCGACCCAGGTGCTAGGCTGCCCTTCCCCCAGCTGCCCTTCCCTGGTCTTTTTGTCTTCTCTGTGGGGTCTTCTGGCTCCCCACTCTCCTCACGTGTCCCAGCTCAGGGTGGCGCCGACTCCGCCTTTTTATCTACAATAAATCCTCTCCCCACGGTACCCAAGAGCAATCATGGCCTCCTTTTTTGTCTCTCTTTTTTCATTCGCTTCTGATTTTTGTCAGTTTGAGGGCATTTCAAGATGTTTCCCACAAAAGACATCAGCTCACAATCTTTAGTGGATGTTTATCAAGTGTCTTAAGATATAATTGTTGTGAAGCCAGGCGTGGTGGCATACGCCTGTAATCCCAGCACTTGGGAGGCAGAGGCAGGTGGATTTCTGAGTTCAAGGCCAGCCTGGTCTACAGAGTTCCAGGACAGCCAGGACTGCACAGAGAAACCCTGTCTCAAAAAAAAAAAAAAAATATTGTTGTGATAACGAGCCATAGCCTATTATAAAATTACATGAATTTGGAAGCTGGCCTGAGAATTACTTTTTCTTTCTTTCTTTCCTTTTTTTTTTTTTTTTTTTTTTTTTTTTTTTTTTTTTTCAATTCCTCAGACATAGGCGTATAAACTTAGGCATTGCGGCATTGCCTAAACACTCGTGGTTTAAGCCGTTTTAGTCGGAGTTAAAAAAGCCCTGTCCTCAATCCCAGAAATGAGACCTAAAGGAAAGGCAGTTCCCTTTCAGCTGTTGACAAGGAAGCCCGATTCCTATGCCAGAGTGAGTTGGGCCGTACGCCACTGTGGGCTGCCTCCCTGTGGGAAGTCTTAAATGTTCCCACTTGTCAGGGTTCTGTTCCTGCGGGTCACTTCAGTGGTGCGGCTGCCTCTCTTGGATGTGATTCCACTATAAATGTCATCTGTATGATGGAATCACCCGGCGCTCATGGCTATTGCTTCTGGTCTCCTTGTAGAAGATCATCCACCCCATGTGTCCTCTCCCTACTGACAAATCCTCAGTGATGGTTTCTCCTCGGTGTATACTCAGCGGCCCTCGCTTACAGCCGCTTCTGTTCCCGTGGTCCTTGTGTCCTAGGTTGGAAGGTCTGGGGCTCATGACAGCCTGGTCATCAGACTTCCTGGCAGCGAGCAACCTGATTAGGTCTTAGTGCTGTAGGTCGTGGATGGCAGAGTACAGCAACATTTCTTACCTGGGATCCTGAGCCACCAGGAGCGAGCTCAGACACTCTCGCCCCTGAAGTCCTGATGTGTGAACCAAGGTGAGCCCAGACAAATACCCAACAAACCTAGGTCATCCCAGCCATACGATCAGAATTGCTGTCCGGGGACTTTTATGTCAAAGGACTATTTGTCATAATTAGCCTACCAAAAATGTGTGCCGGCCAGTCCGCTAGGCCTGTGGTGGAAGTTTGGGTAATGAATGTCCCCCAGGAGCTCAGTCATTTGAACATTTGGTCCGCAGTTGGTGGTGCTGTTGGGGTTTAGGAGGTGTGGCCTTAAATAGAGGCAGGTGGGGGCATATAGCCCACCCTACTTCCAGTTCTGCTGTCTGCTTGCTCTTGGCTTCCTGGAGACACCTTGCATGCCGCTTGCTGCCGAGCTCTCTGCTGTGACTGTCTCTTATCTCTCTGTAACCATCGGCTGTACCGTGACCGGAATCTCTTCTACTCTTATATGGGTTGTTCTGGGTGACGGCGGTTTGTCACAATGGAAAAGCGACACCTACACTTGCAACGGACTTTTCTGAACCTAAGTCCTAGACACAGACGGGACGAGCATGCAAGTCCCGGGCAGAGGAGTAGGAGGAGTCATGGAGCACGACCCGCCCTCCACCGAGTCCTGTCGACAGAGGCCCTGGGCAGTAGGGTAGTCTGCACAGACCTGAAGTTCAACTCTGGGTCCAAAAGGAGAGGACCCTGCACAGCCATTTGCCTGGGAAAGCTTAGGGCAGTTCCATCATGGGGGTGGGGAGATTTCCAGACAGCATGTGATGACATAAGTCATAAGCAAGAGAAAGGCCCCCCTCCTCCTCTTCCTCCTCCCTCTCCTCCTCTCTCTCCTCTTCCTCCCTCCTCCCTCTCCTCCTCTCTCCTCTTCCTCCCTCCTCCCTCTCCTCCTCCTCTCTCTCCTGTTCCTCCCTCCTCCCTCTCCTCCTCTTTTCCCTTCTCCTCTTTTGGCTTAATATTTCTTATGGTATTAACTGATTTCAGTGAAACTTTGGCTTGTTGTTGTCTGTACAACAATCCTTTAAACTGCATTCTAGAACAATCGAGTTTTCTTATGCCTTGAGGCATCCAGGGATCTGCTTTTCTGTAGAAGGTGCCTCAGTGCCTAAGACCCCACCCAGCCCTCTTCTTCCTGGAAGATGGAATGATTAGAGAAGCCGCAGGCCAAGAGCAGGTACCTCCAGATTCCTGCACTGGAACATTCCTGAAGCGCCTTCAGTAGTGCTTTTCTCCTTGCTATAACACAACACTTGATTAAAAACAACTTATTTTGGTTCAGTGAAGCTATAGTTTCCCTTTGTACACTGACCCACTGTCTGTCAGTCTCTCTAAAACACCCACAGAGACACACAGACATTCCCAGAAGTAATCCACCCCAGCTCCCCAGCATCTCCGATCTGGGGATTGACACCCAAAATTAACCTTCAGAAAAACCACACTGGACTGAACTGACATTTTTAGAACTCCAGCTAGGAAGCTAACGGCTCTCAGAGCTGGTAGCCAGAGACCATTACAGTGGAAGGAACCAACAACAACAGGAAGGCTATGTTTTTTTGTCTACAAAGCCGCTAGCTCTTTGATGTTTTCTGTTAAGCTGTTATACTGTTGTAAAAAGAAACAAAGCATTGGCCAGTCCTCTCTCCTCTCCCTCCAGAACTGGAGGAATTCCCCGGCATTCTTCTCATCTTGGTACAGTTGCTTGAGTGCAGTAAGAATCTTGGAAAAGGGACACGATTAGAAACACTGGCTAGATTATCAAGGCTTTGACTGGGAAGGTATGTAGGGATGTGTCCGGCGTGATTAGACCCTATAGTATTTGCAGCTGCCTTTCTAGAGTTAATACTCAGGCTGGTGTCTAAGTGGTAGGCTTCAGCCTTTCATGTAGCTCACTTCCTGACAGGCTGAGGAAGCTTCAGAGACCTTAAGATGTGACTAAGAAAGGAATCCCCACAAGTCAGCGGCACGAAAGCAAAGTCTGGTGCCGCCATTTGACTTCACTGTGTAGTCTCAGGTAGCATTTTTTTTTTTTAGATTTGTTTATTTAGTATATGTAAGTACACTGTAGCTGTCTTCAGACATACCAGAAAAGCATGTCAGATCTCAGTACGGATGGTTGTGAGCCACCATGTGGGTGCTGGGATTTGAACTCAGGACCTTAGGAAGAACAGTCAGTGCTCTTAACTGCTGAGCCATCTCTCCAGCCCCTCAGGTAGCTTTTTTTGTTGTTGTTGTTTTGTTTTGTTTTGTTTTTTCGAGACAAGGTTTCTCTGTATAGCCCTGGCTGTCCTGGAACTCACTCTGTAGACCAGGCTTGTCTCAAATTCAAAAATCTGCCTGCCTCTGCCTCCCAGAGTGCTGGGATTACAGGCGTGTGCCACCACCACCCGGCTTCAGGTAGCATTTTAAAAGACAAATCTGAAATTCTCTAGACTGTGGGGTAGGGTAGGGGTGGAGTCCAACAAGATAACTTAAAGCAGCTTTCTGATAAGATAAATTACTTTTCAGGCTGTGTGTGAATGTTGGTGTTCTCTCCCAATTCATAATTTGAAATCTTAATCCTCAGGGGGACAGGGTGTGGGTGCGAGGCCTTGGGCTGTGCTTCAGCGCCTCAAGATGGCGTTAGGGCCCTGAAATGGAAGGGCCCTAACAATACATCGGCGGTTCCTTAAGCCACTCAGAATAAGATGTTTTGTTCTGACAGCATAAATAAAGGTGCTGTGCTCCTGTAAATGATTGGCCAAAATCCACTGAGAACAGGTTCGTGAGCAAGAATAATCTGAGTCTGTGCAAAGTTCCTGGTATAAATCTCAAGGTTCAGTGGCTTGGTTTATTTTTTGATTGACAAGAAGACTGTTTAGAAAGATTTTGTTTCAGTAGGAAACTGTAGCACCCCGAGTTTCCCCTGTCTCCGCACCCCACAGTACGGAGTCTCCGTTTCCCCCTCCCACATCTGCTGCAGCACCACAAACCAGAGCTTCCCTCTCCTGCTTCCCTCCCCACTGCCTTGGAGACTGCCCTCTCCCCACTGCAAGCTGCCCTCTTCCCCGAGCGAGCCAGTGAGCCAGCGAGCGGTGAGAAGCAGAGCCTCCTTTTGAGCACCCTGCTGTCCTCCAGGTCGGTCACACACAGTCTAAGCTGCCCTATGGACTCAGATAACAACCTGACAACCCTTAGCTGTATTTTGTTTCCTTTTACCGTTCTAGAAATCCCCTTCCTTAAATGCCCCATCACCAGCAAACAAACCCCTGATAATGTCCGCGCCACCACCCCCCAAAGGGTGTTTAGCTGATTGGGCAACGAGTGGCTTGCTGGGAAGTGGGTTCAGAAGGGACCTCAGATGGCAGACTCCACCTTGCCAGACCCAAACCATCCTCTCCGAACGCTTGCAGCAGCCTGACCATGGCTTCGCTCTCCAGCCTCGTAGAGCCCTATGTTAACAAGGAACCTGTCTAAAAGCCTGTGTGGGCTGGGGAGTGTAATCTGGGGGGGGGGGGTAGGGGTAGCTCAGTGATAAGAGTATGTGTGTGTTACCTGCCAGGTGCTGGGTACCATCTGCAGCCCGGGAGCAAAGAATGTTGTTGTCTCTGTTCATCCAGCATCCTCAGGGTAGATACTTGATCAAGTTCCTCATCCTTTACAACCCCCCTGGGTGGTGTCTTCCCACCTTCCCAGCCTTCAGCAATCTCAGGTCATTAAGGTCAGCTGAGCTGGAATGCCCCACCCCAACCCTACCCCACCCCCACCACTCCCCCTGTCTCCTCTTAGGGACTGTACGCACGTATACACACACACACACACACACACACACACACACACAGACACACAGAAGCACAAACAGGCTGTATCTAGATGCCTACTTGTTCTGGCTGTATTGGGTGGAACCCACACTTTCCCACCACGGGACCCCCTGCAGCGGTCCTATAGCCTATTGGGGTGGATCTGAATACAGCCTCCCTTGCCCTTTTACCAAGTACCATGAGTAATCTTTAACACCTTTAAAATGATTATGACTTTTCAAGAGGGAATAAATATCACCCTTGATAGTGAAGACTTGGGAGTGATTCACATGAGACACCAGACACAGAAGCGCTTTTAAAAATAGAGTCCGCGAAGGAAGGGCAAACGTACTTACTATTCTTCTCGGTATTTTATTATAATCATATCATTTCCTGAGGAGGAAACGGAAAATCAGGAAAAGGTCTTGGCCTTCCGCGGTCTGGGAACGTGGAGGGTGGGGGAGGGTCAGGAGGAGGAAGCTGCGGGCCCTGGCCTGTGGGTGGGGAGGCCTTCAGGGGCGTGGGGGACACTGGGGGACACTTCCACTCTGCTTTCAGGCCGTTAGGAGTGAAGGCTGCTCGGGGCGCACGGGAAGAACAAAGCAGTGCCCAGGGCTGGTCGCCCTCTGTGGTGCTTGCCTTGTCGAGAGAGGCAGCTCATGGCCTCCGTTGCTGCACTCCTGCAGGACGCTCGACAGGTACCTGAAGAATTATGCTCAGGTTACCCTCGGACAGAAAGAACCTCTGTGCTTCCCTATAGATGCTCACGTCCTGTTTGTGATGGCTGTCCCCTCCTGTCCAGTATCCGTGAACTGGAGGTCTCTGAAGAGGTGGTTTCCATATCAGAGACCCTGCAGTGCTGACCTTGGCTGTGTACAGGACCAGTTCTTATTTTTGTTTGTTTTGTTTTCTTATTAGATATTTGCTTTATTTACGTTTCAAATGTTATCCCCTTTCCTCGTTTCCCCTCCGAAAACCCCCTCTCCCATCCCCCCTCCCAGTGCAGCAGTCTTAACCTGTGGGTCAAGACCCCTACGGGGGTCGAAGGACCCTTTCATAAGGGTCACACAACACTGTCACAGGGGTCATCTAAGATCACTGAAAAACACAAATATTTCCACTACAGTCCCTAACAGCAGCAAAATTACAGTTACGGAGTAGCAATGACACTAATGTTATGGTAGGAGGTCACCACAGCACGAGGGACTGTAAAAAGGGTCTCAGGGTTAGGAAGGTTGAGAGCCACCGCCCTAGAGCATCGTGGCTGTGGAAAGACAGAAGGCCAGTGGAGAACCAACTCCATCTTGGGTTATTTTAGTCCTTTAAATAATCATTTACCTTTCTATCTCCTAACATTCCTGGGAGTAGTAAGTAAAATTCTCGTATCATTAACCCGCATCCTCCTCCAACCGGGAAGCTAATGACTTCACCATCTAAGACTCTGAGGGGATTCTTCCCTGGTGTGTGGCCCCCTTACCTCATGCTCCCACTGAGATCAAAAGAAAAAAAAGTGCTGACCTGCAACTTCTTTTGTTTTGTGACAATAAAACTTTGTGACACTCCTTCCAAGGTGAGACTTGTCTTTCAGGCCAACCTGAATCAGGCCACACCTCAGAGGACACCCCCTTCCTCTCCTTCGAGCTGTGTTGCATCAATCCACTAATATCTCCGTAAGTTGGGCCTGGTGCATTTTGAACTCAGAGCGAGGCGACACGGTTGATATGTAGCTAAGTAAAAAAAAATTTCTACATCAATGAATTCTATTTTATTCAATAATGGTCAATTCAGCCTAAAATCTACAGCTTCCTCCAACTGACTGTTCTGGAAAGGGTTGTTAGACAAGATCTTTCTGGATCCCAAAATAAATTTACATGTGTAAAGACTGTTTTTTTATGAAGCCAGGCTGTATAATAATCCTCTTATAGACTTTGACAATAGCAAGGCTCAGGGAGGAGGGAACAAGTGACCCACATCACATCCCCAGGACCTGAGAGACATCCTTACAGAGCCACCATCTCTACTTACCCTCCTCTCCCTTCCTAACTGTTGAGTTCTTCCATGGGAGTTTAGTGCCGTTTAAAAGTGTTCTAGAACTCAGCATTTGGGGTAGCAGGCCTGGCCTTCTGAGTTATCAGAATTTCAGTTTAGTTTACCTTACGGTGACCAGGCAGCCGGGGCTGCTGCACATGTAAACCACCACGCTATGAATGAAGTTTTTGCTTGCTGTATTTGCAAGTCCCCTGCAGCTGCCTGGTCTCTGTTACTGCAGGAGTCCAGAGTTGTCCCAGACAGGCCAGGTCTGCCTAAGCTGTGTGTACACCTTGATCGTTCTTAAACACTTTTAGACCGCGGAGAAGGCATTTCGTTGTTTACCTACAGTGCTTGTCTTTTCACAAAAGCACACAGTTGAGGACAGTTTTATTTATCTGCTATGTGTGTACAGGACGGAGTGAGTGTAGGTACAAGTCCTCGTGTGAGTGCTTGTGAAGTTGGTGTCTTAACCACTTTCCACTCTGTTTTCAAAGATAAGATCTCTTAAGTCAGAGCACACTGATTGGCCACACTGAGTGGACACGGTCTTCTACCCACCCCATTATGTCACCATGCCCAATTTTGGGGGGGGGGGGGACTGGAGCTCTGAACTCAGGATGTATTAGCCTGAGTGGCACCCTGAGAGATGACGGCACGTGCAAAAGGAAGTTGAGGACCCAGGTCCACCTGGCACTGTCAACCCACCTACCTGGTTTCTTCTGGGCCCTGGGACCCTTCCCTGGACTCTGATTGACTCTTTCCTCCTCTAGTCAACATGTGTCCATCATTCCATCAGTGCAGGCCTCAAGGCAGCTCAAAGTGACCATGGTCTATGCAGGAACACTTTTCTTTCCCTAGAAACCCTCTCCCTTGCAGGTGCCCCCCCACCTCCGCTCCGGTGGTCCTTTTCCATTAATGGACCTCTTAGGATCAGCACAGACCACGACCCCTCAGTCGGCTGTCCGCGAAGCCCCGCCCTCGCCCCCCCCCCAGCACCTTCAGGACGAGCATGCGTATTGCGCGGCCCCACCTCGGCGTTGCCTTGGTGATCCAGGATGGACCACGCCCATCGGGCTGGGTGAGCCGAGGGCCGGGAGTTGAGGGGCCGCCGGTGTGAAATGTCACGTGGTTTTGGTGCGCCCGGGTTCTCGGTCCCTTGGTAAAGCACTCAGCCGGCTGGATTCCCCTGGGGGACCTACTTTAGGAGCTTGGGGCGGTCCTGGGGAAGTAGGGGACCCGCGGGCTGAGTGTCAGGGTGGGGGAGGGCCAGGGGATCTGAGGGACCTGAAGGCTGGAGGAGGGTCTGGGGGCGGGCCTGGGGGCGGGCAGGGGACGGCCACCCGCAGCTGACCGCCCCTCCCCGCCCAGTCCTCCGCACTGTCCCAGCGCCGCGGCAGGCCAGGCGTCCTCCCTCAGTCCGGGAGCGACACTGCGCCGAGAGGTCGAGCCCCCGAGATGTGGAAGCTGAGCCGAAATCGAGTGCTTCTGGACGAGCCCCCCGAGGAAGAGGACGTGCTGCGAGGGGCACCGCCGGCATCAGCAGCCGCCCCGGCGCCGGTGAGGACACGCGTCGGGGCGCAGGTGCGGGCCGCGGGGTGCTCTGGAGGCCGAGTGAGTGCAGGTGCCTGGGGTCGCGTGCCCGGTGCGGAGTTGGCAGGGACCCGACGCTTCTCGGGGCTGCGAGGTGACTGCCCCGGAGGACCCCTCTGATGAGTGGCCGGATCCTGCAGGTCGTGGGCCCCAGAGCCAGCCTGTGTGGGGTACCGCGGGGACACGTACCCCGGGCACTTTCCACACTGGCCGGCGACGCTGCCCTTCGCTCTGCTGCCACAAGGGCTCTAGGGTTCCGCCTGAGACACCGGGGACGCGGGGTAACCACTTTCAGGCCAGGTATTTCTATTCCGGAGTGGAAGAGACAGAGAATTCCTGAATCATGGTGCCCGGGACGGCGGTTCGCTCAGACTTAAAAGCTTGTTTTTTGTTTTGTTTTGTTTTGTTTTTTCATTTTCTTTTTATTTTCCTTTTGGTGACTATAGCGAATATAAAGTGTGCTGGATATTTATTTATTTGAACAACACGTATTTCCTTTTTTAAGCCTTTGATCCCCTCACTCCCCCCACCCCCTTGCCCGGAAGAAGAGATCAGAGACCTTTATACAGAAAAAGCTTTGGCCCGACAAGTGTAGAGATATGCTTGGAATGTCTAGAATTTTTTAATTAACAGGATCCCAGGTGGATCTGTATGAGGCTCTCCACCCACCTTCCCGGGACACCTCCATTCCCTCTCGCGCTATGAAATTTAGGTCACAAAATAAGCCAATTTTTAAGCATAAAGTTATTTTTTATTTTTTAAGCATATTGTGAAAACTGTAGATGTTACAAATCTTTCTTTTGAAAACTTGGAAGTAGTCCCGAGATTACTTCTTCTGTAGTTGGAGCAAAAGAACGTTTGTTAGGAATGAAGTTTCGTTGTAAGACATTTCTTGGGAATTTAATAACGCTGCCAGCGCACAGACATTCTAGCTGATGAGGGTAAGCTTTTGGGTATGACTTGTATCTGAATTTACATTCGAGAATTTACCTTTTGGTATTCCTAGAGCCTTCCTATCTTTTATTTCCCTAGTCTTCAAGGGTTTTATAGCTAGATGGCTTCTCTTAAACGCAATAATGAGCATTTGTTTGTGGTCTTTAGATTTTTTATTTTTTATTTTTTTATCATCTTCTAGCCAGCAGTATGTGTTTAAGATTGCTTCAGGTGTCTTTTCATGGTTCAGTGGTAAGTTTATTTTTGGCACTGAATGCTGTCCGTTTGTCTCGGGAGACCAGTTACCTGTTTACCTTCAGGGCATCTCGTCGCCTCCTTCCAAGCTTGGATAGCTGAAGTTCCTGTAGGCAGGCCGGGTGGGCTTTCTGTAGATTCCCAGATCACCTGAGTAAGAGAATGTGACTGCTGGGCTGTCTGTGGAGTGCATTTGTGTGTGTGTGTGTGTGTGTGTGTGTGTGTGTGTGTGAGATTTGTGATTGTGGGCAAGTGTGTATGTGGGGAGGTCGGAGGACAACTTTAGAGTCAGTTCTTGCTTTCCTTGCCCGTTGGTGATTTGGTGATCTTGGTGATTTGGTGAGCAGGGTCTCCTTGTTTTTACCGTTTCCCATCTCGCTCCCTCCTGCCCCATCCCCCAGGACCCGAGTTCTGGAGGTACAGACGCACTGCCCTGAGTCTGAAATCCAACTCTGGCTGTCAGGCTTGCAGGACAAGCACCTGTGCCTGCGCCCTGTATCCCGTGCACCCCAGGTTCCCGCCATTGCCACGGGCACACTCTCCCCACCACTCCCAGACTAGTTTTTCCACTCGGGAACAAATTGCTCTGCACTTCTTTAGATTATTGACTTTTTGCTGTTGTTGATGATGATGATGATGATGATGAAGAAGAAGAAGAAGAAGAAGAAGAAAATAAATGTCTTAGGGGTAGGACTAATTGGATGGACTATAGTGGGTTATCAAAAAATATGAACATAAAGGTGGGAAGAGATCATGTTGGGGAGTTATGGGGGAGTTGGAGGGAGATGGGCAGGCAATATTGTTGTGTTTCATTGTTTACATGTACGAAATGTTAAAAAAACATTATAGTTGAAATAGAAAATAAAAGACTAAGAAGAGGAGAAACATCTGTTTGCGTTAAGGCATAAGTATAACTTAATATAAATATAATATGAAATTCAGTGAAGCTTATAAGGACTGTTCATTCCAGCCATCCCATATAGAGGAGATAATGTTTTTTAATAAATCTAACGTCTACTTTAAAAAAATCAAAGTTAGCCAGGCGGTGGTGGCACACGTCTGTAATCCCAACACTCTGGGAGGCAGAGGCAGGTGGATTTCTGAGTTTGAGGCCAGCCTGGTCTACAGAGTGAGTTCCAGGACAGCCAGGGCTACACAGAGAAACCCTGTCTCAAAAAAAAAAAAAAAAAATCAAAGTTGATGATACATATAGTACAAGATTTCTGAATGTTGTTAGGTCATAACTCCTTCTGTCTCAAAAGATGTATTTTAAGCCTTTTTAATATACTTATGCAAATATATAAAAAGTTTACAGATGTGCATTTGCTTATCAGCGGCAGACAATTGTCTGTATCTTTCACTGCTCTCTCTCTAAAAGTTTATTTATTTATTTATTTATTTATTTTTCGAGACAGGGTTTCTCTGTGTAGCCCTGGCTGTGCTGGAACTCACTCTGTAGACCAGGCTGGCCTCGAACTCAGAAATCCACCTGCCTCTGCCTCCCAAGTGCTGGGATTAAAGGCGTGCGCCACCACCGCCCAGCTGATTTATTTATTTTTTGTTTATTATATGTAATTAAGTACACTGTGACTGTCTTTAAACACTCCAGAAGAGGGTGTTAGATCCCATTATGGATGGTTGTGAGCCACCATGTGTTTGCTGGGATTCGAACTCAGGACCTTGGGAAGAGCGGTCATTGCTCTTAACCCCTGAGCCATCTCTCCAGCTGCTCTCTTTTATGCTAACGAATTTGGTGAAACGCTTGCTGTTCTAGCTTCCCTAGCTAAAAACCATTCAAGGCCGTGTGAGTCCAGCTGTCATTAGGTAAGTGTGCGGTATCTGCCTAACTAGGTCTTTCTGCACTTGTTCGGCCTGTTTTTAAAACTCCTTTCAGTTCTTGTGATAAGAGTGAGAAGGGGCCGGGCAGTGGTGGCACACGCCTTTAATCCCAGCACTTGGGAGGCAGAGGCAGGCGGATCTCTGAGTTCGAGGCCAGCCTGGTCTACAGAGTGAGTTCCAGGACAGCCAGGGCTATACAGAGAAACTCTGTCTCGAAAAACCAAAAAAAAAAAAAAAAAAAAAAAAAAAAAGAGTGAGAAGGGACTGTAAGATGCCCAGCAATGGCTTCCCCGTACCCCCCCACCCTACCCTACCCCCCCACCCCCCACCCCTCACCCCCCACCCCCGCCGAGCTCACTGTGGGGATTCACCATTCAAACTGTAAATTACAAACAAGCTGGGAAAAGTAGGGCACATTTTCCTGTTAATCTTTTCAAGGCAATGGGATACATCCCTTGACCAATCCAGATTCGGTGACGGGGGAATCGGGATGACCCTCTTTGTTCAGATTGCCCACCCATCCTCTGTGGGAGCTCCAGGGGTGGGTGTGGGTTGGGGACGCGCGGAGGGTCATAAAGTGCAGCTTCTGTGCGCAGCTCCACTTCTGAGCCTGTTACGGGAAGCCTGTATTCTGTCTGAGGGAGTAAAGTAGAAGCTGTCCCACCTGCCCTCACAGCTAACACGTCATTACATTTCCCATGAGCCATTTTCAGGAGCAGAAGCCAGCTCGAGGAGGACCTGTGCGTGTCACCTGCAGATTTCTCTCCATGCCAAGCTCGTCTTTTTTTTTTTTTTTTTTTTTTTTTTTTTTTTGGTTTTTCGAGACAGGGTTTCTCTGTGTGGTCCTGGCTGTCCTGGAACTCACTCTGTAGACCAGGCTGGCCTCGAACTCAGAAATCCGCCTGCCTCTGCCTCCCAAGTGCTGGGATTAAAGGCGTGCGCCACCACGCCGGGCGCCAAGCACGTCTTTATTCTTTGGTCTTATGTTGTATGACTGCCGTGTCCTCAAGAAGAAGATAACGCAGGTGCCTCGCAACAAACATTCATCTCCTGGGGTTCAAGAGGCGCCAGGTCCAAGATCAAAGTGCCTTAGATTCTATTTGTGTCATATGACCCTTCACATAGAAAGCCAGCTAACAGCGTGTGGTTACCCTTCCCCTATAACCTGCTTTCACCTTTCTCTTCTCAGTGTTGTTAGGTAAATGTGCCAGCATCCATCCAGTTAGGTCTCAGAATGTTTGAGCTTACTGAGTTGGCTTTTATTTTTATTTATTTTTAAAGATTTATTTATTATATGTAAGTACATTGTGGCTGTCTTCAGACACTTTTTCTTCTCACTCTGGCCCTGATCACTCACTGTCGCTGTCTTCAGATACCCCAGAAGAGGGCATCAGAGCTCATTACGGATGGTTGTGAGCCACCATGTGGTTGCTGGGATTTGAACTCACGACCTTTGGAAGAGCAGTCGGCTCTCTCTTAACCACAGAGCCATCTCTCCAGCCCCTGAGATGGTTCTTAAAAACAGTTTCTTTTTCTTTTTCTTTTTTCTTTTTTTGGTTTTTCGAGACAGGGTTTCTCTGTGTAGCCCAGGCTGTCCTGGAACTCACTCTGTAGACCAGGCTGGCCTCGAACTCAGAAATCCACCTGCCTCTGCCTCCCAAGTGCTGGGATTAAAAGCGTGCGCCACCACTGCCCAGCTTTAAAATAGTTTCTTTTCACGCCGGGTGTGGTGGCGCATGCCTGTAATCCCAGCACTTGGGAGGCAGAGGCAGGCGGATTTCTGAGTTCGAGGTCAGCCTGGACTACAGAGTGAGTTCCAGGACAGCCAGGACTATACAGAGAAACCCTGTCTCCAAAAAAAAAAAAAAAAAAAAAAAAAAAAGTTTCTTTTCCTTCCCTTTATAAGTTTTGTGACAATAAAGACAGGGAAATGTAGAGGTGGCCAGACTGGTCTAAAACCATATATAATGATGTAATGCAGGATGGGTCTGACTGCCCACTCCTCATTCGCCGCCATCTCCTAAGTGCTGGGTGTGGCTGGCATGCGCTGCCACACCAAGGGCATGTCCTTCTAGGCTCTGATGTGCGACTTCTGGACCAGCTCCTTGGGGGTCTGGTCCCTCAGCATTTCAATGTGCTGCCTGCATTTTCTTTTCTATTTTTTTTTTAAAAAAAGATTCATTTATTTTAGTTTACGTATATGAGTACACTGTCACTGTCTTCAGACATACCAGAAGAGGGCATCAGATCCCATTACAGATGGCTGTGAGCCACCATGTGGTTGTTGGGAATTGAACTCAGGACCTCTGGAAGAGCAGTCAATGCTCATAACCGCTGAGCCAACTCTCCAGCCCTGTTTTGTTGTTGTTGTTGTTGTTGTTGTGTTTGTTTGTTTGTTTTTGTTTGGTTAATGAGTTCACTGGTACAGAGAGCTCGGGAACTTAAGGGGCTCTGTGCTCCACAGCTGTGGAGCCTGTCTTCAGTCTCTCCTCACGGCCTAAGGGAACCATGGTACTTTCTGCTGCTGTAACTTTTCCTATGTGAGAATGTCACATAAAGGAAGTCCCTGTAGCTGCACGGGTTCCTGACTGGCCTCCTGTACCTAGCACCCTGTTCCATGCAGGCATCAGTCCATACTGTTTTGCATCTAAATTCTCCGTTGACCTGATGTCCTACAAGATTTGTTTATCCTTTATACTCTGATGAAGGTTTAGATTGTTTCTACAACAGTATTGGTATAACCATTTGTGGACAAGATTCTGTGTTGACCTGTTTGTATTTTGTAGCTACGACCCTAAGCATGAAAATGGCCCTATGGTTGATTCTGTGCTTAGCCGTTGAGAAAACAGCCATCCATCCCATCAGCTGCCATGAGGATTCTGGGTGCCCTATGTTCCTACCAACCCCTGCTGATAGCTGACCCTACATTCTAAAGACCCCAGTGGGTGTAAAGTAGTTTTCTGTCTCATTTTATGTTTCCTTGGTAACCGTTGAGACTTCCGATTTGGTCTCTACTCATTAAAAAGAACCAGCGACTCATAATTTCTGTTTGCAGTTTCCACCCTGTAGCCCAGGCTGGTCTCGAACTCACAGAGCTCCACTTGCCTCTTCCTCCGGAGTGCTGGGATTGAGGCGTGCCCACCGCCCGGCTGAGTGAACCATAGTTTTACTGCTGAAATATAAAGTTCTCATATGTCCTAGATAAAGGCCTCTTGCCTGCCTGTACCAGATTTTTGTAGCTACTTCTCGAGCAGGAGGTCAGGAGGGTCTCCCCTCATATCATCTGAAGCACGCTTTCACTTTTGTTGTTGTTTCTGGTTTGAATATCAGTTCTGGGAGTCACTTTCCAAATCCAGAGTCCATTCATTCATTCATTCATTCATTCATTCATTTATTTGACACACCAGAAGAGGGCATCAGATCTCATTACAGATGGTTGTGAGCCACCATGTAGTTGCTAGGATTTGAACTCAGGACCTCTGGAAGAGCAGTCAGTGCTCTTAACTGCTGAGCCATCTCTCCAGCCCCAAATCCAGAGTCCTAGAGAGTCACCCTAATTGCCTGTAGGAATCGCAGACCTTGAGGTCTTGTAGCCGTGGCCTGTGCTCTTCGTCTGTGTGCGGATATGAAGAGTCTGAGTTGATCCCTTGGCACGGGGCTTAGCTGTCGCGTTGGTGGAAAGGACAATGCCTGTTTTGCTGATGCGTCACGGTGCTGTTTGGACAGTCAGCTGCCCCGCGTGTGCCAAGTGTTCCGGACCCCCCGGGCACACGTGCTAGTACCTCAGTCTCGATTACCACTCGCTGCATAGCGAGTCTTGAGATGAAAACCTTAGCTCTTCTGCGTGATTGTTTTTCTAGGCTAATTTTGCTGTTTGGAATTGTTAGTTATCCCAGTGCATCACTGTTTGCAGCGAAGGCAGCGAGACTCCCCTAGGGACCGAGTCCGCAGATCAGTTTCGGAAACATCGCTAAGTTAGCAGTACTTCGGTCTTCTGATTCATAAGATGTGAGATGATGTTTTCATCTGTTCAGATCTTGCAAGTGTAATTTTCATAGTATGAAATCTTGCTGTCTATTTCTAGTTATTTTTTTTAAAAATTTATTTATTATATGTAAGTACACTGTAGCTGTCTTCAGATGCACCAGAGGAGGACGTCAGATTCCATTACAGATGACTGTGAGCCACCATTTGGTTGCTGGGAATTGAACTCAGGACCTCTAGAAGAGCAGTCAGTGCTCTTAACTGCTGAGCCACCTCTCCAGCCCTGGAGACATTTTTTATTTTATTTATTTTTTTTTTTACTGCTAGTTCCCACTCTTTGTTTGTTTTAGATCTATTCAGATTTTCTATTTCTTCTTTGTGTGTTTGCAGGAATCTGTCCATTTTGATATGTTACGTTAATTCTCAGCTATTTATTATGTTTTGGAGTAATGTTTCGTTCTTAGCCTGAGCAATGTGAATCTTTGTTTCCTTCAGTTAATTAAACATGTCAGTTTTGTTTGTGATGCTCCTTTGGGCAGATTATCCATTTTTTAGCCAGGCTGATCTTGGATTTAGAGGCTCAGATGATCTTTCTTCGTCAGGCCTCAGGCACCTGCCCACAGTGTTTACATATGGTTTTTTCGTCATCACTTTTCTGATTTCTCGGCGTTATCCTCTGTCCGTCAGTCCTGTCCTGGTCTCCCTTTCTTCCGTCTGCCCGTCTGTGGCTCACTTGCTCTTCTTTTTCCAGCTCTTCAGGCAGGAGCTCAGGTGACTGGTGTGAGGTCTTTTCTTTCTCTCAGTATTTGCATCTGACCCAGGGCTGGTGTGCCTCAGCCCTCACTGGCTCTGCACAGGCTCTGGGGGACTGGAGGCGGGTAGCCATGGCTGACATGCTTACATTTTCCGGTTTTCAGAGGACTTGGAGGATTGTCTAAGGATGTGTCACTGACTACCCTTATTCTTCTTTGTCTACTGAGCATGCGCACCTTACCTTTCTAAGTTCATTTTGTAATAGTAATTTAGATTATTGCTGTGATTTGTAAACACAGACCACATGCTTTTGGTCTATGTATTAGATGTGGTTTGTTTTGGCATTTTTATTCAACTGAATTCTTTGACTTATAGTGCAATTAGGTTTCTGTTCTACTTTGTTATAATATTGTGGTTGCAAATACTTAAAATTAATTTTAGTGTAACTGATACCGAGTTTCATATCTCACAGTAGCCATTGAAAATAGACTTTATGTTTTTAGGGGTGAGAGGACAGGTATTTGTGTTCTGGGCTGCCTTCTATAGCGCACGGGATCCTGTAGAATGACCCCATGTGTGTTGTCTCTGCAGTCTGCTGTGGACGCTGAGTTCCGGGAGCCCTGGTCTCCTTCTCTTTGCAACTCTTAATCCTGTTCCTTCCCACTTCCTGCCTGGGCACCCTTAGAGTGGGATGGAGATTGGCTTTGCCTAGAACAGGAAGGCCGGTGCGGCTGGCTCAGGACACTGGGGTCTGGGCCAAGAATATGAGTGGTGTTTTATAGCAGGAGGAAAAGAAAAGATTCTGCAAGGGCAAAAAAGCAAGCGGGCTGTTGCCCCTACCAAGTGGATAAAACACACATGTCACCTAAAGAAAGCTAAAAATAAGTAATTCCCCCCCCCCCCCGCCCCGGGCCGTCTCAGGCAGAGGTGTCAGAAATCTAGGAAGAAGAGCTACAGATGGGGTCAGCCCCACTGGCCGGTCAGTTCTGGCACGTGCTGCTCACTACAGCTACCCTTGTCCGCAAGGCAGGAAGTGGGCCCGGAGGAACCGGAGCTCCAGTTGGAAGGGAGCACGCTCACCTTCGGCGCTGAAGGCCCAGCTTGTCCTTACTGAAGGCTGTGTGAGCCTGAAGCCAGCGGTGGGCGTTTGTGCCCTTTCCGTCTGGCACTGTTGGTACCGTGGCTTGAGAATCTCTGCTGTCCAGGCGCTTTGGGTCCCCAGAACTGCTCTCTCAGTGTGCCGCGTGCTCCTGGTTTGTCTCACTGCTCCCTTACCTGGCACTGCGGTCCGTCCGTCCTCCATTTCACCGACCCTCCTCCTCTGGCAGTTTCAATCTGGATCCGTTTCCTGTCTTCTCTCATCTTCTAGTGAAATCGCCAATGCTTTCTTTGGAGAATGGCATTTGTGATCACTAGGAGCTACTGAGCCTTGGCGGTAGGCGATGGGGCAGGGGCGGGGGTGGGGCTGCTGTGATGGTGGTTTCCCATTTGTAAGGGGTTCCTGGGTCCTAAATCCACTGCTGTTTATCCTCTTCCTCCAGATGCCTGACACCAGCCTCCCAAGCCTCGTAACCTTCAGGTCCTTGCCCATTTTACACCTGCTGTGGGCCACCAACTGCAGCCACCCAACTGTTTCACAAGACAGTTACTGTAGCGAGTCCAAGATTTAGAGCAAACACAATGAAGGTTTAATCCTTGCCTGGGGCACAGCCCCAAGGGGCCTTCTGGGGTCTGTGGTGGTCCTGGCTCATTCTAACTTGCCTTCCAGACTGGTCTAGAGAAGGCAGCCTCGGGGGAGCAAGTGTTTCCGAGGCGTGGGCTTTGAGACCGCACGTTCGCTTGCTGCAGAGTGTGCAAGCACACGAAGCCCTGGCAGCTAGCTGTAAGGATAGATGAGAACTGCAGGCTCTGTGTGTTTGTTTGTTTGTTTGTTTGTTTGCTTCTTGTTACTCCATGTTCTGAGGAATGACAAAGTGGCTGGAAAAGGAAGAGGGACACTGTTCCCTTCTGCCTGGCTCTGTCTGTCTGTCCGGATCTGTCTGTCCTTGGCACTCATCAACATCCCGCTCATCTTGCTTGGTCTCTGTTGCTGAGCAATTTCCATTTCTTCTCACAAAAAGAAAGAGGGGGGGAGGGGAGGAAAGAAAGGGAAAAAGGAAAGAAGAGAGAAAATAGAACTCTGGAGCACTAGTTTCTAGAAAAAGTCGTTAGTTGGACTCTTCATCCCTGCCTCCTAGGAGAACAGAAAGGACTGTGGCAGTGTTCCTACTGGGGAGGGACAGCGGGAGGTTGGGGGATGGGAAGGAGGAGGAGCAGAGGTCGCTGAGCAGGGACTGCATCCTCAGGGAGCACCTGTATACCCGGGAGCTGTCTGTCTGCTAGGAGCCTGAGTCCCGTGGTCCTGCCTAAGTCTCAGGACATCCCTCTGACTGCGGTGTGACCGTGTGTCTCTGTGACAGCCTCAGGGTGCTGCTCCTGCTCCTGGCAACCTTGGAGTCCCAGAACAACCTGAGCCGTCAATATCCACTCTGCCCTCAGTATATAATGTCTATAAGCCACGCACAAACCTGGGCTTTGAGAACAGCCACTTAATTGTTCCCAACCTAAGCCCAGGTGACGTGCTGGTCATCTGGTCACATCCTGGCTTTGTTTAGTCTCTGAGCTCCAGGTCGAGGGCTAGGGGCAGACCTGAGGGACTCTGAGAACCCTCTTTACTGATTCAGTAGAAAGCAGTCTCTTTCGCAGACTGCATCTCCGCTCCAGGGTACCGAGGAAGTGCTTGCTGGGGACTGTGGCGCTTGACCACCTTCTTAGCCAGCTGAGCTCTGTGGGTACAAACATGGCTGCCATCTTGTTTCTCTCTCTTCCACGTTACCTGTGGTATAGAATTCCATTCACAGACCAATTCCATTTGGTCTCTTACCAAGGGAGTATTTCTGCAGCCTCATAACTCTCTCTTCGTATGGAATGCCCTTACTCTGCCCCTTGTGGTCTCACCAGTACCCTGTAATACGGAGTTTGGAGAAGCTTGTTAGGACTTGGGGGCCGCCCACATCCACCTTCACCATGGTATCACCCAGTGCTTCGTATGGCCCAGGACGTACCTGAAATTTGCTGCCTTTGTGGATTGTTACTGTGTATTGTGTCTGTGTATTGGTCCTTTCCCGATCTGTTGTGTGGGTGGTAATATCTATCTTATCACCATTGCTTCTGCCTTTCTGCTCCCAGACTAATAGGAACTATTGTTGCCTGCTTCATACCTACGGGTACCCCCCCCCCCCCGCCTCCAGCCCAAGGCTGAGAGGAAACTATGAAGGCCAAAGATAGGAGACTGACTCCACACCCCCTGCCTGTGGACTCACATCTTTCTGTTGGCCCGAGCAGGGCTGTGGTAAGAAGTGTTATAATCACTGCCTTGTTTCCACACGACAGCCTGAGAGGACGGGTGATACTCTAGCGTGAGGGGCTCAAACTGTCCCTCACTTCTCTTTTCCGGGCCCCCAGTTCTCTGCAGTGAGCCAGCCTGCTCATCTCCCAGAGACAGTGGACACAGGAGCTATCCACAGAATCCCCCCCCCCGTGTGTGTGTGTGTGTGTGTGTGTGTGTGTGTGTCCGTCCCCATCCGTCCTATACATACACACCCGACCCAATGAGCGCAGGAACAGCAGACTCGTGGGTGCATTCTCTGGAGTATTCCACAGTGCTCCTCAGCGCCCACAGCCTTTTCTCTGTCAGCTTCTCACACTGGCTGTGTGATGTGAGGCCTGGACACAAGTGTGTGTGTTTGTGTTTCTCATGGTTTATCTCAGTGGACAGGAGCCTGGGAGCCGTCTCTGACTGGGGTCCAGCGTTCCCTCTCATTCTGTTGTTCTGTCCTGGCTCTGTGAGGTCAGTTGTAGGACCACACTGCTCTGCAGCTTTTTCTTCTCAGATGTTCCGAGTCTCGTTAAACTCTCCTGTAGCCTGATACTCTGGTTCTGATAAAAAGGCCTTGGGTTTGGTTTCACTGTTGACCTAGAATCCTAAATTTCTCCAGAATACCAGTTCCTCTCTAACCTGAGTGTTTTAGCTTAACATAATCTGAGCTCCAATTCATAACTTGGGTCATCTCTCTGCATCTCTCTTGTATCTTGATCAGACCCAGCCTGCCTGGGTAGGTGGACAGCCTGCCCATGGTGTAAACACTGCTCTGCAGTGATGTCATGTCTCCATTGCTCATGCAGAGGAACAAGATGCTGACAGCCCTTGATGACCCCCAGGAAGCCTCTGCCCCCACCACCTAGATCACTGCCTGCTGTGGGAGCCCTTCTCTGGGATATATGTAAACAAACATCAGCCGGGCGGTGGTGGCGCACGCCTTTAATCCCAGCACTTGGGAGGCAGAGGCAGACGGATTTCTGAGTTCGAGGCCAGCCTGGTCTACAGAGTGAGTTCCAGGACAGCCAGGGCTACACAGAGAAACCCTGTCTCGAAAAAACAAAAACAAAACAAAACAAAACAAAAAAAACAAACATCTACCTCCTTCAGCTAGTGTGCCAACAAACCAAAGTGCAGTTCCAGCAGCGTCCACCTGGGGGACCAGTGAGTTTACTGAGCTCACTTAGAGGCACGGCTGCCTCCAAAGCAGCCGCCTCCACAAGGATCATCCCCATAGCTGCCTAGGTGAGTCCCCTCAGTCAGCTCTCCACGATCTGTGTATTTCAGCACTTTCAGAGACTAAGGCTGTGTACAATTAGGGCAGAATCACATAGAGTGGAGTGGGAGGGGCAGGCCGGAGAGGCCAAGATCTCAAGTGAGAGTCCGTCCTTTCCCACCCCCCCTTTGTCTTGTGAGAAAGTGTCCACTCTTGAGGGTCCCTTGCATCGTCAGAGCTGCTTTGATGGAAGCCACGGCTGTCATGTTTGCAGGAGGATGCCCTGCCCATGCCCAGGCCGCACGTGTCTTAGTGCCCTTACTGCCCTGCCACAAGCTGCAAGACGCATTTCTACCCTCTCCTTGCAGACAAGATGCCGGCCAGCCTTGGGCCTTGTAGAGGAAAGTCTGGAGTTGGAGGAGCCCCAGCAGGATGTAGTCTCAGGCAGTGTTAGCCCCACCCACGGGAGGAAGTGCAGCACGCTGGTGGCGTGGGACCAGGACATCCTTGGGAGGCCGTGGACAGCGACCCCTTCATCTCTCTGTCCTCGGGAGATCCCAAGACCTCCAGCAGATGCCTGCCCACTGGGCACAGTAGGAGATGGAGATCAGTTTATGTAATAAATTGGCAGCACAGCTACTGAGGTACTGTGGGGTTAGTAAAGCGAGGGGTCCCTGAATAAGACCCTGCACAAAGTCAGCCTGGAAACTGGGCTGTCAAGGGCCTGTGGTGGATTGAGCTCCGTATCTGCCTGGCCTGAATGGGCAACCCCTGAAGTCAGTTTCCTTCCTGAAAGAAAAGAGAAACATAAATGATACTCTGCCTCAAGCTCTGGAGAAAACATTGGTGTTGTAGTGGGAGCAGAGGGTAGGAAAGGTGGCACCGTTTGAAAACCAGGTTAGTAGTGCTGAGTGTGAAAGTGTGTGTGTGTGTGTGTGTGTGTGTGTGTGTGAGAGAGAGAGAGAGAGAGAGAGAGAGAGAGTATGTGAGTGTATGAGTGTGCAGTGTGTGTGTGAGAGAGGGGAGAGAGGGAGAGGAGTGAGAGGGACTGACTCCTTTTGAGTCCTGGGTGGCTTTGTACTCTGTACTTACTACGTAGCTCAGGTTGGCCTGGAACTCATTACCTTCCTGTCTCAGCCTCCCTCGGGGTCAGTCTTGAAGCTTTCTTGGACGTTTCCCTGTGTCCTGAGCTCATGATGTACCCTGGGACCTGCAGGAACCTCCCGGGGCTCTTCTGCATATTTGACAAGCCCCTGGGCCTCGCCACTCCAGGGGGAGTCCTGGGGAGCTGAGAGGCCTTTTCCCTTCCCACACGCCAGCTTATTCTCAGGACTGAAGAACCGGGGAAAGAACAGACTGCCGTTACTCCGACGGGACTCACTCCTTGTCTGTAGCTCCCCTCTCTTCTTCCCTATTGTCCTTCGCTGTCATTAGTTCACTGAGAGTGTTTTTCTGACTTTCAGGCTGCTTCTTAGGTTTCTCATGTCCTCCCTAAAGAGTAGCTAAAGGGCAGAGAGCTCAGGAGGAAATTTCTTAGAGGCCCACACAGGGGAGGTTGTATGCTCACCCCTCAGGCAAGCCCCACCTCAGGTCCATGTCTGGCACCCCTGAACTATTAGCATCTTCTGATACAGCAAGGCCTGCGCTTACCACTCCTGTGGGATGTTCCTGTGGGGTTTCCCTGAGTGAAACGCAGAGGAGGTCCCTCCCATAGGGAACCATCTGGGCTCGCTTGGCATGCCCGCCCTTCCAGGGCCACTGAGGCAGTCCAGGCTGCACTTGCCTGATCAAGGACACTGCAGTGAGAAGGGCCACAGTGTGGGCCCCATGTAGAAGGATCACAGGACCGCATAGGCCTTGGTTGCCAAGTGGACTCACAGAACGCACAGTTGCTGCAATGCCAGCAGGGCTTTGGGTACAGGGCACTGGTGTGCACATAAGCTGACTCACAGGACACAACGTCCAAGGGATGGTATTGCCTAGAGCACCCGAAGAACAAGGCCATCACCTGTGACCAGTGAGAGAGCAGTCCTGCAGATGAGGTATTCTGGGCTGGCTGGAGGCTGGAGACTGTGGTGCCTCAGAGCTCCTGGCCTACGGGGGATCCTGGAACTTCCGCACCACAGTAGTGGGGGCACCCAGAAGGGAAGGAGAGCTCTTCTCCCTTTATCTATCCCTTCACTCTGTGGAGAAGCCGATCTGCAGTTGTCCTCCAGGGAGTCAGGAGAGCTGCCCTGCAGAATGCTGGCTACTCTGGTAACGCGGTTCGAGCCACAGACGCTTAGCTCAGCACTTCAGTGTGTGGGCTGTGCTGCAGCTCAGCAGCCTTGGTGGGGCCCTCCTGCTCGGTGCCATGTGAGGTGGTTAGCCGCTGCATTGGTGGTGGGACCAGACTTTGCTCCCTGAGGGATGTGCCCTGCACGGGGACCTGGGAGCACCGGTGCCTTGCCAGCTTTGTGTAAGATCTTGTCTGCTGTGTTGGATGATGTTTGATGAATTCGTGTATATACAGATCTTCCCACGGGCTGGCGGCGGCGGCGGCGGTACGACACAGCTGCAAGCTTTGTGCCTACCCCTTGCTAGGATGTCCTCTGTCCCTGACCCCCAGAAGACTCACTTGCCCAGTATCCTCAGGTCTAGGGTGTTTATGTGGCGTTAGCCTCAGGGTCAGTCTTCCCAGAAATGACTTTAAATGACTAGTATCTAACGTTTTGTATTTATTTAAGGGCTGGTCATGATGTAGACATAGCCCTCAGGCTGGCTGTTCTGGGGTCTCCAAGAAATAGAGCTAACAGAGCTAGCTCACAGGAAAAACACCAGCGCTGAGTCCTGGAGCCTTTCAACAAAACAGAGACCTAAAAAAAAAAAAAAAAAAAAAAAAAAAAACAGAAACCTAACAAACCTTCATAACTCCCTCAGCCTGAGCGGACTTGACACCGCACGGGCCATGCCAGCTAACCGTACTGGAAAGAGTGTTCACTGAGGAAGGACCCAGAGACTGTAAAGTCTAACTTCCCTAAGACTTTTGGGCATTTTGTTTTGAGGGACGGGGGGAAAAACCGTGACTGGGTTCTTCTAATGTCCGGGGTGTTGACAAATGATGCTGGCAGGCCAGGAGCAGCAGGGGGGCCTCTGGCCACCAAGGCCATCCGTTGTGTGTGACGTCAGCCGTTCTGTTCTGCCTGTGAGTACTGCTCCCTTGGTGCGATGCACACTTGAAGTCACACCAGTGGGCTCGGCAAAGGCGGCTCTTAGGACACGCCAGCAGGCGATTAGGCGGGTGGACGGGAGCACGGGAAGCCCAGCTGCCTACTGGCCCAGTAAGCCTGTCCATATGTCCATATTAGTGGTCTCATCACACCTCCAGGACCCTGACTCTGAGGGAGGAATGTCCATCTGTCCTTCCTGAAAAGTGCCTTTCCCACTCTCTCCCTTTGCATCTTGGAAGTTTTTCTTTCCAGATACATTTCCCCTTCCTCTGTTCACGTCTTCTCCTCAAGGGTGTTTGGTTAAGTCCCATTAACTGCAGACCATTGCGCTTCTTCCTAAACAAGACATGGGTGGTGTTCCAAGCTCCTGAGCTCCCCCTCTCGCTGGCTTTTCTCACAATGCCAGCTGGCTCCCTGGCAGCTCTGGTCAGGGGTCAGTGGACTGCACAGCCCCAGCTGGGGAGGGGCAGGCAGGCTGGCCTGGCTCGATGGGCGTTTGTGCTTTGTGATGTCTGCCCTGGACGGTCTGGGCTTGGTGAACATCATACCTACCCCCAAAAAATCCTTGACTCCGGCTCCCCATATTTGTGGATGCTGCTTCAGTCAAGTGCCTTGAGGCCTCACAGTCTGTCTCCTCACGGGGAGTCACTTTGGTTCTGTGGGTCTCTGTCTCCATCTCCTCACGGGCGGTCACTGTTGGTTCTGTGGGTCTCTGTCTCCATCTCCTTACGGGCAGTCACTGTTGGTTCTGTAGGTCTCTGTCCCCATCTCCTCACGGGGAGTCACTGTTGGGTCTGTGGGTCTCTGTCTCCATCTCCTCACGGGGAGTCACTTTTGGTTCTGTGGGTCTCTGTCTCCATCTCCTCACGGGGAGTCACTGTTGGTTCTGTGGGTCTCTGTCTTTATCTCCTCACGGGGAGTCACTGTTGGTTCTGTGGGTCTCTGTCTCCATCTCCTCACGGGGAGTCACTTTGGTTCTGTGGGTCTCTGTCTCCATCTCCTCACAGGGAGTCACTTTGGTTCTGTGGGTCTCTGTCTCCATCTCCTCACAGGATGTCACTTTGGTTCTGTGGGTCTCTGTCCCCATCCCAAGAGGCACTCTCGGACAATTCCTCAGTGCTAGCCACACGGCCTAAGTGGATGAGACCTAGACCCCCCTGCCCGGTAGATGAACACAGACCGCTCTCACCTGAGCCCCAGCAGCCCAAGCTGCACTGGGGTGACTTGTGTTTCTCGGTGGGTGTCTTTGGGCACCCAGAATGGTAAACTCGCATCTCATAACCAAGTTTTGGTTTTGCTGCAGTGACTTTTTGATTGTTTGTTTTGTTTTCTTTTTTTCTTTTTTGTTTTTTGTTTGTTTGTTTGTTTGTTGTTTTTTTCGAGACAGGGTTTCTCTGTGTAGCCCTGGCTGTCCTGAAACTCACTCTATAGAGCAGGCTGGCCTTGAACTCAGAAATCCGCCTGCCTCTGCTTCCCAAGTGCTCGGATTAGAGGTGTGCACCACTACCACCCAGCTACTGCAGTGACTTCTTTGGGGTGGGTACACCACTTAAAATTCTAACACAGGGGGTTGGTGGAGGGCCTGGCAGTCGGAGATAGACCTCTGCCCAGAGTGGACTCCTGAAGTCCAGACTGACACAGGGCAAAGTGGGAGCCTGGTTCCTGGGCATGTCTGAAGGTTTTGCAGTGCCCCCATGGGGTTGTGAAAATAGATATTGCCTCATATCAGAGGCCTCCACCACCTCTCAGTTCTGGTTTTACGACTCTCTTTTTGTATTTTTTTAACACCTCAGTTAAAAAAACTCCATGACAGTTCCCTTCATGCAAAACAGCGGATGATGATATGGGGGATGTAAACTTAGACTTCCAGGAAACTCCCAGGGTCTCTCCATATTCCTTTCTGCTTACTAAGACACTTAGTGATCTACAGTGATGTTCATTGTAATATCTTTTTGTTTGTTTGTTTTTGGTTTTGGTTTTTTTTGGTTTTTCGAGACAGGGTTTCTCTGTGTAGTCCTGGCTGTCCTGGAACTCACTCTGTAGACCAGGCTGGCCTCGAACTCAGAAATCCACCTGCCTCTGCCTCCCAAGTGCTGGGATTACAGGCGTGTGCCACCACGCCCGGCTTGTAATATCTTGATTTCATCAGCGAAATTCTGGATAAAATCGTTACCAGAATCAACAAAACACAGCATTTCCTCTTCGAGCTTCTCTCTGTGGAAGCCGGGTGGGCCTCGCCATCCCCTCAAGAGCCTAGGGGCAGCTCCGGGCCTGCGAGCAGTCCCCCAGGTCCAGAGGGGGACCCTTGAGCAGCCACCTCGAGCGACATCACCGGTGGTGTGGAGGGAGGGCTCGCAGGCACCGAGGCCGGTTCCTCCCTGCATGGTAATCGGCACTGGGCTTCGTCATAGCTGAGCTTTGACATGACTTTCCACAAGTGAAACCTCACAGGCTAGCACATTACAAGATGTAGTTTCCCTGGAACATAAGTGAGCAGGTAGGAAATATTTCGCGTAAATATGGAAGGGTCTGGGCTGTGCTTGGCCTCTGACATCTCCACCGACGTGTCCATGAGATGATAATGGGGCTGGAAATGCCCTTGGCCAACTCTGTCATAGCCATTGACGCCAGCACAGTCCAGTCCTTCCATGAAAGCACAGAATGCACATACAATCGTGTTTATCACGCAGTGCCTGGACATGTAAAGTGTCACCTGTTACCCGTTTCCCTGCTCAGTGCCCACACCATGTGACAGCCTAAATGTGTCATACTGTTGAGGTGTGACTCAGCCATTTTTATGACATTAACAGTAATAAAGTCTCCTGGTCCTGCGTCTTCCAAGCTGTACGGCCACCCGTAAGCCATCCGTGGACTTGTGGGCATAGGAGACAGCTATGCATTGTGGCATCTGCTCTAACACCCTCTTTACCTTTTACCTATTCAGGGAGCAAGTCTCAGAGGTTGGAAAGAAGCAACTTCTCTGTTTAATAAAGATGACGAAGAACATCTACTCGAGACATCCAGATCTCCCAAGTCCAAAGGGTGAGTCAGAAGCAGCCATCTTGAGAAGGTGACATCACCAGGGATGCAGAGATCGCTGTGGTGTAAGGAAGGGGTTATCACACCCTCCATTGCCTCCGGAGAGGCCTTTGCTGCCCCAGGCTGCAAAGCCAGGCAAACTGTGAGATATGAATGCTTGGGTGCACAGAGAGATGGGGTGTACTTTGTGGGTGCCCCAGGGGCAAATAAAATGGACCTTGGGGAGAAGTTATGTAACCAGAAAAGCATTCTGAAGGGCGAAAGCGAGGTAAAAAGCTAAAACTTGAAACTGGACTTCACAGCGGGCAGCCGCCTGCCTCTGCCTCCCGAGTGCTGGGATCAAAGCTGTGCCCCGCGACCGCAGACTAGCCATTTTCTTTTTGAGGTCAAAGTTTTGAGTAATTGTTTTCTTGAGTAAACCACCTACTAGATGTTTAAGAGGAATTTGTTATATGAGCCATCCTACTGAAAACCCACTTACTGAATTGAATTTCCCCTTATCACCTAAGCCGGACCTTGGTTTTTCATGTCTGGTTTGCTCAAATGCCCACCTACTCCCTCCCCTGGCCCTCTGAGAGTTGGTTCCTTGTGACAGTAGCGTCCAGTCTCCTGTCTCAGACCTGGTCCGTGGCCCACGCTGCACGGGAAGCCCGAGCATGCCTTCTGCAGTCTCGGGCCCACCAAGGCTCCACTGTTATTTTTAGTATTTATTTCAAAGTTATGCACAGGGTTCTGTTGGCTTTCTAAGCAAGTTAAAGTTTTTAGGAAAAAAAAGTTAATAAAACTGACACATTATGAGATCTCTGTGTGACCAAACTAAACCGTTTCATCTACAGAACTAACCTCCGACTGAGAGAAGAGCTGAAGGCGGAGAAGAGGTCAGGATTTTGGGACGCCTTGGTCCTGAAACAGAATGCTCAGCCTAAAAAGCCCGATCAGATGGAGGGCTGGGAGCCTCCCCGCCTCACTGCTGAAGGCGTGGCCGCTGACCACGGCGAGGATGGCGCAGCTGCCTGCCCGCCCTGGCCTGCCTGGGAGGATGATACCAAGGGCTCTGCCAAGTACACCAGCCTCACCAGCTCGGCCAGCAGCTCCCGCTGGAGCCTCCGGTCAGCGGGGAAGCTGGTCAGCATCAGGCGACAGAGCAAAGGCCACCTGACAGAGACCTGTGAGGAAGTGGAATGAACTGAAGGCGCCTCACAGGGCATCACACTGCTTTTCCGGTCGGCCAAGCCCGCCGGCCGCCCTCTAGTGCACCATTAATTCCTGAGCCCTCTCATAGCCCAGGGAAGGAACCCACTGAGCTGCTTGTCTCGTGCTCAGTGACCCGCACACACCGTGGCTTCCTGGTGACATCTGGTTGCCTTGCTGCCCAAGCATCTACACCCACCAGGTGCGTGTATGCTGAGCGGATGTGTGCTTTGCAGACACTGTGCTGTGAGCCCGTCTCCTCTAAGGTTCATGTCAGCCTCAGTCACTTGGGTCTTTAGGACGTCCCCATCTTGTCCCTGCATGCGACCCGGGTGCTGCAGCTAACTGAACATGGCCTCTGTGGCACGCTTTCTCCCTTTGTCAGAATACAAGAAGCATCTTCCAAAGGTTACAGTAATTCAGTTTAACAACAGAGTCATTTTTCCTTATTAAGTTAAAAACAAAGCAAAACCTAGATGCTAGAAGCAAGGTGGTTTGAGGTAGGGTGTCAGGGCATCTCGAGGGGCGTGGCCTGCAGTGTGGGCCTGGGTGGCAACTAGTTCTACTTTGGAATTTTATTTTTACTTTTGAACTTTAAATACAGAATTTTATTTTCTTCAAAAAAAATGTTGATTTTAAACATAAAGATGAGAGAAATGCTAGGAATAAATTTTAGCCAGCCAATAATCTTAATTTTGCTCAGAAAACATTACCTTGCTCACTGTAGAGTTAAGCTGTAGATAAAACACTGAAGTGCCTCGTTTCTATTCTCAGATATTTAGTTTTTCAAAATGTGAAACTTTTATGATTGATGTTGAATCTGTAAGAAGTGTATCTCCCCCGGCTCTGCCTGTCTCACACTGCTGACTGTCCTCAGGTGTGGTCCCCATGTTGGCAGGGTTGTGCCCTCTGTAGGGGACGTTCAGGTGGTGCACGTGTTTGTCTTGTTTCCCAGTTACAGCGCCTGGACAGGGGAGCGGTGTTTCTCTTTGTTTTGGTTAAGAATTAAAAGCCTCCAACCTCACTGTCCTTGAGTCTCCGTAGTGTAAGCTGCGTGCTTTGTGTACCTGGGTGTCCCACACAATGTTCTGTGGCACAGCTGAGTGGCCCGGGTTTGCTAGATCTACCTGTCACCCACAGCTACCTGTCTATCCACCACCCAGCTTGCCAGCGACCCGTGCCCATCCACCTGTCCACCCATAATCCAAGCTGTTAATCTTTTAAAAATGGAACAGTGAGTTCACTTAATGAGCTTTGAGAGGACGGTTCAAGTAAAACATTGTTAGGACCTGGAAGCTGTGAAATTATGGAGATTTTGAGTCATAATGCAAAGTCTGTAATTTTTATGCTAACATGTGAGTGTGAAAATCTTTAAGTATCCTCAGGTAAGTGGCTGAGCGCGTGGGCTCTGACTCGTGTCTTCAGAACGTAACTGCAGGGTGGGACAGAGGAGCAGGCTCATGCTGACGCCCACAGCATGAACCCACTGGTGTCTGTGGCTGACCGCCTGTGGCACAGGAATACAAACGCAGCCTTGAGAATGTAGAGAGCCAGCCGTTGGACACACAGCCTCCGTGTCCTGGGGCCTGTGCTGAGTGCTGGGTGCCTGTGGCTCACTGTGCCCGTGTTGACACAGGACCGTTACCCTGCCTCCTCTCAGGAGGCGAAAATGCACTGTAAACCAGAAAGAGTGATTACAAAGGATTATTTTTCTTCTGTTGTATCAAATTAAAATATCTTGTGTTCGAGATCTTTAGTGTGTATATTTATTGGTACACTTTCAGAAGAATATCTCTTCAAAGACTTCACGGGAACTTGCTCTGTTCAGAAGCAGTTTGCGATGTCGCCATGATTCTGGGGCTGGCAGAGGGGACTGTACCTAGAACTCTGTTCTGTGCTTTTTCTGGGAGGGACAGAGTCCCCCTGAAAACTAAAGGAAACAAAAAGAAGGGCTGGAGAGATGGCTCAGCGGTTAAGAGCACTGGCTGCTCTTCCAGAGGTCCTGAGTTCAATTCCCAGCAATGACATGGTGGCTCACAACCATCTGTAATGGTATCTGATGCCCTCTTCTGGTGTGTCTGAAGACAGCAACAGTGTACTCACATACTAAATAAATACCTCTTTAAATAAAAAAAATTAAAAGATTTATAAAAGGAAAACAGAAAGGATCTGTGTCTGTCTCCTTGACCAGCCTGGGCTTTCCTGACATGGTGACCTCGCAATCCTCATCCCAGGAGTGGCCGGCCACCCCCCATAAGTGAGCTGACAGTTTGGGCTGAACTTCTGCACATGTACCTTCTCATTGGGCTGTCACGTGTCACCCTGGGTGCCCTGGGCTGCTTCCGGTCTGCCCTTACTCAATGAGTCAGATAAACCCTTAAGCAAACGTCCTCTTAGACTTGAGCTGAGAAACAGGAGTGTGCCAGAGGTAGTGTGGGCTTGTTTTGTTTAAATTTATCCCGTCTGTCTCTTTTTAAAAAATGTAACCATCCCTTGGAAATAAGTCTTCCCTTTATTAACATCAACCCCCATAGGCGCTGGGCCCCTTGTAAGCCCATGTGTCCCTTAAAGAGGAAGGAGGAGCCCCACCCTGTTTCTCATGGCCCAGCACCTCTGCCATTCACTTCCTGACCCTAGTCAGACTCACTGCAGCCCTGTCGCTCAGGCTTGCGCTCCCAGGGCTGCCTCAGTGCAGCCCCTGATGCATCCTGGCTGGTGTCCCTGCTGGCTTTTGGTGACTGACTCCTTGCTCTCTGGCGCCTAGCCATTCCTCAGCTGGGATTAGATCGCCCGAATCACCAGAAGACAGCGTGAGGAGGAAAGGCAGCTTCTTTAATTCTGATCAGCTTTTTAAAACATTCTCAAACAGCCCCCAGTTTTGAGGAAGAACTCCAAGAAGTCACTTTAATGGGCGAGGGTGACATGATGCACACACCCCATGTGCCCAGAGCACAGCCCGGCCTTTCCCAGCAGGATGTGAGCACCGAGCCACCAGTCCACCTACTTGAACTCCCCTACCCAGGCTACTGCAGACGCCGCTCAAGGGGGTCAGGCCCAGGGTTTCCATCTCTAGCCATGTGGAGCATAGGCTCTGTCCTAAGTGCTGGCCACGGTTGCAGTTAGGGTCTATTCATTCAGCTGAGTGGTTCCTGGATCCCAGAGCTACTGCTGCAAGGCTGCCATTGTATGGTCCAGCCAGAGTCCATCCTCATCGCTCTGATGACGCTGCTGGATCTTGTGCCCGGGGTTTCTTCAACAGTCCAGGACTAGGAGGAACCTGTCCCCTCCCTGGCATTGGTCTTTAAATAGAGTAACCACTAGGGGGCTCACTCAGAGCCAGGCAAAGACATCGCTGAGGTGGAACATCCTACTGTTATCCAGCCCTCAGGAGGAAGATGCTGGCTGGCATTGTTATGTAACAGGGAAACCAAACTCGTTCTGCTGGATGTTAGCTGTGTCTATATGTACTGTGGAGCATCCATCCAACCATCTGGGGGTGCTCGGGGACCAGAGCCCGGGGTCACGGAGCCGGACAGAGGAGGCACGTCCAAGCCCGCAAGGTGGAAACTGAACCTAAGGCCGGTAAAGCCGTGAAATGATGACTGTTCCTGCCTTCCATCATAGATTGATCTTGACGATAGCCAGCGTCTTTGTCCACTAAATAGAACAGCTACGGCCAGGGCGTCACACTCACGTGCAGTATGTCTATAACCTGGGCATTTGCTTAAATGTGCCATCTATCGCTTAAGCGAGTCCGTGCGCGATGGGGTGAGGTGGTCACAGGTTCCAGCACCCCCCACCCCAGCCTCCTCATCACCTGAGAAGATTCAGGTCATAAACTAAAATACAAGCCTTTGCACAGAGCTGGGTCAGGCTGGCTGGCTCTACAGTGTGCACACGACCAATTGATTGTATTCTCCCTGTGACTGTGTGTAGAAGCTGTATTGTGTTCCGGGCTCTCCAGAAGTACCATTTGCCTCTCCAGCTGGGTACTGTGGTACATTCCTCCGGGGCAATTAATACCTGAACCAGCCAGGCAATTGACCCAATGCAGAGAAACCATTTTATTTCTCCTTAGATATACTAGCTTTTATGGTGGGTAGAAATAAAAATGATTCTGCAAATTGGAAAATCCCCAGCACATCAAGGGAAGGAGACCTTGGAGAGCAAAGCCCCTGGTCCTCACATTCCAGAGACTCCACTAGCTATCATGTCTGACATCACCTTCCTCCAACTAGTCCTCGGTTCAAAAGAGCCCTGGTCTGCACGTAGCATTGTGACAAGCCACCAAGCCCGGGGTGTCTTCACCATGAGAGGTGGCACGGGGGCGTTGGTGTAAGACATAGCAGCCATGAACTTGGTTAGGTTCAAGTTAACTCGGCCAGCCAATTGTTGAAGTCTGCGTTCTCCTTGTGGCCATGTGTGGAGGCACCAGCCATGGGCAGGAGTGAGGAGGTTCCAAGCCAGCCATCCTTCAGGACATAAGCAGCCGGTTAGTCACAGCCAGCTCTAAGCTGTCTGTGGGTGAGCTGCTAACTCCAGGGAGTTATCTGAGTGGTGTACATCTATAATCCCTGAAACTTGAGAAGCTGAGACATGGGGATTATGAGTTCAAGGCCAGCCTGTGCTATATAAAGTCTATCTGGAGTACAGAAACAAAAAACCAAAGCCAAACAAAACCAACTAAGAAAAGCCAGTGTTTCATAATTTTTTGCTTGCTTGTTTGAAGAAGTATCTAGTGTTATGACCAGCAGGCGACTCCGGCGGTAGCGGCGTCAGGGTCGGCCAATGGCTGCAGTAGCAGCAGAGAGACCACACCCAGCCAAACAGTTCCACGTGGGGTTTATTGAGGGAAAGGGCAAAGGTGGCAGTGGAAAGAGAAGAGGGGAGGGAGAGAGGGAGAGAGGGAGAGAGAGGGAGAGAGAGGGAGAGAGAGAGAGAGAGAGAGAGCGCACACACACACACACACACACACACACACAGATGGTGATGTGGTCGCAGGTAAAGGTGAACCCAATGGATTCTGGGAACATGGTGGCTGTTGCCTTGGCAACAGTCACAGGTGTCACAGGTCTCGGATGTCTCGATACCAACTTCTAGAATGGAAACAAAGGTCTAACGCTCACTGCCTGCTTCGCCCGGGTTTGTTCTCTGTAGTTTGTATTGCATCTTTGGATAGGCAGTGTGACAAATGGCCTACAAACAGGGCCTGGTTTGTCCTCGGGACTCAGGGGATAGTAGGGGGTTGCTCTGTGGGCTTGCAACCCCATTCTCCTCACACCATCAGGTAATGGCTGCTGTTTTGACTCTGGCAGATGTAAGGACTGCCTCGAACCTTTCCCCCAGGGCTGGGGTTACCATCTTCCTAAGATTCAGTCGATATGCAGAGCGCTGACACGCACTGGCCACTCCCTGGGTTCTGCTCGGTGACCTGGTGTGCGTTGGAAACCTATGCTGGTTTCCCCACAGGCACCTAGAGTCTCCACATATTGATTTCTCCTTCCCAGTTCATGGCTGGGAGCCGTCAATCTGGAGGGACCGGCTTATGCAATCAGAAATTAATCATGTATTCGCACAGTTCTTCAGAGTTGTAAAGGAGAGATGTGCTTAGTCTTAAAAACAGGGTAGAATTCTAGCTTTCAAAACAAATGGTTGTATTGGCTCTTCCAGAATGGTATTTGACAGTTAACTTCCTTACAAAGGCCAAAATCAGTGTTGGCGTTTTAGGAAATGGCTTTTATTTTAAAAATGTAGATACCTCAGCTGTTTTCAAAGAAACCAACCAGCTGTGTTAGTCCGAGCTCTCTACAGGAACAGTATGGATGTGATGGGTGGGGAAAACAGAAAGTAATTTGCTCAATCAGGTTACATTAACACAGTAAGAGCTGCATCACTCCCGGGGGCTGAGCGCCCAGTTGTTCCCCTGGTGCCTTAGCAGTAGGAGCAAGTCCCAAGGCAGCTAGCTGTCTCTCAGTCGGGAGCCTGGCACAGCCCCACAAAGCTGGGTGCCTCAGCAGACCCAATCTGGCACCAAAACCCCACAAGGTTCCTAGAGAGCCCCTGGTTTTCAGCTCAGAAGTCTGGAAGCACCCCTCTGTGCTTCAAGAAAGTCTCTTTTAACTGTGAGTCCCTGCAAAGTAAAAGCAACAAACCCATGTTATATACCTACAGTATATAAAGCATTGAGTCAAATTCCCAGGCCAAAAGGGAGGAAGAGGGCCCAGCGAGGAATGTTTACACTGGAACAAAACTCAAACCCAGCAGGGTAAACCGCAAACCCTACAGCTCCATGTTCGGTATCTGGAACTCGTGGTGACACCATCTGGGTCCTAAGGGATCGTAGGGAGAGAGGTGCCTGCCCAGCTCTGCTGCCAACAGCAACCGTGGCCTCTCTTGGGCTGGCTTCACGGGTGACTACAGCCTTTCCCAGCTACCATCTCTAACACACCAGCCGCATCCCCGCTATTTTTCAGGTTTCACTTTCACAGCACAGCACACAGCCTACTCAGAGCTCCTCCCATGGAATCTGAGTCTGCTACACCTTCCTTGGCCTCAGCAGCCTTCAGAAACCCTGAAAGCCTCCATGATCCTCTAACCTTTGCATTCTGTGTGCCTGAAAGACATGCACCTCCGGGACAAGGCCGGGAGAGATATAGTTAGGCCCCCTGTGCATCTGCATGGTGGCTCTGTGTGTCTTCCAGGCTATCCTGGAAAAGCTCCTCCCTAGGTATTTCTGCTAAAGCAGGATTCCCTTGGAGATCTTTGTCCAATCACTCTTCTCTTGTTCTACTCTTTTTTTGTTTTGTTTTGTTTTTTCGAGACAGGGTTTCTCTGTGTAGTCCTGGCTGTCCTGGAACTCACTCTGTAGACCAGGCTGACCTCGAACTCAGAAATCTGCCTGCCTCTGCCGCCCAACTTGTTCTACTCTTGAAAAGTATTTTGTTTTATGTGTATGGGTGTTCTGTCTGCATGTATGTCTGTGCACTGTGTGTGCTTGGTGTCTGTAGAGGTCAGAGGAGGGGTAAGATCCCTTGGAACTACAGACAGTTGAGCTTCCAAGTGGTTGCTGGGACTTGAGCCTAAGTCCTCTGCAGATGTGTTCATGTTTTAACATCCTGAAGCTCAATAGACAGGCCCTTGCCTTCAAGGTAGCTTTCCCGCTGGCCTGTGCACTGGCGTGATTCTGACAGCATCCATCCCATTTTCAGCATCAGCACCGCTCCTGTACACGGCTCATGACTCCCTCCTCCTCCTCCTCCTCCCTGAGCATCTTTTCCTCCTTTTACCTTTCTCTGACTTCGACAACCACGTAAGGGCAGTGACACAGCTTAGGTGTTGTCCTGTCTTAAAATTCCCTATGAAAAACAATTCAGTCCATTATTTGCAAATTTAGTCTCACTAAAAAAAGTTCAGGGTATGAGATGAATTCTTCAGCAGAATACAACACAAACAGCCTCTAGCCAGACATCTGATGATAGAGTCCACGTTTCCTGACATCTCCCAGCCTGGTCTTTGCTCTCTTGTTTCTATCAGAATTCTCAGCTACCAGAATGGCTCAGTAAGGTCTGTTAGAGCATTCTGGGATTTCTGTAGCCTAAAGCTCCACTCTTCCACAGACGCACAAACCTCAAGGTCAGGCCTATCACGGTAATAATCCCACTCCTTGGCATCAAAATATGTATTTAGCAGAGTCCTGTAGAGGAACAGAACCAATAGTGTTGGGCACGTGTGAGTGTGCATGTACATGCATGTGTGTGTGTGTGCATGTAGAGTGTGTGGGCATGTGCGAGTGGGCATGTACATGCATGTGGGTTCGTGTGCATGCATGTGCATATGCATGCATGTGTCCATGTGTGTATGCATACGTGCATGAGCACATTTGCATGTATCCATGTGTATGTGTGCATGTGTGCGCGCGCGCGCGTGTGTGTGTGTGTGTGTGTGTGTGTGTGTGTGTTATACAGTGGCTTATATGATGAGCTGAGCGACGCCATCCACACACTGGAGAGGCAGAGGATGCTGGTAGCTTCAGCAGTCTCAATAACACAGTGAGACTTTGGCTGCTTCCCAGGAATTTACTGCTCTTGAATCAACATTTGAAAAGCCAAAGAAGTTGGAGTCGTGCATCAGCAGAGACTCCCAGCAGCATACACAGGCACACTCTGCTCAGGGAAAAAGACACAGCACAGGCCTTTCTCCTCCGTCTGTTTTGGGCCACTCGGTGGAAGTCCCTTCTTTCCCTTCTAATTCTCTCTCTGGGGATACTCCACAGAAACAGGTACATCTAATATCAGCTCAGAGAGGCAGGCTGGAGAGATGGCTCGGCAGGTAAGAGCACTGACTGCTCTTCCAAAGGTCCTGAGTTCAAATCCCAGCACCCACATGGTGGCTCACAACCATCTGTAATAAGATCCGATGCCCTCTTTTGGAGTGTCTGAAGACAGCTATAGTGTACTTACATATAATAAATCAATCAGTCAATCAATCTTTGAAAAAAAAAGCACAGGCCTCTCCCTTCACTCCAGAACAAACTAAAATGCTGATGTCACCCACTGTGGCGCTGGTATGAAGACTGGGGCCAGCTGAATAAAGATCTAACACCAAACTGGTATGGCCAATAGGTTATCGCAAAGCAGTCAGAACTGCTCTTTGAGGCTCTTTTCAAGTTGTGCTAGGAAGACTGGCAACCCACACGCCAGGGCTGAAGCTTCTTTCTGTCATATGCAAAAGAATCAAAAACATAACAAATGCAAAACAATTAAAAACAGAACAAAAGGTTTTTTAAAATCGTAGTGGTCCACACCTTTAATGCCAGCACCTGGAAGGCAGAGGCAGGCACATTTTGGAGTTTGAGGTCAGCCTGGTCTACACAGAGAAACCCTGGCTTGAGAAACAAACAAACAAACAAACCTGAATGTTGAAGTAAATCTCCAACCCCAATAAGCCCATACGAAAACACACAACTCACCTGCAGTATTTTTAAGCTGCACACCTAGACTGGGCGGATTTGCCGCTACCCCACCCTGTTCCCCAGCCATGAGACCCCGTGCTACTTGCAGCTTCTCTGGGCCATGTGGTTCTGCTCCATCTTCCTCTACCTCCTCTTCCTCCATCTTCTCCTCCCTCATTCCTACTCTTCCCCAACTCTCTCAAACCTCCAGCCCCGCCTTTCCTTCCCGCTGCCCAATCACAGGCTCTATAGCCTTTATCTGATCAGTTAAAATAGGGAGAAGGTTCACAAGAAACTGCCTGAGGACAAGATCCACTGCTCATTAGGGCAGCCCCTCTTGAGGAGCCAGAATTAACCTTACAACACAAACAGCACCAGGGCAACCCACAACAAACAAAAAGTGGTGTGTGTGCACAGACATGCACGGGTATGTACCCATGAGTGCAAGCACCAATGGAGGTCAGAACAGGATGCTGGATATCCAGCTGTGAACCAGCTACCCCACAGTGGGTGCTCAGGACTGAACTCCTGTTCTCTAGGGGAGCAGTATGCAGTCTTTTTCCCCCCTCACTGGTAACACCAAAACCATTTCCATTCTTTTTTTCCCCCCATTTTTTATTGGATATTTTATTTATTTACATTTCAAATGTTATCCCCTTTCCTGATTTCCCCTCCAGAAACCCCCTATCCCATCCCCTCCCCCTGCTTCTATAAGGGTGCTCCCCCACCCACCTACTCCCACCTCCCTGCCCTGGCATTCCCCTACACTGGGGCATCAAGCCTTCACAGGACCAAGGGCCTCTCCTCCCATTGATACCTGACAGACCATCTTCTGCTACATATGTGGCTGGAGTCATGGGTACCTCCTGTGTACTCTTTGGTTGGTGATTTACTCCCTGGGAGATCTGGGGGGGGGGTTATTGTTGGGGTTGGTTGGTATTGTTGTTCTTCCTATGAGCTGCAAACCCCTTCAGCTCATTTAGATCTTTATCTATTGGGGACCATGTACTCAGTCCAATGGTTGGCTGAGAGCATCTGCCTTAGTATTTGTCAGGCTCTGGCAGAGCCTCTCAAGAGACAGCTATATCAGGCTCCTGTCAGCAAGCACTTCTTGGCATCTACGACAGTGTCTGGGTTTGGTGTCTGAATATGGGATAAATCCCAAGGTGGAGCAGTCTCTGGATGGCCTTTCCTTCAGTCTCTATTCTACACTTTGTTTCCGTATTACCTCCCGTGAGTATTTTGTTCCCCCTTCTAAGAAAGACTGAAGCATACACACTTTGGTCTTCCTTCTTCTTGAGCTTCATGTGGTCTGTAAACTGTATCTTGGTATTCTTTCTGTTGGGCTAATGTCCACTTATCAGTGAGTGCATACCATGTGTGTTCTTTTGTGATTGGGTTACCTCACTTAGGATGATACTTTCTAGTTCCATCCATCTGCCTGCAAATTTCATGAATTCATTGTTTTTAATAGTTGAGTAGTATTCCATTGTGTAAATGTACCACATTTTCTGTATCCATTCCTCTGTTATAGGACATCTGGGTTCTTCCCAGCTTCTGGCTATTATAACTAAGACTGCTATGAACATAGTGGAGCACGTGTCCTTGTTATATGTTGGAGCATCTTTTGGGAATATGTCCATGAGTGGTATAGCTGGATCCTCAGGTAGTACTATGTTCAGTTTTCTGAGGAACCTCCAGACTGATTTCCAGAGGGGTTGTACCAGCTTGCAGTTCCACCAGCAATAAAGGATTGTTCCCCTTTCTCCACATCCTCACCAGTATCTGCTGTCCCCTGAGATTTTGATTAGCCATTCCGACTGGTGTGAGGTCAGGGTTGTTTTGATTTGCATTTCTCTGATGACTAAGGATGTTGAACATTTCTTTAGGTGCTTCTCAGCCATTAGATATCCCTCAGTTGAGAATTCTTGGTTTAGCTTGCTCTGTATCCCTTTTTGTTGTTGTTGTTGTTGTTGTTGTTGTTGTTTTGATTTTTCGAGACAGGGTTTCTCTGTGTAGTCCTGGCTGTCCTGGAACTCACTCTGTAGACCAGGCTGGCCTCGAACTCAGAAATCCACCTGCCTCTGCCTCCCAAGTACTGGGATTACAGGCGTGCGCCACCACGCCCGGCTGTATCCCATTTTTAAAAAAGATTTATTTTAGCCGGGCGATGGTGGCGCACGCCTTTAATCCCAGCACTTGGGAGGCAGAGACAGGTGGATTTCTGAGTTCGAGGCCAGCCTGGTCTACAGAGTGAGTTCCAGGACAGCCAGGGCTACACAGAGAAACCCTGTCTCGAAAAAGCCAAAAAAAAAAAAAAAAAAAAAAAAAAAAGATTTATTTTATGTATGAGTACACTGTAGCTGTCTTCAGACATACCCAAAAAGGGCATCAGATCACATTGCAGATGGTTGTGAGCCATCTTGTGGTTGCTGAGAATTGAGGTCAATGGGAACCAGGTCCTCAGTCCGGAATCCTCTGGTTAGGAAGGGCAGGCAGCATGCTCATCGTTTTAAGAAACACTGACTTTAGTG
The DNA here is from genome assembly GCA_964023405.1 of Apodemus agrarius. NCBI lineage: Eukaryota > Metazoa > Chordata > Mammalia > Rodentia > Muridae > Apodemus > Apodemus agrarius. Next base: position 9,462,431 of record OZ030023.1, on the reverse strand, counting down.
TGCTGGAGGACGCCGGCAGTCTGCACTGTGCCAAAGAAAGTTGGCAATTATAAATGTTCTTGGCTGTTGCCAGTTGAGGACAAGAGTATAAAACTGGAAAATGAAATTTTTAATCTGTATCTATAACTGTGCAGTTACTCTGTATCTGTGACTGTGCAGTTACAAACTTTAACGTGCTTAGGAAGTTTAACAAGCCGATGCACTCAGGGTTCCTGACTGGGTTGACGGAGGGCACAGCAGTCCACTGTGTCCCCAGTCAGCTGAGCGGCAATGCTGAACATTTGAAGAATTATAGAACTTTCTTTCATGTATCTTTATTTTCAAAAATTTCTAAAGTGCACATGCATTATTTTTAAGATAAAACAGCACATTTTAAAGACAACACCATTCAGTTAGAAGTGAGTCTGAAGAGGCTGATCAGTAGATAAACATGGCTTATTACGTTACCCATGGAAGTCATTTCTACAAGCGAAGCTCAGCCTCTCGGGCTGTTTCCGGCTCCTCGGCAGGGGCTCTGCTCTGGTTTGGAGCTCACATCCCAGGTCTGGATCCATGATGGCCTCATGACAGGGGTCCCCAGAAACACAGGGACAGTGCTGCTAGCTACGGACAGTGCATCCGGTCCACAGCCCCACCCACCCGAGTGGGACGGAGCATGCCAGCACGTTGGTTCCTAGGTCCATCCTGTATTCAATGAGGACTCATTTGGGCACAGCCACTGGGGTTGTGAAAATACATTTTAAGAAAAATAAATATTCTGCATAATGTATTTACAAGGATCGACTGTTCTGCTCTTCATCCCAGTGACTGTAGGATGGAAAACTGCCCTTTGACAACCAAGAATCATATTCTCGGTTGTTTGTGTCAGTTCGGCACAAAATATGGGGCTGAAAATCCAAAACTCTTTTTGATCCATATTTAAAAATATACAAAATTGTAAATTTTGTAAGCTGAGAAGAATTTCAAGAACGAAGTACAAATGGCACTGTGGCCTCCTCTCCCTCACGGATGGTGCGCAACTGCCCGAGCGTCTTCCCATCCTGTCAGGTTCTCTGAAGCAAGCGAGGACCACACAGGTACAGGCAGTCACTGAGCCTGCCGTCACTTGTGTCACAGAACACTCACACCAACAACACAACACAGAAAGCACAAGGGACAGCTGTGGACAAGGGCACGGGGCTGAGGGCACCATCAGAATTTGAAGAGGTCAATGAAGTGCTCGGGGGACACGGGCGTGAAGCAGCTGTCGGGGTCAGCCGCGGTGCAGGGGTGTCCCGAGTCCTGAGGAGAGAGCGAGGGGAGGGTGGGTCAGAGCACACTCTTGAACAGCTACACAGCACAAGCCGCACCCTGCTGAGCGGATCCCAGTCCCTCCCACTGCCACACAAATGACATGACATTGGGATCAGCTCTGGGTGGCCCAGGCCAGTCTACTGACAGGTGACAATGTTTGTAGTCACCTTGTAAGGCTTGGAAGCTGTTCCTCCTGGTCCACCCCTCCACATCCTGCCTCCTGCCTCCTTCTTCCCTTGCAGGCATGGGGTAAGGGGGGGTGAGTGGTCTCCTCGCACACAGGCATTAGGGCACACCGTAAGCACTGTCTCCAGAGTAGGTGTGTGGGGTTGGTAGGATCAAAAACCAAGGAGCTGGGATTATTTTATTGTAGAAGTAACAAGAGAAAAAGCTCACACCATCTGGGAAGGCTCAGCCTGGCTGGAGCTGCTTCTCTGGCCCCCAGCAGACCGGCCACCCCGAGGTCGGCTTTCTGGGATAAGTCTAGCTGTGGACAGCAAGCGCCACTCTCACAGCGGCCACCTGACAGGGCCAGGACAGTGCACAGGGTGGAACAGCACACAGGAAGTACCTTCAACAACCAAGCAAGGTGGTAGTCCTTTGACACCGTGGAGACAGTCAGCAAGGGAGCAGCAAAGGGAGGAAAGGAAGGAAAAGTCAGGGTTAGACGGAGCCAGCTGAGCTCGGCGTGAGGTGTGGGCTACACCTGTGAGGATACCTGAGCCATTCCAGAGCGAAACGTGAGCAGAGTAAAACGTTCTGAGAAGATGGAGCATTGCCGGGTACCCCAATTAAAAAGGTACTCTAGCCAGGTATGATACAAAACGATACAAAGCCAGGCATGACAGCCAGTGCCATCAATGCAGAGCTCACAGCACTTGGAAGGATGGATCTCTTACGAGTTAGAGGCCACCTTGGCCTACATGAAGAGTTTCAGGCCAGCTAGGGCCACATAATAAAAAACCTGTCTCAAAAAATAAATAAAAATAAAAAAGAAAGAAGAAAGCCCAGGGCAAGGAAAACAGTTCCACTTCCTTTTAAGGTTCCCACACTGACCATCTGAAGGCCATATACTCAATTATTTGTTGAAAATACATAAAACAGTCCTCATATTTCTGTGTGAAAAACAGATTGTCTGGGGACAGGCCCCGTCTCTCTCGCTGTCCTGGGGTCTGCTCTGTGAATAACAATGTAGCTGACACGCCGGGCGGTGGTGGCGCACGCCTTTAATCCCAGCACTTGGGAGGCAGAGGCAGGCGGATTTCTGAGTTCGAGGCCAGCCTGGTCTACAAAGTGAGTTCCAGGACAGCCCGAACTACACAGAAAAACCCTGTCTCAAAAAAAAAAAAAAAAAAAAAAAACAATGTAGCTGACTGCACACTGCATGCACCGAGGCCCACATCCATTTTGGATGCTTACTTTCTTGCAGCCCACCAACATCTGCCGTTGCTCCTGAGGTGGGCAGCCCTGTGCTGGCTGCTCCTGTGCGCTCTACCTCAAGAGTCTGTCTCTTCCTTCTCAGGAGCGCGTGCCACCTCACCTCTGCTCACAGGGCCAGTAAGGAGGGTCTGCGGCCTCTGCCCCGTTCCTGCTTCCCCTGCCTACAGAGATCTCAGCACCGTGGACGTGTCAGCCACAGTGCTGAGACAGGAAAGGATGGCAGAAGGGCCAAGTCTCCATCCTAGCTTCCTAGAATGAAGAGGCATCACTCCAGGATGGCTGAGGGAGAGCAATGGGAAACCAGCCTGGAAGAAGGTACGGGGTCCCCATAGGGACCGGTGGTCGTCGTGGAACATGTCAGGCACAGGACAAGACGCGCTCAGCCATAGTGTGGCTCCTGACCATACTCAGGGCCGGGTGAGGAGTCCCCACCCCGCTCCCACACTGTGTGTCTCAGTCAATAGAGTTCCCTTCACAGCAGCACCATTCCAAAGCCACAGCACTGTAGCTCACTGGTCACCGGGCCTGCCTGACTGTACCCCACGCTCTCCCAAGAAGGATGCCTCTTCTGGACAGAGGCATACCTCAGCAAAGGAGCATTTAACAGCTTTGGGGACTAAGAGAGGTGGTCTTCCTTACACTCCACACTTTAATGCCTGGAAAAAGATCCTCAAAGAAGCAGGGTATCTGGCCAGATGAGAGGTGGGAGACTTGTGCTAACACACATGGCATCCTGCTGGGCCCAGTACCACACCCTCTGTCTGTCTCCCAGACCAGCCAGGGCCTGCGCTTTGATGACTTGTTCTGAAATGTAATCACTATGGCAGCCACGTGAGGCCAGTTACATGTAGAAATTTGCAGGCCATTTTACACTCCCCAACAGAGAAGGCACAGAGAAGGCAGACATCTTTCTTTGCACTGTTTCCTTTGGCGGACAGGAAAAGCACCAAATGTTTTAAGACACAAGTACAAGAAAACCTGGTATCACATATACAACTATAAGCCATCTTCCTCCATACAAATATCCATATATTTAATATCTCTTTTTTTTTCTTTTTTTGTTTTTGTTTTTTCAAAACAGGGTTTCTCTGTGTAGCCCTGGCTGTCCTGGAACTCACTCTGTAGACCAGGCTGGCCTCGAACTCAGAAATCCACCTGCCTCTGCCTCCCAAGTGCTGGGATTACAGGCGTGCACCACCACGCCCAGTACATTTAATATTTCTATATTATAAAATAATCTCAGGAAAAAATGAAAAGCCCTTTCTAGTAGGCGTGTTCCTTCCCACTGAGCGTTACCAGTCTCACCTATGCTGACAGGGCCTCATCTTCCAGAGCATCCAGACAGGGACGCTACACGCGAATCCTGGAAGGAGCTGCCGAGCAGACAGAATCCTGCTGGACTCGGGCCACAGTGGGCCTCCTTTTCCACCCCATGTCTGGGGAAGATGGGACCCTAGCAGGCGGTCTCCTGTGTATGTATACACAGCAAGAAACAGGGCAAACCGAGCATAAGAAGACCCCGTTCTCAAGAGAGGGTGCTCTAGTGTTCTATTAGTATATAGTATTAGTATATAGAGTATTTCTAGTATTCGCCTGCTGCAAGGACACTTACACACATTTTTAATTTCTAGAAAGAAAAGAACCAAGGTCGGAGAGGCGGACTCCTCCCGGCTGTCCGGGCCGGGGACAGCAGCCACCTCCAGCGCTGCGCTCCCTGCTCCGCTCTGGGCCATCATAACACAGGCTATGCGGTTGTGAGTAGATTTGAAATGAAAAAACTTGAAAAGGTTGTCCTTTGCCAACAATTAAGAGCTTGCCTTATGTCCCAAATGTAGATACATGTAAATTAGCAAACCATCTGAGCATATTACAGCAGCTACCGGGGAAGGACAGGGAAGGACAGACACACGGACTCTTCTCTGGTTATGGGAAACATTGTAACCAGAGGAAAATGGGTGGTGAGATTTCCAAACAGCACAACAAGATGAAGGACTCCTGGTTTTCTATTTCAGATATGAAAGTAGGGACATTTAAGGTTCTCACTAAAGGATCCGTCTTTGCGGGTAAAACATTACAGTCTTGTTAAGTCTGCACATTTACTCTGAAGCTTGCGCTCCCCATGGTCCTCCTGCCCACCTAAGAACTTGGCTTTGAGAGAAGAGGCTACCCGCTGGCCCTGATCCCCTGCGGCAGTGGGCCTGACTCCCAGGTGTTCCCAGAGGGCTGGGCAGACAAGTCCAAGTTCTTTCTTTAGGCTAGGTGTGAGGCGCGCTGCTGCTGGGGCGTGTGGAGGCTCAGGAGCAGCTCCGTCCACAGCAGGGGCAGTGCCTCCTCAGCCGCTCTCCCGTCACGGGCGTTAGTCCCGCCCTGAGCCCTTACCTTCCAGAAGAGGATGCTGCAGTGGCGGCAGAAGTGCAGCGTGTCCCCGTACTGCTCTTTGGTCGGGTAGTACTTCTGAAGCGTAAAATACATCAGCTTCCACTCGATATGACCTTTTTCTGAAAGGATCAGATGTCTACAAAACTGAAAAAAGACAACTCTGTTCAGAATTATTTGACGATTTTTTAAAATATGCAATAGGTACATTTTTTTTAAGGCAGAGCAATGCAGAAAACATTTTAAGATTGAAATTAAACTTGTGCTGAATCAGTGAGGAACAAGTCAGGCAAAGCACGGTGTCCCCACAGTGGCGGCCAGCAGCCGTGACAGACAGAAGATAGCTCCGAAGGAGGGCTGTGGCGGCCGAGTATTAAATAAGAGACTCAGATGCGGGAGAAATGAAGCACAGTCACTTCTTAACTTGAGAATGGATAACGGGCATGAAAAAGCATTTCTACTGCCAAGACCCACGAATGGTCAACGTCCTCGGGAAGAGATGGCACCCACCCGAAGCGAAGGATGTGCCACTTCGTACCAACTGTGGTGACAATAAAGTAGCAAGTCAGGCAACAGCAAGTGCTGGGGACGGCGTAGGGAATCAACTGCTTGCTCTACTTCTGGTAAGAATGCAAATGGTGTGACCACCGTGGAAAAGAGCGCGGTTTCTCCAGGGGTTAAACACAGCATGTGAATTGTAATTCCACCACTGGGAAGTTACTTCAGAGAAATGAAAACCACGTCTGCACCCAAACCCATCAGTGGATGTCCACAGCAACAATCCCACTAGCTACAAGGAGCCAGGAAAGCCAGTGTCCCAGACCAGATGAATGGGTAGCAAAACATGCCATGCCAAAAAAAAAAAAAAAAAAAAAAAAAAAAAAAAAGCCTCTGTAGTCCCCAAAGGAATGAAGCTTGGCATCCTACCACAGATGCACCCTGAAGGGCGTTATGGGGGTGGGGGAGGGTCACAAAAGCCTTACTGGTATACACTCTGCTTACACCACACACCCAGACCAGGAAATTCAGTCAGAAAGTACACGAGGGGTTGATTTGGGCTGGAGGGAGGCCGAGACGACAGCCGATGGGCACAGTGACCGAGACACAAACTGGGTAGCATCTAAATAAAGTGTCACCAGAGAGGGTTGGCAATACAGTCTGGGCCTTGAGGAAATCAAGCGCACGGCTAGATGAGGTCTGCGTACATAGGAACTGCTGCTGGCGGGCATGTCCTTGTTCGCTTATGGAAAGATACCCTTGTCTAAGTGTGCTACATGTAATCAGCCACACCTTTAAGGACTTGATTTGGAAATAATAATGGAGCCAATGAGGTGCTAACTTCTGCTAGTTTGAAGTGCAGACAGCCTGAAGAGCAGAGGGGCCAATTACAGGCCTGGCTAAAGCAATTTCCGTGAACTCTAAGCACCATGGAAACATGCGTTTCTAGAGACAAAAATACCTCTGCCTGCCTTCCCCTTCCCTCCTCACGGTTCCATGCCCACAGTGTTCCCAGGAGGAACGCCCACATTCCCGGATGCTTTTCCTCTACGTAAGAACGCAGGGTCTTTTTGTTACTCAAGTCTCATGTCCACACCAGCTGCTCACATCTAAGGCGTCTGGCCAGTGGCCCCTTCTGAGGGCACTATGGACAGCTGGCCCAGGGCCTACACAGCCTTTGGCTTCCCTGAGGTGCTTCCAAACCTGCACTGCTGGCCTGGCCTGAACTGTAAGCTCCTGCGAACCGAGAAGCCAGGCTCCTGCTGTTCGTCACTCGTGAGAACTGTGAGCATCTCACAGGCTCAGTTTTGTGATTCAATCAAGAACATATGCAGCCAACGATGCACTCACAGGTGCTAACGGACAGTTCTAATCTAAGTTCTTATAGAAGGCTGCACTGCTGCAAACAGACCTTTAACCTCTACAGTGCTTCTCAAGGGACTTCCAGGACTCACAAACAAGCGGCCAGCAGGTGTCCTGAGGGGCTGTGTGACACCTGGCTATAGAACGCCAGCTCGCCGGGCTCCAGAGCCCAGCCTGAGCCCTCGCCCCTCGCCCCTCGCCCCTCGCCCTGGGCATCTTTGGAGGAAGGTCCCAGAGCACTGTGTGACACACAGGGCCCATCCCAGACGGACATCTATTCACCATTCTATCCATGGCTCTCAATCTTCCCTCCAAAAGGCTAATCAGTCTCCCCTGCATTTCTGATGCCAACTCAAATCCAAATCAAAAAGGAGGGGGCAGGAACACGGTTGCCAGCTGAGACAGATGTAAGAGAGCAGGACGAGACAGGATGGCTAAGATCCAGGGAGCAGTGGTCATCCCCTCCCACTCAGACGGAGTAGCCCACGCCTCTTGCTAGATGGGCTAGCAGACTATGCAGCCATCCTCAGGACCAGCCTCTACACACCCAGTCTGATGATCATTTACCATGCCTGTCCACCCGCAGCGTCCTGACTGCGCTGCTGCATGTCTGAGGACCCAGAGCTTCCTGAGTGCTCATGGACTTGCTCTGGGTCTGGGTATTTCCTCGGGGCTCTGCTTAGGACTCTCTGAGGGTCCTGGATGGACATGGATATCAACCCTGACCACCACCTTTGATGTCCACACCAGCGTTTCTCTCAAGCAAGATCCTGACAGCCGCATAAAAGGTGCCCCGTGTTCCAGATGCTTCACTGGACTTTTCAAGCTGGATGGAATCTCAAATGTGGCTAAGACTCCTGATTCCTTCTTCAGATGGGACCTGCTTTCTACTCTGCCCATCCTTGCGATGAACCAAGCACAAGCTTACCCCCCCTTCACAATGCTCCTGCATCTCAGTGACACCCACATCTGTAAGCCAGATAGCGCATCACCTGCCCCTTCCTGTCTGTGTATGAGGCAGGTGCTGTTGTACGCAATGAACCAGGACTGTAGAGGTGCCGCACAAGCCCAGAGGTGGGGATCTCACTCTGGAGCGGGAGAAGCAGCTCTCAGGGCACTGAGGACCTCACGGTGGCACCAAGTGGGACGCGCAGGAGCCACGAGGACCCACTGATCCTTCCAGGACAACGGGCTGGCAGGAGGCACAGCCAGAGTGTGACTTATTAGGTAAAGAGAACACCACGACCTTTCCCAGTGAGTGTGATACAGCCCCGCTAGTTATTTGGTACTAGGACATTTTTAGGATCATTATTCCCTTTCAATATGAAAACTGAGCCTTGTACTTGACAGAATTCAGAAGCAACTGCTGCATACTCTAGTTACTCACTATCAAGCCTCTGGCTCTGGAGTCCACATCCTCCCCAACTTCATCTGAGCACAAATGATGGAGACCAGCTGATCTGACTCAAGGGACTGAACTACACACTTACAGTTAGAATTGAGGTTTCTAAATTCTAGAAGAAGGAATCAGGAGTCTTAGCCACATTTGAGATTCCATCCAGCTTGAAAAGTCCAGAAAAGAATTTAGGTTAAAAAACACAGAAGTATTGTGGGGATATGGTTTTATTTTAATCCAGGTGTGGGACATGGAGCTGCTTCCGGCTGTCCACAGCAGCTGACTGTGATTTGTCTTATGTTCTAGTATGAGTGCGATTTGCCAGCTGTGGATAGTTTCTGCGATTGTGTAAGGTCCAGAATTCTAGGGTTTTTTCCAGACAGTATAAATGCTGGGGCCCCAAGAAGCAGCAAGGGTGGGGGACTGGGTTGGGCTGTTGGTGGGAGGTTGGTTGCTGGTTGTTGGTCGGCTGTTGTTGGTTACTGCTTGTTAAATAGTTGTGCACAAAAAAGAAACAAGAAGGAGAAATCAGATCTCCTGATGGTGAAGATCAAACTTGCCCCGTGCACAAAACCGAGACTCCTAATCATCAGGAAGTAGTCTCATAGCAATGTCACTCCTTTTCTACTCCCTGACTGTATTCAGTCTCCTTCCTTTCCTCTCTATCCTTTCTTGATTCTTATCTAGTGTTAGAGGATGAAAGGTGGAGAAGGGTGGAAGAAGGAAGAACCCACAGAGCAGCAACGCCAGCTGCCCACACTCACCTGCTTCTCAGCAAAGTGGTACTGACATAGCCGCTTCCACAGACGCCTGTCTTCACTGAGCATGTACAGGGTCGGCGTCACCTGGCCCAGGGTGACAATGTCCCAGCCGTCTGAGAAACGGTACAGGATGTTGTTCAGCATGTGCAAGGGCAGGTCACTGAGGGTGAGGCCCGTGTTCACCTGCTAAAAGGAAACTCAGCCCTGTCAGGTGGAGAGAACACAGTGGCTTTCTTCAACAAAACTAATGGCTATGCTGGAGAGACAGCTTCAGCGTGACTACAGGGAAGAGGCCATGTGCCCCGACGGTCACTAGTCTTCACTGCTCTGCAGGGTGGTCTCCAAGGGCTGGCACATAGCCATTTCCCTGTGCTCAGGAAGTTACCCTTGGACATGCCTGCCCTGCTCTATTTTAACTAGAAAAACACCTAGAAAATGGTGGATCTGAAATCTGATGGCATTAATCCTCCTTCCCGGCAGCCAGGGTCCTGAGGCAATCTGCACCGAGAGCCACCCAGGGGACAGGCCCAGGGTCCTGAGGCGATCTGCACCGTGAGCCACCCAGGGACAGGCCCAGGGTCTATCTGGTCTCACCAGCTTTATTTGTATCTATTATTAAATCTAAACTTCCTCCTCACTGACCACTTAGCATGTTTATGATATATAATACGGTTAACACAAACAAACAGGCTTCTGTAGCACAGAGAAAGTTAAAGACGCCTTGGGCGAGAACACAGGTGAGAACACGGGCGAGAACCCGCGCCAGCTGTCTGTCTGATGGTTAACTGACAGGTGCTAGGGAACAGCAGGACTCCGCAAGGGTGAATTAGCTGGACAAAGTTTCTCAAGAGGATGTGCAGGTAGCCAGCAAGGATGTGCAAACACTCAAGATCACTAATCACAGAAACGCAAGCGACAAACGCAGGTGTGGAGCGACGGGGACCTCTCAGGGACTGTGCAGGGTTCACGGTAGCCTGACATGGGGTCAGCCCAGTGCTCACGGATGTGATTAATAAAGAAAATGTGTCATATGTTATCCAGCCACAAAAACAATGAAACACTGTCATCTTCAGCAATAGGAATGGAACCATGGCTATCCTGTTATATGAGAGAAGTCAAGAATAGTTAAGACTAAATACCGCATGTCCTAAGTTATGTGCAGAAAAGAAAAAACTGGTCTCAAAGAAGTAGAGTGTGAAACAGTGGTAGCCATAGTCTGGGGAAAGACGGAGAGAAAAGGGTAGAGAATACACGCTGATGGGCCCAGGATAGGAGAGATGACATCTACTGTTCATTAGCACAGCAGCGTATGGCACCACCAACAAATCACTGGGACCTCCGAGAGCTGCTGAATGTAGGAGGTGAGGGTTGCCAGCTGCCCCGACACAGTCTACACACATCACGGATCTACTAAGAATTGCATTGCGTCTCCTAAGCACATACAATTTTTGTTGTCAAATAAAAATAAATTTAGGTCAGGTGTGATGGCGCTCACCTTTAATCCTAGCACTCCATAGGCAGAGGCAGGTGGATCTCTGAGTTCAAGGCCAGCCTGGTCTACGGAGCCAGTCAGAGATACATAGTAAGATCCTGTCTCAAAAAAAAAAAAAAAAAAAAAAAAAAAAAAAAAAAGGAAAGAAAGAAAGAAAAAAAGAAAAGAGAACAAACCCCAAAACCAAACAAAGAAAAGAAGCATACCTTAGTCATCTGAAGATTCTGCAGCTGCTGCTGCCAGCTGAGAACCGTCTCTAGGCGGCAAATCCAGATGTTGATGTTCCCGACTAACACTGACTTCCCCACCCCTCTGACAAGGATGCAGAGGGTCGAGCTCAAGTCTTGGAGGAGGTCTTTGATCAGGCGAGGATTCTGGTGGTCATCGAGAACTGATAAAACAAAAACAAGCAAGGACTACCGCTAATAGGCTTATAACCCACACGTCTATCAACAGAAGAAGAAAAAGCAAAACGTGCTCCCTTCACACACGGGAACATTACTCAAGCTAAGGGATGAGGGAAATCCTGACCTGTGTCATGAGCTCAAACAAGAACTACGACGTGGGAGGGAGATTACAGGAGGTGAATACAGTATCCAGTATCGTATAACTCTGTGTACACAAGCCCCTCAGTCAGCAGACCCTGAGGCAGCAGCGGTGGGGCAGGGGAGGGGTTGGCCAGTGGGTGGGTTGCAATGGGCGCAGGTGTTTGGTACAAAGGAGGCATCTGGAGACAGCAGTGGCTGCAATGCACATGCGTGCAGTGCTATTCAGTATGCTGAAACTGCTGAAATGATACATGTGATATCATATGTGTTTTATCATATTAAAAACCAAGGACTTCATTTCACGGCAATTTAAAAGTGGCATCATTTTCCAGATATCACAATTGTTAATAATAAGAGTTTTAAAGGCTTTAAAATGCTACCTGACTAAATTTTTGGTTGGGTCTACAATTTTGCCTATAAAGTAGTCAGTATACGTTTTCTTTTATACTTATGTTAAGGAGAAGTATTTAGGACAGCTCATAGTGTAGACACATAAAGTTCCTTTTACTTATAGTCACTAACAGGCAAAGGTAAGTATATTAATTAAAAGGAAACGTATGGCTGGGCGGTGGTGGCGCACGCCTATAATCCCAGCACTCTGGGAGGCAGAGGCAGGCAGATTTCTTAGTTTGAGGCCAGCCTGGTCTACAGAGTGAGTTCCAGGACAGCCAGGGCTACATAGAGAAACCCTGTCTCGAAAAACCCAAAAAAATAAAAAAATTTAAAAATTAAAAAAAAAAAAAGGAAACGTATGACCCACATGGTGCCTAAGTCAAAAGCTGCACTCTTATGGATTACAGACCCACCCCCCACCCCCGCACCCCCCCCACCCCCGCAGCGGGTAAATGAACTGTATGACTGGCTAACAGCCACGAAAGGGCAAGTATCTTTGTAGGACTGCGTGTCTCTGGTTTAGCTGCTGGAGAGATCCATCTCTGGCTGGTGTCAGAAACAGCCCCTCCCCCTGCACCAGGTTTCCAGTTAAGATTTAGACTTCAAAGTTCTGGTGCTGCAGGTGTAAGAATGGCATGGGGGGTGGGGGGATGGGCAACCAGCTCCTTCCTGATTGATTAGATTTCAGTGTTTGCTCTGTAAGGGGGAAAACCAGCTCCTTTCTGATCAGTTGGATCTGAGTGTCTGCTCCATGGCAGGAAATGTCTGGCTGCAAACCTGCTCACAAACCTGTGGCTGGAGAGATAATAGGCCCTGGGGGGGGGGGGGAGGACACACGGACTTACTGCTGCAGTTTTGCTAGACGGACTTGTTAAACTGTTCTGATAGTCACTTCTGTGCTCATACCTAGTGCTGCTCTCAGCCTGGGCAGAGAAGCTCATCTCTGCGGCGAGTGGTGGTTAATACAGAGATTCTCCATTTAGTGCTCAAACCTAACGGAACAGACTGTAAGACCCCAACGCTAGGGAGGAGGCAATGGATGCCGCCTCTGAACCCTCCACGCCGCCGCAGTCACGGGCGCTCAGCAGCTGTGGCTGCCTGCCTACACAGGAGGGGGACCAGGGGAAGTGGGGGTCAGCAAGTGTCTTAGTTACTATTGCTGTGATAAAACACCACGATCAAAGCGGCCTGGGGAGGAAAGGGTTTATTCATCTTACACTTTGACAGCACTGTTCACCACTGAAGGAAGTCCAGACGGGAACCCAAACAGGGCAGGACCCGGGATGGGAGGCAGGAGCTGATGCAGAGGCCGTGGAGGGGTGCTGCTCCCTGGCTTGCTCCTCGTGGCTTGCTCAGCCTGCTTTCTTACAGAACCCAGGACCACCAGCCCAGGGATGGCTCCACCCACAATGGGTTGGGCCCTCCCCCATAAATCACTAATTTTAAAAAATGCCTTAGAGGCTTGCCTACAGCCTGATTCTATAAGGCATTTTCTCCATTGAGGCTCCCTCCTCATAGGTGACTTTAGCTTACATAAAGCTGACATAAAACCAGTCAGTACAGAATGAGCGAGAGATGACAGAACCAAATAGAGCATGTAATAAAATCGGCGATGGTTTCCCGCCCCTATGAAAATGCTGCACTAGGAACTAATGAACTGTGTAAATGGCCAGGTTGTACACTCGGTACATTATTAATCAATAAATAGTTTATTTTTAAAAAGACAACAAATGTTCCGGTAATAATCTTACCCTTCTGGACGATTTTATCCAAAATGTTGAAGTAGTTCTTCTGCGCCACTCCACTCAGGGAGGTTAACTGGGACTTCGCAATTAGCTGCAGAAGCTTGAAGACAGGAGAGAAACGCTAAGCTGTCTGTGAATCCATTCACTATAGAAATGCTGTGGTCACACACTGGAGCACGGTGTGAGGCCACGCACTGGAGCACGGTGTGAGGGACCCGACTCCAGCTCCTGAGGGACGGAAGCCTGCTTTCTGTCCTGCTCAAGAATCTCACAGGTCTGCTGCAGGCCGGTGAGGTAAGCGGATCCTGGTCACTAACAGGCTCTCCTCACGCCCCTTCATGCCCTGACCCACTGTCGAAAGCTGACCAGACAATCGAGAAATCAACAGGCCCTTCCTTCCACGGTGAGGTCTGAGAAGGCCACGCTCAAGTTCCTCAGGCACCACCACAAACACTGTGGAACGTCGGGGAACTGAGAAGGTCACAGTGATGCCACCCGCAATGCCAGCCGCGATGCCAAGACATCCCGACGCCTGTGCCTCCCGCAGCCCCACAACCCTGTGGCATGCTGAGCCCTGCTGGCACTGCGTGGCGGGTGGCGTGTCCTCCCGTGCTCTGCCTACACGGTTTCTCTGGTGTCTTCCCCATCTCTACCTGCCCCACCCTCTACTCCTGACTTCAGGTTCCTACACTCTGGGTGTCTCCTATGAATAACTTGGAGCTGGGATGTATTTTTGACCCAAACTAGGAACATTTACTTCACCAACTTGTTAGCATCTACCGATATAACAATAAAGGTTTGGCCTGAATTCTGACATGTCTTTACAACTTATAAAACGCCTTAGTCTTTCTCTATGGTTCTTTCACAGCCAGGTGGGCTTGCGTTCCTTTGTTCTTGAGGCGCTTCTGTGATGTAACCACTTGACGTCCCTCAGGCCTCTGAAGACACATCCCGCTATGTCAGTTGCCTGCTCCAAGTCACAACGAACCTGCCACCTTCTTGTCTCTCCTCCCTTCCACAGCTCCGTGCCATGGAATAACATCTGGACCACAGTTTGCCCGAGAATGCGCCACAATCAAACAGAGCCTTGGCAGGCCTGTGGACACCAAGACTAAGGCAGTGTGGCAAGGGCCATCAAGGAAAAGCCCAGGGCCCCGCCCGTGGCTCTGCACTGAGTGCAGGCTACCATACAGGTAAAGAACCAATACCACTTCTTCTCAAAATACCCCAAGAAGGGAAGGAAGTCTTCCAAATGCACACCACGAGATTTGCATGTCAATACCAAAAGGGAATTAGAAGACAAAAACAACAAAGCACTACAGGACAAAACCCTATTAAAAAAAAAAAAAAATCGCCGGGCGTGGTGGCGCACGCCTGTAATCCCAGCACTTGGGAGGCAGAGGCAGGCGGATTTCTGAGTTCGAGGCCAGCCTGGTCTACAGAGTGAGTTCCAGGACAGCCAGGACTACAAAGAGAAACCCTGTCTCGAAAAACCAAAAAAAAAAAAAAAAAAAAAAAAAAATCAAACCAGCAACCAAACCAACTAAAATCTGCTGCCCTGCCCAATTCCAGTGAGCAGAAGTCAGCTGCACATCAAGCCTTTCTGTCTCCACCAGTCAAGGTTACTGAAATGAAGAGAGTCGTTTCTCATGGGAAAGCAGTCAGCCGGATACACATTAACAGTGTAGGAACACTCATAATCCTCTCAATAAACACGGAGAGAGTATTTGCTCAAACCCAACAATGTCTTACAATAACAAACAAGTGTAGAAGGAACAAAAGGACTAAGGACATAGGAGCCAGCCTGGGACTGTCACCACTGAGGGCACACGGGCCAGCCTGGGGCTGCCACCACTAGAGGGCACACGGGCCAGCCTGGGACTGTTACCAGTGAGGGCACACGAGCCAGCCTGGGACTGTCACCACTGAGGACACACGGGCCAGCCTGGGACTGTCACCACTGAGGACACACGAGCCAGCCCCGGGGCTGCCACCACTAAGGGCACACGGGCCAACCTGGGGCTGCCACCACTGAGGGCACACGGGCCAGCCCGAGGCTGCCACCACTAAGGGCACATAGGCCAGCCCGGGACTGCCACCACTGAGGGCACATGAGCCAGCCTGGGACTGCCACCACTGAGGGCACACAGGCCAGCCTGGGACTGCCACCACTAAGGGCACACGGGCCAGCCCGGGACTGCCACCATTGAGGGCACATGAGCCAGCCTGGGACTGCCACCACTGAGGGCACACGGGCCAGCCTGGGACTGCCACCACTGAGGGCACACGGGCCAGCCTGGGACTGCCACCACTGAGGGCACACGGGCCAGCCTGGGACTGCCACCACTAAGGACACACGGGCCAGCCCGGGGCTGCCACCACAGTGAGCAGGAAAGCAAAGCTCCCTACAATCTGAAACAAGACCCTTTGTCCCTCATGTTGTTTTCTGTCAGAGGATTTCATCCCAGCACCAGGAGTTGACAGGGTTAACTACCCAGCCAGTAGGACAGGGTTAATTCTATTTTGAACAGGTGTAAGAACTGACTCTTTTAAGAAAACTTGTTATTTAAAAACAGAATAAGTCACTTCTACTTTTTTGTTTTATTTTATTTTTAAAGATTTATTTATTTTATATTTTATGTATATGAGTACACTGTAGCTGTCTTCAGACACACCAGAAGAGGGCATCAGATCCCATTACAGATGGTTGTGAGCTACCATGTGGTTGCTGGGAATTGAATTCTGGAAGAGCAGTCAGTGCTCTTAACCACTGAGCCATCTCTCCAGCCCAGCCACTTCTACTTTGTAAAAAAGGACTGTTTATGCAAGTACTTTAGAGCTGGTAGCACTGGCATTGTGAGAGCTGGTCTGTGTCCTCCCTGGATACCTAAGTCCCCCTCTCTTAACCAAGCTCCACCCCAGGACAGAGGCACCACTGCCCTGTGCACACGGCCCTGTGTACACTGGGTCCCAGAAGATGCCACCAGGACTGCCTCTCCTGCCACCCACTAGTGCTGCCTAGAATCACACATGACATCACACTAGCTGAGGCCAAGCCTCACATCTGCCCTGCAGCAACACCTCTAAACGCCTAGGAGGCAGTGAGAGCCTCCAAGCAGCACGGGGAAGGGCTGGTGGTGTGAAGCCTGACTGGTCCTTCATGGACAAGGCAGTGAAGCGATGAGCCACACACAAAAGCCCACTGCAAGTGGGCTGACACGGCAAAGGCCTTTCCCCTTTGAAGATCGATCGCCCAATGCAGAAACGTCTCAAAAGCCAGCAGGACTGCAGGAAGACTTTCTGGAGTTCTATTTTGTATAAAATTCTCTTGTCTATTAGCCAGTTGTTCCCCTGTATACAACAAGGCTCGTCCTGAGTAAACATGAGAAACAGAACATGTATGTGAGCCATCAGGGACCCTCATGAGCTCAGATAGGGGAAGCGATTCCAAGAAAAGGACCTGTAACTTCTTACTTCCTGTGGCCTGGGACTTGCAACTGTGACCTCGGCGCTGCAGGCCGCTCCACATCTTCTCCCGAGCGGTCCCTTTCCTTTCCGTATACACAGACAGGTGACCCTTTATGGAATGCTGCACACTGTAACCTTCAAACTAGTCACTTGAGAGTCATCAAAGCTGCTTCTGCAGAACCACTTACTTTGACCACATAAGTGAACCTTCTGATATCCTGGATGGCACTTGAGAAGTCGAGCCGGTTGAAGGCTTCTCCCAGGGTGCAGTAGCCATGCCTCTAGAAGATATCACACAAGCAGGGCAGTCAGCCAGCCAAGTAAAACCAGCCAACAGCCGACATCGGTTAGGGCACACATGTCTCTACTGAAAGGCATTGGAATGAATTCTAAAACGCATGTCAGATATAAATGAGAATAGAGCAAAAGACAGCAATGCTGAGTGCAGGCTGACTGTGCGTTACGGGAACTCAAGGCACGGCAGTTTCTCATACCACTGGTACAGTAAGCATTCGCGACACTGCTCTGCTCTCTGTTGCTGGGGACAAGGTGGGGAACAGGAGGCCTCAGGACCTGGTGCTGTCCATGCTCTCTGCAGGGAGCTCTGACTGCTCCGGTGGGAATGTGCTCAACCCCAAGGAGTGGGCCTTACGGGGACCACCAGCAACGTCAGGCAGTTCTGAAAGACAGTCGCGAGGAGGCCTGAGGGGCTATCATCCAAGCCTGAGAACGGCTGTCTCCAGGCTGAGATCCTATGAGCTGAGCACCCCAAAAGTCAACTGCTACACTGACATACAGAGGTCTGGGAATCAAAAATGAGATGTAAATAATTTCTCCTCAGGGTAATAAGTAAAGTATTGCCATTCTGTCTGAAATATCTTCTGTTTTCTGTATCAGTCTGTACATATTTCACCTCAGGTCAGGAGAGATCTTAAAACCTTCCTTCTGCATCTGAAATACCTAAACTACACAGACTTCCAGGTCAGTTTTGTGGGCAGGCGGGCCGGAGACGGTCAGGAAGCACAGGTGACTGGGTTAGCGGCTGCTCGGGCTGCTGAGGAGCTGCAGACAGCACTGCAGGTGCTGACCTCAGGGACCCTACGCAGCTCTAAGAACAGCCCTAACGTGTACAACCCAACCACACATTCGCACGAAACACTGAGACCGTGCTTTCTCAGCATCTGCAACGTGCCAAGCGCTGCTGAGGGGCTGTGGGGGAGCGAGGGGCAGTGCACAGACTATAATCTCAAGTGCACCTCACTTTAAGGGAAAACCCTTACGGTGGTGAGGACATCTCTTTGCAGTGGCGACTTGCTCACACGGAACAAGGTCAGCGTACACTCAGGAGCACCTGTCTGCAATGGCCCCCTGGGTCACTACCAGGTATAAAAAAGATGGCACAGGACCAGGCGCAGACCTGACAGCGAGCTCTAAGTTCTTTGTAAGTGTCCTAACATCAGACCCAATCACACGAAGCCACAGTACGCCCTGGCAGTCTAGCAAATTCCCTCTGTTGCTTTCCCAGATGGAATCCACACAACCCACAAAGTAGGGAGGTATTTGACTAAGCTTGGCCTTCCACAATGAGGTTAGCTCTGTCAGTCTTTCAGGGGCATGTATGTCAAGGACTGGACTCACGCTACAATCACTTACAGACATCACCAAGTAAGCTTTCTTTCCCACAATCAAGTATCTTCCAGGAAGCTGAGATAGTTTAAAGACATAAACGGGAAGGTGCCTGCCACCAAGTCTAACAAGCCTCAGGACCCACATAGGTGAAGGAGAAAGCTGACTCCTACAAGTCGTCCTTATAAGCAGAGCAGACCTCCCCACCCCTACCACACTATGTGAGCACGTGCACACACACACACACACACACACACACACACACACATACACACACACACACAGACACATGCATACACACACACACACACACACACACACACACACGCACACACACATACACACGCGCACACACACACACACACACACACGCATACACACGCGCGCGCACACACACGCACACACGCACGCGCTGAATAAATGTGATCAATTTTACAAAAGATATTAACACTTCTGGAACACTTAACTAATCCTACCCTCATAACTGTGTACTGCAAAACTGCACCCTTAGAGTGACTCATAAGAGGGTTTTCATCAGCTTAGCAATCATATGCAGATAAAAGTCCACGGCGCTCTGCAGAGCCAACCTCAACGCAGCTCCCCATGAGACACTTTGCAATATGGAAGGAGGAAATCATGGGATTTGTGGTGGTTTGAATACGCTTGGCACTATTAGGAGGTGTGGCCTTATTGGAGGAAGTGTGTCACTGTGGGGGTGGGCTTGAGGTGTTCTCCTAGCTGTCTGAGGACACTCTGTTCCTGGCTTCCTTTGGATGAAGATGCAGAACTCTCAGCTCCTTCTCCAGCACCATGTCTGCCTGCACACTGCCATGCTTCCCGCCATGATGATAATGGACTAAAACTCTGAACCTGTAAGTCAGCCCCAATTAATTGTTGTTCTTTGTAAGAGTTGCCTTGGTGGGGAGGGGGCAGGAGAGATGGCTCAGTGGTTAAGAGCACTGACTGCTCTTCCAGAGGTCTGAGTTCAATTCCCAGCATCCATATGGTGGCTCACAACCATCTGTAATGGGGTCCTTTGCCTTCTTCGGGTATGTCTGAGGATAGTGACAGTATATTCATACACATAAAAATAAATAAATAAATCTTTAAACAGAAAAGTAAGAGTTGCCGTGGTCGTGGTGCCCGCAGCAGTAAAGCCCAGAACACGGGTAAAGGGAGATCTTCCCCAGCCCCAGCAGTAGCAGCCCCCACCATCAGAATGTGGGTCCGACACATGGGGGTGCCTGCTTGGCTTTAGGGGGCCCTTGCTGATGTGGAGATGCATGGGGATCAAAAGCACTCATAATCTGAAATCATGGGGCACATACAGTGCAAACACCATGATCACACACATGTGTGTGGCATACACACTGTCCATGCACAAACATATCACATTCATGTGAGCCAGACATGATACATATGTGCCATATACCACACACATGCACATATCGCATATACATTATATACCAAATACACACCACAAACACCATATATACAATTATACCACATAGCGCTCAGAGGTACATAGCATATGCTATATCTATACACACAATACACACAGGCACATACCATATACATCTATTACATAGCACAAACATGTACCATACAGGTCATACAACACAAACATACTACATGCATTATATACTTCAAATACATCTAACACCACATGCATACCTATAGAACATATTTCCTAGTACACAGTCATACACATATCAGTGAACAAACGTGTATATGCATAACTGTAATCACTGTTTCAAAAAGCTGTCGTGTGTGTGTGTGTGTGTGTGTGTGTGTGTACATATATATGTTAGGATGTGAGTTATAGACCTCATATTACTAATGAGATTCAATTATTAATTATAATATGATTAATTATTGTGACATGTTCAATAGAAACATACATTATGCACTCTTCTAATGGCACACTTACTTCCTTTGTGCTCTCTTTATGGACATAGATCCATTTTTCACGGTAAAAACCTAGAATAAAGATGAAATGTCTTTAAAACCTGGCAAGTCATTTCACCCTCAGTATTTTCAGGACACTGATGACAGAACATGCGAACATTAACTCCCTGTTCCAGCTAACAGATGCCTCTCCTTGGGTAAGCGTTAAAATATCATGTAAGTGTTTAGGCACCTGTACATGAAAAGTTATTAATTTTGACACTACCATACTTTATTAACAGAAGAAAACTGATATTTTTATACCAAAGTATAAATGCTTAAAAAACACTATATTGTCTCTCTCTATCATTGCACACCTAATAGAAGGTTCTCGTCTTCCACGGCCTGTTACAGCCATACACGGTAAGTATAAGTAAGAGTTAAAGCCTCTTCGCATGGCTCTACCTTCTTCTCACCTTAGCAGGTATTCGTTGATGTAACGGAACTTCCTCAAGCCTGTCTACTGTCCACCTCTGCCCACTGCTGGCTCCTGTCCTCACTCTCCATGGCCCCACATCTAGACAATCCTCCTAGGGGCCGTCCTGCTCAGAAAGAGGCTCCGCACAGGACCACACCTGGCTACTCAAAAGCAGGCATAAGCTTCGGGCTTGACCGTTTTGCATGTATAAACCTTACCAAGCAAACAGCTGAGTGGCAAGCAGTCTGAGAAGGGGGTTTATGTGCACATCTCCACCACCGTACCTCACAGGGCACTGCTGTGCAATTCATTGTAGTTACATATATATTAGATACATAAAAGACTATAGACTTATCATGAAAACCCTCTTACTGTGAGCAGCTGTGTCATTTCCAAAATGTTCCTTCTTCCTCTTTTTGGCCGCATATTCACACTCATTATTGAATATTTCTTCTTCGCCACTATTTAAGATACTGAAATAAAGATGCTTAATTAAAGTAAGTTTTTCAAGGAGAAATTCATTTAGCGTGTCTTTATTAAGAGAATATTTGCTTGGTAATTTGGGGGATCAAAATAAAGTCCCTATTAAATCCTGGTGAGCAGAAGGAAATCAAGAGCTGGAATATATCTACATTATTATTATTATTATTATTATTATTATTATTATTTTACATTTTGAAGGAACTAAGATTTACTCTCATTTCTTTTAAAAACGTTACTCCAGAAAGGGAGATGGGCTTTAGAATTCTCCAAACATCATCAAGACCTAAGCATTTATAAACAAAACCAGAAAAGCCATGAAAAGAACTCTAGTAGAAATATGACTATGACATTAAAATTGCTATGTTTCCAATCAAAGTTGGAGTAAACATGTTTTTGTTTATCATCTACATTTTTCAAATATTGGGCTGATGGTAACTACTGCTGCACTGACCCTGATTACTGCACTGACACTAACGACTGCACTGACACTGACTGCTGCGGCACTGACCCTGACTGCTGCTGCACTGACCCTGACCGCTGCACTGACCCTGACTGCTGCTGCACTGACCCTGACTGCTGCTGCACTGACCCTGACTGCTGCTGCACTGACCCTGACTGCTGCTGCACTGACCCTGACTGCTGCTGCACTGACCCTGACTGCTGCTGCACTGACCCTGACTGCTGTACTGGCCCTGACAGCTGCTGCACTGACCCTGACCGCTGCACTGACCCTGACTGCTGCTGCACTGACCCTGACTGCTGCTGCACTGACCCTGACTGCTGCACTGACCCTGACTGCTGCACTGACCCTGACTGCTGCACTGACCCTGACAGCTGCTGCACTGACCCTGACCGCTGCACTGACCCTGACTGCTGCTGCACTGACCCTGACTGCTGTACTGGCCCTGACTGCTGCACTGACCCTGAGTGCTGCTGCACTGACCCTGAGTGCTGCTGCACTGACCCTGACTGCTGCTGCACTGACCCTGACTGCTGCACTGACCCTGACCGCTGCACTGACCCTGACTGCTGCTGCACTGACCCTGACTGCTGTACTGGCCCTGACTGCTGCTGCACTGACCCTGAGTGCTGCTGCACTGACCCTGAGTGCTGCACTGACCCTGACTGCTGCACTGACCCTGACTGCTGCACTGACCCTGATTGTTGCATTGACCCTGACTGCTGCTGCACTGACCCTGACCGCTGCACTGACCCTGACCGCTATTGACCCTGACTGCTGTACTGACCCTGACCGCTGCACTGACCCTGACCGCTGCACTGGCCCTGACTGCTGTACTGACCCTGACCGCTGCACTGACCCTGACAGCTGCACTGACCCTGACTACCGTGTGCTGAACATTTTCTTAATAAGCGTTTATCAAATATTTCAAAGTACTTAATAGAACCAGATGAATCGAAGTTACCTCTATGATATTTAAATACATTTAAAATATTTTAGCAATTTTCCTTTTTTATGAAACAAGAAATTTTCAAGCCATTTCAAGAAATATGTCAAGCCATAACAACACAAACATCTTTTCTTTAAAATAACATTTTCTCCTTGTAATAATTAAAACTATACCCAGTCTACAGAACAAGTTCCATGACAGTCAGGTCTACACATTGAGAGCGTGCCTCAAACAAACAAAGAAAAAGAATAAGCAGCAATCTACACCATGAAAACTGAAACCACATTTTTTTGACACGCTGCAGTTAGTTTTTGGTCTAACGTGGGGAAGAAAATGCTGTGAATCCAGACGGCTGGTGCAGCCTGTGAGAATGGCATCCGAAACCCCTGATCTAAAAGCGCCCGTTTCCCTGTCACTGCTCTCGAAGAGAAGATGGTGTAAAGGCCGCTTGTCCGTCCATCCCTGTCAGCGATGGGACAGCACAGACAACGGTGGCCAGTCACCCGGGCAGCTGAGAGCTCCTCAAACACACAGCTACATTCCATCCCAGCCGGGCCACGACACCAACTCCCGAGAACACACAGGGCCTCGAGCCTTATGATCTCATACTTACACTCATGCCGGCCTATTAGCACTGATTCACATACTAGATCATTTTGAATCTGAAAAAGCTTTTTTACTAAAGTCACAAACTTATCAAAGGAAAAATGCTGTGCCATTGCTCTCCTGAAGCAGGGTCACAGACACAGGGGCCAACAGACAGGACGTCAGCCAGCTCCCGAAGCCCCCGGGGGTTCCACATGCGGGAGCTGTGGGATATTTAACAGGCCACCTTCAGGTGCGGGAACAGACTCGCTCCCAGCTGAGCCAGACAGGCTGTGGTAACCCCACATCGCTGCAGCTCCCACAACACTGACTTGGCTGGCGGAATGTCCCCTGGGTCCTGCTGAGTGCTTCTGAAGCTGCCCAGGGTTTGATGGGAATCAGACGACTTGGAGACACAGGAGACGCAGAGGTCATGATCAAGAACAGTGCCCACACTGGCAAATTATTAACTAGCTGCTGCTTTTATGAGGTACTTTGAGGTAGGAAGAGGCTACACTTTTTTTTTTTTTTTTTTTTTTTTTTTTTTTGGTTTTTTTGAGACAGGGTTTCTCTGTGTAGCCCTGGCTATCCTGGAACTCACTCTGTAGACCAGGCTGGCCTCGAACTCAGAAATCCCGCCTGCCTCTGCCTCCCAAGTGCTGGGATTAAAGGCGTGCGCCACCACGCCCAGCTGAGGCTACACTTTTTGGTGATGGATTTTTTTTACTGAAAGGTTTATAAAAATCTAAAAGTGAAGGTAATTTGCTTCCAGGATTAAAATTTAATGTGCATAAATGTTAATAAAATTATTTATATTGTACAAACCTTTCAGTTTTTCATATATATAAACTATCAGTCAACTACATTTTAGAGTAAACACTTCCTATTTTTATAACCTTTGGTATATGACCAAGATAAATGTCCCTTATCCAGCTTTATAAAAAGAAGACCAGGAGGAGGGTGAGGAAGAGGAGGGCCTGGAGGGGCTCAGTGGTTAAGAGCACTGACTGCTTTCCCAGAGGTCCTGAGTTCAATTCCCAGCAACCACACGGTGGTTCACAACCATCTGTAATGGGATCTAATGCCCTCTTCTGGTGTGTCTGAAGACAGGTACAGTGTACTCATACCTAAAATAAATAAAGCCAGGCATTGGTGGCGCATGACTTTAATCCCAGCACTTCAGAGGCATAGGCAGGCAGATTTCTGAGTTCGAGGACAGCCTGGTCTATAGAGTGAGTCCTAGGACAGCCAGTGCTACACAGAGAAACCCTGTCTAGGAAAAAAAAAAGTCATGCTGTTAGGAAGGAAGGAAGGAAGGAAGGGAGGGAGGGAGGGAGGGAGGGAGGGAGGGAGGGAGGGAGGGAGGGAGGGTACCAAGCAAATCACCATCTACAGGAATGAAGTGAAAGTGCAGTGTCGAGATGTCCGCACTCCTGCGCTCCTAACAGCACTAGTGACAACTGTGACACGTCTACGCACTCCCCACGGCACACGTGAACGAACATAACTGATCCCCACAAGGAAACAGCCTTAAGAAGCGAAGGAGGGCTACCAGTGCACGCTAAGCACGGCTGGGTCTTGAGGACAAGCACGGAGACATAATATAGCCATGCAGGGACACAGAGGAGAGCGGAGGGGGGGGGGCTCAGGGCCATGCAGGGCACAGAGGAGAGCCAGGGACACAGGGGAGAGCGTCCGGAGAGCGCTCAGGGCTATGCAGGAGCACAGAGGAGTGTCCAGAGGGTGCTCAGGGCCATGCAGGGGCACAGAGGAGAGCGTCCTGAGGGCGCTCAGGGCCATGCAGGGGCACAGAGGAGAGCATCCTGAGGGCGCTCAGGGCCATGCAGGGGCACAGAGGAGAGCGTCCTGAGGGCGCTCAGGGCCATGCAGGGGCACAGGGGAGAGCGTCCGGAGGGGCGCTCAGGGCCATGCAGGGCACAGAGGAGAGCGGAGGGGCGCACAGGGCCATGCAGGGCACAGAGGAGAGCGTCCGGAGGGCGCTCAGGGCCATGCAGGGGCACAGAGGAGAGCGTCCGGAGGGCGCTCAGGGCCATGCAGGGGCACAGAGGAGAGCGGAGGGGGGCGCTCAGGGCCTTGCAGGGGCACAGGGGAGAGCGTCCGGAGGGGCGCTCAGGGCCATGCAGGGCACAGAGGAGTGTCCGGAGGGCGCACAGGGCCATGCAGGGCACAGAGGAGAGCGTCCGGAGGGCGCTCAGGGCCATGCAGGGGCACAGAGGAGAGCGTCCGGAGGGCGCTCAGGGCCATGCAGGGGCACAGAGGAGAGCGTGGGGGGGCACTAAGGGATGTCAGAAGGAGCAGGTTGCTGTTTGATAGGGACGAAGCGCTCAGCCGTGTTTCAGATCAAGCCTGGGCTGAAGGATGACTCGGAGGTAAGAAGACAACTTGCAAACAAGCAGGAAGACTGAGGTCAAATCCTCAGCACCCACGTGCCAGCGGGTATGGCCGACCACTCCCTTAATCCCTGACTGTCCTGGATTAGACACGCCTAGACAAAGCGGTGGGCAAGCTGTAGGGGACTGAGCTCTGCGGTGAGCCACGGATGCAGAGGCGGCCACAGCGACTGGGCCTCCTGGGACTCACATGTCGTGGTTGAGGGTGTACTGGGTGTCCTCACTCCTGAGCTCGTGGCTACAGGGGTCACACCGTTTCCACCCATCCTCGGTTTTAATCCAATTCCATCCAGGGGATCTCCAGTCCTGACCCAGAAACGGCATAGTTCTCCTGTAAAATAAAAAAAAAAATTAAAAAAAATCAGTTTTCATTAAAAGTTATATACAGGGACTGAAGAGATGGCTCAGCGGTTAAGAGCACTGACTGCTCTCCCAGAGGTCCTGAGTTCAAATCCCAGCAACCACATGGTGGCTAACGACCATCTGTAATGGGACCTGATGACCTCTTCTGGTGTGTCTGAAGACAGCAACAAAAAATAAATAAATCTTTTTTTTTTTAAGTTATATACATATAAAGAACACAAATTTTTTTCTCATTTAGAACTCCGTTTTGTTGTTGTTATTGTTGTTAGTTTTTCGAGACAGGGTTTCTCTGTGTAGTCCTGGCAGTCCTGGAACTCACTCTGTAGACCAAGCTGGTCTTAACTCAGAAATCCGCCTGCCTCTGCCTCCTGAGTGCTGAGATTAAAGGCGTGCGCCACCACTGCCCGGCTCATTTGGAACCACGTGAATGCACCTGACTCGGCGCTGGTTAGTGATGGTTTACAGTGCTCTGCACTCCAGCGCAGTGCTCTGCGCTCCAGCGGTGACTAGGTTAAGCATGGGTGGGGCCTACTGCTCGGTAGATGTGACCTGAGCCAGCTGAGGAATGCCATTCTAAACAGCGTTCCCCACTCCTTCCACCCCTGTTCAGCAGTATGAGGCTACCAGCTGGATCAATCCCACCTCACTCCAAAGATCACCGTGGGTGAAAGCACAGAGGGTCAGAGTGGAATATGACCAGGAAGGCGGGGGAAGGCCTGAGGCCAGAGGAGGGCGGGAGCCTGGCTTCATCCTAAGATGTCAGAGCCAGAAGGTCGGAAGGCAGGCGGGCGGACCAGCCCTGTGAGGTACAGTGAGCGGAGGCAGTGGGCTGGGCGTGCAACAGAGCCACACCGAGGCGGTAAGACAAAGCGAACCCAGGCCTTCTGCAAGAGCAGCAAGTGCTCCCAACCACTGAGCTCTCGGACAGGCACACAGCAGAGCAGCAGGCTCGGGAGGGCTAGGGAAGGGCTGCCCGGCGAGGGCTAAGGTCCAAAAGTGATTCGCACACACACTGAATGTAAAGAACTGCCCCAGCTAGTCATGCCTGCATATCCCTACAGAGGCTTACCTGGTCTCTCCATGCTAGCAAGTCCCTTCCCACGTCAGTCACTTAGGTTCTCACCATGGATAATGATCCTCCAAGACAATGCAATGTCTTGCTCAGTGTTCTACCCAATACCCAGAGCAGCCTCAGGCACAGGCAGAGTCCAGGAACCATTTGTTTATTGAATGGACTGGACAGACCCGTATCTCAGAATCACGGTCAAAGATAAGGCCATAGCATCCTAAGAAGAGTAAGCAGGGGGAAAGAAAGAAGATGGCTGAGGGAGTTCTGAAGAACACAAACGGGGGGGCTGGAGAGGTGGCTCAGCGGTTAAGAGCACCGGCCGCTCTTCCAAAGGTTCTGAGTTCAAATCCCAGCAACCACATGGTGGCTCACAACCATCTGTAATGGGATCTGACACCCTCTTCTGGGGTATCTGAAGACAGCTACAGTGTGCTCACATATATAAAATATATAAATCTTTAGACAACAAAGCAAAAAGGAACACAGTGATGGGAGGTGGACAGAGACAAGCCGGGGAAAGAACCTGGGAAGAAGACTGAGGGCGTGGAGAGGAAGAGGGGAGGCAACAAAAGAGCGCATCTTAAGAAAGGATGACAAGAGAAGTATTATTAGAAGCCATACGACACAGGAGGTCACAGGAGGTCACGGGGGGACAGCTTTTAGCTATAGAGAGGACACTTAGATTTGCATAGAACTTCAGCAGAGCAACCTGGACACTAAGCCACGCAGTATTTACATCAGAAAGGAACACCCAGGGGCTGGAGAGATGGCCTAGCGGTTAAGAGCACTGACTGCTCTTCCAGAGGTCCTGAGTTCAATCCCCAGCAACCACATGGTGGCTCATAGCCAACCGTAATGAGATCTAATGTCCTCTTCTGGGGTGTATGAAAACAGCTACAGTGTACTTACATATAATAAATAAATAAATAAATCATTTTAAAAGGAGGAAGGAATGCCCCTTCCCACTTGCAGGGTGCAGGGAAGCGGCGGGGCATTTGTCTGATATGGAGGAGGTCCTAGGTTTAATATCCTCAGCAGTGAAAAGACAAGCCAACCAAAGCAGATAGCTCACTGCTTTGAGGACTTGGGGGATCTCATTAACCAACCTAGGCCAGGTTACCAGCAGGCATTTAAACTAAGAAACAAACAGCCGGGCAGTGGTGGCGCATGCCTTTAATCCCAGCACTTGGGAGGTAGAGGCAGGCAGATTTCTGAGTTCGAGGCCAGCCTGGTCTACAGAGTGAGTTCCAGGACAGCCAGAGCTACACAGAGAAACCCTGTCTCGAAAAACCAAAAAAAAAAAAAAAAAAAGAAAGAAAGAAAAAAGAAACAGAAAGGAAAGTATACAGATTTCAACACCACCCCAGTATTATCTTCAAGAAGTCCTGGCCTAGTATGTGAAATGCATGCTAAACTCTATTTTGTTTTTTATACACCTTCTAGACTGCTTTATACTCAGAAGACATCTTTTTCTCTTGTCTATCGATTAAATTCCTGCATTAGGAGGTGCCAAACAAAAATGTTCTTTAGATTTTAAACCTGCTATATCCAAACCTATTTCATAGCTACCACTAATCTCAAAATGCAAAGTTCACCACCACGTCCCATCAATCCAGACTCACCGGATTGTCAACACCGTCAGGAACCGGGGCCAAGAACACACCAGAGGACAGGAGACGTGAGGGGAACCTTAAATGCAAACCTCAGCCTAAGCACACGCTACAGAAACATGTCCGGGTGCCCCTCAATATCACAGAGAAATGGCCCAGAAGGAAGTAAATCAACCCTGAAGATCCTTAAAAGTGCCTAATGACGAAATGAAAGATTGTTTCAATGAAAACCACTGGGCATAGGCTAAGTAATGAGATGTCGACCTGCCTATGGGAAGCAGTCTAGCCCAGGAACCAGAATACTCAGCAAAATGAGTGAGTGCATTCTAAGACAATTCACATACTCGAGTTATAAAGTACGTGTACACACACAGACTTAGAGGATGAATACCATATGTGATAAAGATAGAAACTATGAATACCATATGTGATCAAGAGAGAAACTAGAGAGAAGGGCAGAACAGCTAGGCAGGCTCTGACGAGAGAACATGGCTATGCACATGCATATGCATGTATGTGTGTACAAATGTGTGCATTCATGTGAGAATGAATGGAGAAGCGAGTGGGAGAGCAACGGCAGCGACAGGCACCTGGGTGAGGAGACTAAGGCTGGAGTGGGTGTGTCAGCTCTGAAACCCTGAGCGGCAGTCAGGTTGAGCTGTGACTGGGACCGGGAGAGCCTCCAACCTCCAAGATGTCATTTTTTGAGCAGTGTGCTAATGTGAAGAGTGCTTAGAAAGATGACGTTCTAGGGTCTGCAACACAAAATAAAAAGGAAGAACACAAACAAAACAAACAAACAAAACCCTCCTGAACCAACAGTTCCTCGTCCTCGGCTTCGGTAAACCTGTGTCCACGTTTAACAAATTACCTCACGCTTCATTAGCCGCCAACACCGTAATAATTAATCTAGGCACCACTCCCTGTTAGGTATACTTACCTCTTAGCTTGGAAAACTTTTAATAGTACTTATAAAAAGAGCCACTGTGGCGTTTCCAATTACATTTTGATTACTGTCAACTCTATGGGACTACAAATCATTGAACAACTTAGTGAGAAAATAGTCTGGTAGAGCCATCTCATCAGCTGAATGTTTCGATGGTTCAAGGACCGATGCGAGTGAACCTTAAGAGGAAAAGCCCTGTGTGCCCGATTTCCCAATCGAGAGGAGAACACCTGTTCTCTTAACAATTTACTGCACAGACTATCAGGGCACGGTCTTGTGACTGCAGTATCAGTTCACCAGTTTAAAGCACAATCTATATAGTCCATAAGCTTAGGCAAATTCTGGAAGCAAATGTATTAATAAACAACAACAAATGGTCACCCGGATCTGAGGCTAGAGACCAGTAGTATAGCGCTTGCCTAGTGCTCAGAAGACCCTGGGTTCAAACCCAAGCACCACTAAAAAACAAAACAAAACAAATCACCAGTGAGGCTAGGTATGGGTGACATACACCTGCACACCTTGCAATCCTCACACTCAAGCCTCTGAGGCAAGAATTCAAGGCTAACCTGGGCTCTGGAGCAAGACCCTTTCTCATAAAACAAAGACAAGTTGTAATTTAAAAGGATCATACATCTGTTTTGGTTTTTTGGGTTTTTTTTTTGTTGTTGTTGTTTGGTTTTTTGTTTTGTTTTTGGTTTTGGTTTTGGTTTTTTGGTTTTTCGAGACAGGGTTTCTCTGTGTAGTCCTGGCTGTCCTGGAACTCACTCTGAAGAACAGGCTGGCCTCAAACTCAGAAATCCGCCTGCCTCTGCCTCCCAAGCGCTGGGATTAAAGGCGTGCGCCACCACCACCCGGCTATTACTTTTTTTTTTTTTTTTTTTTTTTAATGGAACATGGAGCGTCTGATCAGGAAATGTTACTGAAAGATTTTAAATGATGACAACCCACATTTTATGGAAATTTATCTGTCGGTTAAAAGACAAGAACTGCTAGAATTTTCATTAATATATTTAAATTAAACTTAACTTTATTTTGAGGACTTGCAGAGGTTCAGACAGTCTAGTTTCGTTCCTGTTGCTGTGAGAACATACTCTAAAACCTTTGTTGAGGAAATGGTTTGTTTCCATGTCCACCCTCCATGCAAGCTGGGCAGAAATGCAAGCAGAAAGCCTAGAATTCTTCTAACTGGCTCTCGACGTGTGGCTTGCCACACCTTTCATATAGTTCAGACCCTCCTGCACAGGGTGTACAGGCCAAAGTACACTGGACCATCATATAACATTTACCGATCAAAAACATAGCCAATACATATGCCATAGGCCAGTGGTTCTCAACAGTGGGCCTCCATTCCTTTTGGGGGGAACACATATCAGATATCATGATTCCTAATAGTAGCAAAATTACAGTTATGAACTAGCAGCAAAAATAATGTTACGGTTGGGGTTCACTACAACATGAGTAAACTGTATTAAAGGGTCACAGCATTAGGAAGGCTGAGAGTCACTGCCGTAGGCCAACGTCATGGAGTGAACTGGGGCTCTCTATTTCCACGTGAGTCACGGCGGCCACCAAGACTAGCCATCACATAAAGCAAAATCCAGAAACCATTTCTGAAAATGTTTATGTATGAGTAATGTCTGTGTTTACTCCGCTGTGACACAGCTTGTGTCATCCGTACTTTTTAAAAAGTTATATTTATTTTTTGTTTTCCGTGTACGAGTGTTTTACTTGCACGTGAGTGTACCACATCCAATGTGGTGCTCAGCAGATGACAGACAAAGGCATCATATCCTCGTGGAACTGTTGTTATAGACGGCTGGGGTCACCGTGTGGGCGCTGGGCACTCAACCACTGCAAGAGCAGCCAGCACTGACCCACTGAGACGGCTCTCCAGCCCTTATCCGCGCTAGAATTTAAGCGCAAGAATGGATAGCTAATGCCAAAAAGCACTTGGAGTTGAAAAGCTTTAAGTCTTTTCTGGGTTTCTATTTCCCATGGTAGGACATGTTCGTGGGGCGTTTCAGGAGAACAGGCTCAACTCTTCAAATTCGTGTTCTAGGAGAAACTAACCCTAAAGATCCTGAACTAAGCAAAATATTTCTTCTCTTTCTCTTTCTTCTTCCTCTTCTTCCTCCTCCTTTCTTCTCTCTTCTTTCTTCTTCAACAAGCACATGTTCCCCTAATGAAAACAGTTACAGCAAACACTAGAACTCAGAATGAGCGAGGCATTAACGCTGAAGAGTTTAGTCCTCACACTAATCTGTGAAGTAGGAAATAGCCACACTTTGCAAATTTAACTCTCTACTTGAAGGCTCAGCACCAGCTTAGCATATCCAAGGGGCTGTGTTTGTTCACCCACCAGCATCATAACAAAACACTCTCTATTTATGCATTGATAGTACAGAGGCAAAGAATCCCATAGGACAGGATTCAAAATTACGGACTCTCACTCCACAAGCCATCTCTTAACCACTATATTTATAGAAATCATAACACCCTATTAAAACAGATTCCAGGAAATTACAGGTTTCGGTGGTTTGGTTTGGGTTGTTGTTCTTCGTCTTCCCTTTTTTTAGGCTTTATATGTATGTTGCTCTATTTGTAAATTATGTGAAAAAATAATTAGATTGAATCAGTTGCCTTTATCTTCAAAACAAATGCTCTGAGTGTGTAGCAAGAGCACTATAGTAAAACAAATTATAACAAAAATAGCAAGGCAGGTTCAATTTCAGAGAAAAAAAAGCTTCACTCTTATTTTTTTCATTTAAAAATTTGAGAACGGCAATCTCCATTGTTCTAGAGTAAGAAAGAATGTATGGTCTGGGTTGGAGCGATGGATGAGCAGTTAAGAGCTCAGGGTAACTGCTCTTGCGGATGCCCCCGCCCTTGGTTCCCAACAGCCAAATCAGGCAGGCAGCTCACACTGTCACTACAGTCCACCAGGATCCGAAGCCTCTGGTCTCCTTGGGCACTCGTGCACGTACCCACACACGGGCTCACACATAATTAACAAGAATAAATCCCTTTGTAAAATGAGTTGTCTTCAACCTAATAAGCATTGGATTTTGCCGCCGCTCTAGTTTTCTTATAAGATTTTCAAGTAAATTAAATTCAAACAATTTGGATCAAATGTGAATGAATAGTTTGTATATGTGGGTAAATTTGACTGAGAAAGATCATGAAAAACAAAACAAAACACTGCATATTTCAGGCTGAATGTCAGAAATGAGGTTTACTCCAAAGAGTTCAGAGAGATCATCACAGATGCTTCGTAGTAGGACGACATGCCCAGGAGGGAAGGAAAACGGAATGTGAAGGAAATGGGGGACCTTTTCTGATAATGGTGGGAAATCAAGGCTTGGCGCTGCAGGTAAGGAAAAAGGGGGGGGGGACCTTCACAGGGACAGTTCTCCAGATGCCTGAGTTCTGGGGAGTTTGAACAGGCCCAGGGATGGGGATGGAACTCCACTGGAATAGAGGCAGAAACGAGCTGTGAGGACAAAGATGCAAATTTCGCGTGTCGAGCGGCGAACGCACACGCAGGCCTGAAGGATGGTGCACACACAGGTGTGCTCGGGAGGCCGCACGGATCTGCAGACGACAGGCCAGCGGCGGTGGGGGGCGGACGCCTGCAACCAGGGAGGTGGACGAGCCCGCTCGTGGACCCCCGGGCAGCACGGCGGACATCGGACGGTGGGCCGGGGACGCCCTGCCCGACTGCCCCTCCCATCCCGAGTCCCTTCTCACCTGCGGGTCCCTTGCACACCAGACAGCCACCAACCGCACCGAGCTGCAGCGTCCAATTATTGCCGGAAGCCGTCCGCCTCCCGCCGAGGGGCACCGCTGGACGCCCCGCCTCGGCGTCCGCTGATTGGCCGGCGCGGAGCCACGTGACTCGTGTTGCTACCCGAACTCGGAGGCCTCTGTGCGCGCGTGCTCAGTGAACACAAGCCCCACCCACCCATCCTGGGCGCCGGAGGGCCGGTTGCGGTGCTTTTTTTGACCCGCCGGGTTGGCATTGCCTAGGTCGTCTGGCGGAACCCGGGTAGTTAGCCTCAGTCTCTGGACGTCCTCTCCGGATCTACAAACCGTCCTGGCGCCGGGCTGGGACTAGCAAGGACACCCGCTGGTCTACACTCGCGTCCCTCACCTCACTGTCCCATTTGCCTGTCTGCAGAGCTAGGCTGCTGTGAATGCAAGGGCCTGGTTTGGGCTGCCCCGATCTCCTGCACGCCTGGGTCTTCTTCCCCGTAGCACAGTCTTGCTGACCTGCAGCTTAGAATGTCTTTCAGTTCCTAGAAAGCTGGAAAAGCAGTGTCAACAGGTGGAATGTTTTCCAGATAGGTAGTATGGGGTCTGCGGAAGGAAGACGGAGAACTACCACTGCAGGTTGTGGAGCGCCGCCTTGATAGCAAAGCGGAACTAGGAATGGTTCTTACCTGAGTAAACAAAAATATTTTAAAGTGTCTAGTGTGTAGTGAGCAAACATACGTATTAGGTTTAGTCTTTCACATTTTTATTTGGTACGTATTATGTAAATAATTTCTGACGTGCTTATTCTAATAGTGTTTTGCGTTATACACTTTAAAAATAATAGAGCAATTATGGGTGGAAGTCGGCATTATTCTATCCACACATCTAATTTAGGCGTGTGGCTCTGTGCCTTGGTTTATTGAGCTTGTAGAAGTATATTTGTAAGCAAAGGATAACCATAATTCAGACTGTGAAGTTTTCTTGGCTGTTACCAAGCCAAGATAGTAAGAGAACAGAGACAGCTATATGAAATATAGCTGCTCACTTTCCAGTGAGGTTTATCCTGATAAACCCATGCAAGGTGAAAACACTAAGTGCATCTAATACACCTAGCATAGGTTATACCCAGCCTGCCACAAACACTCTCAGAACATATATAAACCTATGATCAGGCAAAACTACCTAACAAGGTCCATTTCAAACTGAGTTTAGAGCTAGTGAGATGTCTCAGCCGGTAACAGTGCTTCCTGTGGGAGCCTGGTGACCTGAGTTTAATCCTGGGATCCCATTTGGTGGAAGGAAAGCACTGGCTCCCACAGTTGTCCTCTATGCACCTTGCCTGATAAAAGGGAAGGTTAAAAGCTATTTTTAAGTATGCTAAATATGTTGTGTGACTAGGAATTTCCTCTGAATTGAAACCTTCCCTCCTGGAGACGCCTAACACTCAGAGATGAAGGAAATGTAAAGAGATAAAGAAGCCCCTGAGAGAAATTCACAAAATCCCTACCTAAGATTAAATAAACAGAAGCAATCTGCAGGGAGCTCCAGAGGTGAATTGTCAGCCACTTCCATGATGTGGTCTTGAGTCTACCCACGCTCCTGTGAGTCACACTAGTAAATAAACCCACTGGTTCACTAAGCAACATACGGCGAAATCGTTTCTTTGGTCTGAAATACCAAGCTTGGGAACCTTAACCTGATGCCTGATGTCCCTCCTCTCACTGAGGGCTCAGGATGGTGACAGGTGAGTGTTGCTGGACACAGGCACCTGGGTGTACCTTCCTGGGCTTGGTGTAAACTATAGACTGCATGTCCTGAGGGTGAGTTTCCGTCTGCCTTTCTTGCCCTTTTCTTGCACAGACAGCTGTACATTCTTGCCCTTGGGTGTCATGGCCTTTGGGCTCAGGGAATGGCTTGCTTTGTTAGGATTCGGAATTTTGAGCCTAGCATGTTTAATGGAGTCTTTACTCAACATGCCAAGACTTCTTTCTGTGTAGCATTAATGCTGTGGTAAGAAATAAACCACGAACATGCATGACACGGCACCTTACTAGGAGACAGGGAGGACCACATCCCATGTGCGCCACACAGAGACTCTTTATTTATTTATTTATTTATTTATTTATTTTGGTTTTTCGAGACAGGGTTTCTCTGTGTAGTCCTGGCTGTCCTGGAACTCACTCTGTAGACCAGGCTGGCCTCGAACTCAGAAATACGCCTGCCTCTGCCTCCCAAGTGCTGGGATTACAGGCGTGGGCCACCACGCCCGGCTACGGAGACTCTTAAGAGATGCGTAGCTGGCGATTCCATCTTGACACTCCAGCCAAACCCCACACCTGTTCCTGACACGCCAGGAACGAGTCTAGATTTCAAGGTCACACCAAACATGGCATCTGTGTTCTCCTGTTACATTTATGATTATCACCATGGTGATGTAGGTTTCTTACTACTTACCTTCCTTGTAACTTTGAGATATGGGCAATAAAATACGAGCAGAAGATCCTTTGAACTGGAAGGGACCATTGGCCTGGAGCCCAGTGCTTAGTGCAGATAAAGCTTTGGCTTAGTGAAATGCATCTAAGTGTAGGGATAGCAGGCTCCTCGGAGCTGGGCTCTGGACGTCAAATATGCCTTTCTTCCCTTCTTATACCAGACAGGTGCTGCCCTAGCCATAGACCCTAGAGTACTAGAGCCTGCTCCTTTTATCTAGCGTCACTTGGCATCTTAGGTTGGACCTTGTGGCTAAAGTTATTGCCTTTTTTTTTTTCAGCTAAGGCCAGAACTTCCATCAGTGCATATAGGACCTAAGTTCAGTTTACATAGCTAATGGCACCGAGCGGGAGTGGGGGTGGGGGTGGGGGGAGGAGGGATTTCATGGTAACCAACCCTCTACCTCTGGCCCACAGAGCCCACTGCCTGTGTGTTTTGATCCACCTCTGTACACAGGTGAAGCAAAGAACAGTAAGGCAACACTTTCGTCTCATTATTTTTACCCCACTGTGGCATATAAATGATGCATTTCCACAGTGAAGACCCAGTGTGTAGAACCAGAGAAAGACAACAACATATATATGTGTGTGTGTGTGTGTGTGTGTGTGTATATGTATATATACATATATGTGTATATACACACACATATATATACACATATATGTGTGTGTGTGTGTATATATATATATATATATATATATATCCTACTCCAAGTCACTCTATATTATGAAAACAAAACAAAACTGAGAGACTCCGTTTTACAAAAAGCCTTTGACACCATTCTGAGGACAGAGACCAAGCATGCACCTGCGTCTGCCCAGGACCACCGAGGCAGCAGAGACTGATCGTTACTTACTTTTTAGGAGTAAAAAGGGCTCTATTCTATACATTTATCAGAGTGAACGATGACTGTAAGACTACACAGGCATACTAAAGGTGAATCAGAAAAGTCAGGCCCAGGAGCTCATCGGCCACATCAGATGGAAGACATGTATAACGCTCTCACCTGGACCTCATAAAGCACCCAGCACTGCGGTAGTGACAGCCATGACCTGTCATCTGACCATCCAGAGTGTCTCTGGAGGACCCTGCTATTGATACGGCCTGTCTATCTACTGTTTGCCCTTCTTCCTGTGATCCATCTGTCCACCCTTCCATCCATCCATCTGTTCATTTATTTGGCCCAGATTCTTCCCTTTGATCTCTGCGGCTGATTAAACTTTATAGCTCCATTTTTAAACCTGTAGCCTGGGGCAGCCTGACTCCACAACCACAGCTTCCTCCCTGCAGCTGATGTGGGTTATTTTACTATTAATACAGACCCCATTCAACCTGCTTCTGAGACCTCTTGAAACATGACTACAACCTTCTTTTAAAAAAAAAAGATTTATTTATTTATTATATTTAAGTACACTGTAGCTATCTTCAGACACTCCAGAAGAGGGCGTCAGATCTTGTTACAGATGGTTGTGAGTCACCATGTGGTTGCTGGGATTTAAACTCAGGACCTTGGGAAGAACAGTCGGTGCTCTTAACTGCTGATCCTTCTCTCCAGCCCAACTGCAACCTTCTTAAATCTTTTGCGTATATTGTATAATATACATACATACACATATGTATACACAGAATACATTTGCTGTGTGATATGTGATATGAGTTAACATTAAGAGTGGAATAAAAGAACATGTGTTAGTGTTAAAAACCAGATTACCAAGAAAAGCAGGATTAAGTAGCAAATTGCTGCCACTGAAGCTGTGGCACCCTGTGAATTTATTGTCATCCAATAAACGCTAACGTTGTTGAAAGACAGAAGTGAAATGGAAATTTCCAGTTTGTTTGGAGACTATGTCGTGTCGTGTAATGTTTTTCTGGAAGCTGTCTTATGAGAGGCTCTTCTGCTGAAGCAGACACGTGAGAAGATGCTTTGCTGAGGCAGACACTCGAGGGGAAGCATGATGTTTGAAAAGAGGATGAGTAGAACCCAAAAGACAGTGAACAACGCTCTTGCATTGGTTCGCCTTGCAATGCTTTGCTGGTCTTTGCTGATTTTCTTTGTTGTTGTGACTTCATAGAGAGAGAAGCACTCAAGAACTTCTCATGGTTCTCCAGCTACTTCTTGCTGCTTCTGCGGATGCATGCTGACTCAGCAGAGCCTTGAGGTTTCTTCTGAATGGAGCAGCTGCTTCTGATTCTGTCTGGTGCTTAGCAGTTGGACTGGACTGCTGCTACTGATTTGTGTTTGATGTTTTGGACTGGACTGCTGATACCCTGACAATGAGGATTGGAATCATCCCAAAGAACTACTTCTAAGCAGGTCCACATCCCCTTGTCCTATTAACCATCTTTCTCCCCTATCTTTGGTTGGTGGGCTAGAAGGGAGGTTAAAGAATTTAAGAACCCTTTATTAAAGTAGGTTTTGAAGGATCTAAGCCAACACAGGGGTGTGTTTGTCTATGTTTCTAACAGCATACTCAGGACAGGATAGTGAAATGACTGTTGCTATTACTGAGTGCCTACTGTGTGCCTCAAGCTTCTAAAGCCACTAGCATATCTGATCAACTACTGATGGAGGTGGCAGTTCCCTCTAGCCATGAGGAAGTAGATTTATCTGCTCAGATTTAACTACAACTACGTCTTACAGTTTCCTGATTTTTATTCCTCCATGATTTTGACAAACCATAATTACTCTTGTTAAGAGAACTTGTTTAAGAATCAAAAAATGAATACAACTGGGTCTGCTCAGGGCACTGATGTTACAGTACACTTTGTTCCCTGGACATCTGAGAGGGAACTGTGGAGAGTGTTAAGGTTTAATGCTTGGGGTCTTCTAATGCTCACCTTGAAATGGGCAAACATATATAATACAATGGCTCTGCATGAATGTGTAGACTCTGAGTATACCTATGATAGTTTTAAAAGACAAAGAACTGGGAGGAGAAAGTCGGATTTTCTCCAGCTGAACTCCAGATCAGATTTCTTGGTGATAGGGTTGCTTCTGTATGTCCCAGTTCCGTCTAAGCACTGAGAGGGGTCCTGTGCCTCTCTTACTGGAAGGGGACTCGGTAGGAATGCCAAAGTTCAGGACTGAGAAGAAGAAGGATACAATAAGGAACTGGACCCGGACGCTCCCGTGTATGGGCAAAGTCTGGCCAGCCGCGTCCCTGGGCGTAGCCTTGCTTCCTCTCGCTAACTAACTCCTGTCTGGGAAGTTTTAAGAATGAAACATTATCCCTTTTCTCTTGCTTTCCATTTCTCTGAAGATTCTACTTCTCATAGCAGTATGGCCACTCTGTCTCACAGTGGGAGCCACAGCATGTGATGGAAAGCAGAGGGGGAAAGGAAGATGAATATTTCCAGATATCATCTTGCCTCACAAAAAGAAAATCACACAGGTAGAATATATGCCGCTGCTATTGTACCTCGGAGGTGCACAAAGGAAACTGCAAATATCTTTTTTTTTTTAATTTGGAGAAAATAACATACTTTGTATTGATATTTCTTCCTTTGCCCGAAGGGCAATTGAGCTGTTAGAGCCAACGCCCTTTGAACGGGCATTTAAGAAGGAATGGAAGCTCGCTAAGGTTCCTACAGTTACAAGTGACATGTCTTCCTGAGCTGCTGCCTTTCGCCCTATCATGGAGGAAAACCCAGCAGCAGCTGCACAGGCTCTGATGAGGAAGAGCCGTGCTTCCTCGGAGCTGGTGTGAGGATGGGCCTTTCTCTTCATTTCCTCTTTCGCTGTGGATGCAAAGGGAATGTCTCCCTAGGCTGGCCTCGACTTAATCCCTCCTGCCTTGGGCTCCAGAGTGCTAGGATTTCACATGTACGTCAACCATCATGCCTGGGTCATGCGTGCTTCTTTAAGCCCATAAACTTTGCCCCAAGGTCTAAGCTTTTCAACTATTATATAAAGAAAACAAATAGTCCAAAAGGGACTGGAGGCCAGGCGGTGGTGGCTCACGCCTTTAATCCCAGCACTTGGGAGGCAGAGGCAGGTGGATTTCTGAGTTTGAGACTTGCATGGTCTACAGAGTGAGTTACAGGACAATCAGGGCTACACAGAGAAATTTTGTCTTGAAAAACAAAACAAAAACAAAACAACAATAACAACAACAACAACAACAACAACAAGACCAAAAGGGACTGGAGAGACTGACACATTGGTTAAAGGTGCACATTGCTCTTGCAAAGAAGTTCAGTTCCCAGCATCAACTTCAGATAGGGCACAATGAGCTACAACTACAATTCCAGGGGACACAGAGTACTCAGCAGGCACCTGAACTCATGTGAACAGACAGACAGACAGACAGACAGACACACACACACACACACACACACACACACACACACGGGGGGGGGTGGACAGAGAGGCAAACAGACACAGATACAAGATTAAAAATAAAAATCTAAGAAAGGAAGACAAGGTGCGGGAGATGGCTCAACCTGGAAAGATCTGAGCCCTGTCCCTGCCCCCATCTTAGAGGTTGGAGCTGAAGCTGTTTTCCTAGGCTGCCCACAGTTGATGGGGATCAGCATGCCCCAATCCAAAGCTCCAACTGGGCCAGAGGCTTCTTGGAGCCCATTCTCCACCTTAGTCTTTAACTTTACACTCCTCACAAGACTAGCAGAGGTGCTGGTTAGGCAACGCCAAGCACTTGGAGTAAACAAGGCTCACTCCAAGAGTCATCCAGTTCTCGGGCCCAGCCAGGATGGCGCCAGTGCACACCAAGAACAGAATCTCGCTGCTTTGGGGACAGTACCAGCTAATCCTCTCAGTGCTGTGACAGGACATCGGGCAGGAAGGCAGGGTTGTGTGGGTTGATAATTTGAGAGAGCACCTGGTCCATCATGCCGGGCAATCGTGGCGGCAGGCATGAGAAACGTGTCACATCTACACTCAGGAAGCAGAGGGAGACCTGCCGGTGCTCAGCTCTCTCCCGCCTCATTATTTAGGTCAGAACCATGAACTAGTGACCCCTACATTCAGAGTGTGTCTTCTTCCTGAGGTAAACCTCTCTGGAGAAGCCCTTATAGACATGCCCAGCGGTGTGGTTCTAAATACCATGGAGCGGACAATGGGGGTTAACCATCACAGCTAGATTCTACGCCCACGGTGTGTAGGACGAATTTGATGGGCCTCTGTCAACAATGTTAGTTTCCAGAGCAAAGAAGTGTACTTCCAGCAGATGCCACACATAACCCTGCCCACTCTCTGAGGCAGCGGAACAATGCCTGTCTCTGTGTGCTGACCCATGGAAAGCCATCAACCAAGAGGCCCTTCACTGTGGAGACGGGAAAGCGGCCGGGTGCTTTAGGTAGCGTTTTTATGGAGGAAGATGGAAGATCTCTACCACAGAGTGATGTTGAGACACACCATCAGCACCCCGCCGGTCCTCCAGCGCTGGCCCAGTGTTCTATCCTGTGCCTTTGGCTTGGATGTCACCAGAGTCCTTCCACCTTCCCCAAGAGGAGATGGGCACAGCTCAGTGAAACTGCATGCTTATGCCGGTGAGGTCAAGACACGGTACCAGTGGATTCATGAACAACTGGACCGGTCCATATTCCGTCAAATGGACCACAGAGAGATCCGGGTCACACGCTGAACTCTGCCGTTTTAGTATGCTGTTTTAGTAGTAGCCAAGTCCTAGCAGGGAACCAATGGACATTCAAGTTAGGACGTTTTTTGTTTTGTTTTGTTTTGTTTTGTTTTGTTTTGTTTATTTTATTTTATTTTATTTTATTTTATTTTATTTTATTTTATTTTATTTTATTTTATTTTATTTTATTTTATTTTTGGTTTTTGTCGAGGCAGAGTTTCTCTGTGTAGCCCTGGCTGTCCTGGAACTCACTTTGTAGACCAGGCTGGCCTCGAACTCAGAAATCTGCCTGCCTCTGCCTCCCAAGTGCTGGGATTAAAGGCGTGAGCCACCACTGCCCAGCTGTTAGGGTGGTGAAGCCATTTATAAATGGCTTTTTTCAAGGACCGAGGGTAGGGCGAGACTGGAACTGTCAGGGACTAGTCCTTGTAAGAGAACTCGGGCAGGAGCAGCATGGGGTGATGGGGCGGGCGGGCAGGTTGGAAGGGGTGGGGAGAGGGGGGGGAATACAAGGATACTGCTGAGAGCTTGTCACGTTTCCCTGTTGACACTGAGAAGGGGGTGGGGGTGAATTTGCTTACAGTTCTTTGCATGCCAAGTGTGAACTTGGTTTGATTTTTAGGGCTCTCACCTGGGCAACGTGCAGGATGTATAACCAACAGGATGTATAATCAATCTCGAGTCAGAAGGGAGATCTTTGTACCCTGCACACACGCTCCATATAAGGAAGGCAGGTGCCCCGGCACGCACGCTCCTTATAAGGAAGGCAGCTGCCCCTGGACACACGCTCCATATAAGGAAGACAGCTGCCCTGCACGGTCAGAATGTGCCCCTGGGGTTACCTTCCAGGTACCCCACATAGAGTGCCGCCCAGCTCCTCCTCCTAGCTGGGGCAGACAGGGGAAACGGCCTGGGGCTGGGCAGTAGACTTTGGCCCAAGCAGTGTGTTAGGCTCTGCTGGACGGCTCCTGGAGAAGGCAGCCCTGGCGAGGAACAACATATGGTGCCATTCAGGGGGTTCCTCCCACTTCATGGAACATGAGGGGACTTTTCCTTCTATTTTCCACAAAAAGGTAAAGGATCAGGAGGCGGAATCAGTGTGGAATGTGACCCCTCAATAAAAATGCAAAATTACTTCAGCAATGCTCTCATGTTTTCACTTCATTCACTGTAAACACATCTTAGCATCTCGAGGCACGGGAGTTTTATGTAGGTAGATGCTTGTGTAGGTTAATTCCCTCCTTACCCGGGCTAGGAAATGGAAGACTTTCCTGGTCCAGCACTGTCCAGGAAATGTCAGCTCTGGGCTGCCATTTGAGTGGTGGAGCGTTTTCAACAAAACCCAATGCCAGAG
Source organism: Apodemus agrarius (assembly GCA_964023405.1). Taxonomy (NCBI): domain Eukaryota; kingdom Metazoa; phylum Chordata; class Mammalia; order Rodentia; family Muridae; genus Apodemus; species Apodemus agrarius. Next base: position 9,419,595 of record OZ030023.1, on the reverse strand, counting down.
CCATCTCTCCATCAAGCCTGTGGACTCACGGTGACCGAGTATTGAGCACTGAAGTGACAGGGATGAACCGTGCTAGGTTACAAGCCTAGAGCTCTTCGTCCTCTGTGAACAGACCTTCCGGACCTGTGGGAGACCAGGCTGAGCAGCCAGAGCGTGCCATGGCTTTGCAGTTCCCAGCATTAGCTACAGACGGCTCAAGGGCCACAGTGCATCTCCAGCAACTCAGAGCTCTCCCCTCATGTTAGTTTCTACGCCTCTTTAGCGACTGTGTTTTCAGAAACAATTGCATTTCTTAAAAAGCTATAGTACAGAGATATCTATAAGCAACATTTTCAGATGACAGAAACCCATGAGACCAAGCCAACAAGGTACCCTGGCAGAGGGGGGTTAGGGTTAGAGGTTATGGCTAGGGTTAGAGTTTAGGGTTAGGGTTAAAGGTTAGGGCTAGGGTTAGAGGTTAGGACTAGGGTTAGAGGTTAGGGCTAGGGTTAGAGGTTAGGGTTAGGGTAGAGGTTAGGGTTAGAGGTTAGGGTTAGGGTGAAAGGTTAGGGCTAGGGTTAGAGCTTAGGGTTAGGGTTAGAGGTTAGGGCTAGGGTTAGAGGTTAGAGTTTGGTTTAGAGGTTAGTGTTAGGGTGAGAGGTTAGGGTTAAGGTTAGAGTGGGACTGAGGTTATGGTTAAAGTTAGAGGTTAGGGTTAGGGTTATAGTGGAATTGTGGTTAGGGTTAGCATTAGAGAGTGGGGGTTAGAAGTTAGAGTTAGGGCTGGGTTAGGGGTTAGGGCTAGGACTAGAGTTAGGGTTACTCAAGGTAGGCTTAGGGTTAATGGTTAATTTAAGGTTGGAGTTGGATTAGAGTAAAGGAGTAGTGTTTATGTTAAGGTTTGGACCATGATTATGTGTATGTATATATATATATATATATATATATATATATATATATATGTGTGTGTGTGTGTGTGTGTGTATGTGTGTATAAACATATATATATGCACATAAACATACACATGGATACACATAAACATTCATACATATACACATAGACACAAATAAACATACAGTTGCATACACAGCAATAAACATATAAATATACACATGTATCAATATGCACCTGTAAACATATTAACGTACACATGTACATGCCCAAAAACTTACCCATGTACACACATAAACATACACATGTACCCACATAAATATATATACACACAGAGAAACATATATGTAAACAAAAATATACATATGTATACACATACATATAAATATATGTGTGTACACAAAACGTACACATGTATGCAAATAGATATATGAGTGTACTCACATAATTAGATACATGTATACACATATAAATATATATGTATAGATAAAAATATGCAAGAACACACAAATATACAACAAATACACATAAATATACATCTGTAGGGTAAAATTTACATGTATATATATGCAGATAGATATATGCATGTACATATATGTATGCATATTCAAATGAACACACAAATAGATATATACACATGTATAGAAACAAATATATACATGTTCACACACATCAACATTTTCTCTCACAAACATATATATGTGTACACCTACATATATACATATACAGCACAAGCATGCATATGTACACACATAAATATACACACACATACATATGTTCACACATATAGATAGATATTTATACACTTAGACACTACCATGTGTATACACATAAACACATGTAGTCACACGTAAATATTTCTATGTACATGCACACACACTTTAGCACACATGTAGTGACATCTATATATTATGTGTGCACACATAATGATTTTATATACATAAATATAAACATGCACATATACATGAATATGTGTTCACAAACATAGATGCATGTCTACACACACAGAAACACACTCATGTCCACATGCATGAATACATATACATGCCACACCACATGTCTCTAGGTGTTCCAGGGGTCCAGGAGCTCTGGGCTGCCAGGGCTGTAGTTGCAGCCCGGGAGCCATTCACTCTGAGAGCCTGCACAGCCATGTTTTTGAGAAGACTGCACCTGAAACCACATATGTGTAAGACGATCCATTTGTATTTCATTCTCTTTAGGAAATGTTTTAAGACTTTAATAAACACTCATTTGGGGGTTGGAGAGATGGCTCAGTGGTTAAGAGCACTGACTGCTCTTCCAGAGGTCCTGAGTTCAATTCCCAGCAACCACATGGTGGCTCACAACCATCTGTATTGGAATCTGATGCCCTCTTCTGGTGTGTCTGAAGATAGCAACAGTGTTTGCATACATTAAATAAATAAATATTTATTTATTTAAAAAACTCATTTGGAATACATTTGTCTTTTGAGAGAGAGCCTTATGGTGGAATTTCTTTTTTCTTTCTTTCTTTCTTTCTTTCTTTCTTTTTCTTTTTTTACTTATTTTATGTATGTGAGTACACTGTCGCTGTCCTCAGACACACCAGAAGAGGGCAACGGATCCCATTACAGGTGATTATGAGTCACCATGTGGTTGCTGGGAATTAAACTCAGGAAGAGCAGTCAGTGCTCTCAACCACTGAGCCATCTCTCCAGCACCGTAGAATTTCTAATTAAGGGTCACGATCTGAATGCACATCTACTTAATAGCCTGTTTCTAATACTTGACTAAATTACGTCAAACCACCTAGTCTACTTAGATAGCCCACATTTCCTGATATGATATTATCCTCACTTGCCTCCATAAATGACCAGAAACCTAAACTTTAAAAATACTTGTAGCCGGGCAGTGGTGGCGCACGCCTGTAATCCCAGCACTTGGGAGGCAGAGGCATGCGGATTTCTGAGTTCAAGGCCAGCCTGGTCTACAGAGTGAGTTCCAGGACAGCCAGGGCTACATAAAGAAACCCTGTCTCAAAAAACCAAAACCAAAGCCAAACAAAACAAAACAAAAACAAAAACAAAAAACAAACAAACAAAAAACAAAAACAAAAACAAAAAACCCTTGTAAACCTCAAGGAGTTGTTATAGATCTTTCTGTGAGTGGGAGGGAGGTATTTCAGAAGGCACAGTGGAGACACATTCACTACTCGCCTACAGTTTCCTGCTTGCCTCTGGAACAGCAAGCACGGTGTGCCTGTCAATCATCTGGGTTAGGTGCATTGCGGGTTCCAGACAGCAGAGACAACCTTGCGGCTGAAGGTCTGAGCAGCCGTGGGGCTGACTGGAAAGATCAGTAACTAATGAAAGCTGTAGTCACTGCCTCCCCATCAGGATGGGCCTAAGAACAGGATCAGGTGAGTGTCACTCGGTGTGACTTGGCCAGAAGGCCGTGTGCTGACATGCTGTTCCTGCTGGGCATAGGACTCCTGTCCTAATTGGCACAGACTAGAAGTGAATCTGTATTCACGCATCGATTGTCTCAGAAGGAACCTGTCTTCATAGGGATTCACCGCCAGGGCACTATGCTGAGCAGTCATCTGCTGACACAAGACTATTTTGAGCAGGTCCGTCTGCCCTTACGGTTTCTTGGGCAGGATAGAGTAACGACACAAAAGCGGTGTGTGAGGCATTGGCTCCAGGTTCAGGGCCTCCTAGAAGAGCAGTTCTGTGTATCATCAGCAAGTGGTCCAAGAGCGGCACCAAAGGAACACTCTGGCTAGAGGGGAGGGCTTTACTATCTGTGAGTTTCTTTACAATGCTTCTCTCCTTTTTCTTTTAAGACATAAAATTTACTGTTGTCAACGCAGTAACTCTGACAGATAAATACTCAAACCACATTTCTCAAATTGGTGGCTATAATAAGCACCAGAGCTGACTTAAAAAAGATACTCACATTTGAAACTGTTTCTAGTCCTTCTGTCTGTACTTGGTCCTTCAAGACCAGATCATATTGTATTATAAATATAGTATTGACAAGTCTCAGAGACTGCCCCCCCCCGTGTCATATTGTGTTTCCTTGATTTTTTTTTATAAACAGTAAAAGCCATTCATTGCTGTTAATTTCTGTAGTCCCATCAAGAAGAAAGGTGCTATTGTATCATTTGAGATGTATCATATAGAGTTGAGATTATATCACAATCACAGTTACGCCTACTGCATTTGTGGATCAACATTTTCCTGCCCTTCCTCCTTCAGTAAGAATTCTGATAAACACTTCTGGCTGCCATGGTTCACACCTGTAATTCCAGCACTAGAGAGGCCGAGGCAGGGGGATTTTTGTGAGTTCAAGGCTAGCCTGAGCAAGATAGTTTCAGGCCAGCCTGATCTACAGAATGAACTCCTACCACAAGAGCAAAATCACTTATTAAGCGTAAGTCACATGGAGTCACACCGTGACACATACCTTCAGTCTCAGATACCAGCTTCTTGGTAAGTAGCAGCATCATAATTGAGAAGTTTGAGAAAGCTTGGCTAATATTGTGAGACCTCGTGCCTCAGACGATGACAACAACAGCAACAACAACAACAATGACGACCACAAACGTGGTGTAACATGCTGTGAATGTATGTAGCTTCTTTGTACACAGTAGGTAGGAATACTATTTGTCCACGTTGGAGACTGGCTACTTAGAATATATTCTTTGAAACGGAATTGTTGTTCTCCAAAGTACCCTGAAATGTAATTGGATTAAGATTCTAAATAAGGAATACTGAGTTCAATTCCCAGCAACCACATGGAGGCTCACAATCATCTATGATGGAATCCAGTGCCCTCTTCTGGCCTGCAGGTGTATGTACAGATAGCATACACACTAAGTAAATAAATAAATAATTCTAAAGAGCAAGAAGAGCCGGGCGTGGTGGCGCACGTCTGTAATCCCAGCACTTGGGAGGCAGAGGCAGGCGGATTTCTGAGTTCGAGGCCAGCCTGGTCTACAGAGTGAGTTCCAGGACAGCCAGGACTACACAGAAAAACCCTGTCTCAAAAAAAAAAAAAAAAAGAGCAAGAAGAGCAGGAAGAGAAGTGAACAGGCCAGAATTTAGGGATGGCTAGTGTCACTAAATGTTGACTGAGGCAGGGGAATGACCAACTGTCAGTCTCCACTTCTTGTATTGATTCGAAGCTGTGTCCTCATTAAACTGCTACAGAGGCGCTAGCCTGGGTGTCTGCTTATACATGCAAGATGCAAAAAGGCTTTCTGTCCTTGTAGAAGAAGACATTTTGTCCTTTTTAGTTTACAGGAAAACTATCCATCTTTAGTCTTTTTTTCAGGAAAATTATCTTGTTCAAAAAGGAGCAAGTAAGCTGTATAAGCATGTCTTGTTTGGGAAAATGGATTTGTAGTTTCTAAGTCATGGCAATGCGTGCTATTTTTAAAGCTTGTTATAATTCGGTGCAGATTTCTCTTTCAGTCAGAGAGTGGTGGCTCACACTTGTAATCCTCGCACTTGGAAAGCTGAGACAGACAGGAAGATCCAGATTTCTTGTTGAACTTGGGCTGTACAGAGCAAGGCTCCTGTTTAAAATAAAATTAAAAGGTAAGTAAATATTTCTGATTCCTTAGTCCAACCCTTTCCCCAAGCTGCTGTTGGAATGGTATTCATGCAGAGGGGAGCAAGTCTCTCCTTGGAGAACAGGTTAGTCAAGTAAGTGTGTGTGTGTGTGTGGGGGGGTGTGTTTGTGTGTGAAGTGTGTGTATGTGTGTATGTGTGAAATGTGTGTGTATGTATGTATGTGTGGTGTGTGTGTTTGTGTGTGAAATGTGTGTGTATGTGAATGTGCACCTAAATACAATCTGCGCAGTCTATACAATGTTACTTGTATGTGTATCTATGCTTCGAGGACAGACCACTAGGTACTGAATAACCAACTGTACTCTTCGCTGGGGAAAACTATTTCCACCACTCTTGGCAATCCTTAGTTGCCTGTAGTTCTGTGTGTAGGGCTGAGACCTTATGAACTTCCCCCAATCCAATTAGCATGTCTACTGGTATCATCTTTGTCCCGCTCATGTTTAGGTAGTCATGTTGGTGAAACTTTTTGGTTGTATCCTCTAACCCTCCTAAGAGACAGGATCGCACGGAAACTCTGTTTCTTTGGCCCCTACACTGTTCCAGCCCCCTCTTCTGAAGTGACCCCGCGCCTTGGGTGTGGGAGTTGTGGTGTAGCTGCATCAGTTGGGACTGGGCTCCACAGCTCTGCATTTTGATGGGCTGTGGTTCTCTGTAATGGTCTCCATCTGTTACAAAGGGTTTCCGTAATGGGGGCTGACACTGTACTGTCCTCTGGGTGTGAGGACAAATATTTAGAGTGTGGTTAAGATCGTGCGGTGGTTAAGATCGTGCGGGCTGAATAAAGCGGCCGCTGTTGGCTCGCTTCCAAGACCCACAGCCTCACGGACTCCGAGCAGCTGGCTGGGCTTCCGGTGCCGAGTGAGGCTGCCCTGCTGTTGAGTGGGTCTTAGGTTCAGTTGGAAAGCTGTTGGTTACTGCCAAAGCACACACACGCTACCGCTCTGTGGGGGTGATCGCGCCATGCCTGCCACTCTTGTGGTTCACAGGCTTCTTAGCGAGGGAGAACAAGAGTTCTGTGGTTTTCCTCCGTTGGAAGCTTGCATAGCATCTCCTGGCATCGTGAAAGCTGGTCCTCAGAGAGGAGGCTTTCAGTGAGCTCCAGCTCAGGGGCCCTGTGTCTGTCTTCAACAATAGGAACTTGATTTTCACCTATGAAGGTCCACCAAGGGCAATAGCAAGAGCCTATAATATTTTGATAGTCTCTTGGACAACCTTGGCCAGCAACTTGAAAGGGGTGCTTTCACGCCTGGGGTTGGGATTTTTGTTAGACGGTGGATGGCTCTTAGAGAAGCACTGTTAGCCCAGGTGGGAAATTTTCATCTCTGTTATTTATGTCTCTGTATATACCAACTTATATGCGTAGTAGATATGTGTTGTTACTAGAGTTTAGGCTGTGCTGAGGGAGGGGAGGCAGTAAAGGCTGCCTCTACAGCTGGCTTATGCACGAACACACACACACACACACACACACACACACACGTCCTGTCTACAGGTAGCTGCTAACTTATGTTTTTGAAGTAATGGGGAAATAACTAGATTGTAGACTGTAAGACTTTGCCCATTGAAAGATTTTGTCAGCCTCTACCGCCCAACTGTTTTGCACTGGGAGGTGGGATGGGGTTACAACCTGTGTCCTCAGTTAGGTCAGCTACCCGTACTCAATAAGCCAGTAAAAGTAGTCAAATTAATCATGGATAGATGAAAACAGAGAATTATTCAACACATTCACATTACTGATTTGGAGTACTGGTTTTGATTCCAAGGCATAACACCCTCACATGTTTTCGTGGTGGCACATTGTTTCCGTCCTTTAACTGGTTCCTAGCAGACTGCCTTTAAAGACGATCATTAAATCAAAGCAGCATGTCTCTAGGCCGCTAGTTACTCATTAAAGGATGCTGTAGAGCAGGTGCAGCCCGCGATCTGGAAAACCCTGTGATGGGGTAGAGCGGTGGAGCCCATAGGCTGTGACTGTGTGACACCCGGGTGGGCTCTAAATGCTCTCGGGTCACTTCACACTGCAGTAGGGAAGCCCAGTGTGGCTGGGAAGGCTCAGTGCCCAGTCGGGCCTAAGTCTCTAAACCAGCCCTCGAGGTCAGAAAGAGCCGGATAGCCTGCGCTCCCCGGCACAACAACGCAGGTGGGCGTGTCCTCCGGCGCTGTCTGCGCCGCCCCGCCCCCTCGGTCGCAGCGCCCTGCCGATTGGCTCGCTCGCCGCCTGTCAGCCGTCACGTGCCGGAGCGTCCCTGGCGCCTGGCTGTGGGCGGCGGGGCATGGACCCTCAGGCAGCCACCGGTCGGGGCCCGGGCGAGCCGAGTTCGCTGGAGACCCCCAGCGCGGAGGTGAGCGCCACGGGATGGGGGACGCAGTCACCCGCGACCACCCCTGCGACCACCCGGGCTGGAAGCCGCGAGGCTCGCGCGCCGCGGAGAGGCCGCTCACCCGGGAAACGCCGGGGCCACGCGAGTGCGCGCAGAGCCTGGCCGGTAACGGCGGTGGGCGCGGGAACGCGCGCGGACCCGAGCCCTAGGCTGTGGCCCGCGCCAGAGGGAGAGGGACACCGGGGCTGCTCGGGACCCCCAGCGGGAGTGAATGCAAGGAACGCGGAACTGGCCGGCTCCAGCCGCGGGGGGCCGGGTCGGGTGGGAGCGGCGAGGAAACGGATTTTTTTGGACCTCTGGCCATTGACAGGCATGTGCCGCTCACCTTGGACGCCAGATGTCACCCGTGCTTTTTCCCCATCAAGGGGAGGAAGGGTCCCCTTGTGAAACGGGGTCTCCAGAAACTTGTTTTCAAGCGCGCGCCATACAGCTCTTTCCCATGACCTGTCCTTATGGCGTCCACCTCTACCTGAGCTTAGTGACAGCGTCCTGTCTACCCGAAGCCACGCCTGTGCCTGGCACTGCGTATATCCTAGCTGGGTGTATGAATGGAATGCTTACTTGAGCATCAGAGATGTTACTTGATGCGACGGTACCAATAGATTTGCAAAGAAATATACTTTTGCAAAATAGGAGAGTAATGTTGTCAGGGCGGAGCTGGGAAGGATGTTCTTGAGAGAGAGAGTAGGCCCGGCACAGGCCTGGACCTGAGAAAGTGCAAGGCAAACGGCCTTGGACCTTGGGTCGGAGAGCAGGCCTTTTATAGAGAGGACGGCGTTCAGCAAGTTAAGGAACGTGAGAGGCAATATGAATGGCGTCGCTGCTCTGTGATGCAGTGCAGGGCCCGCGAAGGTTTTAAGGGGAGGGGTGATGACGCCAGGAGTGAGCAGGAGTAGGGAGATGGGCTTGGGTTCAAGAGGTCCAGCACCTTAGGGAGCAGCAGCCGACTGTGGTTATCACTGGCTATAGGAGAGGAATTGAGGCACTGAAGTCCAGGGGTGACTAGATAATGAATGGTAGTCGGGGCTAGTGCTAGGTCCGGTTAACTTGCGGGGTGAAGGGGGCGTGAAGGCTGGAGAGACAGCCATGGTGGTCTTACAGAGTTTGGCTTGGTTCTCAGCACCCACAACAGGCGTCTCAGCCTTCAGCAACTCCCTCTCCAAGGGATCCTCCTGGTACATTCACACACACAAATATACACAAATAAAATAAATATATAGATTAAAAAAATAAAGTGGATTTAAGTCAAAGAAGTGCTACCTTCTTGTAGTCTAGCAGGTGGTTTTGTTCTTCTTGTTGGCTTTATTTTATTGTTTTTTATTTATTTATTTATTTTTTCTGTGACAGGGTCTCATGTAGCCCAGGAGCTGAGCTCACTCTGTGGCCAAGAATGATCTTGAGCTTCAGATCCTCCGGCGCCTGCCTCCTACATGCTGAGATTACAGATATGACCCACCATGCCTGGTTTTGTGTAATGTTGGGAAATCAGTGTGGGGCTTTGTGTGCGTCAGGCAGCCACGGCCAGCTGAGTGACGTCTCCCACCCAGATTAGATGTTTTATGAATGTCCTTCATCGAGGGACCTTTCCAGATCAGAACAGCCACTCCAGGTTCTAGAGGTCACACCCTAAGTGAATGGCAGGGCTAAGACTGAGATCTGCCTGGGCACCTAAGCTCTGGACATTACTGGCTCCACGGCAGAGAGATCCTGTGTGGGAGCATAAAGTTTGGGGAACTTTGAAGTAACGGGGCATGAAATTATCTGGCTGGCAGTGGGGGGGTTTAGGTATTGCTTCCAGTGTTTAGGACTCAAGCTGCTGCTCCCCTGGACCTCTGTGGAATGGCTTTGTTAAAAGGAGTTGTTAGACATAGTTAAAGAGCTGAGAAGGGCAAAGTATGCAGAGAAGTTGCAGGTTCAGGAAACAACTATCAATCCTGGCCAAGAAAAAAAAAAAAAAAGATGAGGTTAGAGCAGTTGAAGTGTATATAAACTTAGAGGAAAGGGGCTGGAGAGATGTCTCAGCAGTTAAGAGTACTGACTGCTTTTCCAAAGGTCCTGAGTTCAAATCCCAGCAACGACATGGTGACTCACAACCATTTGTAATGAGACCTGATGTCCTCTTCTGGTGTGTCTGAAGACAGCTACAGTGTACTTAAATATAATAACCTTAAAAAAAAAAACTTAGAGGAAAGAGTTTACACACAGACCTGAGGTTACAAACTGAGACCAGGGAGCTGGCCCATCTGGCTGTGGGACAGCTGAGCTTGGAGAAGTCCTGCTACCCAGACTTCTGAAGAGGGCCCAGGGTTGAGAGCAAAACTGGCAGCTGTCATTTGGCTCCTGCAAGAGGGCATTCCCAGTGGTCAGAATGGAGAAGCGTTGCTGGGTGATGCCTACAGGCCCCGTTCTCCAAGGCCTTGCTGAGGCCTTGGAAGCGTGTGCAAACTGCAGTGTGCGGGGCAGGATGGGAGGGTGGGTTTGCAGCTTCAGAGTAGTGGCGTGTCTCACATACCCAAGTTCCTGGGAATGATTTCTTCTTCCACAGGCTGGCTTTGCCACAGCTGACCTCTCTGGTCGAGAGACGGAGACTGAGCTGGCCGTGGATCGACTAGGCAAGTAGACACAGAGGCTGGGGCGGCTGTTGGGAGGGGTGGGGGAAATAGCACAGCCCCTCGTCTTGACTGTCTTCTCGCCAATGAGTTACCTTCTTTGCCCATTATCTCAGTGGAACTCTTGGCTTGGAAGCTTCCAGGAGGCACTGGATGCCCATGGGTCCAAACCACCCCCATTCCACTGGGAGCAACAGCTTGAGACCATGAAAAGCATCCAGTATAAAGCATCTAGGAAAACTCCGTTTCTGAGATGGTAGTCCTTGGGCTTGCACTTTTCATCCTTAGATAAGCCTGTACCTTTAAAATGGTACCTCCTAGGGCTGAGGGACAAGGTCTGTAGTGAAACTGCCCAGTACAGTACACTAGCCACTGTGTAGCTCTGTGATGTCCTGTTCTGTCCTGGAAGAAGGTTGTAATGGAGAGTGCTGGTCTATACAGTCTGAGCACAGAATGGTATGATCAGAGCAGGCGCTAAAGTGCGCGCTGAACTTCAGGCCTGGATCCAAGTGGTTCCTTCTTTTCCCCTAAATAAACTCACAACAACCTGATGACTATTTCACCAATGAGAAACTTAAGGTCCACAGTAAAGTCTTAAAATGCAGCAAAAGATATATACTTGGCACTTATTATTTCACTCTATTAAAGCATATGATCTGGTTCATTCAGCTCCATGACAGTGTGTATAATTGACACCACTACGTCTAGGTTTTCATGGCCCCAAAAGGAAGTTCCATACCTGGAACTCCCTAACTTCTTGAGCCCCTAACTATAGATAGCTTCCCGAACCCTTAGTGATTTACCTGTTATGGACATGAAAAATTCACAGTAGATAAAATTTTACAATACAAGGGCTCTTACATCCCAGCTTCCTTCAACTCAGTACAGATCCACGGTCCATTCCTGTAACAGCCTGCGTCAGCGCCCACCACGCACGGGACGGAGCACGCCCACCATCCTGCATTTTGTGGATCATTCATCCACTGATGACATTTGGTGACTGAATGATGCTGCGGTGAACATTGTTTTTGTAGTTCTCTTGGATGCACTGTTTCGAACAGAACTGCCATGGCGTGTGGCATCCATGTTACCAAGGAGCCAGTACCTTCAGAGCCAGCTCGGAGCAGATCCTACCTGAGGCAGTCTGTCTCCAGATTCCGTGCTGTGCACCGATTGCTGGATAGCTGCTATGACAGGCTTAACACCATGGCAGTTCTCAGGGCACTCCCTTCCTTTCCTCAGACCTGGTATCAGCACAGCAGCCGTGGTTTGGAGGTCCACTGTCCTGTAGGCGTTGCTACATTACTGTGTGACTTCCCTCAATTGAGGAGGAAGAGCATGGGGACTGGACAGACCCCGTTTTGTTTTCCTTTGTGCACTTGCATCTAACAAGCTTCAAAAGGAAAAGTGGGGCGCAGGCTTGAGTAACTCCGTGCGCTCCGCCAGAGGCCTTGGGTTCCTTGTAAACTGCCTGAAGATGACCCTATATAGGTCAGCATCCTCTGTGCTGAGCGGCCTTGTTTAAGACAAGCATCTTGGAAAAAACAGCCAACTTCATTTCGAAAATATAAACTAGATACTCCAGTAAGTACTCAAATAATAAAAGAACTATGTCTGTAGATTTTTACTGCTTCCTTAGAAAAGGGCTATCAGAAAGTTTCTAACCAATGAGCAGACCTACAGTTTATCAGTTTTTAAATGTCTGTCTGTCCATAGCCAGTGGAGCTCAGAGCATCCCTACTGACATTCCTGCCCATGCTGAGGGCCCAGACTGTGAGGAGGAAGGCTTTGCAGTGGAGAAGGAAGCGGATGGGGAGTCGTACGCCTGGGAGCTGTCAGGGGGCCCACCCTGCCCACCCGTGGAACAGGCTGCCGACCTTTTTAATGAGGACTGGGACTTGGAGCTGAAAGCGGATCAGGGGAATCCTTATGGTAGGTAGGGAGCCTCTGGGACTGAGCCTGAGCAGCTCAGACCCTGAAATCTGCCCTAAAGGCAGGCGGTGTGGAAGTCTGATGGCATTCCATTGCTCCATTGTTCCAGGGCTGGAATCTCTGCTTCTTTTCTATATTAAAAACAAATAACGCGCGAGGTGGTGGTGCACGCCTTTAATCCCAGCACTTAGGAGGCAGAGGCAGGTGGATTTCTGAGTTCGAGGCCAGCCTGGTCTACAGAGTGAGTTCCGGGACAGCCAGGACTACACAGAGAAACCCTGTCTCGAAAAACAAAACAAAAAAAAACAAAACAAAAACAAAAAAAAAATACACACACACACCCCCCCCACACACACACACACACACAAAACCAAATAACACTGAATCCATGTAGATTTGCTTTAGCAAGAAAATTCTCCTAAAGTGTATGAGACGAATGGCTGCAGACGGAAGTACTCTGCTGTCTGTCCCTTCGTATTCAGAGTGGCTTGTGTACATTTCCTCAGGAAAGGAGGGGCGCGTGCGTGCGTGCGTGCGTGCGTGCGTGCGTATGTGTGTGCATGCCTGCATGCATGCTCAAGCATATGTGTGTGTGTACTATTAAAATAATTGCAAGATTATTCCCTAGACTTTTTTTTCTTGTGCAGTCCAGTTTGACTTTCCCTCCTGAATCTCTCTTGACACTGTCTGCAGATGCTGATGACATCCAGGGAAGCATTTCCCAGGAGATTAAACCGTGGGTGTGCTGTGCACCGCAAGGAGACATGATCTATGATCCCAGTTGGCACCATCCACCTCCACTGATACCACATTACTCGAAGATGGTCTTCGAGACAGGACAGTTTGATGATGCTGAAGACTGAAAGTGCCACTTCCTGCAGTGGGGGAGTTTCTGTGTCCTCCAATCAGGAGTTGTTTCCTGTGTTTTTCGTGAGATACTCTTTCCAAGGCATCGTTCCCAGTGACACCTCAGTGTGGGCAGCACACAGGCATTAACTGGGGCATGTTGTTGTTGTTGTTGTTGTTGTTGTTAATGGACTCTGGAGTGTGTTGGAATTTTCGTCTGTGTCAGAGTTGTGTTCTTTATAAATAAAGTTAGGGAAAAATAGCCTAGTATGCTTCGTCTACGTTTCTTCCCTATAATTCTGTACTTCCGGTCCAGGCCCTGCTCTTTCACTTAAAGTCCTTGAATTCCATTTTAGGGATGGGAATACTTAAGAGACTTAACTACCTTCAGAGAGAAAAGACACCGAGGCTCTGCTTCTGCCTATCTTGCATGTTTTAGCAGGGATTGTAACCCAGGGGTCACTGGTGACTGTGTGGCTTATTTCTGTCACCTCTGAAGGAAAGGCTAAACATTTGCTTAGTTTACAAGGAAGGAAAATAAATGACATTTTAAGCCAGAAATTATAGACTCCTTTTGGTTTGTTTGTTTGTTTGTTTGTTTGTTTTTTGGAGACAGGGTTTCTCTGTGTAGCCCTGGCTGTCCTGGAGCTCTGTAGACCAGGCTGGCCTCAAACTCAGAAATCCGCTTGCCTCTGCCTCCCAAGTGCTGGGATTACAGGCATGTGCCACCACGCCTGGCTCCTAATCCTTTTTTAAAAAATAAAGATTTATTTATTTATTTATTTATTTATTCATTTATTTAATGTAAGTACACTGTAGCTGTCTTCAGACACACCAGAAGAGGGCATCGGATCCCATTACAGATGGTTGTGAGGCACCATGTGGTTGTGGTCAATATCTTAAGCCCTCTCTTTGTCAAAGAAGAAAAATACAAATCCCTGGGCTGGAGACGACGCAGCGTTCAAGAGCACCGACTGTTCTCGTATAGGACCCGGTCTTGGGTCCTAGCTCCCACATGGTGGCTCGCGACCATTTGTAACTAGTCCTAGGGGAATCTGATGCCCTCTTCTGATCCATGGATACCAAGTACAAATGCTGTACACAGACTTACATGCAGGCTTGTACACATAAAGTAATCTTAAAAAAAAAAATCACAGTACTTGAGATATAGTATAAGACAAATATAATATAAATTTATTAAGTCTATAGATGGTTAAATTCAAATTATATTTATGACAAGCTGAAAACGTTTTGGTTATATGGCTAACAAACTTTGCAAGCCTTAAAATTTTAAGTTTTGCATACAAAACAATAATTTGGTTCCTTTCTCTTAGTCCCAAGCGGTCTGAGCGAATCCTTTTGGTGTCTGAATTCCAGTCAGTGCTAAAGAGTAATAATCCTCCAAGTAATTTTATGTGACTTAGGATACATATGTATGCATCTGCTCATGTAAGTATGTGCTCACATGCACATGGGTGCCTGTGCATGTGTGTGGAGACCAGAGGTCAACAGCAGGTGTCTTCTGGTCATCTTTCACCCTATTTTTCGAGACAGGATCTCATTAAACCGGGAGGTCACGAACTCAGCTAGAGTGGCTAGCCAGTGAACTCCCCGGACCTCCGCCCCCCCCCCCTCATCACAGCACTAAATTATAAAGTCATGCCACTGTGAGATCCAAGTGGCTTGCAGGGAAGACTCTTCACCAGCTGAGCTCTCTCCTCAGTCTTGTAACAGGTCGTCTTCAAAGTAAAGACAGATGAAGAGCCAAAGCCCTCTAATCAAATATAAAGCCAATCGGAAAACAATAGTTACATATGCGGGATTCTGAAAAGTAATAATAAAACATAGTGTGTGCATATGTGTGTGTCTTCTACCCTTAAGGAAGAGTTACTGGTTTTGCTTCCTGAAGTCTGAAAAGACCTAAAAACTATGTTATAATAAAATATTCAAGAAATTAAAAACAAAACAAACAAACAAACAAAAAACAGGGCTGGAGAGATGGCTCAGCAGTTAGGAGCACTGAGTGCTCTTCCAGAGGTCCTGAGTTCAAATCCCAGCAACCACATGGTGGCTCGCAACCATCTGTAATGGGATCCGATGCCTTCTTCTGGTGTGTCTGAAGACAGCAACAGTGTACTCATATACATAAGATAAATCTAAAAAAAAAAAAAAAAAAAAAAAAAACCAGAAACAAAACATTAGCTTAAGCACACAGAACTAAAAACTCACCAGAAAGAAAACATGAGTTCAAACCAGCAAAAAGAATTGCAGACAGTCTGGGCAGTGGTGACGCATGCCTTTAATCCCAGCACTTGGGAGGCAGAGGCAGGCTGATTTCTGAGTTCGAGGCCAGCCTGGTCTACAGAGTCAGTTCCAGGACAGACAGGGCTATACAGAGAAACCCTCTCTCAAAAAAAGAAAAGAAAAAGCCATTTCTTCTTTCTCTCCAATAAGTACTTCCATCATGTTACTAGAGACTGTGGTTTGAATAAGAACGCCCCCATAGGCTCCAATACCTGAATGCTTAGTTACCAGGGAGCCTCACTCCTTGGAAGGCTTACAAAGGTTAGGAGGTGTAGCCTTATTGCCAAAAGGGTGTTCTCTGAGGGTGGGTTTCCAGGTTTCAAACACATACTAGACCCAGCCCTGCCCCCCTCCCCGGGTCAGGATGTGGCTCTGGATTACTTCTCCACTACCATGTCTGTCGTGATGATGAAGGACTAACCCTTCATCTGCAAGCAAGTGCCCAATTCAATGCGTTCTGAATAAGAGTTGCCTTGGTCATGGTGCTTCCTCACGACAGAACATGGACTGAGACAAGACCCTCGACAGAAGCCAGTCAGGAGCCACCCAACCTTGGCACTTTCAGCCTCCCAAACCTGGGAGCATCAAATGCTTCAAGCAGTGGAGAAAAAGGTTGCCCCTTTCTCTGTGGTTTACTACACGTTCCTCATTTCTACCTGACCTCATCATAAAGACCATAGTGTGTTTAAAAATATTTTTTGCCAATATTTTGTTCATAATTACCCATATTCTCTAATATGGATGTTTTCTCTACTATATTGGGGGCGGAGTCCTAGCAAGAAAACAGTCCTTGGAAAACCAGACGGACTCAAGGAAGTGACTCGGTCTGCTTACACTCTGCTTCAGTCTCCAGGACTGACAAAGGGCTGAGCCACTCAGCACACTCGAGATGCAGCGACTCAGGCAGTGCACATGTCCCTTTCCATCCATGTCCCAGACACCCTGTGCTGTAGCCCTGGCTGTCCTGGAACTCACTCTGTAGACCAGGCTGGCCTCGAACTCAGAAATCCGCCTGCCTCTGCCTCCCAAGTGCTGGGATTACAGGCATGCGCCACCATGCCTGGCTTACTCAGCTGTTTCTTAGGGGAAAATTATTTTTTAATTTTTTAAAAAGATTTATTTAGCCGGGCGGTGGTGGCGCACGCCTTTAATCCCAGCACTCTGGGAGGCAGAGGCAGGTGGATTTCTGAGTTCGAGGCCAGCCTGGTCTACAGAGTGAGTTCCAGGACAGCCAGGGCTACACAGAGAAACCCTGTCTCAAAAAAAAAAAAAAAAAAATCCAAAAAGATTTATTTAATTTATATGAGTACACTGTCACTGTCTTCAGAACACCAGAAGAGGGCATCAGATCCCATTACAGATGGTTGTGAGCCACCATGTGGTTGCTGGGAATTGAACTCAGGACCTCTGGAAGAGCAGTTGGTGCTCTTAAGCACCGAGCCATCTCTCCAGCGCAGGGATAGTTTTTTCCTCCCCTCTGCCCTCATCTCCCTCTGTCCACAGAGGAAGCTGCAGTTCAGCATTCCTGTCATATACTTAACCATCATTTGATGCCAAACGACTTCCATCTTGGCCATATCAAACAGTGTCATTTAATCTCGAAACATCTGGAATGCTTCACTTCACTAGTGATTTCTAACTTGATTCCACAGTGATAGAGTTATAAACATTCAGTCCTTGGAGGTTTTAATTTATTCTAAGGCCCAGACTGTTTTCATCATGCCCATGAATAATTGAAATGTACCCACTCTACAGCTCCTGAGTTTTGCAGAAATAAGACACACAGCTCCCAAAGAGAAGTCCAGATCTTGTCTATGACGCTGGCATTGATAAGCCTCTCTTGTTTGAGAGGTCAATTTTCCAAGTTTTTTTTTTTTTTTTTTGATTCATCAGCTTTTGCTTTATATATCTTTAATGTACAGATACATACTTAGGAGCCTTCCAGTTGCCACTAAATTCTCCTTGTTCATTAATAGCATGTATTGCTGTTGTACTTCCTTCCCTAGACCAGGGCGAAGGGTGTGGCTTGATTGGTAGAGTGCTTAGCATGCCCAAGGCCCTGGGTTCAATCCCCAGCACCATGGTGGCGTATCCCTGTCGTCTCAGCATTCAAGAGGTAGACTGGAGGGTCACAGGTTCAAGTGCATCCTCAGCTACATAGCAAGTTTGAGGTCAGTGTGGACTACATGAAACCTGCCTCCAAAGCCAGCAACTATCAGAAACAGCCAACCTAAGTACTTGAGTGTTTTTTCTCTTAAATTTGTCCTTGTGTATTTTTTTAAGTAGCATAGAGCTACACCATTTATTAATCTTGTGTTCGTCTGACCCTTGGATACATAGGCCACTTACATATGTTGACCAGACTTCAGGCTACTTCAGTGGTAGGAATACTCTAGAAGCAGTCCCAGTTGAGCCCGGATTTCTCACACTATTGGCAGAGCTACCGGCCGCTTAGCAGACAGGGGGACTAGGAGATCAGATAGGAGAACTGCCCAAGTGGCTGGCCAGCAGCAGCAATTCCATCCCAAGGGCTGATTTCAATTGGAACTGATTTTCCAGGCCAGTGTGTGTGTGTGTAAAATGTGATAAGGTAAACTCCCTAAGTGAACGCCTCAATTTTGATTGACTAAAATATTACCATGGAAACCAAGCCTGAAGTGTGTGTGTGTGTGTGTGTGTGTGTGTGTGTGTGTAGATGATACAGCCAAGTGTCAGATAAAGTAGTGTTGAATGTCTGAGCTGAAAGAGACTTAAAAACCCTGGTCTGGCAGCTGTGGTAGGCTCATTCCTGCAGGCCCTACGGAGACACGCTCATTCCTGGAGCCAGCCCACTGATTCCAGAGTCCCATCTCTGGACAAAGACTCTAGCTGGGATCCGAAGCACAGCAGGAAACAAAGTGGGCCTTGCCTGCACAGCCAGGCTACATTTGCCAGACCGGAGGTGAGTGTGTGTATATGAATGAATGCTATCCCTTTTCACTATTTATTGTTGCTTACGGATGAATAGTAGTGTAACTTGATCCTCCAGAGTCACAGGCACTCTCTCTCTCCCTCCTGGCTCCATCCTTAAACCTGACTCAAGGTAGACAGGAAACTTACATCATGTTATCAAAAGTATACATGAACAGGTAACCGCTACAATTTAAATTTTTGTTTCAGATCTGGGGCTGGAGGACCCAAATGAAAATGGGTGCAGTAGGGCTGGAGAGATGGCTCAGTGGTTAAGAGCACTGACTGCTCTTCCAAAGGTCCTGAGTTCAATTCCCAGCAACCACATGGTGGCTCACAACCATCTGTAATGGGATCTGATGCCCTCTTCTGGTGTGTCTAAAGACTACAGTGTAATCATAAATAAAATCTTAAAAAAAAAAAAAAGAAAAGAAAAAGAAAAAGAAAAAAAAATGAGTGCAGTAAAGAAACAACAGCTGCTCTGTGGGAGAGAAGGGAAAAGTTTATTCCAAAATGCCAAAGCTTGCTCCCAGGAAATCGAGGAGGAAAAGCTACCAGAAAGATTTTCAGGATTAAAAAGGACGAGGAGAATGGGGCTTTGTGGGCTGGGGAGCAGCAACTGAGGGTGCTTAGAGGCTAGCCTTGATCTTCACAAGAGGCATCAAAGTCACCTGTTAATGGAAGGGTCACAAGCTGCTCTTGCCAGAGATAAGAGAGTGACTCCATTTTCAGCAAGCAGGAACTTTCTTCAAGACCAGGAGGGAATGGGGCCTTTGTCTAAATGCCAGGCCTTGGGAAAAGAACTTTCCTGGGGGAAGAGACCCTGTTAGGATATTTTTCAGATATTTGTTAGTATCTAAGTACTGTAATGAAGCAAAGCCATTTCATCAGATTAGTTGCTCTTCATACATACAACAAGGTCTAAAACCAGAGTGGACAGGGCAAGAACAACAGCTTAAATCTACATTTTAAAACAGAACAGGGTGAAGGCTTTGAACCCGAAGGGCTAAATCTGTGTCTCAATCCTAGCTGTAGCCGGGTGGTGGCGCACGCCTGTAATCCCAGCCTGTAATCTGGGAGGCAGAGGTAGGTGGGATTTCTGAGTTCGAGGCCAGCCTGGTCTACAGAGTGAGTTCCAGGATAGCCAGGGCTACACAGAGAAACCCTGTCTCGAAGAAAACAAATAAAAAAAAAAAAATCAATCCTAGCTGTGCAGTAACAGACTGGCAACCTGCTGAAATCAAACCACCTTTATCCTGACTTACAGAACTAAGGAAAACCATGGTTCAACACACGAGAACTAGTCTCTTAAGATGACATTTGGGTATAATCCACTGGAAATTCCCAATAACTTGACTGACTTGTTGACTTTTGTGGACAGACAAACAGGCACTGGTGAAGCACACTGATGTGCCTGAGGCACTTCCGGGAGTGAACTGTCAAGGCTCTGCTCTGGACAATGTTTCAGCCTCTAGAGTAAAAACTGTGTACACCACTGGGAAGTGGTGCCACACTTGGGCAAGGGGGGGGGGGTTAACTGGTGGTGTGCCTGCGAGGGACATATCTTGGCCCTGGCCCTTCCCCATTCCTCTTCTCTTTCTTCTGGAGGGGAGCAGTGTTCCTCTGCCACACCCTTCCTCCCTCCCACATGCCTACAAGCCATTGAAACCTACAAACCCAAGAGCCAAAATAGGCCTTTATTTTAAACCACCTTCTTCTTCAGGCGTATGTCTGATTATAATGCAATTATAAAAAGAAAGTGCACATGAAGATGTTAACATGAAAGCCTTTTTAATTTGGTTGATACATATTTAACAAAATATGTTAGAATAATCTACCAAGAGATACAAGGTATTTACAATGGCAAAATCATGTGAAACAAAAGCAAAACCTTTTCCAAACAGGAATGCTTTTTGAGGCAGGACTTCACTGTGCTGCCCAAGCTGAGCTCGAGTGAATCTCCTTCAACTCGGCTCCCACGCAGCCCAGTGTGCTGCCACGCCCACCGGCGTGGTTCGTCAGCTCCCACTATGGATCTGGAAGACGTCAGCCCCTGCTCATTACTCGGGTCTTGAGCCCAACAGAACGTACACAAGGCCCAGAGAAGGAGGCACACACACTAACACATTGGCAATAAGGATCTGCTGGTGTGGGCTGGCAGGGAAGTGAAGGGCAAGGCCCCACAAGGAAGACTCCATTGCAAAGAACTACAGGGAGGTGGTGTCCTTAACCACGTGGTCATCTCAGCCTGCAGAAAACATCAAACCTGTTTTTAAAACCCACTCAGTTGTCTTAACAACAGAAAAGCAGAGGCACTGAGACCCCAACTCTCTTCAACAGCATTCTCAACCTTCCGAATGAATGCTGTGACCCTTCCATACAGTTCATGTGATGATGACCCCCCAACCATGACACTATCATTGCTGCTTCGTAACTAACTCTGCGAGCATCATAATGTAAGTATCTGTGCTTTCTGTGAAAGAGTCATTCCACCCACAGGTTGAGAACTGCTGTTCTATAACATAAACATTAATGAACATCGAGAAAATATTAAAGATTTATAAATGAAATTTACATGAAAAAATAAAATATTAGACATGGTTCAAAAGTATATTTAACAAAATTTCTCTCAAATTTACTTTCATGCTCAATTCTCATATATTCCTTTTTTTTTTTTTTTTTTTTAAGGTACTGGGGATAGAACTCTGAAACTGATAAGTATGCAAAACATGCTAGGCAAGGCTCTACCACTGAGCCCTCATCTAATAATTTCTATGTTCTGAAAGCAGTTATACACACACACACACACACACACACACACACAGGGGGAGGACAAAGGCTCTGACCAGGCTTAAACTTGCTTGATTAGTACATGGCTTGCCTACTTTCCCCCACTCCTTGTACCATGACTAAAATAAACAAGGAAAATGAGTTATATCCATCTGGAACCTGTAACAGAAAAGTATTGACTTATGAAATAGCCAGCCACATAAACAAGAGATCACATGAAAAAATAACCAAGTACTTATTCTTTGTACCACTATTTAGACAAACAGGATACACTCACTACACACACCGACTACTGACCCGTTGAGGCCACTCAACAACCTAGGAGTTTGGCAAGCAACACTGCAGAGGAAGGGTCGCTGTCTCAGAGTCAAATCTGCGGCTCCTCCAGCGGTGCCTCAAGAGCTTCCATCAGCTTCTTATTCATCTCTTCATTATGCCGGCTCTGACAGTGAGTTAAATGTTTCTTAAAGCCTCTTGGGAAATTTGATTCAAAATTACAGCGTGGACATTTAAGTAAACTCTGCCCATGAGCTGCTACATGATTTTTAAGGAGAGACTCCAAAAGAAATGCTTTTCCACAGATTGTGCACTTGTATGGGCTGTGGACATTGTGCTTATTAACCAAGTGGTGCAAGACAGCGCCTTTTTTCATGGCCCGACAGCAACAGATTTTGCAGTAATATTTCCCTTTTCCACGCTTCATGTACTTTGCGATCTCCTCCTCAGAGATGAAAGCCTCCTTCTCCTCGGTGAACTGAAGCACGTTTTTGGCCTGCTCTGCACTACCCATCTCCATTTTGTTCTCTTTGCTAAAATCGATAGACTCCACGTCCACCTGTTCCTGGTCACTGCCTGACTCCTGGCCCCTCATGTCCGAGGTGTCTACATCTGTTCTGATGTACTCACTGCTACTGAGCTCAGCGTCCGAGCTCTCCTGGCTGTCCTTCTTGAGCTTCTTTGAAGGAGACAAAGCATCATCTAACAGTTTCTTGGGTGTGGCCAGAAGCCCTTCCTGGACCAGACTATCACATTTTGCATCATCCACAGCTTCAAGTTGTATTTCCTCACTAAGCTCAGTGGCCTTCTGGGTGTCTGAGAACACAGCAGATTTGGGAAGCTCAGGTAAAAGCACATGCTTTCGGGACTCTGGGAAAAGTGCACGTTTCCGGGGCTCAGGAGAAGCAGGAAGGACTGCTTTGGTGGGCTCAGGAAACAGTGTGGACTTCCTGGGCTCAGCATCCACAGACAGGACAGGCTTCCATATGTCTGAGGCTGCCTTTGGTGGCTCGGATGAGCCAGAGGCAGCATGCTTCCTTGTCTCAGAGAAGACGCTCGGTTTCTGGGACTCCATAATGAAGGAAGACTTCCAGAGATCAGAACCACCGCAAGAACTTTTCTGGGGCTCAGGGAAATCAAGCGAAGCAGGAGAAGTTTTCCGCTGGTCAGGAGAAAGCTTCCAAAGGTCTGGTGACCCTGAAGGCTTCCTGAGCTCTGGAGAACCTGCTGGACTTCGGATCTCTGGGGAAAGTGGTGGGCCTGGTCTGCGGAGCTCAGGAGACACAGGGGGCACTGCCTTCCAATGCTCAGGCGACAAGGGAAGGGCTGTCTTTCGGAGTTCAGGTGGACCAGACTTCCACGACTCTGGAGATGTGGGTGGCGTTTTCCAGGAACCAGATGAGACTGAAGACTTCCAGGATGCAGTAGACATAGACGGAGCAGGTTTCCAAGGCCCAGGAGATACAGACGGTATTGGCTTCCAAGGTCCAGGAGACATAGGTGGAACAGGTTTAGAGGACTTCCATGGTCCTGATGTGGCTGAAGGACTGGACTTCCAAGGCCTTGGAGAACCAGGAGGCCCTGGCTTCCAGGATCCTGGTGAGACTGCTGGGGTTGGTCTCCGTGGCTCGGAAGTGATGCCAGGGAATGGCTTCCAAAGTTCAGGAGACTCTGATGGGGATGGCTTCCTTGGCTCAGGTGAGGCAGTCCTCGCTGGCTTCCGAGACTCTGGAGATGCAGTGAGGGATGGCCCCCAAGGTTCAGGAGAAGTGGCCAGAACTGGTGACTCTGGAGACAAGGCTGAAGGGGGAGCCCCTGTGTCTGCAAAGGGAGAGTGCTTTTGGGGTTTGGAGCTGATAAGAGCAGACTTTACTGACTCAGGAGAAGAGACTCTCTCAGGCTTCTCCAGCTCAGGAAGCTCACAAGGTGGGTCTAGACACTCAGGGGAAGAAACAGAAGCAGTTTTTGAGGCCTCAGCAGGAAGACAAGGGGCTTGTGGCTCGGGTGAAATAACAGGACCAGAGCTCTGAGGCTCCAGAATTGGAGGAACAGACGCTTGTGACTCTGGAGACAAACTGGGGCTAGTTTTCTGTGTTTCTGTGGGGAGGGTGGGAGTGGGCCTCACTTCTGCCGGGTCAAAGGCTGTGTTCTGATGTTCAGGAAGGGAAGGGCTTGCTGCAGACTCTGTCTCTTTGCTCGGCTGCTCCTTTGGCTGGTCAGTCCACTTGTCTGAGGCGGCGTGCTTGGCCGTGATGTGGTGGTACACGTTGGAGTACAGCTTGCTGGTGAAGAAGCACTTATGGCAGTGGAAGAGCTTCGCAGTCTTCTGGTAGAAGATGAGCTTGCCCAGGCCTCCAGCATCCATGTCATCACAGAACTCAGGATGGATGGTGCCCATGTGGATCTGCACATTCTCATAATCCGTGCCTCTGAAGCTGCAGTGCCCACACTCCAGGCTTATGGCTGGTTTCCGCAGTTCCTGACACACTTCCATCTTGTCACACACCACACCACAGGACAGCGCTTCAAAGACTTCAACCCCGCTGTAGCAGAGAAAGAAATTATTTCAAAGGATTCTGTGCTGAACACTATACTGTACTTTCATAGTTGTGAGTCTAGAATGTCTCCAAGACTTCAAGGAAAAGGGAGATTACCTTGTGGCGGAGCCGCGGCACTCTGAGTTTCATACAGGTCATCTCACTCAACCCTACCACTGTCACCCAAGTACATCCTCCTCATCTCTGCATGAAGACATGGCTGCACTGTCAGACACCGACTGACTCTCCTAGCCCAGGCTTAGGACTATCAGGTTCTCCAACTACTTACTGTAACTTTACACTTAGACCCTAAAATCCTCAGTCAACAAGCTGCCCACACACAGAGCTGACACATATCTAGGTGACTTAAATCTAGGAAGAAACTTTAGATCTTTTCCAGGAAAGTATTAAGTCTATATGGAAAGATTGTTGTAACATGATCCTGGCTTTATTTTCTATCAACTTTTGGAATATTTTAACCACCCTAAGAATAAAAGAGAGCCGCCTTTAATCTGGTGGTGCACACCTTTAATCCTAGCACTTGGGAGGCGGAGGCAGAGGCAGAGGCGGGTGGATTTCCGAGTTCAAGGCCAGCCTGGTCTACAGAGTGAATTCCAGGACAGCCAGGGCTATACAGAGAAACTCTGTCTCAAAAAACAAAAACAAAAAACAGAATAAAAGAGAAGCTGTCAGAAAGGTCTCTGAGTAAGATCCTACAGAACTCTTCAGGGTGTCTCAGCACAAGCATCAGACAGGGAGCAGACATCCTAGAGGCTGGAATTTTCAGCCAGTTTTGTCATTGTACTAGTGGTACAGAGGAACTGTGCCAGCCGTAAATGAGCAGTTTTTTACCCACATGGCTCACACTAACCCTATGCCCACATGCTTAAGAACCCATGGGACATTTTAGAGAGAGTAAGCATAGACCTCCCCTCTACTTTTTTGTATAAAAGAATATTTCTGTAGAGAATATTTCTAGTAGATTATTATTTGGTTCAAAGGCTGTTTGAACTTTAAAATACACCAACAGTACAGGTGAGAAAGAATTCACCAACTCCTCAAAACTGAATAAAATCAAACCCCCTTGCTACATGGGAGGAATCTCACTACTGCCATCTAATGGTGTCTCCTGGGTTTGTTTACTTTCATTTCTTCTTTTGAAAGGCAGGCTCTTGCTAGGTAGCACTGGCTAACCTGGTACTGACTATGTAGCCCAAGTTGACCTGAAAACTTGGGATAACCTCCAGCTCAACCTCATGAATTCTGGGATTATAGGAGTACAGCACCTCACCCAGATTTACTGTGTTCTTTTGTGAGAAAGACTGACCAAAACCAGGCGGTGGTGGCGCACGCCTGTAATCCCAGCAGTCTGGGAGGCAGAGGCAGGCGGATTTCTGAATTCGAGGCCAGCCTGGTCTACAGAGTAAGTTCCAGGACAGCCAGGGCTATACAGAGAAACACTGTCTTGAAAAAACCAAATCCGCCCCCCCCCAAAAAAAATCCTTATTAGCCTTTTGTCTGTTTAAAAATTAGGTATTGTTTCATTTTCTATCTCCACCTTTCTTAGTTGTAAACTTTGATAGTTACATTTATCAAACTTTGAAATTAGCCTTTATCTAAAGTATTTTCCAGTTTATTATTTATCTCATTAATTTTATAGTATCTATCTTAGCCGGGCGTGGTGGTGCACGCCTGTAATCCCAGCACTTGGGAGGCAGACAGAGGCAGGCAGATTTCTGAGTTCAAGGCCAGCCTGGTCTACAGAGTGAGTTCCAGGACAGCCAGGACTACACAGAGAAACCCTGTCTCAAAAAACAAACAAACAAAAAAACAAAAAACAACAAAAAAAATTTATACTATCTAACCACAAATGGTTTTTATAAAACACAAACTGATTTACACACAAAATTTAAAACTTCAGGCTTAGAATCTGGGTTTCTAAGCGAGGCTGTGTGGGGACCAGGGTCTCACTATGTAGGCGGGTCCGGAAGCCCTGCTTCCCAAGCTCTCCCACAGGCCAGGGTTACAACGCAGCAGCGCTCTGTCCCGCTGCTGTTTCATCAGTTAGTGCACTCCTCTACTGCTGCCCACGTCATGCTTCCTAACACTTCCATCCTTCAGTTGTTTTTCATTTCATTTTATTTTCAAGTTTAAATTTTTTAAAAACTTACTTTAAAAATTTCATAGATATGGACTGTACTTACATAATCCTGTGTCAGGCTCCCCACCAAATTCGTGACTTTTTCTTTATTACTCTCCTCTCCCCCACCCCCACACCAACCTGTTGAGCTGATTTAGTGTTCCTTGTATGTATGTTCTTAGGGCTAGTCACTCCATAGTGGATAACCAATTAGGGGGTTAACCCCAGGAAAGCTGATTCTCTCTCAGAAGCCTAACTGCCCAGAACTCTTCATCTGGGAGTTGGACTTCTGAGATTTCCCAGTCCACGCTGTAACAGCTCAGTGCTGTGAGTTGAATACAGGGCCTTGACCATGCCAGTAGATGCTCAGCCCTAAGACCCATCCTTAGCAACACTGAATGTGCATCTTTTTTAAAAAAAAAGATTTATAATAATTAATATATGTAATATATTAGTATATGTATAATTATTAATATGTATATATAATTATATATGTAATAGTAAATTATATGTAATTACACTGTAGCTATCTTCAGACACACCAGAAGAGGGTGTCAGATCTCATTACAGATGGCTGTGAGCCACCATGTGGTTGCTGGGATTTGAACTCAAGACCTTTGGAAGAGCAGTCAGTGCTCTTAACCACTGAGCCATGTCTCCAGCCCTGAATATGTATCTTTAATCTACTTTTAGAAGGACAGAGAAACCTAGCCTATCCCTTTTACCCCAAATCAGCTGTTTCAAGTCCTGATTAGACAACACCTTTCTTTAATACGCAGCACTGCATGCACTATTTACTAAGCTTTATTTTTATCCTGAACTCTGGTTTTTCAGTATGGCTCTCCCTGTCTCTCACCACTTCCATTACCTACTCTAGCATGACAGCTCCTCAGTACAGGCACCAGTGATGGATGAAACTGTAACCATCACACAGTGAACTCAGCCATATTGCAAAGTCCTCTCTCATCATCGAGAGTACTGAGATATGCCCGCAGGCTGGCTATGCAGGAGGCTAAGGGCAAGAGGCTCAACTTGAACCTAAGAGTGTTGAGGCTAGCTTGGGAAACACAGATTGTGTCTCTAAAAACCAATCTAACTTCCCATAAACAATATTCTACCACTTAGGGAAGTACTGGCCCCTGCTGAGCGCATGCACACGCTCCATGTTAGAGGCAATGTTGCAACCATGCTCATGTTCCGTCCGTGCCCTCAGTGAACAGCTCAGACCGCAGCATTTAAAAGTCACAGGATCGCCCTCATTTCAAAAACAGCGAACACAAGAATTTAGTGACATTTTTTTATTTTCTTTTTTTTTAAAGATTTATTTTATTTTATATGAGTACACTGTAGCTGTCTTCAGAACACCAGAAGAGGGCATCAGATCTCATTACAGATGGTTGTGAGCCACTATGTGGTTGCTGGGAATTGAACTCAGGACCTCTGGAAGAACAGTCAGTGCTCTTAACCGCTGAGCCATCTCCCCAGCCCAACATTTTTAATTTTCATAAATCCTATTTCAAGGTATCCTTACTAGCATTGCTGGTTCTGTTTTTCTCACGCAGTCTCACTCCGCACCCCTGACTGTGCTGGAGCTTGCTATGTAGACCAGGCTAGGCTTCAACTCATGGGAATCGCCCTTCTTCTGGTTCTCAAGTGCTGGAACTAAAGAAAGCTTTTTTTTTCCCTCTATACAGTCGTTTTGTGACCTAACAGGCAGCTCAGTCTTCATGTAGTGGGGCTGTCGCCCGAAAGCACAGGCAACCTAGTCAGATGAATAGTTGCATCCTAGTCACCCGACATCTCAGCTCTCAGAGCCAGGCTCACCCCTGTAAGCATTCCTGTGCCTGGCAGTGTATGCTCAGAAAGTATGTGATCAGTCCTAATCGTGCTCTGTGAAGACTCGGACTTTATAACTAAAGGAGACCTGTGTGCTCATGTCAAGACATTGGGAGCTTGAAGGAGGATCAGAGGTTCAAGGTCATTCATCATCTGCTACATAGTGTTCCAGGCGTAGGGAACAGAAACCCTGTCTCAAAAATCAAGCATCAAGGACTCCAACACAGCTGAGAAAACTCAACCCTAACAATAAATGGTCTGACCAACATCAGGCACACAAGCAGAGCCTGGCAAAGGACAGAAGCAGATGTAGCAGGGGACAGCCAGTACAGGCAGCTGGAGGAATCCCCAGCAAGCATCTGTAATCCACATGTCAACTGCACAAGCCCAGGGCCGTCCTAGAGTCTCCAGCTCTAGAGAAGGCTGATTTGTTGGGAGTGTAGGCTGCTACTGAGAGGGAAGAGGATAATAAATAAATGAAAAACAAACTCGAAGGTAGATTGTCCCACCTCATATAGTTAACTTACTATTAAACTTAGTTTAAAAAAAAAAAAAAACTTTTTTTTTTCTTTTTCTTTTTTAAGTTAGGGTTTCTCTGTGTAGCTCCTAGATATTCTGGAACTCACTCTGTACACCAGGCTGGCCTTGAACTAAGAGATCTGCCTGTCTCTGGCTCCCAGTGCATATGCTACCACCATGCAGTGGTAAAAATATTTTTTTTTTTAGGGTTTTTTTTTTTTTTCAGACAGGGTTTCTCTGTGTAGCCCTGACTGTCCTGGAACTCACTCTGTAGACCAGGCTGGCCTTGAACTCAAGAAATCTACCTGCCTCTGCCTCCCAAGTGCTGGGATTAAAGGCGTGCGCCACCACGGCCTTTAATCCCAGTCTTTGTAAGAGGCCGGGTGTGGTGGCGCACGCCTGTAATCCCAGCACTTGGGAGGCAGAGGCAGGTGGATTTCTTGAGTTCGAGGCCAGCCTGGTCTACAGGGTGAGTTCCAGGACAGCCAGAGCTACACAGAGAAACCCTGTCTCGAAAAACAAAAACAAAAACAAAACAAAACAAAACAAACAAAAAAAAAAAAAGAGTCTTTGTAAGAGGTGTAGTTTGATGGAACTGCACTTGCCTATCATGGGTAAGGCCAAAGGCCTGATTCAATTATTAGCAATAGAAAGAATGAAGGAGGCAGGGTATCCTAGCAAGCTGGGAAAATATGTAAAACAAATCATGTTGACAAGCAGTACTAAAAAATTATCACTTATGAATATAAACATGTCACAAAGGAAAAATTATGGATAATATAGAAAAGTCTTACTTTTTAGGTTCACTTATGTGTATGGGTATTTTGATCACATTTATGTCTGTGCACAGTGTGTGCCCGGTGCTCATGGAGGTCAGAAGAGGTCAGTGGATCCCTTGAACAGAGGCTACAGACTATTGTGAGCCACCAGGTAGGTGAAGAGAATCAAACCTGGGTTCTCTGCAAGAACAAAAAGGTCTTTTAGCGGCTGAGCCAGCTCTCCAGCCCCAGAACATTTTATAAAATGCTTTATCATGAATTGGAACAAAGTGTGTGTCTGCAGTGCCACACTGAGAAGTTAGTGGTCAATACAGACCGGAAGGACTAAGAGCCCAATCTCTTTGTTTTACAGTAGAGAAAAAATGTTCAGAGAGTAACTCGTCTTTTTAAATTTTGTAAGCATTTTTGAGATTTTACTTTCTAATTAAAAACAAACTGTTTTCATACAGTGCACTCTGATCACTTCCCACTCCCCTCACTCTTCGCAGATCCTTCCCACCAACCCAACTCCATGCCCTTTCTTGAGAGAAAGTAACTCTTCAAGCTCTTGACTCTGAATCTTTGCTGAACAGTGTGCCTAGACTCCAGTCTGGATCCCGGCACTTCTAACACTAACTATAAAGAGGCTCTAGAAGTCTGCCCTCTGGTCACTGGTGCTGTCAGCTGCCACCCACTCTCTAGTGCAAGGAAGCACTCTGGCATCCCCACCTACTCCCAACTACTTTCTTCCTGGAGACCTAATCCTAGTTATTGACAGTTTTGTTTTGTTTCCGGACACAGTGTCTCTCTAAGAAGCTCTTGATGTCCTGGAACTCACCATGTAGACCAGGCTGGCCTCAAACTCAGAAATCCGCCTGCCTCTGCCTCCCAAGTGCTGGGACTACAGTCGTGCGCCACCACGCCTGGCTGATATACATGTTTTATATTAAAAATCCAACATAGTGGACATCAAAGGGAGGAGAGGTCCTTGGTCCTGAAAAGGCTTGATGCCCCAGTATAGAGGAATGCCAGGACAGGGAAGCGGGAGTGGGTGGGTTGGTGAGCAGGGGGAGGGGAAACTAGGAAAGGGGATAACATTTGAAATGTAAATAAAGAAAACATCTAATACAAGAAAAAAGAAAAAAAACTAACATAGACCACCTGTAAGCTCAGTTGATATGTAAGCTCCAGCAGTGGCCGGCTGGACACACCTGGGACCCTGGAGGCTCACCTCACCTGGGAACTGTCTGCCTGCAGCACACCGCTTTATAGGCCTCTGTGGGGCATTTTCTTGATTTATATTTGATTAGGAAGTACAGCCCACTGTAGCAGGTTACTGTCCTTAGGTTTGTAGGGACAAACCTTTGCTGTATAAGAAAGGGAACTGGCATCGCTTCTTGGCCTTTAGGCTAAGATCAAGTGTAGAAAGGGAACTGGAATTGTGGGGCTCGGAGCATGCTAGCACACAGCTCTACTCTTGTGTTTTCAGCTTGAGTTCCTGCCCTTAGTTCCCTCAACAATGGACTATAAAATGAAATTAATCCTTTCCTCCCCAAAGGTATTTTTCATCACAGCAACAGAAAGCAGCCTAGGACGCTGCATCTATTAGTGTACGTACATACTAGTAAGACCTTTCTTTATGAACAGCCTTATTTTCTTTTTAAAAAGATTATACATTTGTGACTGGTTGTTCAAAAAAACAAAAAACAAACAAAAAACAAACAAAAAAACCCACCACCATCTCAATGCACGTTTCTATACGTTTTCCAATTCCATTAACAATTTGCGTTAGTGAGATAATTTGTAACAAGTGATACTGTTTTGACCCGGTGTGCTGGGCTGGAACCCAAGGTCTCACTCTTGCTAAGCAAGGGTTCACCATCGAGCTGTAATACCAGCCTAACTTAGGAGGTCCACAGTTTACAGGAGGGGCAGAGTGCATTATTACCTGTGTACCATTAGGGTCCTCAGAGGGCCCTGAGTTCCTTGCGTTCTTGACAAGCACGCTCCGTTTACCCGGGGAAAGAACTTCTGGGCACCGAGCGATCTTTAGTTTAAATGTGAGCGGACACTTACACTCCACAGCAAAGTGCCAAAGCGCTGGCCTTTTCTAGGAAAACACCCTGCTAGGCTGCAGCCATCCGAAAGGGTCCCTGGACAAGGCTAGAACCCCGTATGTGGTCCACGTCGGGGGACCTTCTGCCACAGGTCGCAGGTCTTTGGGACCTCAGGACAGCAGCCCCAAAGCAAATTCCAGCTCGATATTGCCGCCTCCCATCCTGTGCGCTGCCACAGGACTCCGACAGAAGCAAGAAAAAAAAGAAGGCCGGCCTCGGAGGCGGAGAGCTGGAAGAAGCTCCGGTGCGCTCCGGCCTCCAGGCCCCGCCAAGCGCACCACGGAACCCGCCCACCCGCACCACGGCGCCCGCTCGCCTGCTCGCCCGCCCGCCCGCCGCACCCTGCAGCCCGTACCGAGGCGCCCGCCGGCTCCACACCCTCCGGCGAGGTGTCCTGGAGTGAAGAGGAGGAAACGCCCACAGGAAACGCTGGGCCGGCTTCACGGCCTCGGGAATGGCGGCCGGACGCAAGACCAGCCGGGAAGTATCGCGCGCCCGCACCGGAAGTGCCGTCGCGTGCCTCCGGGTCGCCCCCTCCCCCGGCCCCTAAGGTTCCCGGCTGGGCTGGGCTGGGCGTGTCTCTTAGATTCCCCCTTTTCTGTTTGTTTTGATTGTTGTTTGTTTGTTTTTGTCGTTTGATGTGTCCCTTCTTAATAAGGACGCATTCATTGGCATACTTTCTATACTTGAAATAACAAGACAAATACTAGCTTTTAGAAGACAGTAAACAGGCTTCACGTCTCCAAACTCAAACGCTAGAAATTGGCTTCAATGACAATTGAAATGTGTTGGCCTTTAGTTTTAGTATTATTCTGTTTGCTTTGAAAGATTGCAAAGACCTAGTGTATTAGTCTGGGTTCTCTAGAGTCACAGATCGTATGGGCAGTCTCTATGTAGTTAGGGAATTTGTTGATGACTTACAGTCTGTAGTCCAACTCCCAACAGTAGTCAGCAGCAGCTGTGGATGGAAGTCCAAGGATCTTGCAGTTGCTCAGTCCCACGAAGCAAGCCGGCAAGGAAGAATGAGTCTTCCTTCTTTCAATGTCCTTATATATGTCTCCAGTAGAAGGTGTAGCCCAGATTAAAGGTGTGTGTATCCATGCCTTTAATCCCAGATGATCTTGAACTAGAATCCATAGCCACAATCTGGGATTAAAGGTGTATGTCTCCACACCTTTAATCCCAGATGATCTTGAACTGGAATCCATGCTTCAAGATCTCCATGCTAAATCCAGGTCAGAAACTTATATCTTTGAGCCTCCAGATTAGGATCATAGGTGAGCCTTCCAATTCTAGATTGTAGTTCATTCCACATATAGTCAAGTTGACAACCAGGAATAGCCACTACACCTAGTTTACTTACTTTATACATCTATGTAATTTCCTAAGCTTTTGCCTTTTTGCTGTTGTTGTCGTCGGTGGTGGTGGTGGTTTGGTTCCTTGCAGTTTGGTTTTGTATGTTGATAGAAATGAACCCAAGGCCACCTTTGTTAAACAGCCCAGGCTGTCTGACACATCAAACATTAGTGACTTTCTTTCTTTCTTTCTTTCTTTTTTTTTTTTTTCTTAAAGACAGTTTCTCCCTTTGTAGCCCTGTCTCTGCCTCCTCTCAAGTTCTGGGCTCAGAGGCACAAGCCACCACACGCAACCCTAACCCACTTTTGAGAATCCATGTCTTGGCACCAACAGTCACTATCCAAGGGTCGGCACACTTCTTCGTCCCCTTCACCGTTACCTTCAGCTGTGGTTCTCCACGTTTGGAATCAACTGTTGTCAACCATGGGGCTGAGAGGTCCTGGAGTAGCTAGAGGTAGAGTCTGGAAGCCCATGGGGTAGAGAAGGGGTGGGACCTTCCTGGCAAGTCAGGGGAGTGAGATTCAGAGAACCCGGGAAGCCTTGTGGGGTGGGTCAGAGCAACGTCTACCAGAAGCAGAGGAAGTGAGATTTGGGAGGCCCATGAGGTGAAAAGGAGCAGAGTCTACCTGATGGTGCTGTATATTGTTCATTGTTAGGATATAAAAATACAACCCATTTTATACCCAGTTACTTTGCTGATTAGTTTTATTAGCTCCTGCGAGTTTTGTGTGTGCATGTGTGGAATCTTCAGGGACATACCAAATCATATAACCAGAAAGCAGAGACACTTTTCAGTTGAATGTAATGTTCCTCGATTGCTTCGGTGTTCCTGTGATAAAACACTAACCAGAGAGACGCGGGGGAGGAAAGGGTTTACTTTCTAAGATACTGAGGAAACTCAAGGCAGGCACCTTGAGTAAGCAGAGGCCTTGGTGCTATTCCTAGCTTGCTTGCTGTCCCGGGTCTGCTGCATATCTTCCTCATACAACCTAGGCCCACCAGCCCAGGTATGGAACAGCCCCAGCGGGAGGGGCTCTTCCCACATAAGTGAGCAATCAGTAAAACGCTCCACAAAAATGGCCACTAGCCAATCTAATACAGACAATTCCTCCGTTGAGGCTCTCTCTCCCCAGGTGTGTCAGGTTGACAACTAAGAGTCACCATCATCACACTCGCCTAACTGTTCAAGCCAGAGTTGTCTGTGTTAAAGAGAAATTATAAAAGCAAGGCATCTTGCTCTGCCCCTTATGTTAGAAGTGTTTAGTCTTTCAACATTGACTGGGATGGACTTTTCTTATAGGCATCTTAGGGCTGAAGTAGTTTGTCTCTATTCCTAGTTTTTATTTTAAAAAAAAAATGTACTCATCATGAAAACTTAATTTTATTAAATTAATTCTAGATCAATTAAAACAATCAAGCAGCCTTTAATTTTTTTTTAATCTTTTTTTTTTTTTTTTTTTTTTTTGGTTTGTCGAGACAGGGTTTCTCTGTGTGGTCCTGGCTGTCCTGGAACTCCGCTTTGTAGACCAGGCTGGCCTCAAACTCAGAAATCCGCCTGCCTCTGCCTCCCAAGTGCTGGGATTACAGGCGTGCGCCACCACCACCCAGCTGTGGTGATTGATTTTTATATATGGAATTCTCCTTACTTTCCAGAAATAAATCCCACTTAGTCATTCAGTGTGATCATCCAGCATGCTGCTTAGTTATGCTAGTATTTCACTGAGAAATTCACATAAGTATTCTCCTGATATTAGATATTGATTTGTAGGCTTTTGTTTTATGATATGTGTCTTAGTTAGCTGTAGTGGGTAATAATTAATAAAGAGTTCCACCCCACCAGGCCTCTGTACCACTCCTTCTGAGTATTTGGAAAAGCATGACTCTTAACTTGAATAGTTAACCAAATATCTTTATGTATATAAAACTCCCAATTACATAATGGCAATTTGCAATGATAAATCTTATCCCAATATTTCTAACCTCTCCAAACCACCAGTAAAACGTCTGAAGCATCTGAATATCGGCTCCTTCTCTACTCTGCTTGTCTTGTCCACCCAGCCCTTTCCCTCCCTCTCTCTCCGCCCCTCACTTCTCTTAGCTCCTCCTTCTCTCTCTCCTCCAATCACTGGCCTCTCACTGCCTCAAGGAGAATGGATAGTAAATCTCTTGCAACAGTTAGGGTTTTACTGCTATGAACAGACACCATGACCAAGGCAACTCTTAAAAGGACAACATTTAATTGGGGCTGGCTTACAGGTTCAGAGGTTCAGTTCATTATCATCATGGTGGGAACATGGCAGCATCCAGGCAGGTATGGTGCAGGAGGAGCTGGGAGTTCTACATCTTCATCTGAAGGCTGCCAGCAGAATACTCCCTTCCAGGCAGCTAGGATGAGGGTCTTAAAGCCCACCTGCACAGTGACACACTTCCTCCAACAGGGCCACACCTTCTAGTAGTGCCACTCCCTGGGCCAAGCATATACAAACCATCACAGTATGGTTGTCTCAATTTGGTACCAGAGTCCTGCTAGCCTTCTAGAATTAGGCAGGATATGTTTTTTCCTCTTCAATTTGCTTGTGTATTTAAATTGTGAATGACACAATTTTCTTTTATGTTGCTATGCATGTTTGATAGGGCTCACCAATACCTGTGCCCACAGTTGTTATGTGTTTGGTGGATTTATATTGATTTCACCTCCATTTTATCTTTCTTCCTTTTCTTTTTTCTTCCTTTTGTGTGTGTGTGTGTGTGTGTGTGTGTGTGTTTGAGACAAGATTTCTCTGTGTAGTCTTGGCTGTCCTGGAACTGTCTCTGTAGACTAGGGTGGCCTTGAACTCAGAGATCCACCTGCCTCTGCCGCCTGAGTGCCTGGCTCACCTACCTATTATATACCTGTATATATATATGTGTGTGTGTGTGTGTGTGTGTGTGTGTGTGTTCTTAATTTGATATTATATTTCCTTATGACACAGTAGTCTCGGTAGGTTTTGTATTTCCAGGAACTCGTTCCTCTCAAATGTGCTCCTATTCGCTGACATGCAGTTTACCATAGCACTCTTTTAATTCATTTATTCTTCAGAAATGGGTGAAATGGTAATATTTTCAAAGAATAAATCTTTTGCTTTATTGAGTTTTTTTTAGTTCATTTTTCTCAATTTTATTCTTCTTTTCGTTAATTAATTTACATCTGGATAGCTGCACCCCCTCCCTCCTGGCCTCTCCTCCCCTCACGCTACCCCAACCTCTCCGTTTCTCCTCCAAAAAGGGGAGGCCTCCCCTGGATATCAACCTGCCTTGGCATATCAAGTTGCAATAGGAGCAGGCACATCTTCTGTTGATGCTAGACGAGGCAGCCCAGTTAGGGGAAAGGGAACCAGGGGCAGGCCACAGGGTCAGAGTCAGCCCTGCTCCAGCTGTTAGAGGATCTGCATGAAGACTGAGCTGCGCATCTGTTACCTGGGGGGCGGGGGGCTGGGTTTTATTCTTTATGGCTTCTACTTTGTAGTTTTGTTTGCACTTCTTTTCTTTTTTTTCTTGTTTTCTTTTTTCTTTTTTTTTCAAGACAGGGTTTCTCTGTGTAGCCCTGGCTGTCCTGGAACTCACTCTGTAGACCAGGCTGGCCTCGAACTCAGAAATCCACCTGCCTCTGACTCCCAAGTGCTGGGATTAAAGGCGTGCGCCACCACTGCCAGGCTACACTTCTTTTCAAATACCGAAATTTGTAAAGTTACATCCGAGTTTCTGGCCCGCTTCCCGTTTGGTGTGTCTGGCTGCCTGTCTCTCCTTCGGCCTGGCTCTAACAGCAGCCCACAGGTTTTAGGTTGTGTTCTCTTTTCCTTCATTTAGAGGCATCTCCTAATTTATCTCTTGTACTCCACGTGTGTAAAGTTTCTCATTTTACCTCAGTCAAGTCTATCTTCACCCTATTGTGGTCTGAGATGTGTCTGATGTTCTCTTTTTAAAAATCTATTGAGCCGGGCCGTGGTGGCGCACTCCTGTAATCCCAGCACTTGGGAGGCAGAGGCAGGCGGATTTCTGAGTTCGAGGCCAGCCTGGTCTACAGAGTGAGTTCCAGGACAGCCAGGGCTACACAGAGAAACCCTGTCTCAAACAAAACAAAACAAAACAAAACAAAACAAAACAAAACAAAACAAAAACAAAACAAAACACCCCAAAAAACAGAAAAACCAAACAAAAAGAAAAAAAATCGATTGGTATTTCCTTTGTCATGGAGCATGTTTCCCTTGGAAGAAGTCCCATGTGCATTTTAAGAGGACGCACTTGCTCACGCAGGCGCCCGTGTCTTTTAAACCTATTTCCCTCACTGGGTTCTCTCTGTGCTCTATCTCCAGGAGTCTGCTGTTTTTATCCATTATGTAGAGAGGTGTTGATATTCTAACTGGTTCTACCATTATGTGGCTTCCTATGAATTGGGTCTGCAATTGTTTATAATTGTTATAAACTATTACTGTATTGAAAATTGTCAATGTTATTGTCTTAGTTACTTACAACCTTTCTCCTGGTGTTATAATACTCTCTTTTGATTAATATTTTACTCATTTTTCAACTTATGTGTCTTTGTGTCTATAGTGAATCTACATTTGTAAATTTTTATAGTGAATCTATTTTTAAATTTTACTTCATTTTCAATTTTTGAGGTGTTTGAAATCTAACCCTCGTTATTCCTTTTTTTTTTTTTAAGATTTATTTTATTTATATGCGTATTCTGTAGTTGTTTCCAGACACACCAGAAGAGGACATCGGATACCTTTACAGATGGTTGTGAGCCACCATGTGGATGCTGGGAATTGAACTCAGGACCCTTGGAAGAGCAGTCAGCGCTCTTAACCACTGAGCCATCTCTCCAGCCCCTGTCCCTTGTTATTCTAAGTGAGGATGTTTGGCATCTTCAAGGAACTTACGGGAGTGCACACAAGCCCCTACAGATATCCCAGGGCCCTCATTCTGACAGCATCTGATGCTGAGTCCTGAGACAGGCCTGAGGAATCTAGCAAGTTCCCAGAAGGGACCAGAGCTGCTGCTGGGTGGAGAACCCACTGTGAGAATTACACTGTAGTGGACAGATGATTTTACTTGAGTTAAGGTTCTGTGGCATTTTAAGCCATGAAGGACTTGAGCAATGGGTCAGTAGTTAAGAGCATTGACTGCTCTTTCAGAGAATCTGGGTTCTTCTCTTCCCAGCACTTAAACTGTTAGGAGCCAGGCCAATCCAAGGCTTCCTCAGAGGTTCCAATGAAACGACAAAGAGAACAGTGGTTCTGTGTCAGAGGGCTGACTAGGTAAGGTCTAGTCTGGGGCTGGGGCTAGGCCCTGGAAGGAGTTAAAGCTTCAGTCCCTGGGAAGCCAGCATGACCCCGCCCCTCGATGTGCCACCCCCCAAGGGTTGTAGTCTCCAGGCAGTGGTGGCTGAGGCATCCTGGGTTCTCATTGCCAATAAATACTAGTTTAGCTTTCTGTTGACCCTGGCTCATTTCCTGCTACTAACAGAATACAAGAGGCCTTGCTTATTAATAACCTTGCTTGGTGTTATGGTTTGTATATGCTTTTCCCAGGGAGTGGCACTATTAGGAGGTGTGGCCTTGTTGGAGTAGGTGTGTCACTGTGGGTGTGGGCTTAAAACCCTCACTCTGGCTGCCTGGAAGTCAGTCTTCCCCTAGCAGCCTTCAGATGAAAATGTAGAACTCTCAGCTCCTCCTGTACCATGCCTGCCTGGATGCTGCCATGTTTCTACCTTGATGACAATGGACTGAACCTCTGAGCCTGTAAGCCAGCCCCACTTAAATGTTGTCTTTTATAAAACTTGCATTGGTCATGGTGTCTGTTCACAGCAGTAAAACCCAAACTAAGACACTTGGCATAAGATAGCGAGCGCTGTGCTAGGCTTCCTGGTTCCAAACCCGCCTATCTTCTTATTCCCTGGTCCTTCTTCTCAGGCTCCTGTCACTGAAAAAATAATCTGCTGATCCAAGTCACACACTGTAGGTAGCTCACAGACATCTGTAACTCCAGTTTCAGGGGATCCAACATGTTCTTCTGGCCTCCTCGGTCCTCAGGCATGCACAAATACACACCCATACAGATAACAAACAAAACAATATCTTACTGGGCCCCCAGGCTCTGTCCATTCCTCAGATCTCCTGAGTGGAGATTACACACCTCCTTGCTCACACTTAGGAGTGCTCCCTAGCATGGGAGACCCTACACCCAGTCCTGGACCAGAGCCAGCACCAGGCCAAGTTAGCACGGATCTGGATGCCCTAGCCTAGTAACATGACTGCAGAGGGTAAAGAGGGTAAGTCTATTAGAAAGCAGAGCCAAGTGTCCTGAGGCATCCACTTTCTCCGAGGAGAGAGAATACATGCCTACATGCCCCCCCTTTTTAACTTTGTATACACACACACACATACACAGCGCAGCCTATGTATGGAGGGCAACTTTGTAAACTCTGTAACATCGACTTATAGTGTGGATTTTCTCCTCCCAGCATGGGTGTATCAAAGATGAAACCCAGGTCTTCAGGATTGCATGGCAAAGGCCTTTACTTGATAGAACATCTCATGGGTTCGTGGTGCCTCTTTTAGCAAATAAAGGTTCCCCCCCCCTATAATGTAGTCCTATTGAATTTATGTCAGAGGGATATTGATGGATAATCTAATGTGGAAAAATTGTTACTATTTAGGATTATTCCTTTGAGGAAAGGTAAGAGAAACTTTATAGAAAAGTGTACGAAAAGTTGTTGTGAATATACAAGCAATAAACAAGGGTTAACCTGGGGTACCATTTTTCTGGCACCGTCCACCTTGTTTTTTGAGACAGGGTCTCTCACTGGGACCTGGTACTTGCCAAGTGGATGAGGCTAGCTCAGCCCCAGGGTTCTTCCTGTCTTCACCTCCCAGTATTGGGGTGACAAGTGTGCACCCCCTGCCTGCTGTCTTTTCAAACAGTCTGGGGATCGAGCTTGAGTCCTCCTGCTTGCACGGCAGACGCTTTACTGCCCCCTCAGCATGGTTACCAACTTGAGGAAGTCTGGGCAGCCATAAGACTGTCACCACCCCTAATGTGGCTCTCGGGTTCAGAAGCCCTAATTTAGAGGAAAGAGCACAGATACCCTGACCTTTTAGGGATTCCAGGTTTTTCTTTTGGTTTTGCCTATGTATGTTGTGTAGTATGCATGTTGGTCTTGTGTGTGTGAGAGTGTGTGTGTGTGTATGTATGTATGTGCATGTATGTGCGTGTATGTGTGTGTATGTGTAGGTATGTATGTGTGTATATATGTGTGTATGTGTGTATATGTATGTGCGTATGTATGTGCGTATGTGTATGTGTGTATGTGTGTGTATGTATGTATATGTATGTATGTGTGTGTATGTATGTGTATGTATGTGTGTGTATGTGTGTGTGTGTATGTGTGTATATGTGTGTGTGAGTGTGTGCATGTGTGCAGTTGAACCCTGAGCATGCTGGCATGGCTAATCTGGCTAGCCAGATTGTACTGCAGAGTGCCTGTCCACCTCCCCCATGCACTCCTGTCCCTAGTCACACAGCTCTCAGACCCACCTTGCCCATCTCACTTTTACATGGATGCTAGGAGTCAGAATACACTGATCACCCAGTCACCTCCAAGTGAGGTCCTGTGTGTGTGACAGGAGAGGCTGTGAGCTCAGTGTGTGAGGCAGGCATTAGGTGAGAACACATGTGAGGGGAACAGCCATGTTATCAAGCACCCCCTCCCGGGGACCGTGAGCACCTCCTTCCCGCGCAGACAGCATCGCCTTTCACATACCCGGTCGACGATGTTTCGGTGAGAACACAGCCTTTCGTTAAAGACGGGCATGGATTTGGGAGCAAGCATCAGTATATGGAAATCAAGAGAGCGTCGTTGTTGTTGTTGTTGTTGTTGTTTTTAAGGAGGGGAAGAATGTTTGCTTGTCACAGTTTGGTGTCTGTCTCTGATATTTAGGGAAAATACAAAGTTTTTGATTAAAAAAATTACTAGATAATTCTTTGAACCTGTGAGAGGAAAATCAGACTTGTTGTTTCGGAGGCCTGGGTACTTAATCACACAGAGAGAGTCTCTCTTTCTGATTTTGATAATGTTAGACAGCTGTCAAAACCTGCAAGAAATTCCTAAAGTCCTTAGGCTTTTTTCCCCCTTGCTGAATTATCATATGGGATGTCAAAGCAGAAGAGAATGGTGTAGAAAACCTTAACCTCGGGAAAGGGGTAGCTTGGTGGTGAAGTATTGTCTTTAAAAAATACAAGGGCTGCAGGTTCAATATCCAACATCAGAAATACATTTAAAAACAACAAGCCGGGCGTGAGGGCCCATGCTTTTAATCCAAGCCCTAAGAATGCAGAGGCAGGCAGGTCTCTGGGAATTCCAGGCCAGCCTGGTCTATAGAGTGAGTTCTGGGACAACCAGGACTGCATGGAGAGAACCAATCTCAGAATACAAAAGATAAACAAATAATATATAAATAAATAAATAAAAATTAACTTCAATGTATATATTTTTGTTGTTAACTCATAAGGAATTGGTTATCTTGAGAAGAAATAATATCATAAGAAGATAGAAACACAGCATTGTAGTTTTTACTAAAGTTAAAAAAAAAAAAAAAAGGTGGGGGCCACGGCCCCTACCGTCACATCGGCACTCAGGAGGGAGTTCAAGGCCACTCAGGAAGGCACAACGAGACCTTGTCTCAAAAAATTCAGTGCTCACTTCGGCAGCACATATACTAAAATTGGAATGTACAGAGAAGATTAGCATGGCCCCTGCAAGAGGATGACACTCAAATTCATGAAGCGCTCCATATTTTAAAATAATAAATAAATAAATTAATTCCTATGTTGTTTATAAAGCATAAAGTGAGAGGGTTACTTGAAGCAAAAGTGATCGCAGAAACATGTTCTATCAGTCTGAACTCAGTGTAAGCTAGAGAGAGAGAACGGGAAAGAAGGAAACGATTAAATGCAGATTTCCCTGTGCCTTTCTATGAGGATAGTAGAAAAGTAGAGACTGAAATCCTGTTGTTGAATAGTAGGAAACTGTAGGGGAAGATCAAAGTCCCCAATTCCTCATTTAACTGTGACTTCTGAGCTTCGCACCGGGCTGGTATAATTCAGTGGTGGGCCCACTTAGAAACGATGTCCATCTCTTTGTCCTTCTTTCAAGCTTGGGACAGAATACACTGAGAGACAAAGAACAAAATCCATCGTGTTCATCCTTTAGCTGCTCCTAAACACTCGTCTATTTCTTGCCAATATTTTTTCCTCAAAGCTTGAATATCTAAGAAGTAATGGGGCTGGAGAGGCGGCTCAGCTGCTCCTCCAGAGGACCTGGACTCTATTCCTCGCATTGACGTGGAACCTCACAGCACTGTGAAGTTCAGTTCCAGGGTATCCAACACCTTCTTCTGTCTTCTGCAGTAACCAGGCATGGACATGGTATGCAGACAGACATGCAGGCAGAGCGCGCGTGCGCACACACACACACACACACACACACACACACACAATATAAAGATTAATTTAAAAACGTACTATGCCACCCGTGGTGGTATACAGATGTAAACCCAGCACTTGGGAGATAAGGCAGGTGATCAGTCCAATGACCTCTTCGGCCAGATAGCAACTTCAGAGCTAGCTGTCTGAGACCCTGTCTCCACCCACTATCCCCACTCACAAAATTTCACTGAGGCTTAAGTGGTTTCAAATTCCATAACTAGGGCTGGAGAGATGGCTCCAATACTAGTGGTTAAGAGCACTGGCTGCTCTTCCAGAGGTCCTGAGTTCAATTCCCAGCGACCATATGGTGGCTCACATCCATCTGTAATGGAATCTGATGCCCTCTTCTGGTGTGTCTGAAGATATATATAAAACAAAAAATTCATAACTAAAAGCATCCAGCTGGTTGGAAATTCTAGAGAAAACCCACAGTATTTGCAAGACAAATATTAGCATGCAGATTTCCTCATGTTTGCCCAGGAAGATGTTGTCCGTTTGCTCGTTCCTCCATCACCCATTAGCTCTGTGGAACCAGATACCACAGAGCATACAGCAATGGAACAAGCCCAGTCCCTAACGCCACAGAGTTTACTAACTTCATGGACGACGGGCTATGCTGATGAACTGTGCCCCACAGAAAATCAACAAGCTCTTATGGAGGGCCATAGCCTAAACTAGGGACAGAGGAGACGTTGGGTGAATGGAAGGACTCTAGACTGCAGTAAAGCTTACGTCTCCACATGGCGAGGAGCTGTGATGGCAGGATCTAGTCACCTGAGGGACAAGCCTGTGTGGAAGGATTGAATCCAGCCCCAGGGGTTGAGCCTCAGACCACACAGCAAGGAGAGTATTCGCTGAGCACCAGCTCTTTGCTCTGTGCTTCCTGACTCAACATGTGACCTGAAGCCTCAAGATCCTGTCCCCAAGACTTCCCGTCTATGACAGGGTGTACCCTGGAACTTCAAGCCAAAAGAAACCTTTTAGTTGTCTTGGTCACAACAACACTAATGTAGGAGGCTAGAGATGGAGGAGGGGCACAGAAACTCCCCTACTGGACATGACCCATGTCCCCTGCAGGGACAGACAGACAGAAGGGCACTGGGAAGCAGATGGAGGCAAGCTCACCAGATGGCAGCCAGAGGGAAGCAAACGCACTCATGCAGACTTCTAAAGCAAGAAAGCTGGGGTTTTCCAGGGAGGAATCTGTGAGTCTCTAAGGAAACAAGTGGTTATATAAACTCTGAGGTCAAAGAGTA
Organism: Apodemus agrarius; assembly: GCA_964023405.1. Lineage (NCBI taxonomy): Eukaryota > Metazoa > Chordata > Mammalia > Rodentia > Muridae > Apodemus > Apodemus agrarius. The sequence continues at coordinate 9,375,972 of OZ030023.1, read as the reverse complement.
TATGAGCGCTGAGACTGTAACTGGGGACTCTGACACAGACCACACTCAGGAAGAGGGGGCTAGAGTGGGGAGGTGGCTGTCGCGATGAACAGGGAGCGTCCTGATGGATGTAACAGCATTGTCACATGACCCATGTGAGGTAGAGACCTGGGGTAGTGGAAGGATCAGGAGAAGTGGGTGCATGCTGCCGGAGCACAAGATTAGATAAACTCACACGGCATCAGCAAGAAGCGCCTAGACCCAGGTGTGTGGTCAGCTGCTGTGAACGTCGCTTTATACACAGGGATTCATCCCCGTGGCTAGACACACCTTTCAAAGCATGGGCTTCGAGCTCACTCTGCACTTTAAACTTTATCAGACCCGAGACGCTGTCATGTGACCATTCCTTATGGCGGAGAACAGTTAACCATCCCAGTGACCTTCCTCCCTGTGTACGCAGGTCCGCGCTCGGGGTGTAGGGCCAGAGGCTCTGAAGCCAGCTCAAAGACGTCTCTAGTCTGTGTTCCGGCAGACACGGCCATTTTTTTTTATGATGCGGTGCAACTGCATCTATTGAATCGCAGAAACACAGTCCAAGGAGTAAGGGGCAAAGATCTAGATCTGTCAAGTTCTTCTCAACAACATCCGCCATATTCCTTTGGCTCTCCGGAACAGACCTACCCCAGGATTCTCACATTGCCACAAAATCCCTCCTACAGAGGAGCTTAGACGACACAGTTCAGGGCCAGTACCCCAAGCCCTGGGGTTGACTAATCTGGCTCCTGCCGGAAAACCCCCCTCTGGCTGCCAGATGAGGCTTTCTCACTGTCCTCACCAGAAGGGCCTACTCTGATCTCTACTGAACAGTCAAACCAGGGTCCACTGTCCTAACCGCCAAGCTAAGCAATGGACCTGAAGAGCTCATAACGGCTCGCCTTCATGACATTTATGTTTAGAATTAAATTATTGATACTATCGAGAAGTCCAAAGGCCAGGAACCAAAACAATGACTCACAGAAGACTTTAGAAAAACACGTTTGCTAAAGAATTACTACAGCCGGGTGTGGTGGTGCACACCTGTAATCCCAGCACTTGGGAGGCAGAGGCAGGTGGATTTCTGAGTTCGAGGCCAGCCTGGTCTACAGAGTGAGTTCCAGGACAGCCAGGGCTATACAGAGAAACCCTGTCTTGAAAAACCAAAAAAACCAAAAAAACAAAACAAAACAAAACAAAAAAACAAAAAACAAAAAACAGGAATTACTACAAATGAAAATATGAGGCCATCTATCTCCTTCTAAGGTCTATGAATTCAAATAAGAACCTGGAATGCCTTCCCCTGCACATCTGTAATTCTCATAAAAAAGACCAGAATGGAAAAGGCCTGAGGTAGGAAGTGGCTGCTGGTCTGAATCCCTAAGGCAGACACAGTGACTCTTGGGGCTAACTCAGCTACCCTAGCCTGACTCTCACTGAGGTGACATCTGCTTGTATGCATGGAGAAGGCAGTCTGATCCTTCTACAAAGCACACTGCCAGGCTTCACAGGACAGAGGAACTGTGTCCGAGTCTCCAAACAGCACATCAGGAGCAGCTGGCGAGCCACACCTAAAGTTAGAGTGCTCTCACTGCTCAAACAGAAGCAGCCGAGGGGAGAAGGCAGGTAGATGCCAGTCTCCAAGAGACTAAGGTTAAGCTTAGTGTCCCCTAGGTTACAATGACCACAGGAGTCTCTGGGGTACTCAAAAGTAGTGAGTCATTGTTTTTTGGCCATTCCTGGAGGCATTAAAAATGGATGTCGCTATAGGAAACAAATAAATTAATACAAACATTTTCTACAAGGCCATCACCTTGAGTGGATCTGAAAGCAATCAGTAAGTGAAGAGAGCCAGCCTCAAGGGTCACACGTGGTATGTTCCTATTTATTCACGTTCTTAAAATGCTCAGATCACAGAGGCTTGGTGAGGCTACCAGGCCCGGCAAGTATGTCTGTGAGGTTGGCCCTGGAAATGAAGTGTCGCTCCAACATTAGTCGCTCTGGGGAAGTTACCCTTGGCAGAGCGTCCTAACCAGAAGCTACAGCTAAATGATTAAGATGTAACTGCTGCCAGGTGGTGGTGGCGCACGCCTTTAATCCCAGCACTTGGGAGGCAGAGGCAGGTGGATTTCTGAGTTCGAGACCAGCCTGGTCTACAGAGTGAGTTCCAGGACAGCCAGGGTTACACAGAGAAATCCTGTCTAGAAAAAAAACCCACAAAAAAGATGTTAACTGCGAAGTAATCTTCCCTTAGGAGGATTCTGTCCTGTGTGAACTGACACATATGCACGGCTACCACCTCACTTAGCAGGAGCTTTCCCGCCCACCACCTCACAACCCCTCCCCTAAAGCCTGAGTTCCCCAAGACAGGCTTTTGGGGGATAATGCCCCCTTAACTTCCAGCATAGCAGTCCTCTGTTTTTCTGTCTCCCCACTACCCTGTCAACTCTTGGCTCCCAGATATTGGCTTACCAGGGAGGAGCAGCCTAGAGGTGGCCCCACTGGCAGTGCTGCCCTGAATGTGCCTCTGGGAAAACATGACTGAACAAAAGTGGCTGTCACACTTCTGAACAGACATCTCTTCTGGTCTCAAGGACCGTGCGCTGTATCCACGCTTAGGCAGTGCTGACTGGTCACAGAAAGCGCCACAAGACGCTGTTTCCCTTATCATCTTTCTCCCCAAGATTTATTTATTTCATGTACATGAGTACACTGTCACTGTCTTCAGACACACCAGAAGAGGGCATCGGATCCCATTACAGCCACCATGTGGTTGCGGGAAGAGCGGCCAGTGCTCTTAACCGCTGAGCCACCTCTCCAGCACCTTCCCTTATGATCTTAAGGCTGCATTTTACAATATTCATCTCAGGTAAATGACTTATGCTGAACAATTTTTCTTGGTAAATAAAAACCTGATTCCTTAAAAAGATGATGGAATGTTTTATTTCCAAGTTCAGTGCATCCCAGATGAGCAGGAGCTCTCTAGAAATGGACTTCGCAATTGAGCCCACATGGGCTGCCACAGACAGAGCGCAGCCCTGGACCTACACACAAGGCGGGTGTTCTTATCTAGTCCAGGAAGATCTCTGCTGGGACGCGGCTGGGAAGCCGCAGAGCACACTGTGTCTCTGCATCAGGAAAGGCGGCCGCGGCTACAGGGCCTTGCTTCCCGGGCGGTCCTTTCTTGGCCCCAGGCTCTCATACTCCTTGTGCTCCTTGCTGCCTCTCTCCGCCACGTCCGCCGGGACGCCCCCATCCTGGCCCTTCTTCCCTCTGTCCTGGGTGAAGCCTTTCCCCCACTTTGACTCCTCTTCATTCCTTCTGGAAAACCTGGTGAACTCTGAGTGACTGCTGTGCTTCCTGCAACTGTCTGGATGGCATCTCGAAGTTTCCGGTTCCTTCTCTCGAAATCTTTTGTCCCTTTGCTCTTTATCACCGCCATCCTGTAACCTGGGAGTCAATACAGATGGTTAGTAACTAGCTGCAGGTGCGTGGCTTTTTGGTTCTGTGTCTCTTTTCTACCCTGTGTGAGAACTGAGCCCACTGCTACAGAGCTGGGGTTAGCAGGCATGGGCTCACAGCATCCAACAGCAGACACGGAGAAGGACAACCATGGCGTCTGCCACTGTACTTCAATGCCAAGTGTACAATGACACAACGCTGAGGAAGGTGGACACATTGTCCTACCTTGCGGTTCTCCAAAGGGGGTGCAAACCCCAGGTGTGGTGGAAGTGGTACTATTAGGAGGTGTGGCCTTGTTGGAGGAAGTGTGTCACTTTGGGGAGTGGGCTTGCGAGCCTCCTCCAGCTGCCCGACAAGGCTGAGTTTTCTGCTGACTGCCTTCGGACCAAGATGGAGAACTCTTGCTCCGTCTCCAGCACCCTGCCTACTGGACTCTGCCATGCTTTCTGCCGTGATGATAATGGACTGGACCTCTGAAACGGTCAGCCAGCCTCAATTAAATGCTGACCTTTATATGAGTTGCCTTGGTCATGTTTTCTGTTCACAGCAGTAAACCCTAAGACAGTGTTACAGCTTAGCTTACAGTCCCAGGTGCCCAGATGCGCTGAAGTCTAACAGTGTCAGATGGATTGATTCACGCAATGGAAAGGTTGGTGAGCAGGGACACAGTGCTTGGTTTATCTGGTTCTTGAGATCCTTGCCTCTTTGAACCATGAGCACAGCTACCATGTTCCCTGAGTCCTATCCACGTGGGAGGCACAGAACAGGTGAGGACCCTATGACACTGCTGTACCATAAACCATGACACCATAATGCTAAAACACAGGTGCTAGAGACTGTGGAGTTGATAACCCAACAAGTAGAGGAAGCCTGGGGTTGGCAAGCCTGGGCAGACGTGATACCCAGGGCCAGGGACTTCACGGCTGAGCGCCTTCCATGAAACCATGTCATGGGCAGGACCAAGGGAAGACAGAACTAAGGAGAATTATAATAACTAAGGCCTATTGTTCCACCACAAAAATAAAACAAAACAAAAAACCATAAAACCAACCAAACAACCAAACAAAAACCCTCCAGAAGCGACCAGCTCTAGAAGATGGGGCTCTGAAATTGTCGCTGTAGGTAACTGAAATGTGACCGCAGACAGACTGCAGGGGAGCTGGAAGAGAGCTGTGTGTGAAATCTCAAACGCCTAGGAAAGCACAGGACAGCACCATTCACACAGGAAGACACCGGATGGCAGACCCGGGCCACCTAAGCCTAGGAAGGAGGCCTCACAACGAGAGGAAAGATGGTCAAGAGGCGATGGTGAAGGAGGAGCAGGAGACGTCCCTGTTGAGCTGACACTGAGGCTGCTGGGCCAGTGCCCACTACGCTGGCGTGCTCGGCAGAACACACCCGACTCCGGCCGCCGTGACTGCAGACCAGGGGCAGAGGACAGTCAGTAGCTGCAACAGGAACACGCTCACCTCTCCGCGGGCGGCTCCGGCTGGCTCTCTACCAGTCGGGCTTCCTGCTTCTCCTCTCCCGCACCAACGGCTTCACCTCTTTCTTTGGGTTTCTCTGTAGTGGCTTCTTCTCCTGTTTCCAGTTTCTTAAGAAGCTGAGAAATCTTAACATTAATATGATTTCCTACTACTGTATGATTAGTAATGATTAGTTACTATAGCTCAGTGGTTAAGAGGTGTTCTTTAAGAGCACCTGGATTAGGTTCCTATCATCTACTCAGTAGTCCACAGCCATAATTAACTCCAGTTCCAGGGGACTCACTGTCCTCTTCTGGCTTCTACTGGTACCACTCACATATGCGGTACATACACATACAGACTTTGCGACCACAGACATGGTTCTTACGTATTAAAAGTAACACTTATTGACGGTTAATACTTTCTTTATGTGGCGTATTTCCTCAGAACCCCATAAGGCATCTTAAATCCTCTGTGGAGTAAGGTGAAATCTCAGTTTTAAAAAGTCCTAAGCAGGGCTGATTCCAATTTCAATTTTGAAAAAAACTCTTTAATCCATATAAATAAACGCATCAGCCACATGAAAAACTGGACATGAGGGTGAGGCCCATGGGCGCTGCCTGGTGCCGAGCCCGGGTGCCTTGTTTAGTCCTGAGGTACCGAGGAGGATGCAGAGAGGCCAGCAGGAAGTTCTCACAGGTGGCTCACTTCAGTCATGAGAATTTAAGGCGTGGAGGGGCTCTCCCGGTAATGCCCCATTCCACTCAGGAGGTCAGAGCCTCATGCTCCTCCTCCTCGGTGTACCAGGCTGTGTAGGGACACCTGAGCTCACGCGCATGTTTGAAGCTATTGTTACAGAAAGGACAGAGGGAACTGTGGTGAAGGGTTAGACTGACTGGCAGCCGTTGGTGGTTTTAGAGATACTTCAGTGGCCGGCGTACAGACTTGATGGAGCTGCGGCTGCCACGGTTACCTTGATCCTCACGTCCTTCTCTGCTCTCTTCTGCTTGTCCGCCTCCTTCCTCTTGCACCTGTCCTCTTCTCTCCTCTTCCGCTTCTCTTCTTCCCGCAGACGCTTCTTCTCCAGCTCCCTCCTCCTCCGCTCCTCGCGCTTCTCTTCCCGGAGTCTCTGAAGGTAGAGCCAAACACACGTGTAAGTTTCATGCATGGAAAGAGCAGGTACAGGGCAGATACCCACCAGGCAACAAACGTTACCTACCTGCTTTTCTAATTTTCTATTTTTAATATATTCCAAAAGAGGTGTGGTTCTTCTGGCTAAAGAAAAAAATTATAATACATTACACATAACTTGTAAGTTGAGATTGATCTTAAGTTCTTGCTTCCAATTTAACATTAAAATAATTAGGGGAAGCATATTATCTCTAAAATGTACATAGGTATGCACTGTACTTGGGGACATTCTTATTCTGTTGTTACAAATTCAAGTAATTTGTAGGTTCTGGCAATTCTGGATATACCGACTTACAACTCTTTAAGTTTTTATTAGCATCTATCAGTTATGCATAATACTGGATCATTATGACATTCTCACACACATATATAATGTATTTTGATCACATTTACACTTCATAACCTACCCAGGAGCCCTCCCTCTCCTCCCTTTCTCTCTCTTCCCAACTAATCCTCCTCCTCCTCCTATGTCTATCTTTGTGGGTTTTTGTTTTTGTGATCCAGTGAGTTTAATTAGGGCTGGTTATAGGAAGGAATACAGGTATGTCATTATTTACAGAGCCACAAGCAACTTAACAGTAAAAAAAAAAAAAAAAAAAAAAAAAAGACACATGATATTTTTTTTCTTAAAAAAGGTCATCACATAGTTGGCAAAAAATGTGTGTGTGATATCTTAAGCTTCTCAAATGTTACTAATTTATTTTTATATTTCTGAAGAATCAGAAGTAACATTTACATGTTTACTTTGATGCTATGCATATTTTCAGAAGTTTTACCTTTCCACTGTTGAGGGTTTTTTTAAGATGTATTTTATCTGTATGTATGGTATGTACCATGTTTATGCCTGGTGCCTGTGGCAGTCAGAACAGGCTGTCAGATTCCCTGGAACTGAAGTTAGTAATGGCAGTGAGCTGCCATGTGGGAGCTGGGAACCGCCCAGGTCCTCTGCAGAAGCAACACGTGCTCTAACCACTGTGCCGTCCCTCCAGCCCCAGTACTACACAGTCTTTAAAACGTGTCAACCAGTTCAAAAGTCCAAAATCTGGCCGGGAGGTGGTGGCACACGCCTGTAATCCCAGCACTTGGGAGGCAGAGGCAGGCGGATTTCTGAGTTCGAGGCCAGCCTGGTCTACAGAGTGAGTTCCAGGACAGTCAGGGCTACACAGAGAAACCCTGTCTCGAAAAAACCAAAAAAACCAAAAAACCAAAAAACCAAAAAAAAAAAAAAAAAAAAAAAAAAGTTCAAAATCTGAAATGCTCCCAAGTTCTGAGCACTGATGTAATAACACAAGTGGAAAATTCTATATGTAATTTTATGAGATAGGTCAGTCAAAACAGAGACCTATTGCAAATGTGGTTTACACCTGCCTTCTTACTGTGTGTTTAAAATACACAGAAAACACAATTGTTATCTTTAGACTTGTGTGGCATCTCAATATTTTATTATACACACACACACACACACACACACGCACACACACACACACTTCAAAGCCCCAAACAGAACATTTCTGGTCATCTCAGGCAAGAGCTATTCAATCTAAAGCTTAGAAAATGATTGCAGATAGCACTGCTGATCCCAAACCAAACCAACCAAACAGAAAAAACCACCACCCATCTCTCTCACCTAAAGTGCATCCCCACACTTTACCCTGAACGCCACCTTTCCTGAGCGCACCTCTCATGTCTGATTGGGATGTCAGGTCCCCACACGTCAGAGGCCTACGGGTGTCACCAGAGGGAGTAGTTCTACAGCCCTCAAATGTGAGCACACGGTGAGAAGGGGGGATGGGCCCGCCCTACAGACCTTTACCACCTCAGAGTGAAGGGGCTGGGAAGAATCTTGGCCATTCCTGCGAGTTGGCATGAGTCTGAGGACCTTTGATACTCTGGCTAAGGATCAAATGGTACTCAGCTTTGAAGAGAGCGGACACGCTCGGAGACGCCCATGGCAGGCGCTGTGGTCATGAATGTAAGCAGACTGGCGGAAATGAATTTATTTTAAAGAGACACTTTGGTTATCAGACCAGCAAAACAAAGGATCCTGGGGCTGGAGAGATGGCTCAACCGGTAAGAGCACTGACTGCTCTTCCAGAGGTCCTGAGTTCAATTCCCAGCAACCACATGGTGGCTCACAACCATCTGTAATGGGATCTGATGCCCTCTTCTGGTGTATCTGAGGACAGCTATGGTGTACAAACATACATACAATAAATAAATATTAAAAAACAAACAAATAACAAAGGATCCCAAGATAAAGTTTAGTGACACTAATTTATCTCTCCTCCTCTCCTAATTACCCATCACAAAAGTTTACAAGACTCGACAAGGTGATAGTGTTTGTGGAGGCCATGACATGCTGAGTTTCTGAGCTAATCCTAGGCTGGTGCAGTCCAAAACTTTGCTTACCTCAACACTGGGACTCCTGCCAACATGAGCTTATAGTGACTATTCAAACCTTATTTGTTAGGCTTGTTTATGAGACTCCATGGAAGGTTAAAAGCTAAGGAAAAACTGGCAACTGCTATGAACTTCCGGAATGAAGGGAGCACTTGTGTCAGGACACAGTGAGTCCCTGGCACTTGTGTCCTCGATATGTAAGATAACTGACACTCCTGTGGGCACTGAGCAAGATCCTGCAGACTGAGGCCCCAAGGACAGATGTCCTCTGTGGGAATGAAACTAGATTCTAACCCACAAAGAGGATGTCTTCGAGTGGCCCATAGTGACAACCTGATACAAGGGGCCAAGTAAACAAAACAAGAAAGATGGACGAGGGATTGGAAGCTGAGTTCTAAAATACCTAATTTGCCTTTTATAACTTCATAAATATAACATGCTTTGAAATCAAATTTGATTTTTGCCCCCAAAGTCTCCTGTTTGTCTTCTCTATGTATGTATGTATGTATGTATGTATGTGTATATATATATGTATATATATAAATAAATATATATATATGTATAGGAGCGGCAATTAACACACCTGCTCATCTTAACCCTCTGGTCTTTAATTCTTTTTTTTTTTTTAGATTTATTTATTATTATATGTAAGTACACTGTAGCTGTCTTCAGACACATCAGAAGATGGTGTCGGATCTCATTATGGACAGTTGTGAGCCACCATGTGATTGCTGGGATTTGAACTCAGGACCTCTGGAAGAGCAGTCAGTGCTCTTAACCACTGAGCCATCTCTCCAGGCTTGGTCTTTAGTTCTTTCTGCCTCCAATCCCCTATACTAATCTATCCATCATTCTCCTTTCCACTAATATTTGACTTGTAAACCATGCTCAGTAAAATACAGTCTTCCCTGGGGAGCAAGAGCCATCGGCCTGGCCCTGCTTCTCCATGGTACCCACCAAGAGCCATTGGCCCGGCCCTGCTTCTCCATGGTACCCACCAAGAGCCATCAGCCAGGCCTGCCTCTCTCTGGCACTCACCAGCACTGTGACAGAGAAATGACAGGAGTGACTTAGCCCCTGCCTCTCCCTGGGAGGACTCAGGTGTCAGGTCTCAGCACAGGGCTTCTTACATCTCTCCAGTCACACGAGCTTACGTTCTGTTCTACAGAGCTCCACACTCTGGTCTCTTTATTCACATATACTCAGTTTTAAACAACTCTTTTCTGCAACTATTAGCTGAAAATATAGTTCTACTGTGGAAGGCAGGGAGGTTATTGGGAAGGGAATCCATGTGGAAACCAAGAAACCAATTATATGTGAGATGTTGTCCAAGTCTTGACAGGTTAGCAGGACATGGAAGGGGTGCTGGGCCTTGGGAAAAGGTTTTGTTCTGTTTTAAAAATCTTTCTATGTATGAATATTCTGCCTGCATGCTTGTCTGTGCACCATGTGTTTGTAATACCCACAGAGGTCAGAAGAGGGCGCTGGGTCCCAGGGACTGGAGTTACAGATGGCTGTACGCCACCATCTGGGTGCTGGAAATCCAACCGGGGTCCTTTGGAAGACCAGCCAACACTCTTAAACCGTGAGCCATCCCTTCAGCCCCTCGAGAAGAGGTTTAATACTGAGGCCACGAGGAAATGGGCCATTCAGGTGTGTCTGAGACTAAGTGTGCCTGGTGAAAAACCAAGGTGTCATGTCTGCACATGAATTCTCTGAGGAGACAGACATCTCTAAAACACACTCTTTTAGGATGCTAGACTCTAGCTGGCCTTCGACAGGTTAGCTTTCTCAGAAGATTGGTAGCTTCCTATATGAGCCAAACGCCTTGTCTCCATAGGCTCCCAAGGCCTGCCCATGGCGCTCTACTAAGACGGTAAGGCCCCTGTGACAGACTCTCCTCTCTGAGCAGCCGAGGGCGTGCATCTGCCCGTGGCAGCACGGCCGGTCTAAGCAAGGACCCTAGTCCTCATCAAGAAAGGCTCACGAAGCCTTCCCCACGCCTTCGCTCTTCCACTCCTGTCAAAGGTAGAAAATACTGTTCTCGTCAAGACTGTAATGGAAAGAAACTTTACCCTCATCTTGACAAAAGGAGAATTAAATACACACTCCATCAGAGAGTCTCAATAAACACACGAGCGGAACAGACCCAGGAGCTCTCTCGTCTTCGCTTCCATCTCCCCCAGCAGCGTCTCGGGGCTGGCGCTGCTCTTCTCCTCCTCCACGCTGTAGGACTCCAGGAACTGCTTATATTCTGGATCTGCAACAGAATGAATGAATGAATGAATGAATGAATCAGTATATCCCCCTCTCCACATCTAGGTAATGTTTGGTCAGCGTATTTAATCTGTTGGTTTACAATTCAGCTTTTGAAAAGGGCTCACCATCTTCAATGCTTCCTGTCTTGGCATCTTTCTTCTTCAGCTTCTTCTTGGCAATCTTCTGGAATGGAGCAAACTCCACCACTGCAGGATACTCCAGGCCTTGTATGGAGAGATAACCAAGTGCTCTATGAAACTACTATAGTACCGTGGGAAACCAGTATCTAACATTGCATCTGTCTACACGGAGTTAAACAGTGATGACAAGTAAGCTTCAGACCCAAAAGTGCTTCTGGGAGAGGGGTGGGGAGAAGCATCACTCACTACATGGAGTGGTCCATCATCGGGGACTCACAGCATCACTCACTACATGGAGTGGTCCATCATCAGGGACTCACTTACAGCATCACTCACTACATGGAGTGGTCCATCATCGGGGACTCACAGCATCACTCACTACATGGAGTGGTCCATCATCGGGGACTCACAGCAGCACTCACTACATGGAGTGGTCCATCATCAGGGACTCACTTACAACATCACTCACTACATGGAGTGGTCCATCATCGGGGACTCACTCACAACATCACTCACTAAATGGAGTGGTCCACCATCAGGGACTCACAGCAGCACTCACTACATGGAGTGGTCCATCATCGGGGACTCACAGCATCACTCACTACATGGAGTGGTCCATCATCAGGGACTCACTCACAACATCACTCACTACATGGAGTGGTCCATCATCAGGGACTCACTCACAGCATCACTCACTACATGGAGTGGTCCATCATCAGGGACTCACTCACAACATCACTCACTACATGGAGTGGTCCATCATCAGGGACTCACTCACAACATCACTCACTACATGGAGTGGTCCATCATCGGCGACTCACAACATCACTCACTACATGGAGTGGTCCATCATCAGGGATTCACTCACAACATCACTCACTACATGGAGTGGTCCATCATCGGCGACTCACAACATCACTCACTACATGGAGTGGTCCATCATCGGGGACTCACTCACAACATCACTCACTACATGGAGTGGTCCATCATCGGCGACTCACAACATCACTCACTACATGGAGTGGTCCATCATCAGGGACTCACAACATCACTTACTACATGGAGTGGTCCATTATCAGGGACTCAAAGCAGCACTCACTACATGGAGTGGTCCATCATCAGGGACTCACTCACAACATGAAACAGTTCACTTGACAAGGGAGAAAATGTACAGGTCAATAAACCCAGCTATTACTTCCATATTACTTCCAAATAATTTTTTAATAGTATATCTTCAGTCGTGTTTTCAGTTACAGTCACCTATTCCGATGTTGAAATGTTGTGTTAGAGAGAACTCGAGAGAGAACTCAGTGGTTGAGAGCTCTTGCATAGAGCCACATTAGGCGGCTCACAAACACCTGTAACTCCAGTTCCAGGGCATCCAGGGCCCTCTTATGACTTCTAAGGACACCCGGACACACAGCACACATACACACACACACACTCAGGCATGCACAATACATACATACAAGATAAAAATAAAATTTAAAAAATTAATTTTAAGACATTAATTCAAGTACATATATATAAGCTCAAAGAACTTCCTCTGCTTGAAAGAGACACGGGGCTAGAGGGTTTGGGAGCCTTAAGGACATGTATTATGTTCTATGTTAGGTTTGTTTCAAACAAAAGCATGAAAAATGGACGCAGTAGGAACTGATTTGGATGTTATAAGGGAGGAAGATGAACATGTAAAGAGATGTTCTCTGAAGAAACTGTCAATTTGTTTTGGCCAGCATGTGGAATACTTTACCTCACGACTAAATCCATTAAGCAATATCATCTTAGAATATTTCTGTTTTTTTAAAAAGATTCCAAAATTCCCAGTACATAAAATAAATAAGTGTAATTCAAAAAATGAAGAAATAAGAGAGAATGGGGAGGTAGAGGCACTGGCCGGGCAGGGATGGTGTTCCCACAGTACACTGACAAAGTGCTGACTCCACAACTGACCACAAAGCTATGGTAATCAAGATACATGGCGCTGCCACAAAAGGGACAAACACACCGAGGACCTCGAGAGGGCGCCAACAGAAAACGCTTGGCTATAGGACCAAATCATTTTGACAAGGATGCTAAGATCAGTTAACAGTAACCAGTGGACGTGTCAACAAACAGTGCTGAGAAATGGACAGCCACATACAGGAGAATCAAAGTAGACATCTACCCAATGATGTACACTTAGAAACTAACTCAAAACACACAGCCGGTAACTCAAAGTTCTATGTTCATACATTCTTAGATGTGACAACACATGCATGGGCAACTGAAGCAAGAACAGATGAACAGATATCAAAATCAAAACCTCAGTTGCATCAAAAGTCAGAATCCAGAGTGAAAGAAAAGGCGATCTATGGACCGGGAGAGCACTGTATGGACCGGAAGGGCCGTCTGGGTGGCAGGAGAGCGCCACCCAGAGTACACAGAGAACTTCTGCAACTCGGCAGCAGCCCAGCCAAATGAAAAGAGAAAGGAGGGAAATCTGGGAGTGGTGCCATGTGCCCGCGATTCCGGGATTTACGAGAAAAAGACAGAAGGACTGCTGCAGGTTTGGGGTCAGCCTGGGGTACAAGGTGAGACAAAACAAAGCAAAAGAAAACCCTCGATGTGTCAATTAAGTAACCTGGCTCAGGAACGACAAAGAGGCTGGATGGGTGTCTGAGGGGTTAAGAGCACTTGCAGTTCAGGCAGGAGACAGAAGCTTGGTTCCCAGAATGCATGTGGGCAGCCACAACCACCTGCAGCTCCAGCTCAAGGGGATCGAATCTCCTCTTCTGGCAGCTGAACCTTTCTACAAAATATGTCACATGCACACACATACACCTAAATGTTATAGAAGTATATGTATTCCTCTCTCTGTCTCTTTCTCTCTGTCTCTCTCTCTTCCATCCTTTCTTTCTTGATAGTGTTTCTCTGTGTAGCCCTGGCTGTCCTGGAACTTGTTCTGTAGACCAGGCTGGCCTCAAATTTAGAAATCCACCTGCCTTTGCCTCGTTAGTACTGGGATTAAAAGTGTGTACCATCAGCTGGGCGGTGGTGGCGCACGCCTTTAATTCCAGCACTTGGTAGGCAGAGGCAGGCGGATTTCTGAGTTCAAGGCCAGCCTGGTCTACTAAGTGAGTGCCAGGACAGCCAGGGCTAAACAGAGAAACCCTGTCTCAAAAAAAAACAAAACAAAACAAACAAACAAAAAAGTGTGTACCATCACTGCTCAGCAAAAGTAAGTTTCTTTAAAGAGTTATTTATTTAGTGTACATGAGTGCCCTATCTGCATGTATACCTGTGTGCCAGAAGAATGTGCATAGAATCCCATTACAGATGTTTGTGAGCCACCATGTGGTTGCTGGGAATTGAACTCAGGACCTCTGGAAGAGAAACTAATACTCTTAACTGTTGAGCCATCTCTCCTGTCACCAAACCCAAAAATTTTTAATTGAAAAAAAAAAGTGACAAAGAACTTCAGTGATATTTCTCTAGTAATGGTCTACACATGACCGACAGTAATATAAAATATATTCGATTGCAAATGTACTGGATAATACAAATTTTTTTATTTGGCTTTTTTCGAGACAGGGTTTCTTTGTATAGCCCTGGCTGTCCTGGAACTCACTCTGTAGACCAGGCTGGCCTTGAACTCAGAAATCTGCCTGCCTCTGCCTCCCAGAGTGCTGGAATTACAGGCGTGGGCCACCAACACTCGGCTTGGATAATACAAATTTGAATCACAAAAAGTTTGGGTATGTTAGTTAGTGCATAACCTATAATCCCCACACTTGAGAGGCTAAAGTGGGAAGATCTCAGGTAAGGTAAATCTGGGATACACAACTGGCACTCGATCTCAGAAATCAAGTTAACTCAATCTAAGCCAAATCAAAGCAACAACAAAAATAAAACGAAGATGCGAGTGGGTGGGTTGGTGAGCAGGGGGAGGGGGAATGGGATAGGGTGTTTTCACAGGGGAAACCTGGAAAGGAGATAACATTTGAAATATAAAGAAAATATCTAAAATAAATAAATAAATAAATAAATAAATACAAAGAACAACCCCATCCCCCAAAGAAAAGACTCCCACAGGGCCAGCGACGATAGTGTAATATGAAACAACTTGAATGAAAACTCAAAGTGGAAGGTGTTGCTGAGCAAGAGGAACAGTTGCAGCTCTTGGGCACTGCTGTCGGTGGGAATGCACAATGGTATCTGTGCAGTGAGGGCAGCGTCACCACCTGACCCCCACACTGCCGTGAGAACGTTATCGCCTGACCCGCACGCACGTCTGTCCCTCACCAAGTCTGGGTGGATATCCAAACTGAAAACAGGGGACGCATCTGCATATCCAGGAGACTTCGCCTCAGCTAAAGCTTGTAACAAGACAGGTGTCAACTGACACCCGAATGGAAAGGTAAAATGTACAAACATCCACATGGGAATGTTCTCCGGCTTCGAAAGGATGGAAATTCTGCAGTATGTTACAACACGCATGATCTGGAAGACATTCCGCTAAGTGAAAGAAGCTAGCCAACAAGACAAATAGTGCGATTCTACTGATAGAGGGTGTGCAGAGTAATAAAATTCATATCATAAAGACAGAAATTAGAATGAGGTCACAGGGGATGGAGGGGGTGGGCACTAGTGTTTGAATAAAGCAGTCAGCAAATGAAGTCAAATGCCAAATGGCCTGTGCACTAAACTTGCACAAAATTCACAGAAACTACACCCTGACCTTCCTTTTGTCACCCCCATGGAGAAGGGACACTGTTCAGTGTGGGGTGGGGGTGAATGGAAACCGGATGGCTGGGGAGGGTGGAAAAGAGCTTCCTACAAAATGTTTACAAACTACACTTGACCTCAGCCAAAAGCTGAGAAGCGACGTTTACAAACGATAAAGACAGAAAAGGAACACAGGACAGTCAGACAGGACAGGAGAAGGAAAAATAGATGAAACAGATCTAGGAGTTCAGGAGCAGAGCCTCACGCTCCATGGTGGATACTCTGGACCATACGCCCTCTCCAGCACTTTGGAGAGATGGCAGTCACGGCCAGGACTCTGGATTCCTGGCAGAGACTTAAATGTGTGATACAGCCCAGGAGACCTTCATCAAACGTCGTTGAGATGACTTAGTTTTGGAATGCAAAGTTCATTTATTTACAGAAGTTACGTATGAAAACTCACTCTCCAGCAATGTTGAACTCCTGTTCCTATCACAGGACGTCTGGGATTCTTTGGTTTATGAGCTTCACCAGCCCATGATAGAACAGTAAAAGTTTATGACCTTATTTTAGCTGTGTTTGAGAAGTTAACTGAAATCCACTAACCTTTATTGCCAATGAAGATATATCCATCGAAACGGTCTCTGAACAGCAGGATGTCATCAGGGTTCCTAAAATTAATGTACGCCCTGGAGTAGAGGTGAGGGTAAAGGCTGAAACCCAAGACAACAGTGGTTAGCAAACTGTGTGGCCCAGAATCCTGCCGAACCTTTTATGAATAAGCAAATGCTTCTTTATGCCCAAGAATCACTTTTCAGTTAATTTTTAACAATTTGGGTATTCCTTAGCAAAACCAAACCAAACAAAAAACAAAAAACAAAAACAAACTGAAGGTAAACCAACTATTAACTGAAGCCTTAATTATTCGGGAGAACCTCTACTGTTCACAGCCAAGGTTAACACACTAGATTCCAGAAGTCACCCAGACGCCATGGGTGCTTTTAGGGTCGTTTCTGGCACATCTGAACAGGATTAGTCTTGGCGCTTTCACGGGTGAGGATGCTGTACCGTGCCTTCTTTCTGGATGGGTAGACCAGTGCTTAGGCACCAAGGAAAAACTAAACCATTCTCCCCGTCTCTGCCACAACTTTTCACAGGTAGGAACTCTTGCATTCCGTTTCACAAAGAATATTAAAGTTGAGAGAGATCTGTTCGTATGGAGGGAGCGAGTTACAAGCTGGGACCGGAAGTGCACACTGAGTAACTCCCTGTTTGTTTTTTAACTGTTTTTCTAAACTTCAGCCATCCGAAAACTACCTGCGGTTTTCAAAGGATGCCTGTTTAACAGTTATTTATATTTTTATTTGAATAGACTTAAAAAAAACCAACAAATACTGGTATCCCAAAGGAAAGCGTATATTGACATACATGAAGAAAACAATAAAAGGATATAAAAATAAAAATCGATAAAACCCACGAATGGTTTCCTGCGGCACCGACACCTGCGGGTTAGGTCCCATCGCCACCGGCAGGGACCCTGTCTGACTGGTTGGTGCAGACGAGAGCCGGGCTGCACGCCGTGAGATTCCACTTCTCAGGGCTGTCGCCGGTCCCTCCCTAACGAAATGACTCCAGACGCATCGCGTTGTGAGGGACGCAGTCTGGTTTTTCTCATCACACCGGGGAAGGCGTGGCAACGCAAAGGACAACGCCCCTTTGCACCGCCGCGGCGACTCGCCCAGTCCTAACGTGGGCGTGCACTGACAGCTGGGAGGGAGGGAGGGGACTGCAGCTGGCACGGTCTGTCCTTCTCCGGTGGCTGTCCCGCCGCAGCCCTCACCTGAGGTCCGCAGCCACCACCTCGAAGTAATCGTGCGCGGGCAGGGGGCGCAGCTGCTCCTCCAGCTGCTCTTTGGTTAGGCCCGGGGGCAGACGCCGGAGGACCACCTGGGAAGACCATCGCTCGTCATTCGGGGGCTGCCGCCCGCCCGCCCGCCCGCCCAACCAGTCCGGGACTCCCCAGAGATCCGGGGACCCAGATCACGGGGACCGCGGCTGCTCAGCTCGGTGACCCAGAGCCCGGGGATTCCGGCTCCCTAACAACCCGAAGCACATCGGAGATGAGGCCCCGCCCCTGAGATGAGCAACCCGCCCCGCCCTCCTCAAGCCTCGCCCACCCTGGGGGGCTTAAAGCCCTCCTCTCGCGAGACTCGTGGGCCCCGCCTCCCCCACCTTGCTCAGGGCCGTCCTCTTCTCCTCGCGAGGCTTACCAGCCCCGCTCTCACTTAAGGACGGAACCGGGGGCGCCGCCGACTCATTCCGCGACGACTCGCGGCGGAAGTGGGTCTCCGGCCCCGAGAGTTTCTCCCTCCAGCTCGGGCCCCGCGCAGACAGCGCTGCGCCCGGGCCTCCGGCCCCCTCTTCCGAGCGCATCCCCACCGGCCGCCCGCCGACACCTCCGCGAGAACGAAGCCTCGCGAGGACTAGACAGCCCCTCCCTTGGCATTCGGTGTCCGGTGTCCCCTCCCCGGCCCTGACGGGGAGGGGCGGTGCCAGTGCTGCCCCGCGCCTGTTGGGGGCAGCGCGGCACTTTCAAAGTTCGCGAACATCCGGGGCCGCGAGGACAGCGAAGGAAGGGAGCGCTGTCACACGGAGGACAGATGCACGCTCCGGGCACCCCGTGCGGGGCTGACCTGCCCTGCGGGCGGCGTCCGCGACAGCCTGGGACTGGGGGACCCCAGGAGCCGAGAGCAGTGCCTGGTGCACTCAGGCACTGGGGCAGCACCTCGCCCCGCTCCGCTCCGCCCGCTCCCGCCCTCCTACGTGATTTGATTTATTGAGACAGGGCTTCTCTGTGTAGCCCTGATTGTCCTGGAACTCGGAGATCCTCTGCCTCCTGGGGGTTGGGATTAAAGGCGTTCGCCAACGCTGTCTGGCAATTTTTTATTTTATCTTATTTTCTTTTTAGCAGACATACAAACAATACAGTGTTGCTATGTGCTCAAGTTTTTCTTATTCAGGTTGGCTGTAGTTTTTATTGCACCTTTTCCCCTAACGTTAATCGTAAAGGAGAATGAGAGAATTTCAGGGATTGAGATTTACTTTAATATGCATGCACCCTCCACAATGACGTCCCGTACTGATTGCGGCACTCCTGAAATGTGACGGTTTAAATAAGCCAAAGACTCAAAACCATTTACAAGGCCTCAGACATCAAGAGTTCTTCTGTAAAAGTCTGGGCAGGAGCAGTTGCCAGTGTTTCACGTTGCAAAGAAAGCTAGGCCTCAGGCCACCATCTGAACCAGGTCGGTTTAGAATAGCCAGTTACACTGACCCAAAGCTATGATGGCCTGTTAGCCTTATTAGGAAGAAAACACATCTGAGAGGCTGATAAAAATGTGGACGAGTTATCAGGAAAAACAACAACCCTATAACCACTTGTTACGATTGCACAATGCCGATGGATAGTAGCTTCACAACTGAAAGTTGGAACATGACAAGCTCAGAGCCAAAATTACCTTGGGGTGGCTTTTGCCCCCTTAATAAAGCCACTGACTGCCCGCCTGTGTGTCTGACCTATTACCCTTTCACCTGGCAGGTAAACTGTGCTGGTTAGTTTATGTCATCTTGACACAAAATAGTCACTTGGTTGTGGAGAAAGGAGATGAGCTGAGGCATCGTTTTCTTCAGACTGGCTCAGGGGGCACTTTCGTCACTAATGGCTGTGAGATATCCCAGAGCAGGTGGTCCTTGGTTGTAATAAGCCAGTAAGCATTTCCCGTGGCCCTGCTAGTTCTTGCCTCCAGGCGCCTACTCGAATTTCTTCTTTCATTTCCCTCAGTGAGGGATGTGACCTGAGAACTATAAGAGGAACTAAATCTCTTCCTCCCCCCAGTTGCTTTTGGTCATATTTTACCACAGCAACAGAAAACTAGGACAGAAATTGGTAGTAGGTAGTGGGCTGCTGCCAACAGGCCCGACTCTGTGTATTTGAAGACTGTGGAAGGCTTTGGCGCTGGAGCTGGGAAAGCCATTGAGTGCTCAGAATGTAATGAGTTGTGGGAATGTGAAATAAACCACTGAAAGAAGGGAGGCCTTATGAAGCATCTAGGGACACAAGGATTATGTTCTTGGGATATTTGGATAGGAATCTTTGTTGGGACAATAATGGTGGTTAGCTGGGAATGAAAAGTCAGTTGTAGCCGGGCATGGTGGCGCACGCCTTTAATCCCAGCACTTGGGAGGCAGAGGCAGGCGGATTTCTGAGAGGCCAGCCTGGTCTACAGAGTGAGTTCCAGGACAGCCAGGGCTACACAGAGAAACCCTGTAATGAAAAATAAAAAAAAATTAAAAAAAAAAAAAGAAAGAAAGAAAGAAAAGAAAGAAAAGAAAGAAAGAAAGAAAGAAAGAAAGAAAGAAAAAGAAAGAAAGAAAAGGTCAGTTGTGATGAGACCAGCATCATCAAGGTGCTAAGGGTCAGCACACGGAAACTGCGCTCCAGATGCAGTCAAGGCTGCATCTCAAGCAGGAAACCCGACAACCCGACGTAGTAATGCATACCCCACATAGTGGTACTGATTGTGTGGGCATGAAAGCTGCAAGATTTCAGGGGTCCCAGGAAGTAGCTGAGACTGAAACTAAGAAGCCAGGAGAGGCGTGGAGACTCCAGCATCCTGCGAGCTAGGACTGCAGGGCAGTGTCCTGTGGAGCGGAGCCTCCCTCGGCCTACCAGACAAGCTGTGTTGTGGATGGCAGAGCCAGCCCGAGACGGGGAGATCCCCTGGAGCCCAGATCATAAGTAAGTTCCAGACATTAAATTATAAGTTATTTATACTGCTGAAGTTTGCTTTTGTTTTGCTCCAGTTGTAACTGCTCTGGTTCTTTTTTCCCTCTTAGAGTAACTACTTGTTTCTGAAATATTTTTAGTGTCACTGAACTTTAACAAGTTTTTAAAGACGGGGACGTCAAAGGTTATACTTTATATTGTAGTATTAACATCTTGATGATAAGCAAGGAAAGGTTACTGTTTAATGGTGATGTGTCAAGTTAAGAGGTCATCCGAGTGGTTAGTTTTGTGAACAAACTAGTCCCCTGGAATAGTTTCCATCAGATTGACCCAGGTCATCTGTGGGCAGTGCCATCCCTGGGCAGGACTGGGTTGTACAAACAAACAAGCTGAGAATGCTTTAAGGAAACCATGGTCAAAGTATTGGAAATCTCAAAGGAGTCACTAGGAATGATATACGTCAACAGAAATCAACAGGAAGTCATTGCTTTTGAGTGCCTGTGGCTGTTTTTCATTTAATTCCTGTAAAAGGAATGAAATACAAGCTGTGGAACTAAAATACTGGAACAGCTCAAATGTGAAAACTCAGATCTGCTCTTCCAGTGTTCGAATGGAAATAGAAACAGGCCCTTCAGAAGCTTGTGGGCTAGCAAGCCTGGGGTAGCAGCAGTAGTGAAACAGAGATCTTGCTTCAGACAAGGTAGAAGGTAGGACATTGTCTAGCAGAGATGTAGTTTATATAGCTACAAAGAAATTGAAAGTAAGAAAAAATGTTCTTGTAAACAGCTGAGAGAGCTGGATCTCACTATCAGACCAGAGTCAAACTTAGAGGAATTACACACTGATTGTATCTGTGTGTGGTCACACACTGGTGAGCATGTGGGAGGTCAGACAGCCACAGGAGGCAGTTCTGTTGTCACCAGGAGTCGCAGGGACTACGTCGGGTTGTCGGGTTTCCTGCTTGAGATGCAGCTTGGAAGCAAGTGCCTTTACCTACTCGAGTCATTTCATCAGCTCTAATTATTTTTTTTGTTGTTGTTGTTTTTTTGTTGTTGTTGTTTGTTTGTTTTTCGAGACAGGGTTTCTCTGTGCAGTTCCAGCTGTCCTGGAACTCACTCTGTAGACCAGGCTGGCTTCGAACTCAGAAATCTGCCTGCCTCTGCCTCCCGGCGCTCTCTTTATTTTTAAAGATAGTCTTACTATATTATCTTGGCTAGCCTGTAACTCATTACACAGATCAGGCTGGCCCCGAACTCAGAGATCCACTTGCCTCAGCCTCCAGAGTGCTGGAATAGGGAGCGAACCTTGGGGAAAATTGGAATACTGAGTAACACACCAATCAGAGTATGAACTTGCTGGGGGAACGTGTCACTGGGTAGGCTCTGAGAGCACCTGCCCTCGCTCCCCCTGCAGCTGCCATGCCTGCCCGCGCACTGCCATGCCTGCCTGCGGCACTGCTTCTCCAGCACAGTCAATCCCAACTCTTCCTTCAATGGCTGCCTTGGTCACAGATGTTATCATAGCAATAGAAAGGTAACAGATACACTCTACCAGCTTGGAAACTTCTAAAGTTATTCCCAAATATAAATTTATTGGAAAAGACACAATGAAAAAGACAATGAACAGTTGACCTTTATTCTGCTACATGTAACTAACTACTTTGTAGGTTCAAAAAATCAGAAAACATCTGTTGCCAAGGTCTGCTGTCCCACCTCTTAATGCAGGCTGCTGGTCCTACCTGCAGACATGTAGTTCGGGTTCACATCAGGAGCTGGGAAACTGTAGCAAGGCTGCACGGGAGCACTGACCTATGCTGGCCTGTGAGGTGGGCCCTGGACCTTGTCAGGCTAAGTGCTGTGCTTATGTGCTGTGGTCTGACATCGACGTCTCTAGCATCATGTCACTTTCGTTCATTTCAATTTCAAAAGTCTCTTCCAAGGAAGGTCTGGACTCTGGAGGTTTAGTGGAGTTCTCCAGAGGTGCAAGCCCCGCCTCCTCTGTGTTCTGCTTTTCTACTTCAAAGTCCCTGAAATCCCACGGAGGTGAAATGATGTTTTTTAGTGTTTTCATTGTATGCACGTCGAAGTCGTAGCACTTTAATTTGTCTTTAATGTCTGCTCCTAAAATCAAACACCATTATTAGAAAACATGAAATTCCACCATTACTGGTTCTGCCCTGCCACTTAGGTCCAACTGTGCTTTAAACAACATAAACACTGGTCACGAGGGAAGCCATTTTTCTTCTCTCCTTTATCTTCCACCATCTTCAAAGAAAGGCTTAGAAAAGTTTTCAAAGTGCATGCAGTCATGGTTCCAAGCTGGCTTCAGGCTAACTGCTCCCGAAGCTTGGGTATGGGAACATCTTAAACCATGCTGGGCACAGTCATTCAACTACTGCTCACAGAAATGAA
Organism: Apodemus agrarius; assembly: GCA_964023405.1. Classification (NCBI taxonomy): domain Eukaryota; kingdom Metazoa; phylum Chordata; class Mammalia; order Rodentia; family Muridae; genus Apodemus; species Apodemus agrarius. The sequence goes on along the minus strand of OZ030023.1, from coordinate 9,353,138 downwards.
TTGTATTTTCAAGGTATATCAAAGCATATAATAACATTATTATATACTTGGGCCAATCTAATTAGATAGATTATGGTCAATAATTTCCAATATAACTGAAACTATTACACATTTCAAGCTAATAGCTTTCCGGGCTAGGCACTTTGGCAGAAGAAGTTATTCCTTGTCCTTTAGATCTCTCTGAGCCCATTTACACTATGAAGCAGCCTGTATGGAAATCTGATTTCATCCCAGCGGAGGCCCTCCACCCACTGTGAGCCCATCATAGAGTCAGTCATATATCTGATCACAGCCACAAGAACCAACCAGAGAGCCCAGGGGAAGACCACACAAGTGACCCACAGACCTCAACCACTTATTAGTGTTGGTGAAAGTCTGCGACTCAGCAACAGTTCACTGGTAACTATGACAACACACTAATGGTCCTCCAGGCTTTACTCATTTCTAACTCTAACATAATCAAAACACAGAAATATCAACTGTTCCACATCATCACTAGTTGGGGCTGGTGAGATGGCTCAGTGGTTAGAAGCACTAGCTGCTTGGAAGATGCATGGTGGCCTCTTATGCCAGTGTCAGCTCCATTCCCAGGTAAGAGATGTTGCTGAATGCACTGTGTTTGCCCTTTTCATGGACAGGACACACACAAACACACCATCTACAAGACTGTGTACACAGCCCAAGCTGCTCTGGATCTTAGATCCTCCTGCTGCAGCAACCCAAGAGATAGGAGTACAGGCCTTTCTTCTTACAGTGGGATTTCATTTTTTAAATTTTACTTTTTTTTTAAGAGTTGTTTTTTATGTATGTAAGTACACTGTCACTGTCTTCAGACTCACCAGAAGAAGGCATCAGATCCCATTACAGATGGTTGTGAGTCACCTCTAGAAGAAGTCAGTGCTCTTTTTTTTTTTTTTTTGGTTTTTTTTGAGACAGTTTCTCTGTGTGGTCCTGGCTGTCCTGGAACTTACTCTGTAGACCAGGCGGGCCTCGAACTCAGAAATCCGCCTGCCTCTGCCTCCCAAGTGCTGGGATTACAGGCGTGTGCCACCACGCCCGGCGAAGTCAGTGCTCTTAACCACTGGCCCATCTCTCCAGCCCAAGTTCTTCGTTTTATTAAAGCTCAATTTATCATTCCCATCCCCCCATGTTTATTTATATCCAAGTCTTTAAAGTCGCTTTCTTTGTTTTTCACCCACCCTAAGTCCAGATCTTAACATTTAACCTCAGTGTACTCTCCTGATCTCACAATACTTGTTCTTAAAGTGCTCAAGTATAGAAATTGTATTTAAAATGATCCTATCATCATAAAAGCTCTTCAGATTATTATAAACCACTACTAAGTAGATGAAAGGTATTTTAATCTTCTATTAAATTTTGGATTATCATGTTGTGCTTTGTGTTACAAAATAAAGGGGACAAAGTCATTCATTTGCTTTAGAGAAACATGACTAATTTCCTCTTCTACCATGACTGACCCTTCTGTACTACCATACAGCACAAATGTCCTCTGCAGAGCCAGCATCAAACCTGAAGTGAGCCACTAACTCATACTGCACTATTCCAACAAATTACATATGTTTCTTGAATTCTGAATGCTGGATGAGATTTCAAGAGACCAAAACAGAGTATAACATGGTGTCAGGAGGACAGTTTATAAATCTTACCAATATAAGCTTCAGAATCCCCAATGTACATTTCAATGCAGTGACCAAGCATCGTAACAGAAAATGTGTCATCTCGCCTAAGACCAAGAGCCTGCCAAAAAAGATCAAGCATGGTCATTAAAATGCTCTTTCTTCCCCTTTGTTAGAAATGTCCTCACAACGCAGCCTATGGAGTCCTCGATAGGTTAGCCATGATAGCAGCATGAGCTGCATGAGCTGATGGCGGCCCCAGGTGAGGGGCGGGGACGGCTATCACACTATCCCACGCTTGTCCTAAAGGCTGCCCAGCACATTACAAAACTCCCTTTAGAGTTCTGTGAACCTTGTGCATTAACACAATTACAGATCAGTTATTTACATTAATATTCACATTTAAACTTTTCAAAGATTTTAAGACCAGAAAGCACTCTGAAGTTAGGCCGAGCAGCTCAGTGTTCCCATAACCACAGAACTTTAGGACTTCATGTAGCCTGAAAGTAGCTATTGATCCTTAAAGACCAGTTATGAACATATTACACCAATGAATTTATCTTTCAAATATTGCACTGCCTCACATATTACCTGTCTCTCCAATTATCATTAGTTGACCCTAAGGCTCAGATGTTCTCAAATTCTAATGTTTCCGGCGTTTCTGGTGTCCTACAGCTGATCGTATCCTGATGCTGCCGTGAGCAGGCACAGCTGTACTATGAATGCCCCTGGTCAGGGGAGGGGAAAGAGACCATGTGAAGGCTGTGTAAAGGTAATCTATGAATTGTGGTGGTTGTCTAAGCCTTTTATTGACAAATCAACAATCTGAAGGTTTTCTAAGATGTGTAAAACAGGTATCTGCAGCTTGTAAAAATCCCAACTCAGGAAAAGTTATGTAAGCTGCCACCAAGATACTATAAAAGGAAGAAAGTGACACCACCTATCGGTGCTAGAAACTGAAACCATTTATTTGTTTATACTTTACTTCTTAATGCACAGACTAGAGTGCCAATACAAAAATTGAAATCAGGGAGGGGGATAACATTTGAATGTAAATAAATAAAATATCCAATAAAAATATTTTTTTGTGGTAAAAAAACCTGAAATCCAGGTATCGAAGAGTACATGACAGGAGACGGTGACGATAAGGTGTCGCTGCCGTTTCCCCTTTAGTAGCCACTATACTTCTATATTAAAGCACAACTCAGCACTTCCTGCCTTGATGGTTTTTCTTTTATGGGCCTTCAAAGACCTACCTCAGGTTTTCTACCTCCTAGCTTTCATGAAATAAGGTCCATGAACTAAGAAGAGACTCTTTTGTTGTGATAAATATGTGGATCTCTTTTGTTCACCTACAGGAGGAACATGGGGGTTAATAGTCCAAGTTCTCAGGAGGAAGACAGGGAGTCCCCTCTCTCTTCTGGCCTAAGGGACAAACACCTCAACGCATATGCAGGGCATGTTTACTTCTAATGTGATGAATACTACACAATATGGATAATTTCTTTGCAGAGAAAAGAATAAACATGGGATTACTAAAGAAGTTTAAATGTGTAAATCAGTAAAATGTGGCCTCAAAAGGATCTTTTCAAACCAAGAAGCACATCCTTAACCAGACTTAGAGTAAAATATTAGCAAAGACATACTGTGTGGAAATAGTCCACAGCGTTTTCAAAGTTGCCCATCAGACTGTGGATGTAGCCGATCGCAGAGTAGGTGGAGGCGTTCTGCGGGATCAGCACCAGCGCCTGCCTGTGGTAGTCCAGAGCCTCCCCGTACTTCCTGTGGGAGGAAGACGGGGAAGAAGAAGGGGAAAAGACAACAATTACTGGATGGAATAAAAGTGCTGTTTAAAAACATCCTACTTGCCGGGCGGAGGTGGCGCATGCCTTTAATCCCAGTACTTGGGAGGCAGAGGCAGGCAGATTTCTGAGTTCGAGGCCAGCCTGGTCTACAGAGTGAGTTCCAGGACAGCCAGGGCTACACAGAGAAACCCTGTCTCAAAACAAAACAAAACAACCCCCCCAAAAACAAACAAACAAACAAACAAACAAACAAAACCACGCGCCAGGTGTGGTGGCGCACGCCTGTAGTCCCAGCACTTGGGAGGCAGAGGCAGGCGGATTTCTGAGTTGGAGGCCAGCCTGGTCTACAGAGTGAGTTCCAGGACAGCCAGGAATACACAGAGAAACCCTGTCTCAAAACAAAAACAAACAACAACAAAAAAAAAAAACCCAAAAAAACCCGAAAACCCCCAAAAACAATTCTACTTGTCTTTGTGAATCCAGTCTTTGCTGAGACATAGTCAAGACTTTTAACTCCTCATACTTACTTTTATGGATTTCACCATCTTAAAAAATGTATTTTCCTGTGGAGTATGGTGTTATGTTACAGGCCTTTAATCATAGGCCTTGAGAAGCAAGAAACAGGCAGATCTCTTGAGCTTGAAATCAGCCTGGGCTACACAGCAAGTTCCAGGCCAGCCAGGTATTTTGGAAGTTGTTGCAAAAAGTAAAACAGAACATGTATTTATTTCCTGGCATGTCCCTTAGCTGGATGAGGAAGTGCAGCATAAAGCCAGAAAGTCCTGGACTTCCATACCGAGCTTCATAACTCACCGTTTTTCCTGTGATATATAACCTTCCTATACCAAAGGCAACTAGAATTTTGCCTTAGCATCTATCTATAAATTACTTGGAATATTATTTCTCAAAGTTTCTAAAATATTTGTTCTGTAGAAATCTGTGAAAAGGTTTCATACTCAGTTAAGGTCTGGGAATGTTGAAACTTTTTTCAGACAGGGTTTCTCTGTGTAGCCCTGGCTGTCCTGAAACTCACTCTGTAGACCAGGCTGGCCTCGAACTCAGAAATCTGCCTGCCTCTGCCTCCCAAAGTGCTGGGATTAAAGGCGTGTGCCACCACCGCCCAGCGGAATGTTAAAACTTTAACAGATAGTCAAGACTCAAATTCTCTAGCACAATTCTCCTGTCCACCACCCTCCCACAGTTATTTCAGTTATCTTTTCAGTAGTTTCAATTATTTTTAAGCTGTAAAACTATCTTGTATTACATACGGATATCTATGTAATAACTCTAAAAACTTTCTTTCGATGTTTGTTGGAACCACGTCTCCCTCTGTCCTGCAGGCTGACCTTAAACTTGCAGCAATCACCCTGCCTCAGCACCTCGTCCTGGGGATTAGCCGTGTGGATGTGTGCTGCCACACCTAACACACTTGCTGACTTCTCAATCAGCCTGTTCCCGAGACTCACTTTTGACAAAACAGCACCCCTCACACCCCAATTTTTGAAACAGGGTCTCATGTGGCCCCCAACTCACAATGTAGCCATGGTGACCTTGAACCTATCTGCCCGCCTTCACCTACTGAATGCTGGGATCACAGACACATGTGCCACATGCCTGGTTTTACACAGTGCAGGAAGCAAACCCAGGGCTCTGACCACTGAAGCACATTTCCAGCAAAGGGCACATCTATAACTATCCATGTTTACAATATTATAAAACCTCTGGGGAAACAAAGCCAAAATATGGATATGGTTTAAATTAGATCTTATTGTTTAAGTGCTTCTAAATTAATTTTGAATATTAAAGCTTTTTTTTTTTTTTTTTTTTTTTTTTTTCCGAGACAGGGTTTTTCTGTGTAGTCCTGGCTGTCCTGGAACTCACTCTGTAGACCAGGCTGGCCTTGAACTCAGAAATCCACCTGCCTCTGCCTCCCAAGTGCTGGGATTACAGGCGTGCACCACCACACCCAGCTAATTAATATTAAAGCTTTTTAATACAAGACAGGGAAAAAAACCATAGCTGTTATACTTTTCAGTGTTTCTAAAATAAAAGTATACCAACTGAAACAGGAAAACCGGGGACTTGATGCTTGTTGCCGCCAAGTGTGGGGCTGGAGGATATCATGGAGTGAACACAGAAGAGCTATTCCAAAGCCACACAGCTTTAGTGACAAAGAATACAACTGAAAGCGCTCTCCTTCACTTACTTCAGCTTTCTGCAGACATGCCCCAGGTTGTTCAGCAAAGGTTCCCATTTGTCAACTGTCACCTAGAACACAGCAACATCAAGTCCAGGTCACTCTTCAGCCTGAGGTGTTCACAGTGACTCATCTCACATCCTACAAGTTGCAAACTTGGGTGTCTCCTGGTATTCCCCCCCCACACACACACACACAGCAGAGACAGGATTTATTGGTTCATCCAATTTTCTCCTCTACTAGATGAGACTTCCTAAGTACTGGACTGTAATTAGCACAATTTCATCCCAGAGTCCAGCCAGGCCAAAGAAATTTAAATTGTGTACTGATGTCTAGAGTCGATTTGAGAGCCTGGATCTTTATGGTCATCTGCATTCTAAATATTTCTATCTAGAAAATGTTACAAGCACTGTCAATTCAGTATACTAAATCAATGCATCCTTCCCTAATCATTCCAGCTCTCTAACCTCATCCCAAATGTCCAAACCAGACACTCAATGGGCACAGGGTGTCCTGGCCTTTCTAAGACTCTGGAGTTTGCTCGATTTACCTGGCAGGCACGCCTCCAATGCCACCTATGTTGGCTTCCCAATATTAGGAGGCTGGCCTGAGCCCCTAGCCTATGAGCACAGCTATGCTGTCTTCTTTCTGAAACTTCTCATGTTCTGTCTCCCTGGATAATCTGCCAGCTCTCTAACACCACTTCGAGGTTTGTAATATCCCACTTCATGTTCCTGCTCCATTTCTTGATATCCTCTGAGATGTCAAATCCCAAACACTGAATCTGTTCCCACTTAGGCACACACCCTCTCCCTCAGAAATACCGTTGTCTCTTATTTCCGTCTAGCTAATGTCTGCATACTAAGGATGGAGTGTGTGGTGTGCCCCAAACCGTCCCTCACTGTCACTGTGGGTGAGTGACTCGTGAATGGAGTCTTCCTATCCTCAGTCAGACTGGACCATTGCTCAGATTACATACTTGTATTTTCCAATGGCTCTGAAGGCAGGAAACAGCAAAGGTTTTACTGTATCTGATGCCTGGCTCTGTGCTCATGGCTGGCACTTAGAAAACACATGTTAAGCAAATAAGGAAAGGAACTTGGGTCATCTTTTCCAAGGCACCGAGGACTGGATTTAGGAGCCCAGCCCACTCGAACAAAAACCCTTCAGAGAGTCTTGGGCACGAGTGTTTCTCATTAGCTAGCTTGATTTCTGCTGCAGTTTCTTACTAAACTAAAACAGTATTTTCCTTGCCTGTAACTTTTAATTGGCATTCTGATACTTCAATAGTAGTATGCGCTCATATTTAAATTTTTGAAAAGATTGCAAAAGATTTTAGGAATGGCTCAGGTTTCTCAAACTTTATGCATCAGACTACTCAGAATGTTGCTAAAACTGCAGCTTTGACTCAATAGATCCTAGGGTTGTATTGTGCTTCTAACGGACTTCAGGTGCTGCTGTTGGGCCAGTGAACAGCAAAATATTTAACTGTTTCAATGATGGAATGTGGTGGCTGGCAATCCAACTTCGACAGAAACACTAGTATTCAAAACTACTCAAGACTCAGCTCAGCTGACAAAAACCCAAGTTTTACAGACATACATGTGGGACACTCAGCAGTGTGCTAAGGTCAAATGATAAACAAAGACCAAAGCCAGTCTGTGCGGACAGGCAGACTGTCTCCGGTGGAGATTTGGGAACTGTGTCTGTCAGAGAGACAGAACCAATCACAAAGGACTAAACAGGAATCAGTTCCAGAAACGAGAAACCGAAGAGCAGCTACGTGCAATCTCGTAGCTACACATGCTTATAGTTAAAATGACTATTTATGAATAATGCCAGTGCATATACAGCCTTGCCGTTAGAAAGTTAATTCATTAGCACTAATTAATGAAAACAGAAAAGGTCTGAACTTGAATGACACCTAGTTTTACAGAAGTTGGTCTGCTGCCAAATTGCTTTTTTTAAACTGAGCCACAGAAGCTCTTTGAAGCTCCAGTGAAGCAATGTCAAATAAGAGACTAATACTTTGACGCCTCGTGTGCGTTTTGATTGCTGCCTGTCACACCCAGTAACTGCTCTGTAATCAGGACTGAGCTCATGCTCTCTGTGGTATGTGAGTCTACAGATAACCATAACGTCTAGTTATCTGTGATGTCAAACACAGGCTGATTCTCCTCGGGAGAAAGACTGCCTGCATCTTCCACATCCAACATTAAATATGCCCAGTGGTGTCTGTGTGTATGTGCAAATATTACACACAATACCTCATTCCCAATTGCTTTAATTTTTTCCAAAGCATCGAGAAACCATTTTTCTGCTGTTTTCCATCTAAAATAGAGGAGGGGTTAGCAGTTATTCACAATTTGCAAAGATAAGACACTGAGAAAAATTTGAGTATCTCTAGTAGTACTAAAATAGCATAGAAACTGCTAAAAATAATTCAGATTATACTATGAATAAAAACAAAGTATAATGACACATATACATGAAGATGCCATAGGAACTCATCACTTTGTATGATAATTCAAAAAACAAAAACAAACAAAAAACCCACAAAAAACTAAAAAAGAAAAAATAATTTGAGTCAAATAGCTGATCTTAAGATATTAATATTGCACAAGTTCAGGATTTAGGAGAGTCAACTCTAACAACTCCTGTAAGATTTCATCACAATATTTCACAATATTTCATCAACTAAACAATGACCAACCCTCTTTAACATACACTGTCAGTTCCCAACCCTCCAGCTACCAGCACACTCCCTCAGCCCACGCTCAGCCCCTGCACACACCCCTGGGAGGCATATGGTTACTTATGGCACACCAAGAGACAGCAGTCAGTTTGGAAATTATTTTAGACAGTAAAGTTCCTCATAAAGAGTACATCCACTGAGAAGCCAGAGCACTAAAGACTATTAAAAGACTGGGCACAATCTGGTACAAGGTGAGCCAGGAATGGTCCAGTGGACTTCGTGACTCAGGCTTTTTTCACATCTGCATGTGTGAAGATTAAAACTCACTCAAGTATTGTTTTTAGAGAACAAGTGATTTTTGTAGGCCAATTCACAGGGAGTGACTGCAAATTCTGAGGAGGGACTATATTAAGGTATTATCTACATCCAAAGTTCTATGGGTTTAGAGAATTGGCTCAGCGAGTCCCAGGACCCACAAGGTGGCTTAACCAGCCTGTATCCCCTGACCTCCGTGCCCATACATACATGCAGACAAAACACTCACACACACAAAACAATTCTTAAATTTTAAAGAAAAAATTTTAAGAGCTAGAAACTCTCTTTATAATACTTACATAAGCTAACTGAAAAAATTTTAAAGACTTATTTTATGTGTCTAAGTGTTTTGCCTAAATATACATATGTGTGTGCCAGCAGAGGTCAGAGGAGGGCACGGGGTCCCCTTGAACTTGAGCTATAATTGCTGTGAGCCACCATGAGGATGCTAGAACCAGGATCCTGGTCCTCTGCAAAGGCAGCAAGTGCTCTCCTCTGTGAGCCATCTCTCCAGCCCGAGACCCTGAGTCTTAGAACACAACAACCTGTCTTACATTTAGGTAGCGTCTACTGCAGGGGACAGTTTTCTCTCCAAACTGCATATCCCTAGATACTCAAGGCTATAGAAAAGCCTTACTCTCAAGATGACACGCTAAATAATTTGCTTTTTTGTTTTGTCAATAATTAATCACAGGACCTTTTTCTTTCATAATGTGAAGCTGTGTGAATCTAACATGTCACTGACAGGACATTGTCCAGGCCCACGGTGGGCACTGGGGTTTGCGGCAGGCAGCCCATGTTAAAGGAGAAGCAAGCACAACACGGTTTAGTGTTTTAGGGAGTCCACCATGAGAATTTCTACTGTTGAATTCATCCCTGCCTCATAAAACAGTACATCTAAAAATAAAAATGAATAAACTCAGTTTCATAAAACAAAAATCCAATGAAGAGCAGCTCTGGCCAGTGGAGTTTTAGGGCCCAGGCCCCACTTCAAAGAGCCACAGCAGGCGGACAGAAGCCCTCTGGCACTTACTCTCCATTCTGAAAGGCAACCACTCCAACCTCGTGGATGACAAACGGGTCTTCTGGGGCGATGCTCAGAGCTTGGCCAAAGAACCGCTCAGCCAGTTTCGAGTTATTGGTCAAACCATATTCTAATCCAATATATAGCATTGGCAAGTGACACCTGAAGATTTGAAAGATTTACATATTCAACGCTTGAAACTCTGCAATGCTACAGAAATTTGTCACCTTTAGATTCTATCGTTTACTTTTTTCTAATTCTAAATACAGTCCAAACAGAAAAAAAAAGCAGTCAACAGAAACGGCCTTAGTAGCAGAGGAGACACTGGACTTCAAAGACAATACCTTAATTCTCAAAGAACTAAAGAGAATCAAGGAGAATCAAGTTTACAAAGTTAGTAAAATGTCTAAGAACAATGCCCCATCAGAGGACAGCAATTAAAAAAAGAAAAAGATTAAATTAAATATCTGTATGTGACTAGTGTATTATGTGTGCAGGAGCCCGTGAAGACCAAAAGGAGACATGGGATTCCCCAAAGCTGAAGTCACAGGCAGCTAAGAGCTGCTACTGGGAACTGAACCTAGTTCTCTGCAAGAGAAATTAAGTGCTCTTAACTGCTGAGCCATCTATTCAGGGCCCCTAAAATAGAAATTATAATAGAGAACTGTTATGGTTTGTATATGCTTTTCCCAGGAAGTGACCTCATTAGGAGGTGTGGCCTTGTTGGAGTAGGTGTGTCACTGTGGGTGTGGGCTTAAGACCCTCCCCCTGGCTGCCTGGAAGTCAGTCTTCTACTAGCAGCCTTCAGATGAAGAGATAGAACTCTCAGCTCCTCCTGCACCATGCCTTCCTGGATGCTGCCATGTTTCTGCCTTGATGACAATGGACTGAACTTCTGAACCTGTAAGCCAGCCCCAATTAAATGTTGTCTTTTATAAAACTTGCATTGGTCATGGTGTCTGTTCACAGCAGTAAAACCCTAACTAAGACAGAAGTTGGTACCAGGAGTGGGGTATTGCTGTGATAGGCCTGACCATGCTTTTGTTTGGAAGAATGTGGATTTTGGGACTTTGCATTTGGAAAGCCACGGAATGCTTTAAGTGGGGCTTAATGGGCCAGCTTAGTAGGAATATGGAAGACAGTGGTGCTGAGGGTCATTTGAACTGTGTAGGCCTGATGGCCCAAGAGGTTTCAGTGGAGAAGAACTTTAATACGTGGCCAAGAGTCTGTTTTTGTGATGTTTTGGTGAAGAACATGGCTGCTTTTTGCCATTGCCTGAAGAGACTGCCTAGGGCTAAGGTAAAGAGATTTATATTAACTGCATCTGCAAAGGAAGTCTCAAAAAAGCCCAACAAAGACTTTGTTCTCTGGTTAAGTCTGATGAAGAGAATTTTGAACAAACATAGCAAGCTGAGAAAGGAAAGGTACAAAACATATAGTTTGAGTATTAAAGGAACTCCAGGAAGTGAAATGGAGCTGATTTCAAGGATATTGAATTAAAGGAGTGGCGACCTTGGGGCAAGATTCCACCCAGGTAACTTTAGGTCCAGGCATGGTAGTACAAGCCTTTAATCCCAGGAGGCAAAGATAAGCAGATCTCTGAGTTCAAGGCCAGCCTAGAACAGAGCAAATTCTAGGTGAAGAAAAACTTTAATCCAGGCTTGGTGGACCACACCTTTAATCCCAGTGTTTAGGAGACAGGCATGCAGATCTCTTGAGTTCAAGGTCAGTCTAAGGAGCAAGATTCAGGACAGCCAACTTAGACAGTGAAGGAGCTGGGAAAAAGGAAGCTAGTGATAATGTAATAGAACAAGGGGGCCAATGTCCCAGCTCCCACAAGCAGCAGAACTCAGCAGCTTCAGCCATGTGTCTCTGGCTTTATATTCAAGAGAAGGAGACTACTGAAACAATTGATGCTGGTTAGCTGGAGCTAAGAAATTAGTGGTGATTAAGACCAGCATCACTGAGGTGAAATATAGGAAATGTTTTCTGAGAGCACAAAGAAGCTGTATTCCAGAGATAGCCAAGTGTTCCTCATGCTGCAGCTGTACTTGGTAACGTGTAAGAATCATCCAGGTGGTACTGGTTTTGAAGGCATGAAGGCATCATGAAGAACAGCTGAGGCTTGGTACTGTGAGAGGCCATGGAAGGCCATTGGTGAAAGTGTACCCTCAGTTGTAATTGCCAGCCCAGGACTGAAGGGGTCATGCAAAGGAGTTGAGGCTTGGTACTATGAAGAGAGCCTATGAGAGGCTTTGGTGAATTATAGTTGCAGTGGAAGACCCTAGCATATTGGAGATGCCAGTACCATGGGATGACCACCAAGAACAGCAGTGGCAGTGGAGTGGATCAATCTGAACTTAGAGTGCTACAAAGGGCAGAGCTGGAGAAGTGACACCAGCTCTTTGGAGATACACAGATCATGTGTGGATCTCAGACACTGGAACAAGAAGCTGTGAAGCTGAAATTGACTTGGGGTACCCAAGATGTTAAAGATGCCAGAGCCACAGGATGCCTGCCAAGGAAAGCTGCTAACAGGGAGTGGAACAAGCCCAGGAGAAAGAACCTTGTTGCAGTCAAGGAGTTGAATATCTGAAGACTGCTTTGCCATCAGTCTTGGAGATGCAGAGTTTGGACTTTGCCCAGCTGGTTTCCTGTCTTGCTTGGGGGATTACAGTTAAGTGATTGAATGAATCTCAAAAGAGACCTTGAACTTTGGACTTTTAACACTGTTGAGACTGCAATAGTCTACCGGGACTTTTGAAGTTGGACTAAATGTATTTTGCATTATGCTATGTTTCAGTATGGCCCCCATAGACTCATGTTTGAACAAGCCTATGGGGGCCAGGGAGTGGAATGTTATGGTTTGTATATGCTTTTCCCAGGAAGTGACCTCATTAGGAGGTGTGGCCTTGTTGGAGTAGGTGTGTCACTGTGGGTGTGGGCTTAAGACCCTCCCCCTGGCTGCCTGGAAGTCAGTCTTCTACTAGCAGCCTTCAGATGAAGAGATAGAACTCTCAGCTCCTCCTGCACCATGCCTTCCTGGATGCTGCCATGTTTCTGCCTTGATGACAATGGACTGAACTTCTGAACCTGTAAGCCAGCCCCAATTAAATGTTGTCTTTTATAAAACTTGCATTGGTCATGGTGTCTGTTCACAGCAGTAAAACCCTAACTAAGACAAGAACCATTTTATATGGAATAAAAACAAGATGAAAGGGCTTCCAAACAAACAGGCACAATGAGCGCGAGGTGTGAAGAGAGAATCCATCACTAGTAGATCTACCGAAGAAAACCAAAGCAAGCCCCTTATACACAACTGGAAGGACACGGACGGTAACTTATCTACATGCCAACTGTGAGGACATGACGGTAACTTATCTACGTGTGAACTGTATCTACATGGAAAGTGAGTGAGTGAGTCCACCTAAGTGACGATGTGACTGCAGTGGTGACCAGAAGGCAGTGAACTGTCACTGTGTTTGCAACTCTCCTATGTGATGAAAAGACAACAGAGAAAAATTCAGTATAAACCATGGTAATGGACTCACCTATGAGGTTTAAGTTGATTCACAATAACACAAAGGAGGCACGTGGGGCAGAGCTAAAGGGAAGTATTTGAAACTACACTGCTTTAAGATGTTGCTTATCAATGATGATCACTAAAATCACTATAAACAACAAAACTCAAAAGAACTAAAGTACAAACTGTAAACTGTTTAACATGAGACGTAGAAAACGAACTAATGGCTGAAGTAAGTCTATCTCACCATGTCCCATGGAAGCAAATAAACACTACAGAAAAAAAAAAAAGTTTTAAAAACAACTTAATGGTGTGCCTACCCCTTCATGAGCTGCGCGGCTGTGAAGTATGCAGCCATGGCCTGGTCGTGCTCACTCTCCACGGCGAAGGAATGCCCATAGGCTATCCAGGCAGGGCCGTAGGTCTTCTCCAGTGTGGTAGCTTTGCTGGAACAAAAGCAATATTCAAGTAATGTATGTATTCCTCAACTTCTAGGTTTGTATATGTCAGGGCATCTAAAACATTAACATCAACTGACTAAATGCTAACAAACTGCTAATTAACTGTTGTTAATGCTGCCAAAGGAAAGGCAGAGCATACACTGAGAAACTTCAGGCAAGCCCTAAGCTTTTTAGATGAAGTAATGTAGCTGAACTCATAGCATTCTGTATGCAACTTACAAACTCTATTTACACAGCAGCCCACCCACTAAGGTTAATACTGGTGGCTTTTTTTTTTTTTTTTTTTTGGTCTTTTTTTTTTCAAGACAGGATTTCTCTGGCTAGTCTTGGCTGTCCTGGAACTCACTCTGTAGACCAGGCTGGCCTCAAACCCAGAAATCCACCTGCCTCTGCCTCCCAAGTGCTGGAATTAAAGGTGTGCGCCACCACTGCCTGGCTAACACTGGTGGCTTAAATGGCCATGTGATATGGGCCTGTTCTGACCAGGCGCCACACTGGGCTCCCTGGGTGCACACTGCCTAAAGACCTGCAAGAAGACCCGAACCCACAGCACATTCTCACAGGAACCTACTTACTCGATAGGTGCACCGGCTTACCCTAATCTCATTCAGAGTTCAATGTGTTTTCTATTAGCAAAAGCTGAAAGCTGACAGTGTAAAGGAAAACAGCCTTTCAAACTACATTTTGTTTCCTATGCTCATGTGCAAATAAGACAACGTCATCTAAGGTCTGGGAGCACATGGCAGCGCCACTGCTTTATCTTTGCTTACAGCATCCTAATGAACAGTATACACAAGGGATGCAAGTGAGCAGACCCTGCTAGGGAGGGTCAGTCATGCTGCTGTTAAAGTACTTACTGCATTAGCGCTTATGAGCAACAATTCTCGTCTCATAGGTTCACTACATAGCAAAGAAGAAAACAAATTCATACCTGAGATATCTTCTGGCATGCTCATTTTTATGACCAACCATGAGATAGTAACATCCCACCGCAAACCAAGATACCTAAAAAGTCCAATATTTACTATAACCAGAGACACTTAACTTTGAATTGGAATCTAACAAGGTAGGCCAGACAGAGGGAGGGTTGGACATTCTCAACTCCTAAATTTTAGTCTAAATTAGGGATTCTCTGAGATCACACACGTTACTGAGGTCCTGAATAGGAACAGATATTGTGGTTTTCCCAAGATGGCTCCCACTGAGGACAAGGCTTCCTAGCAGCACCCTTGCCTGGGCTCTGGCCTGATCCGGGCTCACCTTGGCTTTCTAGCTGGGCTCTGAGTTTTAGGTGGCTGAATTCCCCCACACTGGTTTCAGCTGAGCTAGACACATTCTCTCTTACTTGAGACTCAGCCCCTGCTTGCTGGCTTTTGACTTAAGGACACAGCTGCTGATTCTATTTTCCACTCTTAGCTCTCTGAGCATAAGCTCAATCCAGTGACTTACACGTGCACACAAAAGCCATGCAGCAGTTATATCTTTGGGACAGGGACATGACTAACTCAGAATGCTGCACTTCTGCACAGTAGTAAAGGAGTATATACCAGAGACAAAAGGTTTTAATCAAAGTTATTGTTTTAGTGTAGTGAAATGATTACATAATAAAGCTGCTGGCTATTGTCTCCAGGTCCAGAAATCTTGTCTCACTGCAGTAACATGAAACAGTATTTGCAGACTGGCGAAATAGCTCAAGGGCTAAGAGCACTGACTGCTCTTCCAGAGGTCCTGAGTTCAATTCCCAGCATCCACATGATGGCTCACAACCATCTGTAAAGGGATCTAATGCCCTCTTCTGGCATGCAGGTCTTGTACTCATACATTAAATCTCACACACACACACACACACACACACACACACACAATTTGCTTGAACTTAAATATATAAGTTAATGACTACATACTAGCAAAATATTTTCTTAAAGTTCAGATAACAAAAAAGAAAAAGGAAATTGTATTACTTACAGGATTACTCGGATATAAATCCACCAATTTGTGAGAAAGATAGAAAAGTTCTGTTTTAGGAAAAAGGGGGAAATGTATTTGACATGAATAATCTAAATTTCAGATCTGACCTCCCATCCACCCTCACACCACAATCTCATCACTTCTTCCCTCTAGGTACCAATCTGCCTGGCATATATACCGCTCCTCAGCCCCAACAGCTAGGTACCAATCCGCCTGGCATACACCCCTCCTCAGCCCCGACAGCTAGGTACCAATCCGCCTGGCATATACCCCTCCTCAGCCCCGACAGCTAGGTACCAACCCGCCTGGCATATACCCCTCCTCAGCCTTGAAAGCTAGGTACTAATCCTCCTGGCATACACCCCTCCTCAGCCACAGCTAGGTACTAATCCTCCTGGTATACACCCCTCCTCAGCCTTGAAAGCTAGGTACCAATCCTCCTGGCATACACCCCTCCTCAGCCCCGACAGCCACCACTGAGCACTGGCTAGAACTGTCTCGGTGGGTGAGGGCACAGGGTGGACCACACAGCCCTTTAGGCGAGGCAGATTCTTCAGAGCACCATCTGAGAAGCCCATGCACAGCTAGATGAGGTAGAGTGTAATCAGCTGTGAGGCAGACTTCTATGGTCACCACGGGAGCAGTGACACAGCAATGGGCATGTCGGAGCATTTCAGGCTGACATAGCTCATGGCCACATGCCCTATACATACATTCTGGATTCAGTACTCCAGGCGGTTTGCTTCTAGGAATGGGATGTACAGACCCCGGCACAGAGCTCAGTAAGTCTAGGGTTGGAGCTTCTCTGCATGTTCCCCCTCTTGACTAAACTCATTATGTGGTTTCAAAAGACTTAAGGACAAATATACTACCCAACAAATTAAATGTTTCTCAAATGTTAAAACATGGAAATATCTACTCCCTTCCAATTTCTAAATACTGACTTTAACTGTTTCCCTATAATTTCATACTTTAAAAAAAACTCAGGAAGGAAAACCAGTCAAAACTGATCCTAAGGAAGCTAACATACTCCGAACCTCAGGTCAGGCCTGTGAGCAGGAAGGCAGAAGCTGGAAGATGGCAGACACTGCCCTGCCAGGAAACAGATCATCAGTCATCTGATGCTGGCGGCACTCCTGCTGTGGCGGCCATGGGCCACGCTGCACCTAAGCAGCCAGGGTTTGTCATCCAAACCTTCAATAGTTCAGAATGCTCTTTAATAACAGTTAAGGCGTGGCCTGACGGCACGTGCTACACTCCTGGCTCTTAGGACCCAGGGAGAGGGAGAAGGATCAGGAGCTTGAGGTCATCCTCAGCCGACACGATCACAGGCCGGGATGTAAGCGCTCACCATTTGCTTTATTCAGCTCCACGAGGGTTCCTATGTGCACAGGCAAGCAGTTGGCATGGAAAGGATCTTTTTCCATCACTCTGAAAGTTAAAGCAGTGCATTACCACCTGGAAGGCAGTGTGACAGACAGAAGTCCTCGTCACCTCAACCCCCTCCTCCCCTCAGTCACCGTGCATACCTGGCTCATGATGCTTTAACTGTAACACTTTACTTCAGCTAATTATAGGAAAGGGAAGCCAGGCCTCACAGTGCATACTTGCTACATTACTAGCTACTCAAGAGGCTGAGGCAGAAGGATCACAAGTTCAAAGCCAGCCTGGGCAACTTAATAAGACTCTGTCTCAAAATAAAGAGGGTTTGGTATGTAGCTCAGGGGCAGAACACTTGCTTACAATGGACAGGTCCTACATCCAATCTTCAGGATCACAAAAATAAAATAAGCGTTAATGGAAAACTGGTTTGGTGGGGCTGGAGAGATGGCTCAAAGGTTAAGAACACTTACTGCTCTTTCAGAGGTCCTGAGTTCAATTCCCAGCAACCACATGGTGGCTCATAACTATCTGTAATGGGATCCAATGCCCTCTTCTGGTGTGTCTAAAGACTATACTTATACTATACTATACTTATATAAATAAAATATTAAATCTTTTTTTTAAATTAATTAATTTTATTTATATGAGTACACTGTAGCAGTCAGTGTTCTTAACTGCTGAGCCATCTCTCCAGCCCCACCCCTATTTAAATCTTTAAAAAAAAAATTGGTTTGCTTGGAAAGAATGAAAATTAGCTTTAGCCTTTTCTTTTACCTTCTTACTTTAAAAACAGAATTTAACTAGTTAAAAGGATAGAAAGTATAAACTTTTGAATATATTGTAACTATTTATTATTTTTTGTGTGATTTCAAAAGTTAAAAAATAAACAAACAAAAAAACTACAGAAAAACAAAACAAAATCCAGGTGTGAGGTGTGTTGTGGCACACCTTAATTCCAGCCCTCAGGAGGCAGAGACAGCTAGATCCCTGAGTTTGCGGCCAGCCTGGTCTACAGAGTAAGTAAAGCTAGGGCTACAGAGAAACCCTGTATCAAAAACCAAAAACAAATGCCCCCCCCAACCCAATGCTCCACAAAAACCTACAAAGTGTAATTGGGCTGCAATGTCTGAAGACACGCAATGGGCAGCTGGTATTAGAGGAAATGGTTTCACTAGTGAATATGCAAGACAGGGCACCTGGGCTCACAGGACTGCCTTAGATTTAACAGTACTAAATGAGGAGTTTTACAAAACCATGGGCCAAACTGGTATTTTCAAACTATCACCTCTTGGGTTTACACGTTGTCACACTTTGGAAAGAAGAGGGACCTTCAGGAGGTTGGAGCCTGGACTGTGGTGTGTGTGGCTTAGAGGCCCACAGGCTCTTGGTGGCTGGAGACAGGTTTTGCCTCTCCTTTGCCAGGCCGTTGTTCATTTCTGTGTAAGTCTCTCTGTCTCAGTATAATTAGCCCAGGGAACCTGTCGGTCCCACATCAGTGGATGGGAAGGCAGACAGGGCTCTTTTTCCTCAGGGACTGTAGTGAGCCTACACAGATCAATAGCCTGGTGCCTGGACCTGCTCTTTTAATACAGAAACCTGTGCAATATTCTACAAATGTAAAGGTAACTTCAACCACCAACAATTAATATAAGACTGTCACAGAATGTGTCTGTGAATTAGACAGTACAGACTTAAGCTCACATTCTGACACAAAAACAGAGAGCATACTTACGCAGAAGTAAGCTTGTAGCACATCTTAAAATCACAGTTATAATAATGTCGCTCAGCTAAAGACACTACCACATCCAGATTCTCTTGCAAGCCATTCACTGACTGGGGAATGACAGTTTCACTGGGCTTATTATACTGAAACAGAGAAACGGATACAGACAATGAGCAGTAGCAAGGTAAAAGGAAGAAGCAGTCCCCGTTGTACCTTAGAGGTGAGGACATTACACAAGGCTCTCGTGAGCCCCTGAAAACATTATTAACGTCAGCATCTATTAATTCTCATCACTGTTTTCCTGTTCAATCTCATCACAAAGAAGACAGAACTTAGGAAGCATTTTCAGATATTGACACAGTCTATTGTGGCACATGCTACTGTTAATAAACAATTTTTGATTTTTTTTTTTTGTTTTGTTTTTTTGGAGGCAGGGTTTCTCTGTAGCCCTGGCTGTCCTGGAACTCACTCAGTAGACCAGGCTGGCCTCGAACTCAGAAATCAACCTGCCTCTGCCTCCCAAGTGCTGGGATTACAGGCGTGCGCCACCACCACAGGCTTGATTTTTTTAAATTAGAGTTAGATACAGTGCAACTGCTGTGCAAACACGAGGTCCTATGTTCCAGGCCCCAGGGCCCATGTGCAAGCTGTGCATGGCCTGGCTGCAGGCCTGGGATCCCAGCGCTAAGGAGCTGACAGGAAGGTGCTGCAGGCTCACCGGCAGCTATTCTAACCAAACAGCAAAGCTCAGTGAGAGGATCTGTGGGAAACTGACTGGAAAATATCCTCACAACAGCTCTGGCCTATACACCCCCACTGCATGCACAGGCAAGTGTGCATGTGGGGACATATGCGCGCGCGCGCACACACACACACACACACACACAGCATACACATATATGAAAGTAACTAATAAAAGGAAAAAGGCCAATGTTAAGGAAGGATGTAAGATATTCATATAAGGGAAACGTTGGCTGAGGCTTTCCTCACCTTCTTTAATTTGTTCTCAAATACAAATCGTAGCAATTCTTGTTCTTCAGCACAGAGCTTGCTAAGAGGCAGTGAATCCAGAAGTTCTTTTTCTTAAGAACGGTAAGAAAAAATAACATCTTCAAATATTCATGGGAAAACAGCAATTGAAACAGCTTTGATAGTTCTCTATGTAAATCAACTCAGGGAAAATGAAATCAAAATGTAGTGAGAATCCTGACAGTGTGGTTGCTCCTGGAGAGTCGGGCCAGGAGACCTCAGACAGTTCTCATTGGCCAGACAAACCCAGGCCTTGACGATGACTACACTGATAGTGTGGCCCACTCTCTGAAAGGCATCCTGAGCACAGAAGGGCTCTCTCCCGGATCTGCAGCCTCTACTAGATGCCAGCAGCCACTAGATGTCCTACTTGTCCCTGTCCCTGTCTTTAGAGCCCAATGGTTTAAGAGGCAGTATTTTGGCTATGTCTATGTATGAACCCCATTACCACACCAACCCTGTGTTCTTTGCTTTCTTGATTATCCACGTAACATAGCTGGTCAGTGGCTCTGAGTCTAATGGGTTAGAGTCATACCTGCTGTCAGAGCCTAACCTCTAGAAATTGTTAAGCTGCTCTGAAATTGGGACTTGGAAACAGGGATTTAAAGTGTGGCTAGGAGGAAAATCACTGAATCTTGGTTTATAACTCCCCCTTAAATCACTTCTCATAAAAGATTTCATGACATCACAGCCCTCAAAGACTCTATCAGAAAAAAATACTGCATCACACTGTTTTGTGATGTGCTTCATACATGAAAACATTAAGAAAGCTAGGTCTATTTAAGCTTATTGTGTATTCTGCTTTTAAGTATACAGATTTCATAAAATAAGACAAGACAAGCAACATTACTCATTCTACACAACAACCAGAAACACATGAGCACACAGGTATGCATATGCACGCGCGCGTGTACACACACACACACACACACACACACACACACACAGATGGACAAACACAGGAGTTCCCAAACCTTCCTGTGCTGTCAACATGTGGTGTGACGTCAAAAGATCAAACGCTTCAAAGCAGTAGACGTCGAGCTTCAAAGCCTCTTTGTAACTGTAGGTAGCCAGGGTGCGATTGTCTAAAGCATCATAGATTTTCCCTCGTAGAAGACAAATAGAGCTCTTTATCTGTTGGAAAAATACATTTTGTTATGTGATAAGTAAAATTAATTTTTGATTTGGAGATATATACTATTAAACACTGAGAAGTCTTTACTGTGTCTGCAATGTCATCTCAGCTGCCAAAGCACAGAGTAAATCAACAGATACACAACATCAAAGCGAAAAGCAGTCTCACAACTGCAGCCCTTGGAAAACTGAGGAAGGAAGATTTGCAAATTCAAGGCCAACCTGGGCAACACAGTAAGTCTGAGGCTAGACTAAAGCTTCCTTGGCCTGTCTTCCCTTGACACTCATCACTGGTAACTTTATGCCAATGGAGCTTTGTACCTCAGGAGGGTGGCTTCAAGGCCATGTCCCTCGATGATGATGTAAGAGCAACAAGAGACTGTATAAAATAAACGGAAGACAAAGTCTGACACGTAAACCAAATGAGAGGCCTAGAGAATATTAGACCCTGGCAGTAAGACAGCTCACGGCCACGGTGAGGAGTGGCCGGGAGAGCCGATCCCTGACCCCGACTGAGGTCATGCTCTGGCTCTGACAGTATTACGTGCTTCTGTGTGATGATTTCATCTGTCTTGGCCTCTGCTCTTCTTCTCACTTGTGAGAAGGGGAAAATATGCCTTAATTACAGAACTGTGAAAGGCCTCGAGCTGTGGGTGCCCCTGGGGTGCTGGCCATCCTACTTACTACTTACCACCACAGATGTGGACTAATTCCTGTCAAGCTGCTAAACCTTTTTTTTTTTAAAGTATTATTTACTTAATGTGTATGAGTACACTGTAGCTGTCTTCAGACACATCAGAAGAGGGCATCGGATTCCATTACAGATGGTTGTGAGCCACCATGTGGTTGCTGGGAATTGAACTCAGGACCTTTGGACAAGCAGTCAGTGCTCTTAACTACTGAGCCATCTCTCCAACCCCAAGATGCTAAACCTTAAGAAACACATTAACTGAAGTTAATGGTGATTCGCAGATGGGCAACTAAAAACATAGTGGCAAGAATTCATAAATCAAAATTTAAAATATAATAGATTTAGGCAGTTTTCTCTGAAGTGTTTTTAAAACATAACTTCATAAAACAAATAATGCATTACAAGTATGCCATGTACTCCGAGCAGGTAAGTTAATACATAAGAGGTCCAAAAATAATCCCGAGATAGTAAATATATGCATTTCCTAGCTGAAAATTAGTGTACTTCTAAGTACATAATTAATAAAGACAGAGTAAGGGAAGAGAGATACCCAGATGCATATTACTGTATCTTTTAGAATAAACAGGAGATAACCAGGTTCCACCTCCTTCATAACTATATTATAAAGGAGCGAGGTAAATTTGTAGGTAACAAGTAAGTAATCTGGACTCTCTCTGGATGATAAACTGCCCTAAAGTTGCTGGAGGTAAAACTGGCATAGCTTCACCACACTAAGAGCCACTGGACCGCACACTCTAAATGGATGAACTGCATTTGCATGATGTAAGCTGTAGCTCAATAAACCGCTAAAAATAACAAGCCAAGTTAATAACCTGAGCATGTGATTAGTTATGTTACGTCTGTTTCAGTTTTGTAGCATTATAAATAATACAAACTCAAACATAGCTAATGATATTATGTGCTATCAAGAAAATAAAAAATTCTTTCCTGTAAACAATAGAAGCTTATTAAGATTCCTTTTCATATGTCCAGACCACAGAAATGAGAGAAAGATGTTTCCACCCACTGTATGCAACTCCAGGCATTGATAGGCCCCAG
This sequence comes from Apodemus agrarius, assembly GCA_964023405.1. NCBI lineage: Eukaryota > Metazoa > Chordata > Mammalia > Rodentia > Muridae > Apodemus > Apodemus agrarius. The sequence goes on along the minus strand of OZ030023.1, from coordinate 9,330,494 downwards.
CTTAGCCTACTCAGAGGACATCCATATCATTACAGCTTCAATAATGCTCAGTCAGCATTGTCTGAGAGGCTTTGGTTACTTGAACAAGCAGGTAACCATAATTTTTCACACACATGTATAAGTGTTTATTTTTTTGCCATGCAATATGGGTATTTTCCACTGCTGTTACTGAAACATGCTAACTGTATCACTCACAGAGGAAGGTGACATCTCCCAGTCACCGGAGAGGTCTTTGGGGCCACTGTCATCCTTCAGGTATTTCTCAAAGAGCCGCCTGTTAATCGGCTCCTCCATATCAAGGATGTCCAGAGCCTGCTGGTGCTCTTTCGCAGCATACTGTAAAGAGAACACAAGTTCCATGCATCGCCCATGTCTTCTAGACGGTTTTCTTAAACAGATTTACTTATTTATTTATTTATTTAATGTATATGAGCACACTGTAGCTGTCTTGAGACACACCAGAAGGGGACATACGGTCCCATTACAAATGGTTGTGAGCCATCATGGGGTTGCTGGGGATCGAACTCAGGACCTCTGATTAAGAGCAGTCAGTGCTCTTAACCACTGAGCCATCTCTGCAGCCCAGACTTCTGGATTTTTAAATGGTAATAAATACAATATCCATTATTTAAATGCCTAACGTACAAATTAAGAATCAATGTTTTATAGAAAATAATACTAAGAGGCCCATTCTTTACGAAATGCCATGCTAAGTCGCCATGTTTACACTTCTGGAACAAGAGCTGCCACACATGCATGAAGGGCGCTTGCTGTTGTCCCATTGTCACCAGATAGAAGAGAGACTAAGCACACTTACGTGGCATCTAGCTGCAAGGTATCGGCAAGCTTCATACAGCTAGAAAAGAAACAGGTGAAACAGTCAAATGCTCTACATGTGTAACATGTATGCCTACTGTATAAGATAATACACATCTACTTTAAAAGAAAACTTAAGCGTGCACAGTTTTAGAATTTCTCCTTTACAGCTTTAAAAAAAATAAGAGAGAAAGAGACAGCACCCCAGTCTTTTTAACCCATATTCCTCAAAAATATGTTAAAAGAACTGAGGATCCAAGAGAAGTTATGTGCCTGCAATCCCAACCACATAGGAGGCTGAGACAGAATTGCTCTGAGCCCAAGAACTGGAAACCAGACTAAGAAAACAGTGACGCCTGATCTCAAAACAAGCAAACTGGGCTGTCAAGTCAGCTCAAGAGCTAAAGGTGCTTGCCACAGACTGAGGGCCAGAGTCTGGTCCCCAGAGACCCACATGATAGGAGAGGACAAACTCCCACAGGTGGTTCAGGACACGCACACTACATAAACAAGTATAATATTAAGAAGCAAAGTTTTAAAGCAAACAAAAGCAAAAACACTACAATGAGAACTTAAGATCAGACAGGTGGGCAAGAGAGGGGAAATAAAGACTGAGACTCTGGAGTGAGAGCTTTCCTCTCGGGCTGAAGAGATGGCTCAGCAGTTAAGAGCGCCTGCTGCTCTTCTAAAGAAGGGACGGCTGTTCCCATTGCCCACACAGGGCAGCTCGCAGTGCCTGAACCTCAGTCCCATGGAATCCAATGCTGCTTTATGGTTTCTGGAGGCACCCACACGAGTGTGGCGCGCGCGCGCGCGCACGCACACACACACACACACACACACACACACACACACACTCTCATAACTCTTAGCCAGTGTGGTAGGATATATCTTTGAACCCAGCACAAGGGAAAGGTAGGCAGGTATAGGTGAGTTTGAGTCAGCCTGATCTACCAATTGAGTTCCAGGACAGCCAGGGCTGCCACACAGATAAACCTTGTCTCAACACCACCCCCTGCCCCCCTCAAACAAACAAACAAACAAACAAACAAAAAACACCAAACCACTGATAAAACATTTTTTTTCACATAAAAATAAAAAACTGGAGTTCTTTTAAATGTTAATAACAGAGCACAGCCCAGCATCAGACCCCAATGGCGCTTCGGACAGCAGGGAAACTGAAGTTCAGAGTTTCAGTACTTACCTTGTCCAGCTTGCGTGACCGCAGTGCGTGGGCTGCTCTGTGGTACTGTGCTGTGAGGTAAAGGCACTGAGCCAACCAATAAACATCCTGGGGTTCCTCTGAGGGGCAAAATTACACAAGCGGTCAGAGGCTCATGGCAAGCTTTCCAAGGATTAATTAGGGGAAATAAATTGCGTGTCACTCACCATGAGAGAGTGAAGCTACCTTGTCTGCCCAAAACAGAGCACTTTGATACTGTTGCTGCATACAAAAAGCAAACACAGGGTGACTGCCATTGCCCCCACAGTTCTGACAGATGTCTACTACTACAAACCCACACACCAAATCAACAACTCACTACACGTTCTTAAATGTAGCACGGGGCCCACCAATCATTTGTATTTTACAGCTCAGCTCGTGTGAGTTTTGGTTCATTACAGTAAGAACTTCATATATACAATTCAAGATAGCAGTTTAACTCATACACTACCAAAAAAAATGTTTCAGCTAGTATCTAAAACAGTAGATAAGTGATGGCCGTGCTGTCATCTAGAACGTCTGGTACTGACAGTTATGGAATAACACTTTACACAAGCTCAAGTCAATCCCAAAGTAGAATCTAGTGGAGCACTAGATTCAAATATTTCAAATTAAACCCGTAACACATTTAACAGTCACTGGTCATGGGCAAAGTCGCCCCCTATAGCTAACTCTAACAAAACTTAATCTGACAGTGGAAAGACACTCCTGAATTTGTCCTAATTAGTGCTGATCCGTGGCTCTTACTGCCTCAGCCTCAGTTCCCCCAGGACACACTGCGAACAGGGTTGTCGAATGGGAGGCCAAGAGAAAGCCGTATGAGCCGAGAATCTGCTCAGAACACATGTCCCCCGAGTGAAAGAGGCCCACGTTGTCCTCCCTACATCTCAGCGCCAAAGAAAATAATCACAAAACCGACTGCCTGTTAGCACGCTGCCTTCCAGCAAAGTGCAAACATTTGGCTCAATCACTTAGATTCCATTCCGTTTCCCATGTATTGGGAGAGCAAGCACTTTAGCAAAAACCCAATGACATCACAAAGACGTAGACCCCAGAGACACACCTTCCCTTAAACACTCCCTGCTGTCCACTCAAGGGAAGTGCGGAGGCTGAAGACAGCACAAGGCATTGTTCCCAGTGCTAACTGGAGACAGGTTGTTTGTCTTCGCACGTATTCTGTCAAATAAGAGCCACCACTAAAGCCTCTCAAACATCCCGCGGCCCGGCCAGATTCCAAGGCACAATGCAACCCTCCCACCGCTGCCCCGCTCCCACTGTCCACGCAGGAGCCGAGCGATCGGGGCGCGCTCCCCGCCAGGCCCCGCCGCCCCGAAGCCCCGCGTCCGGCCACCCGCCGCGCACCTGGTCCAAGTACTGCCGGACGCGTTTGCGCAGCGGCTCCAGGTTCATGGCCGCGAGGCCAGGCCAGGCACCCGACACCGTCTCGAGCCCCCGCGCGCCCCCGGGTGTCGATGGACCTAGGCCCGCCGACCACCGCCCGGATCAGACCCCGCGCGCCACACGGCACTTCCGTTCTGAGAGGCCCTACCCCGGAAGTCCCCTGCAAAAGCCTCCCCCTCGGATGTGTGCCCACTCTATGGTTCCGTGACAACCTTGGGCTCCAGCCTCCTGTTCCTTATCCCATTCGCCTTTGTCTGGGAGGCGGTTAAGGGATCTAGCGGGGTTCCTTACCTTCAGGGCTTGGAAGAGACGCTTCTAGGGCTAGCTACCTTTCTCCCCGTGGATGTTTTTGAGACCGAATTTTTCTCTCTGAAGTCCTGGGTGGCCCAGAACTGTCCCCGGGTACCAGACTGGCCTCTTACTTTCAGACTCCTACACACACACACACACACACACACACACACCTCCTAAAGTGCAGGGCATTTTGTGGTTTTAACATTCCATTCTGTGCACGTGTGTTTCCTGTTGAAAGTGTAGAGAATGACGCCATACAAATGTTCTGCACTCACCACTATAAGCAGTTGGCTGCATCCTACACACAATATGTGTAACAGAGTAATATTTTAAGGATCTATACACACACACACACACACACACACACACTTTCCCGTCTTCATTTTTAGGTAGTGATTCAACCTTACTCATGACTTGAGGTGGGTATGTGGCAAGGTAAATATGTGGCCATATTTATGGTTTTGTTTCCATCCATCTTAGGAGTAAAATCATTTTATAAAGAAAATCTGTGCTGTCACCACAGATGGTAAACATCAAGACAGGAATTTAATATTTGGATCAGATGTTGTTCAGAGAGCTAGTTTTCTGAGAAAGTGGTGGATTAACATTCTAACACCCCGTTCTTTTATCTCCTCTCCAGCCAAGAAAGCCTTATAAAGAGCAAACAAAAGGCAGTTGTTCCAAAGTTTAAATCACCTCTCTGGTCAAGTGAGATTATGCTGGTATGTGTGTCTCCGTATGTCTCCTGTGTGTCGTCTATCTTGTTACCTCTCTGTGCAGCTGGGTTTGCATCGTCCCAAGGCTGCCGGAACCTTCATTCTTCCAAGAGAGACACTTGGCACAAAGAAGCCATTAACAGTGTGTACGCGCTGAGCTATGTTTGGCAGGTTCCTTTACCACAGTACGAAGTACAAGTGTATGCTTACAGAATATTGATGTGCCCCATCTGCCTTTCCTGTCTCCGGTATATTTTCTTGAACTGCCTGAGTTTCCTATGAATTACCTCTCTTTAAAGTCTCCAACAATACCATGGAGTTCCTCTTTTCCTTTGTCTTCCCAGATACAATGACTACAGCATATCCTACGGTACTAGCTGGTTTTGAGTGACAACTTGACACAAGCTGGAGTTAATCACAGAGCAAAGAGCTTCAGGTGAGGAAATGCTTCCATGAGATCCAGCTGGAAGGCATCTTCTCAATTAGTGATCAAGGAGGGTAGACCCGGTGTGGGTGGTGCCATCCCTGGGCTGGTAGTCCTAGGTTCTATAAGAAAGCAAGCTGAATGCTGGGTGGTGGCGCACGCCTTTAATCCCAGAACTTGGGAGGCAGAGGCAGGCAGATTTCTGAGTTTGAGGCCAGCCTGGTCTACAAAATGAGTTCCAGGACAGCCAGGGGTACACAGAGAAACCCTGTCTTGAAAAACAAAACAAAAACAAAACAAAAAGCAAGCTGAGCAAGCCAGGGGGAGCAAGCCTGTAAGGAACATCCCTCCATGGTCTCTGCATCAACTTCTGCTTCCTGACCTGCTTGAGTTCCTGCCCTGACTTCCTTTGGTAATGAACAGCTTGTGTGGAAGTGTAAGCTGAATAAACCCTTTCCTCCCCAACTTGCTTCCTGGTCATGATGTTGGTGCAGGAATAGAAACCCTGACTAAGACACCTACCTGGCATATCCTCTGCTTCCTTTCTGTACTTTGTATGTGTGCATAATTACAAATGTATCTCTTTTTCTACAAATAAAAAGGTGAAAGGTACAATGTTTCATTCTGAGACTGGCTTTGCTCATAACACTTTAAATGCTTTGCCTCATCCAAAGCCACCTTGTTCTTTGTAATGTTTTATAGTGTTCTCCAATCTGTGGCAGTGGGACCCATGTGACAGAGGTGACTCAAAACCCATGGTTTTGAGTGACAACTTGACACAAGCTGGAGTTAATCACAGAGCAAAGAGCTTCAGGTGAGGAAATGCTTCCATGAGATCCAGCTGGAAGGCATCGTCTCAATTAGTGATCAAGGAGGGTAGACCCCATGTGGGTGGCCCCTCAGAATATTATATAAATGTGGCCCAACAGAATATTATAAACTTTCTTAAAACATTATGAAATTTGTATGTGGTTTGTTGTGTTGTAACTCAATCGTGCAGTTCTCCAGGGTGAACTCTGTGCCCCCGTGTCAACAACACCTGAGTGTTTCTTGTTACGTCCATCCCAGTAGGCTGAGCTATGACGCATTCAAAGGCAGCCTTTATCTCCTGCTAAGGGACTGTGGTGCCCACGGGCTGGACCACTGGGTGCTCACATATTTGGCAAAGCAATACTCTTAAGTGTATTTGCAGAGATGCTTCTGGAGGTGATTAATTTTGAACCAGCAGAGTAAAGCAGAGGTCCTCCCCAGTGTGGGTGGCCTCTGCATCCAACCTGTTAAAAGACTAAATGGGCTAACTTCAGTCTCTGTCTGCCCATTCCAGAGGGGATGCCAGTGTCTCCTTGCTGTGGACCCAGCCTGTGCTTGAGCTTGGGCTGGAACTTATATCACTAGCCCTTGTACTAACCACGTTTCTTCTTTTTCTTTTTTTCTTTCTTTTTTTCTTTCTTCCTTCCTTTCTCTCTCTCTCTCTCTCTTTCTTTCTTTCTCTTTTTCTTTTCTGTTTGTTTGGGTTTTTGTTGTTGTTGTTTTGTTTGTTTTTTTTTTCAAGACAGTGTTTCTCTGTTATAGCTCTGGCTGTCCTGGAACTCACTCTATAGACCAGGCAGGCTGGCCTTGAACTCAGAAATCCACCTGCCTCTGCCTCCCAAGTGCTGGGATTACAGGCATGCACCACCACCGCCCGGCTCAACTTCTATCTTCTAATCAGCCTCGCTTCTTGCCTCCTTCTACCCCACCTCCTCCCCCTTCTTTCACGGGAAAATCTGAATCCATACAGTGACTGTTTTCTCCAGGAGGAAGAGAATGAGCTCCCCAAGCTGGCAATCTAACTTCTCCTTTCCTTTCTGTGGTGATGGTGAGAGCAGGGAATAGAAACTGATCAGGTTGTTTTAGGGCAGGGACTTCAAAAAACCCGCCAGTTCTGTCAGGTTCATGACCAGAAGGCAAAAGTGTCCTTGCCAGAGGCCAGAATGCCAAAAATGTTTGGGCACTACCCTAGTTTCCTTTTCTGAAGGTGTGTGATAAACACCACAACCAAAAAAACAATCTGATGAGATGTCTCAGTTAGGGTTTTCACCACAGTGATAAAACACCTCCACCAAAAGCAATTTGGTGAGAAAGGGGCTTCATTCATTTTATACATCCTGATCACAGTCCATCGTGAAGGGGAGTCAGGTCAAGAACCACAGCCATGGAAGGGTGCCGCTTGCTGGCCCCCCTCATCTTGTTTTCTTACAGCATCCGGGACCACCTGTCTAGTGCTAGCACAGCTCTCGGTGAGATGAGTCCCCTCATGTCAGTCATTAATCAATGCCCCTCCCCCAGGCTTGCGAACAGGTCAATCTGATCTAGGCAATTCCTTCTTCCTGAGTGACTACGAATTGTGTCAAGTTGTGAGCTGAAGCTTACTATGTCAGGGGCTCTATGTTGTTAGTTGTTTGTTTGTTTTAAAGATTTATATATTTTTATTTTACATGTATGGGTGCTTTTGCCTTCATATATGTTTGTGCACCATGTGTGTGCAATAGGTACAGAAACCAGAAGGATAGTGGATCCTCTGAAACTAATTACATTGACTTCCAAGTGCAGTGACTCTCTCCCTAATCTGTGACCCTTTAACCCATTCCTCGTGTTGTGGTGACCCCCAGCCATGTCTGAGCTGCCACTTATTTGATAGAAGTAGGCAATAAAATTACCAAGATATCTAATGTTTTCTGTCCGCCAGAGTTGTTTTCTTATTTTATTTCTATGTATTTGGGTGTTTTGCTCTCACGGGTGCCTGTACCAACAAGTGCATGCAGTACCCACTGTGGCCAGTAGAGGTCACCTGATCCCTTGGAACTAGAGTTAAAGATGGTTGCCTCTAGGAGACCAGTTTAGTGCTCTCAGCTGTGGTACCATCTCTCCAACCCCCAATTCATTTTCTTTAAAAAAAAGATTTATTTATTTTTATTTGTACAAGTACACTGTAGCTGTCTTCAGATCCACACCAGAAGAGGGCATCAGACCCCGTTACAGATGGCTGTGAGCCACCATGTGGTTGCTGGGAATTGAACTCGAATCAGTGCTCTTAACCGCTGAGCCATCTCTCCAGTCCCTCAATTCATCTTTTAAAGTCATTTTTTTAAAAGGTGTAAATAGTGAATTTAGCTTGAAGTATAATCCCGTGGAAAGAGAATCATGTTGACATTTCCTAGGTATGCTTGAAGCTCATACTTCAGTGTTTTATTCTGTTCACCCAGGCCTTCCCATTGTCCTCATTTATTAAGAAAACACCTCCATAAGATGGGGCTATTGGCAAGTCTGCAGGGCATTTTCTTAGTGATTGATGGGGGAGGACTTATCCCATTGTGGGTGAGGTCATCCCTGGGCTGGTGGTCCTGGGTTCTATAAGAAATCAGGCCCAGGAAGCCATGAGGGGCAAGTCAGGAAGCAGCACCCCCCCCCATGGCCTCTGCATCCGCTCCTGCATCCAGGGTCCTTCCCTGCTTGAGTTCCTGTCCTGACTTCCTTTAATGATGAACAGTGATGTGGAAGTGTAAGCTGAATTAACCCCTCCCTCCCCAACTTGCTTTTGATCATGGTATTTCATCACAGCAGTAGTAGCCCTAATGAAGACCAGTTGGTCTCAGGAGTGGGGTTTTGCTGTGAGAGACCTGACGGTGCTGTTTTGGGGAGGATTATGGAAGGACTTTGGAACTTTGGGTAGAAAAGCCATTGAGTGTGGAGAGCTCAGTGAGTTCTTCTGTGGGAGCTTGGAAGATGAGACTGTTGAGAGCAGTGCAGGTGATGGAGACCTGGCTTGTGAAGCTTCAGAGGGAAGTTTAAAAGTTCCACTGGAGCCATTTTGTTATTTTGAATTAAGATTCTGTGGTTCTGGTTAGCTGGGGGTGAAGAATCCTCAGTGATTAGCAAGATACCAGAACTACTGATGTGAAACCTTGGCTTTGCTGGGATACATGATACTTGCTAGCTGGAGCTGAGGAATTAGTTGTGATTAAGAAGAGCCAGCACTGATGAGGTGAAATCTTCTGGAGAGTGTGTCCTGAGAGTCAGCACGGGAGCTGTTACAGACACAGCCAAGTCTGTACCTTGTGCTGACAGCCAAACTTGGAAGTATAAGAGTCATCCAGGTGGTGCTGGCTTTGAAGGTGTAACGGGGCATGGAGAGGAGCTGAGGGTTAGCACTGTGTGACAGGTTCGGAGTCCCTGAGGAGAGGCTATTGGTGAAAGCGCTGCCCAGTTGCAGAGGAAGACCCCAGCATTTTGGAGATTCCAGGACCATGGATGACTACCAAGAACAGCAGCAGCAATGGAGTGGAGCCAGCCTGAGCCTAGAAGACAAGCTGCGTGTGCTGCAGAGGGCGGAGCTGAACAGGTGACCCACGTCCTTTTGGAGGAGCCCAGAAGACCATGAGTGAATCCCAGATTCATTCTGGGCATTGCATTATTACAGCATTGGAATTTTGTTTTGCTTTGATCTGATTGTGACTATGCCCTGGTTCTTATCTTGTGAAGTAAAAAAGTATTTAAGTGAATTTTGATTTTCTTTTTACATGAGTCTACAGTTGATGTGACACAAGCTAGAGTCTTGTGAGAGGCGGGAGCCTCAACTGAGAACACGCCTCTGTAGGATCGGGCTGTAGGTGAGCCTGTAGGGCATTTCTTAATCAGTGATTGATGGAGGAGGATCCAGACCATTATGCATGGTGCCATCCCTGGGCTGGTGGTCCTGGGTTCTATAAGAAAGCAGGCTGAGCAAGCCATGGTGAGCAAGCCAGGGAGCAGCACCCCTCCACGGCCTCTGCATCAGCTCCTGCCTCCAGGGTCCTGCCCTGCTTGGGATTCTGTCCTGACTTCCTTAGATGATGAACAACGGATTATAAGTTGCTTTTGGTTATGGTGTCTTATCACAGCAAGAGCAACCTTTCCTAAGACACAAGCCATACCTCCAAATCCATGCATGACCTAGAATGAATGTTTTTCCTTGATCAAAAATTTGTTCCAAGCCTATTTCTCTTTTTAGTGTAGTTGTGAAAACTCATTGTGCTTTTTTGTTTGTTTGTTTTGTTTTGTTCGAGGCAGGGTTTCTTTGTATAGCCCTGGCTATCCTGGAACTCACTCTGTAGACCAGGCTGACCTCGAACTCAGAAATACGCCTGCCTCTGCCTCCCAAGTGCTGGGATTAAAGGCGTGTGCCACCACCGCCCAGCTTATTGTGCTCTTATTATGTAGCCTTTACTTAATAGTCTGTTCTTGATTCTAACGTTATTATATCTTTCTAGCAAAACACCTAATACCATCTTTAATTCCTTCTTTCTAAAATTATTTTAATCAAATTGGGAATTTTATAAAATCATTAGTTCATCTAAACAAGATTAATTCATGAAAGTTCATCTTTATGTTGATCTGTTCAGTTGGGGGGGGGTCCACCTCCAGGAAAGTGACCTGCTAGCCTTAACCCTTCCCAGACAGCTCCCGACACTTTACATAGTCCACACATAGCATATGAATCACCTTACGTATTCTCACATCATATATAGCACACAGCATATACTTCATGCGACACATATCACACACACCATTATTTCCCTACTCCATACATACTGTCCTCACCTATACAATATATACTTCTACATACACCATCCTCCACACACTGTACTTTACCCCAAATACTCTCCATATACACTGATCCATATACCACACATATCATACAATATACCATATGTTTACCACACCATACTACTGACAACATGTACAGACACATACCATATCTGTACATCACATACATTACATACTTCATATTCACTAAACATATGTATCACACCAGACACACGAGTCACACATACCAGAAACTTCTATACCACACACACTACACTAAACACATGACACAGTACTTAAGCCATACAAGTATACCACACTTGTATAATACACACAACACATAAATACTCATAGAACATATGCATGACATGTACCACACAGAACTCACAAACCACATGCCACATAAGCCACACAGACAAATGTACCCAATACATACCATAAATTATATACATATAATATATATACATAATATTTGTGTGTGTGTGTGTGTGTGTGTGTGTGTGTGTGTGTATTCAGGAGTTAAAGCCTGGCAAATTTCATATCTACTGAGTAATTGAGTTGTAGTAGTATAGAGAAAGGCTAATCTATTAGCAACAAACCCTCCCCCAATCCCAGCTACAGACATCTCAGATATTTGTATTTTGATACCACAGACTTTAATAGCAACCCCAGCATGGTGGAGGAGCTACAAGGGGCCTTGCTTAGGAAACACAGTTGCTGAACTGCTGACCATGGTGAGGGACCAGTTTCCCATCAGACTTTTACTATTAAGTATGAGATACAAACTAGGAACAGGAACAGAAGCACACAGGCTGGTAGGAGGCGGTAGGAAAAGAGATATATTGGATGTTTGAAAGGCTGCCCTGGGCACAGTCTGACACATGCTCTCTCCTCCTGGAATGCTGCGATGGATGATGTCTGCACTAGAGTGGGGCCTCTTGCCTGTGGACCCTAGTGTAGTGTGACAGTACAGAGGGCAGCGTGGGGAGGAGAGTCCCCTCTGCTGAGAAACCAGCAGCTAGGCCTCTGAGCAGGGAAGTCGGTACAGCCAAAGGCCACAGGGTCCTAGAGATAGTCGTCAATGACAGTGACCAGGTTTGTAGGCAACCTGTGTGACAAGGGAGTTCTGCTCTTCACTCTACAGAGAGTGTACATTGTGCCAGGGGTGCAAGTTACCGTGCAGATGAGAACACTCATGAGAGAAAGAAAGCCAGGCGGGACATGGCTTTGGCTTGCACCCCACTGGACTGAATCAGGCTTAAGCAGTGATGTGAAAATGGAGTCTGGAGTGAAGATTAGGTGATGATCTTCCCACACTGCTTCCTCAACATGATTCCATGAGGATCATGGGAACTCAGGCTAAATTTAAAAAGACTTACAAGCTGGGCAGTGGTGGCACACGCCTTTAATCCCAAAATAAGGGGCTAGAGAGATGGCTCAGCAGTTAAGAGCACTGTCTGCTCTTCCAAAGGTTCCCAGTTCACATCCCAGCAACCACATGGTGGCTCACAACCACCATCCATCATGAGGTCTGATGCCCTCTTCTGGTGTGTCTGAGCACAGCGATAGTGTACTTAGATATAATAATAAATAAATCTTTAAAAAACTAGATCTAATGCTGCCAAAGACGCCTGACTCAGGAAGCGATGTGCCTAGTGATTGGTTACAGTCTTTCCATTCTTTAAATGTCTTATTCTTTGACACTTTCATAGATATCTATAATATACTTGAGGTGTTTTATAGCCCCCACTCTCCTCTCTCATTCCTTTCTCTCTCCGACTAAAGTCCTTCTTCCTAGCAACTCTTTTTCCTACTTTTATCATTTTATAAAGATTTATTTCATTGTAATTTTATGTATGTGAATGAATGAACCGCATGTATACAGTGCTCATGGAAGCCAGAAGGAGGCATTTGGTTCCCTGGAACCGGAGATACAGAGGGCTGAGCGATCCTCTGTGGATCCTCTGGAAAAATAGACTGTGCTCCTAGGCACTGAGTCATCTCTGCCACCACTGAGTCATCTCTGCCGCCCCCATTTCATATACGTTTGTGTGTGTGTGTGTGTGTGTGTGTGTGCGCGCGCGCATGTGCCTGGGTCTTCTAGAAAAAATAGACTGTGTTCCTAACCCCTGAGCCACCTCTCCAGCCCCATTTCTTTCTTTCTTTCTTTCTTTCTTTCTTTCTTTCTTTCTTTCTTTCCTTCCTTCCTTCCTTCCTTCCTTCCTTCCTTCCTTCTTTCTTTCTTTCTTTCTTTTTGGGTTTTTTTTTTTTTCGAGACAGGGTTTTTCTGTGTAGCCCTAGCTGTCCTGGAACTAACTCTGTAGACCAGGCTGGCCTCAAACTCAGAAATCAGCCTGTCTCTGCCTTCCAAGTGCTGGGATTAAAGGCGTGCGCCACCACTGCCCGGCAAAGATTTATTTTGTGTGAGTATCCAGCCCCATTTCATCTGTGTGTTTGAGTGGGTGTGCACGTGTGTGCAAGAGTGTTGGCCACTTTGTTGAATTAGAGTTACTTGCATGAACATACCCGAACGTTACTCACTGAAGAGGATGAAACTCCCCTTCCCCATAGCCATGAACTGCCAATAGTCCTTCAGGGAGCCAGAGTGAGTCCTGTGTGCAGCCAGAAAATGCCCTTTCGCTGCACACCTCTGGCTCTTGCATTATTTTCACCCTTCTATGATGTACTGAAGGGATCTTTGCAGTCTGGGGAGATAGCATTAGCTTACTACTGACCTTCAAGTATGCATTCAAGGGTTTGAGCATAAAGAAATGAAATTAGCTTGCATACACACATATGTGAGAGCATGTATACAGGCACAAACAAGAACATACATACATACAAACAAACACACAAGCACACACATACAAACTCACAAACACATACAAACACACACAAACACACATGCAAACATACAAACACACACATACAAATACACACAAAACCACACATACACATACAAACATATATACACAAACACACACATACAAACACACATACACACATATAAACACATATAAACACACACAAACACATATATAAACACACAAACAATACATACACACATATAAATACATACATACAAATACACACACGTACAAACACACACATATAAATACACAATACAAACACACACACACACACACACACACACACACACTCATAACAGGATAACTGGACTTCTCTTCTCTGAAATGGCTGCTCCCAGCTTACATAGAGAATGCTTTCTCCTCACTTCCAAGGCCCCAGAACCTGCACAGGCCTTTGCTGGATGAGCCGATGTAAGTGTGCGAGCGGTATTTTAGTTACATCTGAGGCAGATAGGCCAGCGGCTCATTGTTATAGAATAATTTAAATGTGATCTTACCTGGAAATGGAAAACAGGCAGATTTGGGACTCTCAGACACTCCTTGATTGCTCTGCAAGACTCACTGGGTCCTCACCTTTTGGGTCATGTATCCTGAATCTGGGTTAAAGATCTCAATGTGATTTATTTACATATTTGGTAAAATGACAGCCACAGAGGATTTTTGTTTTGTTTTGTTTTTTGTTTTAATTTTTATGAGAATTACACACAACCATGATAACTCAGAAACTTTTTTTTTTTTTTGGTTTTTTCAAGACAGGGTTTCTCTGTGTAGCCCTGGCTGTCCTGGAACTCACTCTGTAGACCAGGCTGGCCTCGAACTCAGAAATCTGCCTGCCTCTGCCTCTCAAGTGCTGGGATTAAAGGCATACGCCACCACCGCCCGGCTTTTTTTTTTTTTTTTTTTTTTTTTTGGTCAGAAAGGTATTAACAGCTAGAAAAGAAAGTCTAACTCAAACCCTGTAACTTCCAGGGTTACTCTGCATATTTTGTTTGTGGTTATCAGCTCAAGAAACATAATAAATAGCTGTGCTGTGTCATCTGGTGAAGGCTGTGACCTTGAAGCTCCAGAGTGCCACATCACAGTTCCCAAGGTGGTCGCCGGAGCCCAGGAAGCCATCTTGACCTCAGATGCTAGGCCACCAGCCCCAAGACCTGTACAGCCCACATCCATCCCCACCCCCTCCCCAGGGAGACACAGGAAGGCCTCACTGGAGCATCCGGGCCCTGGTCTTCTTGCTGTGGTTGGCTTCTGAGCCCCTCCACCCCTTCTGCTTCAGGCTGTGCATCCAGATGAGGCTGTGGCCTTGCCAGGCGTCACTGTCAGCTCCTGTGGGACAGGAACAGTCACATTCCTTAGGCAAGAGCAGGAAAACAGGCCAGTTCTCCAGAATGCATGAGGGATGGAGGGCTCCCTTGAGAATGTTTTATTTAGAATACACTACATAATCTTTTGTTGTTCTTGTTATGTGAGGTTATGTTTATTTGAGACAAGGTCTCGCATAGCCCAGGCTGGCCTTGAACCTCCTATGTAGTTGAGTTTAACTTTGAATCCCAGATCCTACTGCCTTCTATCTCCCAGTGTTTGGCACCATATTGGCTCCTATCTTTATATTTTATAGTACTTGGATGGAAGTACAGTAACTCTATATTATAAAAAGTACCCTTTAAAGGGAATACTTCAGTGGTATAGAGATATTAATACATGTGCAGCTATAATTACAATATAATTTGAGAACATTATAGCCACCAACGCTTCACAAAACATAATCCTTAACTATTTCCCCTCAAGTCTCTTATCCCAGTTTCCAGGAACCACTAGTCTTTTCGCCACTAGGGTTTGCCTGTCTGAGCATCTTACATGTGACCTCCTGCGTCTGGCTCTCTCCCCGATGTCGCTAAGCTTCATCCGTGAGATAGCAGTGCAAGACCTCATGATTTCATGGCAGAATAATATTCTGTTGACAGATACGCCTCTTTTTTTGTCTGCTCACTCATCAGGGTGCACATTGACGTTAAGATGCTGTCCAGACACCGGCATGTGTTTGTGGCTTCGTGTGTGTTTGTGGCCCCAGTTCTCCCCTCTACTTGGGCACGCACTTGCTGCCTAATTTCTAGAGAAATCAGCAGTGTTTTCCAAGTAAGCGCATGACTGTGATGCCACCCGCTTTCTCCACACACCTCACAAGCATCTGCAAACATCGCCTGCTGTTCCAGTCGGCCCAGCGAGTGTCAAGCGTGAAGTGTGGAGTCTCTCACTGGTACTGACACCCACTTCCCCAACAGTACTGGATGTGTGTGTGTGTGTGTGTGTGTGTGTGCTCATTGGTGCTCATTGGTCATTTGTGTATCTTCCTTGGGTGTACATGAAGTCAAATAATCAAATAATTTCTGCTATTTAGTTATTGTTGAGACTGGATCAGCAGACTGACCGTTGGTTTCAAGGTGTCACCTGAGCTCCAGATTTTTGACTCCATATGATAGAAGTATGTGGTGATGAAGGCAGAAACTAAAACTCGTTTTGTTTTGTTTTCTTTTGTTTTTTTCAGGGTCAGGAGCTTTTAGGCTATTGTCAAATGCTCGTAGCCCTCGCATGGGTACATATGGGTGTGGAAGATAAGGTGCATCTGTCTTTACTGATGCTGGGGACCATGGAGCTGTCTTGAAGAGCTTAAAGCATGTCTACTGCTCCACCCTTCAGGACGTGTTCTTTCTTTTTTTTTTTTTTTTTTTTTTTTTAGCTTTCTCATTGTGATCATTTCTGGCTTTGTTTGTCTTCTGGCGTCTGTGTGGGGCTGGTAGAGGCCATGTGCTTCTACCGACCTAAGCCCCAGGAAGCAGCAAGATGGCCAGCGGTTTAGCGGATGCTTTTGTAGATGCCCTCCTGATAGCCTAGTGTTTTCTTTTAGTGGAGGTAGGAAGGAAGCAGCTGCGGGAGAAGCTGCTGAAGTGTGTAGGAGAAGGTGGTATTCTCTGGGGTGCCTGTGAGATGCTCGGGGCTGGCAAAAGTTCTCCATCAAGCTGGGCAGCCAGCAGGGTTCATTCCAGGCTTCTAGTCCTATAAATGGAGCCCTGTCCTTTCTCACACCTGCCATTTTCGGATAACATAATTTTACGTCTCTCTCTCTCTCTCTCTCTCTCTCTCTCTCTCTCTCTCTCTGTGTGTGTGTGTGTGTGTGTGTGTGTGTATAAACTTTTACTTCTACAGAAGGCTGGGGCACCTATAAGACATGGTGGCACACAATTTTAAAAATCCCAGGGCTTGAGAAACTGAGGCAGGCAGATCTCTGGGAGTTCAAAACTAGCCTTGTCTACAGGGTAACCCTGTCTCAAAATTAAACAAAACAACGAAAGGCCAAGTCACCTAAGAACAAGGCCTTCCACATCTGGTGCAGCCTGGCGCCCTGCACCCGCCCTCTCTCCCGTGGACACACAGAGCTAAACTTCTGGAAATACCTAAGATGGACTGAAAGGCTCTTGGCAGGAAGCTGCCTCCCGACCACAGTACAGCTGTTTCCTGTCTTCCAGAGCCACTGACAAATCCCCCTGTAGGGCCGGAGGTGAACACGGAGGAGGTGGGGCTGCCCTGAAGAAGCTCCGCCCTCACCCACCCCCACCCCCACCCAGGGAGCCACTGCAGAGTGCACTTGTCCAGAGCCAAGCTGGCGACGCCCTACATGGAGTGTGGCTGAGGGCGGTGGCTTCTGGAGACCATTTCCAAGTGGAACAGCTTTCCCTTATGTCTCTGTCTCAGCCTCTCCCTTACTCATCAGCTTCACGATTTCCTTTACGTAAAAAAGCAGGGAGAGAGATATTCCAAGTAGGAAAAGGAACGGCTGAATGGAACGGTCCCTCCAAGCATTTTCTAGACATTTTCACTGGAAAATGAAAAGATAGCCCCGCGAAATCAACCTTATGAATAGAACAGGAGACTAACAAAACACACAACTAGAAGAATCCGAAATGAGAGAAAACAGTGCTCAGGAAAAGCTCTGGACTCGGCGGAAAGTAAAGGCCACGTTTGCCCACGTTTGCCCGTAAAGGCGGCCTTGAGTAAAGCCAACGCGAGACCTTAACAAGGTGTAAACACACATTTAGAAGAGGGAGCAATGCTTTTTTTTTTTTCCAAAGTTTTTAAAACTTCCAATACAGTTGGGACAAAAGTGAAAAATTGACTTTGTATCCAGGCAGGGCACGCATGCAGGTAATCTTAGCAATTGGGATGCAGAGGTAGAAGGCCCTAGGTTCAAGACCAGCCTGACCTAAATAGTGAAATTCAGTCTTTAAAAAAAAAAAATCCTTTGTTGCCCTTGGAAAAGGCTCCACAAACACCTGTCTAATCCACCATGCAGCCAGCCAGCCTTCCATGCTTGAGAAAAGTATTCACTTTCTGACTGACACATACCACCAACCTAAAAAAAAAAAAAAATCCTTTGGTAACTAATTTACACAATGTCATGCCTTATTTTCAGACAGTAACAAATGCTTATGCTCTGTAATTAAAACCAAGGTTTGAAACCAAATGTTCAGGTTTTCAATGAAATTAAAAGGCAGACTAAGTTTCCCAAGGGCTTTGCTACTTAGTAATGGCTTCTTGTTATACATCTCTGCAAATGTGCTACTTGTCCTAATGCCTCAGGGACTTAGAAGAAATGTCCAAGCAAATAATAGGAGGGCATTTTGCTAAGCAATAACATAAGAGCTAAGTTTAGTGTTTATGGGGACAGTGGGGACTAAGAGGCTAGGTGTCACTGAGGGGGTCTGAGGGATGGAACCTTTGGGCTGGGCCTTGATCAGGGCAGGTTCTACGTCCTAGAATACTTAATTTGGTATCTGCATATTTCTCTAGAATAGACGTTCTGAAAACAGCACGGTGCATAAGGACAGTGAGTGACAATTTAAAACCCCTAATACCTGATTCATTGAGACATCTGTAAGGATGTCAGAACAACAGAACTGAATTGCTCTTCGTTCTCAATTAGGGATTGCCAGTAATTTGGGTTAGATGGAGAGGGTCTAACTTAAAGGATTGAGTTTTCTGGCAAATTCTTTCCTGTTACAGAATCTTTTTGGGTCCTGGATTCTGAGTGGAACACCTACCTCAGGCCAGCACACAGTTTCGTAATGCGGTTTGATGGGCACAATCTGATCAAGTCCCTATCTTCACCAGACTCTTCCCCCGAACCTATAATCAATCAGCCGAACTCATTTTTAACTCCATGTAAATTTGGGATAGAAAGAAGGGTGAATTCTTCAGGGAGAATTCCCCAGGTTTCATTCACTATGGCTTCTATGATTTGAGGTATTTACTCACTGAGTAATGTACCAAAGGCTTGGAGAGCCAAGAATCCGGGAGTGCATGCGCAGTGACTCTGATGGCGTCAGGAACTTTATACAGCTGTGCATTCACAAGATAGTGTAGCAGGAGCGGTGGGGTCACCTCTACGTAAATACCAGGGGCCTCGAAGCCTCAAAAGCATCTCCTTGAGGGAGACCTAATTGAGGCCTGCCTGAGAGATCAAAGGATTGCTGCCACAGACAATGCTAGACACTGGGGACTGCTGGTTAGAAGAGATGCTTCCTTGGGACCGATAGGACGTGGGCGGAGGGGGCGGAGGGTACTGAAGGAGCTTGCAGCAGGGTTCAGATGAGCTTGCTGCAGTGTTTCTCACCTGCTCCTGGAGTCTGTGTCATTGACTGTGCCACCTCACCTCCCCCCTCCCCCCCCCAAGGGCAGGTGGGGTTGGGTGTTGAGTTGTCCAGGACACAAACAACAAGGGAGTGCTGCAGGTACCTTTTCTCCTGGCGTGTCTGCGCTTGCAGGGATGTCTGGCCGTGGCAGCCCGGTCCTCCCACCCTCTCTGTGCTCTGTACCCGGGCTCTGAGCTTCTGAGTCTCTCTGGGACGACTCGATTTTGTTTCTGCACTTTCGTAAATGCCGGTTCTCCCCTCTTCCTGTTTAGACTCCTGAGAGGAATACACACATCCTTTCATAGACCAAGGTTATGGGACAGAGAGCTTACTCCGCATTCCCCAAGGGAGCCCACGTGTCCTCAGGCCTGGCAGGCTCTAGTTAATATCAGGGCTCTTGCTTCCCATCGAGAAACACTCAACAAACATTCCTCCCCGTCCCTGTACCAGGATGCCTCTGTCCACCGGGAAGTGGGCACTGAGCTCATGAGGTGAAGATGTCATGCGTCTAAGGTAGAGTTGAGGGGGCATCCAGGAGGCAATGCTGAACTGAGCCTCAAAAGGAGAGGAGGGCTGACAGCGAGGAGAGGAGGAAGACCCAGACGCATGAGGAGAAGCACGGCAGCCAGAGGCCCCCGAGGAGCCTCATCTGTTTTGAAAGTGCAAAGTGCCTCAAACCAGCTACAGTCACGTGCATGTTTTAGAAAGATCATCGTGGGAAGAACCAGCCTCAGTTCCAACAGGGCTCCCTGGGCAGGTCTTGTGTGGGTCAGCTTGGGGTGGGGGCAGTTCAAATACTGTAGCTCCCTCTCTTGATGCACTAGATATCCTAGACGTTCCTTCATGTGTATGTGTCCTGGTGACAATCTACAGAACGCTCAAACGGCGTTTGCCTTGCCTCTATTTAATTCCTGCCATCGATTTTGCTGGTAGCATTTTCAAGGAGTCCCACCTTTTCCTCCAGGGGTCTCTCTCTGGGTTTGTTCGCATTCTCTATTTTCTACTGAGTGTTGTTGGTCTCTGCAGACATGAGTATAAATTGTTGTTGTTGTTTGAAAACATAGACAATCATTGTAACCTTATCAGTGGTGACCCAAAACAAACCAAAATGCTCATTGACAGGTGAAATGAATAGAGGTTGGCTTCTAGGAGAGGGTGTCATTCAGCAGCCCAAAGGCTGACCCAACGCTGCCAATCTAGACAGGCGTGGTGGTGCACACTTTCAAGCCCAGCACTCAGGAGGCAGAGGCAGGGAGATCTCTGTGAGTTAAAGCCTAGCCTACTCTATAGAGTGAGTTCTATGTAGAAACCCTGTCTTTGAGAAACAAACAAACAAACAAACAAACAACAGCAACAAAACAAACCAGTGTCATTCTACAGAACATGTGTGCAGACCCAGAGCCAACCACATCCAGTGTGGCCTCCAGGAATCCTCCTGACCAGCACCAGAGGAACCGGGGCAAGGGTTGTGTACACCATTGCCACCAAGGAGATGGTTTTAGGATGGGACATATCAACCCATTAAATTGTGTCCCTTAATTGTCAGATGTTGCTTATCAAGTGTCAAGTGTATCACAATGGAGATAGATAGATAGATTAATAAATCTCCTGATTTAACATTTTGTTGTATAGGTTCTGTTGTTGGTTGTATAGCTTCTCTAAAAGTGTTGGCCTTTTCTTTTTCTTAATGAGATATCTGGCTGTATTAATACTATCGAAATCAACTAGTTTTCTCTGTCCTTGAAACAGACACAATTTCCCAAACTAGCAGCCTCATCACGGCATCTCTGTCTCTTCCCTGATTCAGATGGCTTGGGTGTCAGAGGCTTGCCTGTAATTTAGCTTATTATGAATCTGGAAACTTCTCTCAAGGGTTAAAGAGTCCAGGATATCTGCAGAAAAGCCTGCATTGCCGTGACCCTGTACAGTCACCGCCATGACTCTGCACTCAGAGGGAAAGATTACAGCTATGTCCTGGGGCACATGGTTCCCAAGGACGGAGTACCGCTCTTTTGCAGAAGCAAGGGCGAAGGATTCGTGAGAGTGTTCACAGGGCGGCTTCATGGAACATGAAGGCATGCTACCCTTCATCCCCATGGGAAGCCAAATTCTAAGCTGGGGGAATCACAGGTGTCAGAGAGCAGCGGCAGCAGAGAGGGGACCGGGTATCGGGTCTGAGCCCTTTGCGCTCTCCCAGAGATAGCACTGCAAGGCTGTTGAGTGTCTGCCACTTGGACACACCCTGCACCCTCCACAGCGATGGTGACTGTGGCCAGGTTGTACAGCTTCATAACACCTCAATTTCCCCTCTATGAAATGGGAAGAAGCACAGCCTCTGCCTTGCCTGGCCCTTGTAAGAATGGTGATGCAGAAGGCTCTACGGATAGTGGCTGGCCCTCAGCAGGCCTGTGGCTGGGCTTGCTGTCATTCTGGGTCCATTCTTGTCCTCTGATATACCTCGGAGCCTCAAGGAAGGTTTGGAGTCAGGGGGCATGTGGACCCTTTGAGTTCGGCTCTTATGATCAGAAAGAATACCTTGTCCCTGAGTTGCTATGTCTCTGTCCCCTGCCCTGGGTCACCATGCCCCCTGTCCCTGTCCCTTGAATGCAGGCCTAGCCAAAGCAAATGTCAGGAGCCCTTCTGTTACCTTCTCTGTGTGAAGTTATTTTGGCCATCAGTCTGTCCCCTGGTTTTCATGGCGGAGGCCACCCTCTGCAGAAGCAGGTAGTTGTTTCTGTCGATGGCGGAGAGTCTCTCTTCCTCCATCTGTGGACACAGTGACCCCGCTATAGCACAAGGTTCCTCCAGACACACTTTTCAACGCCACACCCTGTAGGTCCCCAGCAGGAGTCAACAGGTGCGACACAATACTGGGCACTGAGACCGCATGGGAGACCACCGTTCTTTGGCATGGAATACACTGGGATGGGTTTGCAAAAGTAGCAAGAAGATATACTGTCTTGCATGTTTAGGTCACCTGCTAAGTGACATGCAGTGGTCACACTAGCAAGGAAACTATCTCAAGACACTTTCATGGTCTATTTTGTTTAAGAAAGTCTCTCTCTCTCTCTCTCTCTCTCTCTCTCTCTCTCTCTCTCTCTCTCTCTCTCTTTGTTTTTTTGAGACAGGGTTTTTCTGTGTGGTCCTGGCTGTCCTGGAACTCACTCTAAAGACCAGGCTGGCCTCAAACTCAGAAATCCTCCTGCCTCTGCCTCCCAAGTTCTGGGATTTCTCTGCCCAGCGAGAAAGAGTTTCCTGTTCTCTGCTTTATACGTCATACTGTGTGGCTCACAAGCCCTGGGGCTTCTCCTGCCTCTCCCCCATCTTGCCTAAGGACAGGCGGGTCCACTGAGCCCTGCTTTCAGCTTTTAAGCTGACTGACCTGCTGGACTGCTGAGCTGCTCTTCGTTCAGCAGATTATGACGTCACCAGTCTCAGCTGACCTCACTGGCACCCCTGCAAGCACGACTACTTACCCATGGCCTGCGCCTCGAGAAATGCAAACCCAGAAGCAGTCGGTGATGCTGACTATCTGGAGCTGCACGGTCCAAATCACCCGAGAGTTTCTCTGTCCGCGCGTATGACATGGTGGGGCACATATCCTAGAAGGTTCTGGTACAAGCACTAGCCAGCTCCCTGCGTTAGGGCAGGGCAAGTTCACGTGGCCCCTTGGTGACACCTTGTCTTTGCCAAGGCCAAGGAGCTTGTCTACTCTCACTCCAGGCTCCCAGGTGACATCACCTTGTAGGCCCCGTGGGGTGTGTGGCTTGAGGGGAGCAAGGCACCTACCTTCAACTTCTTGAACTTCAGGCGGAGATGGCTGTAAGCCTGTGGCGGGTGGGTGTCCACTAGTGGTTGGGCATTCTGGACCTGCGGCACAGAGTGGGCAGTGAGACCCCAGGGGCAGTGTGAGCAGGTTCTGTGACATCCCCATTAGGCGCTTGTGCGAAAGATTCCAACAGCCCCTCGCCGGAAGTTCTCACTGAGACTCCTTATTTGATCAGCATTTCAGCAACCTTCGGGAGGGACTCGGAAGGGACTCGGTAGCCCTCAGAAGTGAGCCCATGTTCTGCTACGGGCTGGGGAGCCAATGAATTCAGGGCAAGGTTTGCATGAGTGGTAACAACCCGTCATTTCTGCCCAGCACTGAGGCAAGCACTCACCTGCAGGCTATGCCCCACGTGTCCGTCCTGCAGGCTATGCCCCATGTGTCCGTCCTGCAGGCTATGCCCCATGTGTCCATCCTGCAGGCTATGCCCCATGTGTCCATCCTGCAGGCTACGCCCAATGTGTCCATCCTGCAGGGTATGCCCCACGTGTCCATCCTGCAGGGCTGTCCTAGCCCCAGCAATGGGTCCAGGAAATACCTTACGCCAGGACTGACTAGAGGGCAACCCTGCAGAGCTGGGGAAAGCACATCGTTGAAAGGGTGACAGATTAGAGTGCCTTCCTGAGAGCTGGGCGTACTTTGGTTTGCAGTGAAAGGAATCCCTTATGCTCTAGATCCCTAATGACAGAGCGCTGACCCTGGGCTCTGTCAGCTGATAATGGAAGGTGACGGAGGTGGGACCCCTGCCATCCAAGGAACACGCCCAGAGCATCTCTGAGACTCAGAGTGAGGCTGGGTTGGGACTCGGGGTTAGAGCACTTGGTCTGGCACACACCTGCAACAATAAGAACAAATAGGAAAACCACCCAACCGAGTAAATAAAATGACGATGTGTATCGTGTAACCTGGGAGACAGCCCTGTGGCGGCAAGGTAGTGAAGGCTAAGGAGAGAAAACGGAAAGGGCTTCTAGAGGGCGGGGCCTCTTCCCCCTCCCTTCCTATCCCTTTCTCCCTCTATTTCTCTCCCTCCCTATCTCTCTCCTCTTTCCCTCTCTCTTCCCCATCCTCTCCCTCCTTCCTCCCTCCATCCTCCCTCTCTCCCTATCTCTCTCTCTCTCTCTCTCTCTCTCTCTCTCTCTCTCTCTCTCTCTCTCCTTCCCTCCCTCTCACATACACTCAGAAACCTAAAGTACCTCAAGGCATACGTCGGAGAGCCACACTGTCCTCTGTGGGTAAGGAAGGCAAGGCTGGAGGCTGGAGACGCCAGGGAGCTGGGGTCCTTCAGGGCCACAGGCTTGGAATCATAGAATGGGTGGGCCCAACTCAAGGCTTTTGGAGATGGGGGTAAGGAAGGTAGTGATGGGGGGATTGGAGAGACGGGCACACACACCACGTTTTGACCTGTGGTGCCCAAGGTTGGAGCATACTCTGCAGAAATGCGTGGGCCGTGTTTACCTCGAAGACTAAGTAGAGCTGACTTGTATGTTTAAGACCCAGATGACGATGCAATCTGTACTGTTACACAGCACGCCACATGAGCTTGCTTTGCGTTGTTTAGCCTGTATTGACTGAGGTTTCTGGACACACTATATGGTGCTTCCTTTCGTTAAAGACATGGACCACAGATTCTCGAATGTGAAACATGGCACTGAAGTTGGAGAGCTGGTATGGGAGACTCGGCAGCACCCGTGTAGTCTGACAGGCAATGCATAGCAGGTCTTCAGAGCAAATGTTCCTAGGTCCGAGCTCTGGGGAACTGGTGCATCCGTGACCATGGTCAGTGTCGTCATTGCTAGTGGCACACTGTGTCCACAGTGTGACTCCATCTCCATAATGAGATAGGCATGACATTATGTCTGCTTCATTCATGGCTGTGGGGCCCTGCATCAACCCACAAAGAAATGCTGAAAAACCCAGACTGAGGAGTCTGTGAAGCGAGTATACTGTGTCCTTCAAGGGTTCGTGACCCGGCAGACAGGAAACTAGGAACTTAAACTGCTCCACGTGGTATGGAGGCTAAGGGCAGTGGTTTCGTGCTGGGGGAACAGCTACATTCTTGGGACAATTTAGAAAATGGACCATGAAGTACCGACATCACATACTTGAAAACTGTACTGTAGGTATGAAAGAGAATGGGTTTCGCTCTTGGGAACTACACGGTGAGATACTAAGGGATAAAATGTGTACTGTACTCTCTTAAATTGCTTCTCGTGTGTGTGTGTGTGTGTGTGTGTGTGTGTGTGTGTGTGTGTGAGAGAGAGAGAGAGAGAGAGAGAGAGAGAGAGAGAGAGAGAGAGGGAGAGAGAGGAGAGGAGAGGAGTAAAAAACTAGAGAGTGTATAAGTTACCCTACATGTTTCTAGAACAAAATACATGAGAAGAGCTAACTTAAGGATGGAGGGTCTCTTTTGACTCGCAGTGGACATTTCAGTGCTCACGGTGGTGAAGACGGTGACAGGAGATTGCAGCAGCTGGGCACACTGCAGCCACACTCCACGTCCGGACCTCCTGCCCATGGGGTGGCCCTGCCCACATGTAGGGTCTGCCTTCCCTCCTCAACTGACCAAATCTAGAAGCTCTCACAGATGTGCACAAACATTTGTTCCCATAGTGATTCCACAGCCCATCACTTTGGTACCCAAGATTATCCATCACGCAGGCATAGGGATGCAGACACGAACAGAGGTACATGAGGGTTTGTATTATTTCTAAGACGGTGTGGCGGTTCATATGCCCTCAGCGCCCAAGGAGCTGCACTATTGGAAGATGTTGCAAGATATTTCCTATCCAATCACATTGAGGCAGTGAGAAGCCAGTCACTGGAGGGGAGAGAGGAGGAGGAGCCAGGGGAAGAGAGAGAGAGAGAGAGAGAGAGAGAGAGAGAGAGAGAGAGAGAGAGAACATGAGCGTGTCGGGGTGGGTGGGGCGAGGGTGGGGGGTGGGAAGAGGTGCTTGGCAGGGGAGAAGAGCCAAGGAGCAATGGAGTCAGACGTCTGTTTATCCAAAGGTTAGAATATTGGGATAGAACTTTTACTATAATTGATTGGCTTTGTTATTACGGTATTGGCATCTTCAACTTGTGCTTTAAATATATTTAAATCTAATTGGCAAATTAATTAAAAGTGTTGAGAGTCTGTTCTACTGGGTAATTTGGGACACCACTCTTGGAGAACCTCAGGAACTGGTGGCCCGTGGGTAGTGTGACAAGTGACATGTGGGTCCGCTGACGGCAGAGGGAGAAGGCGGCTGGGATGCTGAGAAAGCTAGCTGGAAGAGATCGGCTCAGTGGCAAGGGTGAAAGGCGCGCTGAATGACACCCTGGAGACCTGGTGAGTGTCAGGGAAGGCAAGAGAGTACCCGAGACCCACTCTAAACCCTCCCACTGGAGAGTTAGCGAGCCAGTGGCCACGGAGGAGTGCAGCATCCCGGTGGCCTGGGAAGGAACAGGGTGGGGTCTTTTTAATTAATTCCAGTTACAGAAGGTGTAGCCTTGTTGGAGTAGGTGTGTCACTGTGGGTATAAGCTATAAGACCCTCACCCTAGCTGCCTGGAAGCTAGAATTCTCCTAGCAGCCTTCAGATGAAGATGTAGAACTCTCAGCTCCTCCTGCACCCTGCCTGCCTGGATGCTGCCATGCTCCCGCCTTGATGATAATAGACTGCACCTCTGAGCCTGTAAGCCAGCCCCAACTAAATGTTGTCCTTGTAAGAGTTGCCTTGGCCATGGTGTCTGTTCACAGCAGTGAACCCTGACTAAGTCAGATGGTTCTCTAAACCTGGTGCTATTTTAGAATGTAAAGGTTATTTGTCCTTCCGCTTCGTCCCACTCTCTCCCAGCAGGTCACGTGCACCCATCACTCTGGGATCTATTTCTGCTCACCACAAGTGAACTTTGATCAACTCATTATTTTATTTGGTGTTTCAAAATGTATGGAGAGCCAGGTGTGCTGGGGCACATCATTGCTCTAGCATTCAGGAGGCCGGGCAGGTCCTAGGCCAGCCTGGTCTACGCAGGAAATTCAGGGTCATCCTGGCCTATACAATAAGTATGACTATCATTCTTTTGTTCCCCTCTCAGAATTATTATTATTATTATTATTATTATCATCATCATCATCATCATCATCATCATCATCATCATTATTATTTTCTTCGATTCAGGGTTTCTCTACGTAGCCCTGGCTGTCCTGGAACTCACTCTGTAGACCAGGCTGGCCTCGAACTCAAAAATCTGCCTGCCTCTGCCTCCCAAGTGCTGGGATTAAAGGCGTGCCCACCACCACCCGGCTCTTGGAGTTATTTTAAACATTTGTATAAAACTTCAAATGTAGGCCAGGCCTGATGGTGCATGCTAATCCAGGAGGTTTTGCTAGTTCGAGGCCTGCCTAGGCAAGTTAGTGACACATTATCTCAAAAGGCAAATAGAGCCGAAGCCTGTAGCTTAGTGATGGAGAGCTTGCCTAGTGTGCACAAGTCCTGGGTCAATCTTCAGTAAAAAATAACCCAACCATAGAAAGAGTTGTAATTAATGCTGCATAGGGCAGCCCCCCGCACCCCCACAGCCCCCCACACCACCCCTACTCCCCCCCCCACACACAGTGCAGCACAGCCTAATCCCCAGCTAGCTTCCTCCAAGCTCACTAGTCCACACTTTGTTTCATCTGAGTTTATCCAGGGAGCCAGCAGGACGGTATTCCATACTTAAGTGTTTCAGCACACACATGCAAGCACAACACATAGGCACATGCGTGCACACACACATACAAACACAGGCATACGCACTCACGCAGACTCACACGCATACACACAGTTTTCCAACACCTCAAACAGCCACAGTTCTTACACCATTCAGTCACCATCTGTCTTAGTCAGGGTTTCTATTCCTGCACAAACATCATGACCAAAAAGCAAGTTGGAGAGGAAAGGGTTTATTTAGCTTACACTTCCAAATTGCTGTTCATCACCAAAGGAAGTCAGGACCGGTACTCAAGCAGGACAGGAAGCAGGAGCTGATGCAGAGGCCATGGAGGGATGTTTCTTATTGGCTTGCTTCCCCCTGGCTTGCTCAGCTTGCTTTCTTATAGAACCCAAGACTACCAGTCCAGGGATGGCACCACCCACAAGGGGCCCTCCCCCCTTGATCACTAATTGAGAAAATGCCCCACAGCTGGAGCTCATGGAGGCATTTCCCTAACTGAATCTCCTTTCTCTGTGATAACTCCAGCCTGTGTCAAGTTGACACACAAAACCAGCCAGCACACCATCCATACTCCCTTTCTCTTCCCTCTTCCTTTTCTTCCTCCATCTCTGACTTAGACAAGTAAGATGGCCACTCAATGATCAGCAGATATCTTCCTTACATTTCTTGTAAGGTTGTTTTCCCTAGGAAAACGAGTCATTTGATCTATAGTTTCTCCATCTGAGTTTTTACAATAGTGTTGCTTGATATCTCCTATGAGTTATGATTCACAGTTTCAAATTCAATTTTCCCCTTTGGTAAGAGTGAAACATAGATGACAGTATGACATTTTATCAGAAGGAGCAGAAGTCTGCCTGCCTCCCTCCATCTCCCTCTCTTCTCTCCATCTCTCTTGTGTGTGTGTGTGTGTGTGTGTGTGTGTACGTGTATATGTGAGCACATGTGTGTGTGTGCAAGAGTGTATGTGAGCACAAGTGTGTATGTACATGTGTTCATGTGAGCACAAGTATGTGCATGTATGTATGTGTGTGCATGTGTGTATGTGAGCACAAGTGTCTGTGTGTTTGTGTGTATGTGAGCACAAGTGTGTGTGCATGTGTGCATGTGAGCACAAAGTATGTGTATGTATGTATGTATGTATGTGAGCACAAGTGTGTGCATGTGCATATGTGAGCACAAGTGTGTGTATGTGAGCACAAGTGTATGTGTGTGCACATGTGTGTATCTTTATACACATACACGTGGAGGCCAGAGTCAGTATCAGGTGTTTTCCTTTATTGCATTTGATCTCCAATCGAGAGTCTTTCTCTGAGACTGGAGCTCACTGACTGTTTAGATAGACTGGCTGTTCAGGGAGGTCCAGGGGTTGACCTGTCCCCCTGTGCCCAACCCCAGTGTGGGTTATCAGCATGCACTGCCACGCCCGGCTTTCTATATAGGTTCTAGAGATGCAGACTCCATCCTCATGCCTCCGCACAACGCTTCGTCCACTGAGCCATTCATCTCCCCAGAACTGCATTTCTTGTGATGACAGAAATGGTGAAGAATCCCAGGGTGGCGCTTGCCTGGGAAGCTTAGAGATGCTCTAAGTTTCCAAGTCGCTCTGCTCTCACTTCTGAGACACGCCTCCAGAGGCGAACTCCATCTTCACAGGGTGAAGGTTCTCTTCATTTATTTACCTCTTTTCCACCTTTTGAAACAGAGTCTTTCTATGTAGGCCAGGGTGGTCTTGAACTCATGATTCTCTTATGTGCTGGGATCATGGGGGTGCACCACCATGCATAGCTTATTTACAAATTTGTGTATGTGTGTTATATGCATGTGTACAATTTACATATGTACATGCATGTGGGAGTGAAAACACATCAATATGTACATGTGGGAGTCAGAGGTCAATGTAAACTGTCTTCCTTTATTGCCTTTCATATATGTAAATATCTGTCTATCTATCTGTCTATCTATCTATCTATCTATCTATCTATCTATCTATCTATCTATCTATCTATATCATCTCTAGTTGTTTGAGAAGCTTTCCCACTGAATCTCGAGCTCCCTGATCGACTGGACTGGCTGGCCAGCAAGCCCTCAAGATGCTTCAGCCTCTGAGGTCGCCTCAGTGCTAGGATTACAGGTGGGAGCCATCAGGCCTAGATTCTTATGTGGCTGTCAAGGTTTTAAACTAGGGTCCTCGCGCTAGAGCAGTGAGCCCTTTACTACCCGAGCCATCTTCTCAGCCCCTTACTTTCTAAAATAATAATGCTTAAATTATTCCAGTCTGTCACGAGGTTCAGTGGGGCATGGGTTTGTCCCTTGGCCCCGGATCCCTCTGTCTCTAATGACCTTGACTGTGCCCTTCCCTTCCAGAATGGTGAGGTAGTAGGGCTATCTTTTGAATTTCTAGCTCACCACAAAGCTACCATGTCTATAGCTGATTATAGTGGGAAAAGGCCTGCAGAGACAACAGCCCGTATGGATAGTTAACGTTGGCGATGGTGTTTCCTGCCTGCTGTGGTGGACACTGCACATGCCTGCTGTGCTGGACACTGCACACCCGCTGTGGTGGGCACTGTGCAGTAGGTTAGAACCACATTCCTTCTAGAAAGCCACCCTAGCCTCAGTCTACAGCTTCTCATATGATGACGTGTTCAGCAAATGTCAGCAGGACCACCCCTCCCCCTAAGCACACACCTCCGATATCGCCATTCCTACACATTACTGCTTTGTGTTTGGGGGATGGTCTCTGTGAAGGGACACATACCTGACTTTAAAGGCCTCTGCAACATGTCTTCCCCGTGGGGTTAGGAGTGAGCCACATCAGCGCTTGGGTTAAATTCACTCTCAGTAGTTGGGAAGGCCTTTTGAATTTAATTTTCTTTGTAGAATGTAAGATATTTACACAGCCAAATATGACCCTAATAGCTTTTTAAAAGAGACATGCGTGGGCTTCAGAGCTGGCTCAGCATTATGAGCACTGACCGATCTTCCAGAGGTTCTGAGTTCAAATCCCACAGCCACATGGTGGCTCACAGCCATCTGTAATGGGGTCTGATGCCCTCCTCTGGTGTGTCTGAAGACAGCGACAGTGTACTCACATAAACAAAATAAAAAAAATAAATAACTCTTTAAAAAAAAGAAAGAGACCTGAGTTCTTTCAAAATAATAATGCTTAAATTATTCAGGTCTCATTAAAAATTCTTCAGTGTTACATTTATTTTCATATTAAAAACATCAAGTCATATAGAATATACCTACACTAACTTCACAATCCATGTGCATCTAAACATTGGCACACATTTTCGCCTGTTTCATTTACAGTATCGACAGATTTTACGCATCTTTCCCGAAACTGTCTTTCATGAAACACTATGTATTAGTCACTTTTGTTTTTGTTACTAGAATTAAAGACTCGAGGATGAGTACTTTATAGAAAAAAGAGGTTCGTTCTGCTTGGTAGTCCTGGTCTATCTGCTGCTGCTGGCCTTCTCTCCAGCCCAGCCCCTGCAGACAAAGAGATGGGGGGAGAGAAAAAATGGATGTATGCATATGTATGTATGTATGTATGTATGTATGTATATATGGATGTATTTGCATGTGTATTTGTGCACACATTACCATTTACATGTTTCTGGTCTCTCATCCATTTGTTATCTATCTATCTATCTACCTACCTACCTACCTACCTATCAATATTCCATTTATTATCATCTATCTACATGTGGAGATGGAAACTATTCATTTCTGCCAGGCAAGAGCTCCACCATAAAGACAACCCTCCAGCCACCCCTCTGCTTTTATTAAGCCCCCAGGATTCAGTCCTGGGGCTCCCTCCTGATGGCATTGTCTAATCTAAATCACCCCCACGGGCTCCCCCCCCCAAACATCATAGTAGATCAGGTTTCTACCCTCACAATGTATGTGCCCCATGATGGGGCTTAAATTTCAGCACAAGCCACAACAGACTGCATTCCAGAAATAACTGCACAGTAGCGTGTGGAGAAGTCTCTTCCTCCTCATACAATTGTATAAGGGTCATTATGTATAAAATACCCTATTTACCCAGCTGCCCATTGAAGAATATTTGAACTGGTTCCAATTTTGCTATTACAAAGAAAAAGCTGCAATTACCATCTTTTGCAATTCGCCTTTGTGTGTTTGCCAGTGTATCTGGAATTGGGATTGCTAGGGTAAAGGCTAAACATGTGTGCAACTTTCGGAGGTATTGCTCAGCTCCCGTGGGGCTCGTGGGGCTCTGCCTTTCACACACAGCACGGCACGATGCTGGTCCTTTCCCCAGAGCCCAGCCAGCTCCTCACCAGGCTCAGACTTGAGAAACAGTATTAGAGGGCAGGCTTGGTTTGCATTTCTTTATTATTAGTGAAGTTGGCAACCTTTTTACTAGGTTAAAAGTTACTTGAAATCCTTCCAAGAACTGGTTTTCTGCATTGCTTGTCCATTTTTGCCCTCCTAGACTTTTTTTATTTAAAGGTTTATTTATTTATTTATATGAGTACACTGCAGCTGTCTTCAGACACGCCAGAAGAGGGCATCGGATCCCATTACAGATGGTTGTGAGCCACCATGTGGGTGCTGGGAACTGAACTCGGGCCCTCTGAAAGAGCAGTAGGTGCTCTTAAATGCTGAGCCATCTCGCTGAGCCATCTCTCCATCCCTGCTCTCCCAGTTTTAGAGCCTGCTTACATGTGAGTGTGGGCTTTTGTGATGTAATGCACAATTATTTTTCTCCACTTATGCTTGCTTTCCCTCCACTTATTGCTTATGCCATGTTATTATCTTTTTATTATTATATAAAGTTTATCAATCTTCATTTCCAAAAGGATTTGAATTATATGGTTAGCATATTTTTATACTATGGTTCTATAGAGTAATTTTTGTATTTTCCACTCTTACAAAGCTAATTTTAAATACTTTTGTACTTTTCTTTTTTTGAGCTAGGATCTTACTGTGTAGGTCTGACTATACTAAAACTCACTATGTAGACCAGGCTGGCCTTGAAGTCTGCCTCTGCCTCCCAAATGCTGGTATTAAAGGCATGCACTACCACTTCTAGCTACATTTTTTTGAGACAGAACCTTACTAGTTAGCCTAGGCTTGAAATCTTGATCTTTCTCTTAGCCTCCAGAGTGCAGGCATGGGTTACCACACCCATGTGGATTTTTATATTTAAATCTATAATTATTTGGAATTTCTCTTAGTGTGTGTGCTAAAGATTCCAAGCCATGAGAATCCAGATGGATGTTCTAATCCCAGAAGGTGAGGGTAGAGAGACAGGGTCCCCTGGAGGAGCATGGTGGGTCAGAACCTGGAACAGGACAAGGGAGCCCATTGGTCCTCTTTGTCCAATGAGCTGAGAGGTGTGCTCTGTGCAACTCACGAAGCCACCCTTACCAAGAGCTGAACCCAGCCAGCAACTGTGACCCTAGGCTGCAGTGCACAGAACTCTGAGGAATAAATGTCTGCTATTGAAACAGTCTAGTCCAGTATCCCTGTGGCAGCTCAGGCACAGCCAGCAAGAATACACCCAGGTTTATCTTTTGTGTATAAACAACATCCAGCCACTCAGTGCCACTTGTTTGAGATGCTGCTGCTGCTGGGACCGGAATATTCATATCCTCCAACGTCATATGTTGAAATCTTAATCCCTAGTGCCAGAGACGGAGTCTCTGGGAGTGATGAGACTCTGGGGCAGATCCCCTCTACATGGGATAAAGGACAGAAGAGATCCTGGTGAGAGGGACAAGGGAAAGACACCATCTGTAAAAATGGCCTGGGCCAGGCACTCCAGTCATGTTGCGAAACTTATTCCTCAGTGTTGAGGGAGGAGGGAACCCAGTGGGCAGGTGTAGCCTTGGAGATGAATCTGCAGATGTTGTACAAAAGATATGTGTCGAGCCGGGCAGCGGCGGCGGCGGCGGCGGCGGCGGCGGCGGCGGCGGCGGTGGCGCACGCCTTTAATCCCAGCACTTGGGAGGCAGAGGCAGAGGCAGGTGGATTTCTGAGTTCAAGGCCAGCCTGGTCTACGAAGTGAGTTCCAGGACAGCCAGGCTACATAGAGAAACCCTGTCTCGAAAAAACAAAAAACTAACAAACAAACAAACAAAAACCCCCAAAAAACAAAAAAAGATATGTGTCAAAGATGGCCTCTTCTTCACGCCTCATGACAGGGCACCAGGCTTGGCTGCAGTCTTCTGCTTCTACCACCAGGGGGCACTGTAATAAGATCTATCTATACATTATCTATCGATCGATCTATCTATCTTTTATAATATATTAATATACAACATATAAATATATAATAAAATGTAACATCTATAATGTAATATTTCTATTTATAATTTGATTTATACTTTATTTTTATTTTATTGTATTTGTAATATTTATATATGTGTATATAATTTATCTAATATTATATTATTTATATACTATTATTAATATAATATATGTTATATAATTATATATGATATATAACATGTATTATATTATGTACATTATATATTTATTATATTTATATATTATTTATATTTATATAGATTTATAATGTACTTATATATTTAAATATATAATATATTTTGTATAAATATATTTCATATAATATATAATATATATTATGCTGGGAGCAGACAATCAAGATGCAGCAACATATATATAAATTATATATATGATATATAATACAGAATATGTAATAATAAAACATATAATATATTAATTATAATAGAAAATATATAACAATATAATAAATAATATAATATAATAATATAAATAAAATATATAATATAATTATAACATAAGTATAATATGTAATTTATACTGAATTATATACCACATTATATTACACATTATGTATATTCTGTATTATAAAATTACATAATATATAATATATTCTGTATTACCTATAATTTATATATTTCTGCATCTTGATTGCCTGCTCACAGCCTCTGGAACAGCGAGGAGACTGCTTCTGTCTGCACAGAGTCTGAAGTGACACCACTTTGACTGTCTTCTGATTTTCGTATGCATTTGAGGCTGAATCTACTGTGCCCTTGGTTTGTCTCCTGTCTGTGCTTAGCACAGGTGCATGCTTAGCTCCAGAGGCCTGGTGGTGGCTTTAGCATCTGTGTCGTAAGTTATCCGCCTTTCTTTTCAGTATTTCCTAAGTTTTATGCATGGTCTATTTGGTATGTTTGATGATAAATGTGTCTAGTCCCAGGGGAAGAAGAAATACTGCCTTTCCCTAAGGATACAAAGTAACTCAAGGGAAATTGCTAACTCTGTGTATCAAGTGTTTATCTTCTACCATACTGCACCCTTCAGGTTTGTCAGAGTCTTCTCCTGTCACCTCTGGGATGTTGTGCTGCTCTCTACACAGGTGTGTGAAGACATACACTCAGTCTCCTCTCCCTTTCCTGTCATTATAGAACCGGAATCCTGGAGCTCGTTAAAGCCATGGGTGCCTTCTTGTCGGGAGCCAGAGAGCCAGCTGGTGATGAGGTTACTGCCTGGCCTCAAATGGAGAGCAGTCACCAGTGGGCTGACCATGAAATTGTAGAGAGCCAGTCCTCAACCCCTGTGAGGAGAGCAGGGCTGAAGGTTGAACGGGTCCCCAGTGCTTAGTGACCTGGTCACGCATGCCTGTGTAAGGGAACACCATTAAGAACCCAAGGGACAGTCTGGCGGAGGCTTCCAATGATGGCCATGCAGAGGCTCCTGGGGGTGGGGCTTCTAGTGGACGTGTAATGCTGTCTAACTACTGCTCTAATCTATCTTTGCCATGTGAAATGACGTGGGCATTTTCTCACAGTCTTATATTGTCTGGAGATGTCTGTCAAATATTAAAGCCCAATATTTAAGTTAGACTGTTTTTCTTAGTGTTGAGTTTTAAGGGTCATTTGTACATTTTGGAAAACATCATCTATTACATACATGATTTACAAACCTTTCTCCGGGTTTGTCTCTTCCAACACTGTTTTCCACAGTGTGGGAACATTGTTTTTTTAATTATGATGAAGTCCAGTTTGTCTGTTATTTCTTTCATGAACTATGCCTTTCTTCAGTTTGTATATACAAATTTATCCCTATTCCAAAGGCCACTAAAATGCCATCTGTTATCTTCTAGCAGTTTGATGTTTTTTACATTTTACATTTAGACATATGGTAAAGTTTTTACTTAATATTTGTGAGAGTTGCAAGTTCTGAGTCTAGATTACTACTGCTACCACCACTACTACTACTTTGCACACAGATGTTCAGTTGACTCAGTGCTATTTATGGAAAAGATTATTTTTGTCCAATGAATTGCTTTTGACTTTTAATGAAATAATATGTGATCATAATTATTTGTGTGCTTATTTCTGGTTCCTTTAAAAGAAAGATTTCTTTATTTTATGTGCATGAGTACACTGTAGCTGTCTTCAGACACACCAGAAGAGGGCATCAGATCTCATTACAGATGGTTGTGAGCCACCATGTGGTTGCTGGGAATTGAACTCAGGACCTCTGGAAGAACAGTCAGTGCTCTTAACCACTGAGCCATCGCTCCAGCCCTCTAGTTCCTTATTCTATCCCACTGATTTAGTTGACTCTTCTTTGAGCAATACCATACCATTCTGACAACTATAGCTTTAGAGTATGCCTCAAAGACAGGTATCTCTAGCCCTCCAACTTGATTCTGACTTAATTTCCTTCCTTCCCCCTTCCCTTCTTTATTTCCCCTCTTCACTTTCTCCTGTTGGATAATAGATTACATTAATTGTTATTTGAACAATAACCCACCTTTACATACTGGGCATGAATCCCAGTTGGTTGTGGTATATAATTTTTAAAACAATGTTGAATTCTATTTCATTAGAGATTTTTACATCTATATCCATTTGGTATTGGTCTGTGGTTTTCTTATAATGTCTTTATCTGATTCGGGTTACCAGATAACACTGGCCTCATGAGAAGGATTAGGAAATCTTTCCGTTTCTAAGAAAGAGACTGCAGAGAATTAACACAACCTCTTCCTTAAATATCTGACAAAACTGATTAGCAAATCCATCTGGCCTCAGAGATTTCTATTTTGGAAGCTAATTAATTACTGATTCAATATTTTAATAGATATAGGCCTGTTTCAGAGTCTCTGGTTTCTGCTGTATTGGGAATCAAACCCAGGACCTTGTGTATGCCAGGTAAGTTCTCTGCTGCTGAGCTACGCCCCAGCCTGTGTCCATGGTGTCTGAACTGGAGTTTTCTCTTTTATTTTTCATATAGTAATTTGTGTCACCTTGATCTGTTATTAGTTAGCCTGTACTGAAACCATATATTTTAGTGATGTTTTCAGAGAATCAACTTTGAAGGGACAGATCTCATTTATTTTTCTTATTAATTTCCTAATTTTCTCATTTCTCTATGTCAGCTAACTTGTTATTTAACTCCCCACGTCCTTGTGTTTTTAAGGCAAGGTCTCATTATGTGACCATGGCTTGCCTGGAACTTGCTATGTAGAACAAACTGGCCTCGAACTCACTGAGATCCTCCTGCCTCTGCCACTCTAGTGCTGAGATTAAAGGTGCACACCACCACGCCCAGCTTGTATGAACCTACACCCCCGTGCTGCAGGTTCCCCTTGACTCTGTCTTCATCACATCTCACATTTTGAGAAACTGTGTTTCATTTTTACTTAGTTCAAAACATTTAAAAGTTTTCTTTGGAGGGCCGGCAAGATGGCCCAGTGGATAAAGACACTTGTCACCAAGCCTGATGACCCGTGCTCGATCCCTGGAATCCATGATGGAGAAGGAGAACCAACCCCCGCATGTACATGCACATACAAACACACATACATATTTAAAATAACTGAAATGCATTTGTCTATATACTTTTCTTAAGATATCTTCCTTAACCCATGGGTTACTTTAAAGTATAATGTTTGAATTCTCATGTTTTGAAATCTCCAGTTACTTTCCTATTATTCATTGCTAGCTCAATCCTACAGTGACTTGAGAACAAACATCGTGCGATTTCTAACCTGTCAGGTTTACTAAGGTGTGTTTCGTGGGCTGGGATGTGGTCCATATTAGTAAACATTCTAGATGACCTGGTGGAAAAATGTATATTATGTTGCTATTGGGTGGAGTCATCTGTAGATTTCACTCCAACGGACTGATAGCGTTAACCGAGTCTGCCTGGTGATCTACTTCTGAAGGAAGGTATTAAAATCTCCAGCTGTGCTGCTACAGTCATGTGTTTCTCCCCCCTCAAACCCCCTTTAAGACCAACACACGTTGAATGGCAGTTGTGTCTATACATTTGTAGAGCGCACCGTGATCCCCCTCATCCTCCACACATCTGTATAACGCAGTAGCACCAGCACACGTTGAATGCAGCTGTCTCCACACATCTGTATAACGCAGCAGCACCAGCACATGTTGAATGCAGCTGTCTCCACACATCTGTATAACGCAGTAGCACCAGCACACATTGAATGTAGCTGTCTCCACACATCTGTATAACGCAGTAGCACCAGCACACATTGAATGCAGCTGTCTCCACACATCTGTATAACGCAGCAGCAGCAGCACACGTTGAATGCAGCTGTCTCCACACATCTGTATAACGCAGTAGCACCAGCACACATTGAATGCAGCTGTCTCCACACATCTGTATAACGCAGTAGCACCAGCACACGTTGAATGCAGCTGTCTCCACACATCTGTATAACACAGCAGCACCAGCACATGTTGAATGCAGCTGTCTCCACACATCTGTATCCCTCACGCCCTCCACCACCCTTCTGTTGCCCTCACCTCATAACTCAGAACTTTCTTTTGCAGTTCTCTCTTTGCTCCAATAGCTTGACGAGCTATGGCTGGCCACTTATATATTAAGGATTATTATCTTTTTGAAGGGTTAACCGCCCCCCCCATTGCGGTCATGCAAGAAATTTCAAATCCCTAGTGAAATTCTTTGTTCTAGAGTCTGCTCTGCCTAAGATTAAAGAGCTGTTCTTATTTCCTGTCAATCAAGGTTAACATGCTGTATCCTTTTCCAGGCATTTATTTGTAATCTATACAACTCTATACTGAAGCGGATTTCTTTGGCCAACATGATATGTTTAAATATATTTTTGATCTGCTTTGATAATTTTAAACATTTATTTACCTATTGTGTTTTTTCAGGGATGTACATGCTATAACATGCGTGATATGTGATAACGTGCAGAAGTTGGTTCTTTCCTCTCACCATGTGGGTTCCAGGGCATCCAGCTCAGGTCCCGGGCTTGGCGGTGAGGTGAGAACCTGTTCCTGCTGACGCTCTCACGGGTCTCCATCTCCATGGAGATGCTGGTGCATTTAGACCAGCAGTTCTCATCTTGAGGTCACGACCCCTTTGTCAAACCTCTATCTTCAAAGATATTTATATCACAATTCATAGCAGCAGCAAAAGTATAGTTATGAAGTAGCAATGAAAATCATGTTATGATCGGGAGTCACCACAGCATGAGGAACTGTATCAGAGTCGCAGCGTTAGGAAGGCTGAGAACGGCTGATTTGGGCTATAGGCATACAAAGTGTTTGTTCATACAGTTGGATTCGTATTATTACATTTGCTGTGTCTGTCCATCAGCCTAGCTCTTTGCTCCTTGTTTCAGTTTTATACTAGTTTTCTGCCTTTTCTCATTTTGAGATTAGAAGTATTTATTTTATTTTATGCATACAAATGTTTTGCCTGCATGTATGAATGTATACTGCATGTGTATCTGGTGCCCGAGGAGGCCAGAAAAGGGTGTTAGATCTTCTAGAACTGGAGTTACAGGAGGTTGTAAATCTCTATGTGGGTCTTGGGAGCTGACCCTAAGTCTTCTTTCTGCAAGAGCAGTCAGTGGTTTTAACCACTGACCCATCTCTCCAGCCACATCAGTTAAACGGTTTAAAGAGATGTTTAACTGTTTCCCATGCAGTTTGCGATATACACTTAAAACTTTTCCATGTCCATTTTCAATTAACATTGCCATAAATTGTGAGTAGCGTTGTACTTTATACCAACGAAGTCCTGCTACTTCCCTCCTGATCCTGAACCATCGAAGTTTACACAGACACACCTAATCCAGGCCACTGTATTTACATCTTTCCTTATTACATGTATTTGTGTGTGTGTGTGTGTGTGTGTGTGTGTTGTGTGTTGTGTGTGCACGCACACAGTCCATAGCCTGTCGGAGGACATGTGGGAGCTGGTTCTCTCCTTCCATCATTCAGTGCCGAGAAGCAATTTCAGCCATACCTGCTGAGCCATCTGGCCAACCCCCGAGATCATTTCTTCCCTTTTGTGTTTTTCTGAGGTTCAACTACGATATGCCTATGTGTAGTTTGAGACTCTTACCCTTTAGGACATCTCCAGCTCCTTGTCCCTTACTATTCCTTCTTATTACCTCTTCCTTTCCGCCTCTCTTCTCCTTGTGGTACTTTCATTACTGGTGTACTACTCCTCTGTACTTGTCCCACCGTGTTTGGAAATTCAGGGTTGGTTTTATTTTTATTTTTCGTTGGTCCTTTGTTCCCTTCGATTTCAGTTTTGAAGGTTGCTATGGTTTGACTCTGTTCTTCTGTGATTCATGCTGGGGTTTAATCCTTCCTAAGGCGGCATTAAGAAGTAGATCCTTTGGTGAAGTGATTAAATCGTGACAGCTCTTTCCTCATGAATGAAATCAAATCCCTTATGGAATAATCACCAGAAATCTGCCCGTCCTCCCTTCTCTCACCCCACTGAGGCTGTCATGGTGGAAGCCACTATTACCAAACACCAAGGCGTTCAGAGGCTCAATCTTCCACGTGTAGCCTCTTGAACTGTAAGAATCAGAAGTCTGCTGTTTATAAGTTGTCTAGTCTGGGGTGTCTTGTTATAGCACACACAGAGACAGATCAGTATAGGCTCTATCAGTGCAGCTTCAGGTTTGCAGATTCTCCACCAGCGGGGTAAGCCCGTCAGAGGACGGGTGCCAGGCAGACCAGGAGTGAGAAGGAAGCATTTCCAAAGAAGCAGTGAACAGAAGGCTGGCTGTGCCAGGCCGGCTGTGCCGTGGTGGTACTGACTGCTTCATGGTGGTACTGGCTGAGGAGGGGCTCTGCAGGGCTGCTGGAGGCTGGAGGCTAGAGGCTGGAGGCTGAGGGTACAGCGATCTCTTTTCTCTATTTCCCCAAACTGTGTTCTCAGAGCTCCTCAGTCTAGCACTAACTACTTGAAAAGCTGAGATCTCTACTTTTCCCATTGAAACAGGGCTGGGTTTCGTCCAGACCGGTTGTGCTTGAGATGGAAGAGACAGATCTCTGTCCTTTGCCACTCCTCATTGTCCATCTCCCACGTGCTCATGTCTGTCTTGGCCCACCAGGGCCCTTGGTATCCAGACCACAGTCACACCTCGTCCCTGACCTGCTGGGCTCTTTGTCAACTTGACACAAACCTAGATATATCTAGGAAGAGGAATCTCAGTTGAGAAAGTGCCTCCATCTGACTGCCTGTCGACAGGTCTGTAGAATGTTTCTTGATTAATGATTGGTGTGGGAAGGCCCAGTCTACTGTGGGTGGTTCCGCTCTTGGGCAGTGGTCTTGAGTAGTATAAGAAAGCAGACTGAGCAAGCCATGGAGAGCAAGCCAGTAAGCAGCGCTCCTCCGTGATCTCTGCTCAAGTTCCTGCCGACTCCCTTTGTCGATGGACTGTGATGTAGAAGTGTAAGCCAATTAAACCCTTTCTTCTCCCAGTTGCCTTGGCCATGGTGTTTTATCACATCAGTAGAAACCCTGACTATGACAGTCCCCTTCCCTTGTCTTGTGCCTCTGGGTACATCCCACTAGCTCCTGCCTCCACTGTGTGATGTTCAGACCTCCCCACACTCTCAGCTGGCCTCGCTTCTGTGCTCTGCTCTGCCCTCAGTCATCGAGCGCCTCCTCCCGACACCCCCTTTATCTGTTTGATCAGCTGTGCCCAGACTGGCTCCCTGACCTTGTGTGATTTCCCTTCCCATCTTTGTGTGACTCTCTTTCCTTCTCAGTTGGACTCGTGGTGTGTCCTCTTACACGTTAGCACCATCACCTTTGTGCCAGGCTCTGGATCCCCAGGGTTCTTGCTCTGCTGCTGGCCATGGCTATATCAGGTTCTCTAAAAGAGATGGGCCAGTGGTTAAGAGCACTGGCTACATTTCCAGAGGCCCTGAGTTCAAATCCCAGGAACCACTCGGAGGCTCACAACCATCTCTAATGGAATCTGATGCCCTCTTCTTGCATGCATGCAGACAGGGCACTCATATACATAAAATAAATAAATCTAATAATGAATCGTAAGCTTCTGGGACATTTCAAAGATTTACGTACTTGTGCCATAAACCAATGCTTCCAGACACCTCAGGGTCCCAGCCTACTGTCCACCTCCGTGAGTCTCATTTCAGCCTTCTTCCTCCTCAGTGACCATTTGAGACATCTTTGTGTTGCAGTGTCTCAGGGGCAGAGTCTGGACACTCACGTAAGCACAGGTTGACTGCTTATGTCTCACGGGGTGTGGGCCAGTCCCCGGGATAAGGAAGAACAAGGCACCTGCAGGGCTAGACTTGAAGATCACTGGGAGTGTAACAGTTGCTGTCTCTCGCCTCCTAATGAGCAGCGAGAGCTCTTTAGGTAGTTACTTAGGTCGCTAACACCACAGCCAGCGGTCACGGTCAGAGCAGGTGAAACAGGTGCCCCATGATGACGGACAAGAGACCGGAAGGCCGTGGTGTGCTTCTTACAGTGGGATCAGAGGAAGTTCTCTCCAGAGGTGGCCTTGGAACGAGGCGTTAGGAAATAAGCTGAGGCCCTCTAAGGATTTATTTATTTATTTATTATATGTAAATACACTGTAGCTGTTTTCAGACAGTCCAGAAGAGGGACTTGCTACCGATGGTTGTGAGCCACCATGTGGTTGCTGGGATTTGAACTCAGGACCTTTGGAAGAGCAGTCAGTGCTCTTTTTTTTTTTGTTGTTTTTGTTTTGTTTTTTGAGACAGGGTTTCTCTGTGTAGCCTTGGTTGTCCTGGAACTCACTCTGTAGACCAGGCTGGCTTCGAACTCAGAAATCCACCTGCCTCTGCCTCCCAAGTGCTGGGATTAAAGGCGTGCGCCACCACCACCGCCACCCGGCACAGTCAGTGCTCTTAACCACTGAGCCATCTCCCCAGTCCCAAGCTGAGGACATGGGAGCTTTCAGGGGACAGTGAGGTGGGGACACAGGCAAGCAAGGGAGGGGTCTGGCTGGAGCATCAAGTGAGCCCCGGGAGAGTTGACTTCCTAGGGTGCCACCTGAGACTTCAGAAGGAAACAGGGTTGATTATCAATTTGGCACCTGGGTAATCACTGAAAAATTAGCCAAGGGGGCCACCTTATTCCCGATGTTTCCAGATCTAAGAACATCCTCCCTCCAGTGTTCCCAACATAGATAACAAAATGTGGCTAGGCTAGTAAGAAGGCCAGACATCAGGGCTGAACCTCACCACGATATTCTTAAGCAATATCCACATCTTTCTCCAGCAAAGTGGCACTTGTCTCTCCCCTTTCCAGGCCAAGGCGGGTTTTAGATCCTTCTGGTGCATGTAATGTGGACCAGGAATGGACAGACATCAGGTCCTTTCGTCCTAAAATGGTTTCAAGTATTTTGGGGGAAGTCGGGTACTTTAGGTACCGTATTTGGGGATGGTCTTGATTCCACATTTGTGGAAATCTTGTTCACTGGTGACATAATGATAAGCTCTCTTAAGAACTTCCAGGGCTGGAGAGACCCTTAGTAGGGTCACGAGAATCTTCCAGAGAATCTGGGTTTGATTCCCAGCACCGACAACCATCTGTGACTCCAATTCCAAGGGATCTAATGCCTTCTGGCCTTCACAGGCACTACGTACGCATGTGGCACACAGACATACATGAAAGCAAAACGTTCATACATGTGAAATAAAATATTTCTTTAGTTAAAAAGACACTCTGCCATTCTGACCTTCAGAATCCACGCCGGGCTTTCTGGGCTCTGTCTGTCACCCCAACCCCCAGCGCAAGGCTCCAGGTGCCTTCCTACCTTTTTCCTGTGGTCCTGGTAGGTTTTCTCCCAGGCTCTCTGC
Source organism: Apodemus agrarius (assembly GCA_964023405.1). Classification (NCBI taxonomy): domain Eukaryota; kingdom Metazoa; phylum Chordata; class Mammalia; order Rodentia; family Muridae; genus Apodemus; species Apodemus agrarius. Next base: position 9,286,804 of record OZ030023.1, on the reverse strand, counting down.
AGGTCCCTATTAGCCCACGGGGTGATCAGCTGAGGTACTCTGTGCATCTCAGATCACAAACTCCAGTGTCCCTTCAGAGAGGAGGAGAAGGCGCAGCAGGATAGCCCCAACAGAGCTGTTTGTGGGGTCATGTGACCGTTGCCATAGCACCCAGTCCTGAGGAGAGCCCAGTTCAGCCTGTGGAGGCTTTTGAACAAAGATGAGAGCAAGCCAAGAGACAAATAGATCCTTCTCCCACCCCAGTGGCTGTCCTGGATTTTGATTAGCTCACCGCTGCTGTTCTGAGAAGAGCAAGTCAGATCCCAGCTCCAGAAGAAAAGGTGAGAAAGGAGGCCACAGACCACATCTCCGCCAGAACACACTAGAATGGACCAGTGCCCTCTTTCACGTTCAGCGGCCACCGGTCACTTTCTTCCTCTCTTTCCTTTCTTAATCTTTGCATTTCTTCAGGAAAAGAAACACTTTGGGTCCTGACTATGAATCATTTATAACAATGTTATAAATGTAATAAGAATCTTATAACAACATAACAATGACTCCAGCTCAGGCAGCAAATTTTCTTTTCTTTTTCTTCTTCAGTTGACTTGAGGCTCCGTTATACAAAGTCTTGGTCATTTTTAAGCTTTTCGTTTTTAAGGTTCGTTTTCATAACACAAGTTGGTTTTTGTTTTGTTTTGTTTTGTTTTGTTTTTTTTATCTGTCTTGGACAAACTTTCCTTAGCAACCCAAAAGACTGTCAAAAAGAATAGCAATATTGTTTTTATTTCAGAATTCTGGCCTTTGTAACATTTGGTGTCCAGAACTTAGAGTACAGAATGGGTAGATGCCACTCCCTGCTTCACCCTGGTTAAATGAAGGCTGAGGCGGGCACAGAGTGCATGATTTAAGGGCTGTCGACACATCAGCTGTGCTTGAGTCAGATTCAGGAGAAGATATCAATGAAGCCAAGGCATGCCGTCCTCCTGAGACACCGTGGACAGCTAGCTACACGCCCACAGGTCCTCGTCGTGAAAAGCTCAGTCTAAGAGAAGACAGGGAAACTTCTATGGCCTTCTTTGGCAAGAGGATCTCTCAGGATCAGTGATATCCTAGCACCATGGTTGCTATTTAAATGTGGATGTAACTGTAAAACAAATATATGCTGGGCCTCTGGAAAGCCTGGGCCCCCTGAACATCAGGGTCCTGCTCCCTAAAGCTCTTGTACCTCAACACACAATTCCTCCTCCTCCTCCTCCTCTCCCTCCTCCTCCTCCTCCATAAAAAAAAAATGTACTGGTCCTGCTCTATCCCCCTCTGAGATCATTCTTAAGGTATTCTGACCTGCAGGAGAGGGAGATGGTGCATGAGATTTGGATGATTTTCTTGCTGCTGGGGGAACCTGGCATGCAGCACGACAGGAAATGGGCACTGGATCTGCTGGGAAGGATGGACACATGCAGAGCAGGCAGAAAAACCACCCTGTCTCCGCGACACCTCCAAACCAGCCTAGAGGTCATTGTGGAAACGTTCCTGTGCTACAGGTAGGAAGGACGTGGTTGTGGTGGTTCTTGTTTGAGCCATACTCTCACTACCTAGGCATGGCTGGCCTGGAACTCACAGAGCCCCATCTGCCTCTGCCTTCCAAGCAAGCGCTGGGAATAAAGGTGTGCACCACTACACCTGACAACTGTTTTGAGGTGTGTTTTACTACATTTGTATGACGAATTTTTAAGAACAACTTGGACATACAAGTGTCACCTTACCCTTTCACAAGACACTTTTCTCACGGAGCCGACTTCCTTCAACAGCTGGCCTGTCACCCTGGTTCCCAGTCTCTGGTCATGGCTATAGATTAGCTCTGTGCACCGTGCCAGCTCTCCTGGCACTGGCAATCTCAGAACCAGAACATCGACGGAGTAGAACACAGGCAGAGAAGGCACCAGCCCGTGTCTAGGCCAGGAAAGGTCAGGGAAGGCGCCTGGTAGGGAGGGGCCGCTGATCTTCCTCCCTCATCATCCAGACCAGGCAGAGAGGACTTGAACCACGTTTGCTGCAGCTGAAAGGCAGTGCACACCTCACTGCTTGGACCCTTTTGCCGAGAGCTCACGGGCCACGGTTTGGGGAGGCCGAGCTGTACTCTGCATCCACACTGCTTAGACAGTCAGTCCCGTTGGCTCCAGTTTCTTCTATTACCTGGCTGTAGAATACGGACGGCTTTTCAGAACTGGGCAACAGCAGCATGTCTGGTGTTTTAAAGCCCCGCCCTTCCCTCATCTGCAGGGGAGGATGTCTCCTGGCTGGGTGCGTGGGCTGAACATGACATCTTCCAGTGCATGGAAGAAGCAGGGGTACAGCTACAGCCTTTACTCTGAAAGCCTGAGGGCAGTGAGCTGCTGGGTAGAGAGCCAGTAATCGGCACCAGGGTGAGGCCTGGTGCTGTCTCCACGGCCTGACAGGGTAATCTGCAGGGGGCCGCAGCCTAAACAGGGTGTATGTGTTTCTAAAGCAAGGGCTAAGTCACAGAATCCTTCCAGAAAGCTCTCCAGCACCCCGGGGAGGACACAAGGCCCCAGCCTCCGAACACCATGGTCTCTGGCAGCCATTTAAGTGTGGATGTAATTGTAAATAAACCTTTTCTCCACTGTAAACACAAGGAAGTAGTTCATAAGAATTTTTGGCATCTGGATCCTTCCCTTCCAGAGGAAGGAGAAAACACAGCAGAAGGTGGAATAAACCTTCTGTTCCAACTGTGAAGGAAATTGAAACTCAGGAGAACTGAGCATTTCTGATGAAGCAGAAATTCAGCTTCTAGAAGGATGGTGTCCGAGAAGGGAAGTTGCTGCCTTCCCTGATTCTAGGCCAGAGAAATCCCAGTGACGGGAGAATTTTCACAGGGACACGGGGAGCCTTATCTCTCATGAGGCAGTAGTCACAGGATCGGAGGGAACTGTCACTAGATGGCTCTGTCTCTGGTGGGAGCCGTCACTGTAATCACTTTGTGTCTTAGAGGGAACTGTCACTACACAGTGATGCTGTTATACCTTTTCCAGAAGCCAGGAGGAAGCGTGTCTCTGAGGCTGACGAGAAGTCTTCCGGTCACGTCCAGCACCTAGTTCTCAGTGAGTCTCCTCTTAAAGTGCCCCAGGCTGCGCCTTGTCTTGCTCTGTGTCTCCTTTCTTCCTTCTCCTGGAGCTGCCCCCTCAGGGTCCCATTAAATGAGAGGGGAGACCTACAGTGCATTCCAGTAAAGAACGGAAAGACGTGGGCTGGAGAGACGGCTCAGTGATTAAGAGCACTGACTGCTCTTCCAAAGGTCCTGGGTTCAAATCCCAGCAAACACGTGGTCGCTCACAACCATCCTTAATGAGATCTGATACCCTCTTCTAGGGTGTCCGTAGACAGCTAACAGTGTACTTACATGTAATAATAATAATAATAATAATAATAATAATAATAGAATGGAACAATGTTCTCTCTGGCCCTTTGCCAATCATTTCTTATGAGTTTGCTTATTGATGAATTGGCACAACTCCAACCAAGGCAGCCAGATAAATCTCTAATGCTGAGTTTCCTTTTATTTTCTTTTTCGTGCGTATGAATGTTTGCATGCGTGTGTGCCTTGCCGCAGTGCCCGTGGAGGCCGGAAGAAGGCACAGGGTCTCCGGGAACAGGAGTTACAGATTCTTATTTTTATTTCTGAGACAGGATCTCACTATATAGCTCTCACTAGCCTGGAACTTGATATGCAGATCCTGCTGGCCTAAAACTCACCGAGTTCCACCTACCTCTGCCTCCCCAGAGCTGGGATTAAAGGTGAGCTTCATCATGCCTGGCCAGAAATGCTCTTAACGGCTAGACCATCTTTTCAGCCGAGATACTGGGTTTTTTGTTTGGGTTTTTTTTGTTTTGTTTTTTTGTTTTGTTTTGTTTTGTTTTTTCGAGACAGGGTTTCTCTGTCTAGTCCTGGCTGTCCTGGAACTCGCTCTGTAGACCAGGCTGGCCTCGAACTCAGAAATCCGCCTGCCTCTGTCTCCCAAGTGCTGGGATTAAAGGCATGCGCCACGCCCGGCGATACTGGGTTTCTTAACTTCAACATTGTCAGCACCTTTGGGCCAGGAGATGCTTGGGTGAGTCCCCCAAACATGTAGGATGCTTGGTGTAGCCCCTCCAGGCTACCCGTCTACGCAAGGCCTAGCAAGCTGTCTGGGAGAGGGAGGTAGCAGTCTCCCAGTCTACTGGTGACTAGCATGGATGGAATGCCAAAGCAGGTTGCTCACTCAGGCGGCAAGCGAGACCCTCTGCTCAGAATGGCTCCGGGTAGGCGGGGAAGGCCTGAGAGAACAGGTAGGTACAGGCAGGGGAGGGAGAGGTAGTCTACATTATGTGCTCCTCAGAATGAAGGGCTACGAGGCTGTGCCAAGCAGAAGACGCAACAGCACATGGGAAGCGATGTGACTGCCACCCACCACTGTCCAATCCTCAGCAGACTCAGCGCCTAGCACCAGACTGCCAGTGGGCTGCCTTATAGGGAATCGGCGGGCCTGCAGTGGAGGACGGCGGACCGGGTGTTTATAGCAACAGCACCAGGGACCGTCAGGAACCACACTGAGGCTCAGGATGCGTATAAATTGTGCTTTGTACATCTGAGCCGAGAAGAGTGCTGGGGACCAGGTGCCCAGCTCAGGTCTGACTGGCAGGCAAGACTGTATCTTGGTTGAGTGTGCGCCGAAGACATCTAGTTCCAGATCCTACCCTCTCCTCTGACCGGATGCCCTTGGGGAGATCGCTCACCTTTGGGCCAATTGTGTCCTTTATGGAAAGACTGACACGTCTTAGGGGTGTTGTTAGGAGGACTGAATAAGACCAAAGCTAGAAGCACATTTAAAAGAAAGTGCCCCCCAAATCTCAGGGGCATTGAAGGATGCAGGGCCTTGTGACCATCTCCGGCTATCTTCTTGATTTAGATCCTTGATAAATAAATTGCCACATCATAGTGAAACTTGGCCTATCCAAAGAAGCACATTCAATTTAGGGGCAGCTTAGACTTGGAAACAATGCCGATGGGCTGTATTTATAATTCTACCTATCGCTGTCCCAGAAAAACACAGGCGCCCCCTCCACACAGGTGGTCCCGACAGTGTCGGGCAGTAGTCGTGGTGTGAAGTCTCCCTTGTCTCCTTCCTCAGGCTAAGCTGTCCATCTCCTTAACTGTTCCTCGTGCAGTGAATGGAGTGTCTTTTGAAGAAAATTCTTAAGTGGGAATAGAGGTGGGGGCGGGGCACACATGCCAGGGTTTGTTTGGGGTCTGACGGGTATGGGCCTCCAAAGAGGAGCTTTGTGTCCTAGAAGGAGACAATAGGTATGGTTTTCACTTCCCCTTCCCCTCCCCCTACACGGCGAGAGCTTTAGTCAGTGGATGGGGTTACGCTTGTGAACAGCATAGAAGAAGGGAAGTTGCTGAGAAGTATACATAGAATTCACAACCCTGCCTCTTTTCCCATAAGGAATATGTCCCAGGGTGGAGGAGCAGTTCTCTGGCCTCTGGGCTTAGCGGCGACCAGGTTTCTCTCTTTCCTTTGTGGTGAGCTTGTCTTCTCTGTTTCCCTGCAGGCCTGTTCAGTGTATTTGCCCGATTCTCAGAGCCCCCAGTCCCCAAGACCTGCTGTGTCCTTACTTAGGACCCCACCCTGCCCACAGCCTGCGCTGAAGGCAATTGAATCAATCAATGATCTGGAACCACGATTGGCATTTGGATGTAGTACTCGGATTCACACGTGCTTGGCCCTGAGGTACCCATAAACCTAGGATGGTGGGCACTGTCCCCAACTCTGCAGAGGGGTTGGGAATGGCCTTCAGAGAGCGTAGGGAGCTGGGGTAAGAGGCTGACTCTGGAGGCTGAAAGAGCTCCCGGTGGCTTTCCTAACACTGACTTCAGATATGTAAGAGAGCCCAGCCCCTTGAATCTATCACAGACCGCGGAATCTTTCATTCTATTCAGTCCTGAGCAGCCTGGAGTGCATGGAGCTAGACTAGAGCACCCTATTCACGGAAGGCGGCCACGCCCACTGTTTCCATCTGGGGTCAAACACAGTTGAGGTGTGCCTTTCTGCCTCCCTGCCCCTAAAACGGTACCACACTCCCTAATGGAAAAATTCAGATTTCTAGCGATGAGTTTTCAAATGCCCTCAGAGAAACTGGGGGGTGGTTTGCAAGATATTTAAGTTAACTTCCTGGCTGACGAATTCCAAAGGGCCCAGAACTTCCTAGAGTGAGTCTCTGGACTGCTTGATAGTGACGTGGCTCGGATAGAGGTGGAAGTCACTGCAACCTCAGATAAGAACCCAGTTCTGTTTGGCTTGCAGCCAAAGTTGGTTGGTCCTACACAGTTGCCCTGAATTTCAAAACAGGGCTGTTGTCTCTCGTGGGACTTTTTTCACCCTTCCCCACGGTTCGCCTCTTCGTGAATGATGAGCTCTTGAAGCTGCTTTCTTGGGATGAACTGACCTGGTGTTCAGGAGAAAACTGCGACTCTCCTGCTTTGGGTCAGAGGTGTTCTTAAGGCCACTTTAGTTGTTAAGGCAAAAAGTATCACCAGAGTGGCAGGCACTTGGGCACAATGACCGACGACACCCAGCATAGAGAGTCCAGTTCTGACTCTTGATCCAGGGGTGTTCTCTCTACTCAGGCTCTGGGTGTGTAATGAGTGCTTGGAGGGTGTGTCAAAGGTGAGTTTTTAGTTTATTTTGGTGTCAGGATATGACAGTTAAAGGGGGGTTTGGCCAGGTCTTTATCCTAAACCAAGTTGTTGCTTTTCTCTGAGGTGGGAGGTTTCGTTCCTGGGCCACTCTGACCCCTGAGCCTGGGAGGGTAGTTGTGGGTCCACAGATCTTCTTCTTCGAAGGCTATTGGGAGCTAAGGTGTCGCCCTGACGACGGAAACTTACTGGACCCTTGCTAGCCACGCTCCAGACCGCATGTCTCCATGCAGACCACATTGGATAAGACTGACAAATGGACTAGGCGTGACAGTCCTTTTAGTTCCAGCACTTAGGGGGCAGAAGCAGGCAGATATCAGAGTTCAAGGCCAGCCTGAGTTACCTAGCGGGTTGCAGGCTAGCCCTGGCTATACAGTGAGATTGTGTCTCAAGGGAAGGAAAAGATAAAGATTGCCAAACACTTTCTAGCCATTGCCAACCCAAGGATTCCCCTCCCCCACCCCTGGCTGGCCTTTGCTCTGTCGGGTTCTGTCCTTTTCCTACCTGCTTCTGGCACACATCTATGGGATAGACCGTAACTTAGCAAGAAGCTAAGAAGCCAAAGTCCAGAACCCCACAACCCTGAGTACTTTCTATATCACTGGTGTCTCTGAGTCTGACTAGGAGCCCCCACAGAGTAGAAGTCCTCGCTGTTCTCTATCAGGGCAGCTTTTCGTGATCATATTTAATATGTATTTAATTGCACTTAGCTTTATTGAAGAAAACGTCTCAGAGCTAAAAACAAACAAAAACAAAACAAAACAAAACAAAAAAAAACCCAAATCCCCAAATCCTTGAAAACCCACAGCTTCAGATTACCCACAGCTGTATCCCAACCCCCGGTGCTAATAGCAGGCTTGGCTGTGCGATGTTTTGCCCATGGACTTGGGTAATAATCTGGTTTGCGAGTTCTGCCTTTGAAAGCTACCAGTGAATTAGAGAGTGGGTTTTCAACCAAGAAAAACCTGGAAATCTTCAGGAAACGGATTATACAGAAAGCCGCTGCTCTCCTCTCGGTGTGCCGGGTGCAGCGTTCATTATGAGCAAAGCCTGTCTGGGTTTTGCTTCTCCGTGCAGCATTCTGCTTGGGGATGAAGTGACTGCATGGGCGTGCGAAGCCCAGCGAGTGGGAGCCGGCAGCAAGAAGGCTAGAGCCGGGCGTGATGGCGCACGCCCTTAGTCCCAGCACTTAGGAGGCAGAGGCAGGCAGATTTCCTGAGTTCAAGGCCAGCCTGCTCTATAGAGTGAGTTCCAAGACAGCCAGGGCTACACAGAGAAACCCTGATTTAGAAGGAGGAGGAGGAGCAGGAGGAGGAGGAGGAGGAGGAGGAGGAAGAGAAGAGAAGAGAAGAGAAGAAAAGAAAAGAAAAGAAAAGAAAAGAAAAGAAAAGAAAAGAAAAGAAAAGAAAAGAAAGAAGTCTAGAGTCTTCAGGGCAGGATGAGAGAAGACTGTATCTGCTTCCTCGTCCAAGAGTTCACCTATCTCAGAGCATGCCTGTGTGGCATAACTGAGAGGCAAACTTTTCTCAGAAAGCAAATTCACGCAAAGACAAGGCAGCTCAAAATGCCCAAGCCTTTCTGTACAAGCCGGGAATCCCGGGGAGATGGACGTGAGCCAAGCCTGATGACATACAGAAAAACAAGCGGCGGCCGCAGCCAAAGAAAAACCGCTGGTGCACTTGGCAGAGCCCCGTGCGAAGGTTGTGACCAAACATGGTCATCACTCCCACGTTCGGAGGACTCACGTCTTCCCGTTATCCATCCAGTTTTGTTCCTGTATTTTAAGGGCAGTGGGAATACGATTCCAGGCCTCCTGAAGTTGAGGAATGCCCCGGGGTGTGCAGCACCAGTTCCGAGGGACAGGACGGTCCTCTGAGACCCATGTGTCCTGCTCCTTGGCATGGAGAATAGACACACAGAGGAAGCATGGCTGGGACAGGCACTGTGACCTGGGCTGGGGAGGCCAGTGTGGCCCTTGGCCTTCAAAGGAAGGGGAGGGTTGTGGTTAGGGTGGTGGTCAGAGGCAGGGGCTGTGGAGGCTAGCCACCGAGGCAGTGCTGTTTGCCAGAGGAACTCACAGGGACAAACTGAGGTGGGCCCAGACTTGAGCGAGCACACAGTTCCAGTGGCCAGAAAGCACGCTTCTGATGGTCAAAGCTTCGTACTTCCTCACCAGGAAGGCTTCCGGAAGCAGACAGGAAAGAGCTGCTTCTCAAGGGTCCTCAGCAGGCAAGGTCACAGCATCCCGCATGGATCTGGACCCAGAGGAGAATCCCTATTCCAATTTGTATCCATGCTCGTTGGGTATAGGGCAGCGGGATTTCCTGCCTAGAGCGGAACATATGGCCATCACCCTCAATTAATCACAGCTGTGAGCAGAGACGTTCAGCACTCCAGAGTCTTCAGCGCTCTGGAGACTGAGGGAAGAAAGTCTCCTCACAGTGACCCTTAACTCACGGGGTGGCCAGCTACCCAGAGCAGTGATGAGAAACATTGGCACAGGGCAAGGACCCACCTCCCACCAAGAAATCACCCAAGCTGCAACCCAACATTAAAGATCAAGATTGCCCTCACAAAAATCGGGTTTTATTTGCATATCTACCCTGCTAGGACAGGGTCCTAGGTAAGTGGCAAGTTATTCCCCACCGGTGAAGTGAACCAATTCAAGCTGAATTAAAGTATGTATAGGCAGGCTTATTGGGAAGCCACGGTCGGGGCAAGTTAACTGGTCCCAAAAAATGAGGTCAGGGAAGTCATCGTGGGTCAGAGGACAGAGGGGAGGGGGGAGAGAGAGAAGAAACTTGCGCATGCAGGGAGAGAGAATTCAGAGAAAGGGAGAGAGAGGAGAGAGGGACTGAAATATCTGGATTGGATAGGGAGGAACTCCTGGGGGAGGGGAAGCCCAGCCCCCTGGCTGGAAAGTTCTGGGTAGAGGGCGGGATTTGCCAGCCATACTGTGTAAGGTAGGTACAGTGGGATGCCGGGAAGACCCGGAGGCCATGTCCACTTTGGTACGTTAAATAGATGCCTCAGCCGCTGGTCCTGGATCTGAGACCCAACAGTGAGAACAGGCAGCAAGGAGGAAGCATGCCTGAAATGAGATTGCTAAACTTAAGTTCTTATAAAAAAAAAAAATGGCGTCCGGAGTCAAGTGAATCACAGGTCTCACACAAGAAACATCTGGAGAAGCCCGGAGAAGAGTGGGGAGGTTAAGAGTGGGGGCCTAAGGGAGGGGGAGCGAATGCGAGAGTGAGTCCGTCAAGCAACTTTCCCAGGGACAGAGATGTGACTCATCAGACCGAAGTCCTCAGAGGAAGCAGGAGAGGCCGTGAGCCCCGGGAACCCCTGGGAAGGGAGGACACCTGTAGAAACCAAGGATTTGGCCATGGGCCCTATGATCGGGTCGAGGGCCTAGGCCTGGTGAGCTGGCTGAGTAGAGCAGACATTTAACCTCCTTTCTTGTGGGAAAAGAGAAAGAGGGGTTCCAGTGGCACCAGGTGGCAGTCGCTCCTATTTACAGCAACTTGGAAAGTCACAAGCCAGGGGGGCCAAAGGGACCCCAGAGGGTGTCACCGTCTCATGGAAGAGCAGCCTGTGGGCCGGCACCGGGAGTCTCCTTGGACCTCTCTGCCATGATAAAGAAGCCCAGCTGGCCTGGGTCATGGTGCAGTGACAGAGCCCTTGCCTAGTATGCACGAGACCTGGCTTAATCCCAAGAACCACAGAGAGAAAAATGAGAAAAGAGAAAGGAAAGGAAAGAAAGAAAACAGAGAAGAGAAAAAAAAAAACCCAAAGGTGTCACCAGAAGAGACGCTCCTGGAAGAAGATGGATTGTCAAGGAGGAGGAGGGGCACACGCCACTGCGAACAGCCCAGACCTGTCTGTTCAGGACTTTGTCACCATAACCACTTTGTAACCATAACCCTCCTCACGGGGACTCCTGCAAGCCAGGTGTGGCACGCCGTGTCTCCCAGAACCTCCATAAACAGCTAATCCAAGCAAGGCTTTCCTCACTCAGAGATGAGTCATGGTCAGAAAGGAACCGGCGTGAGATCTCTATAAGAATAGAATAACTGAAAGAAGGAAGCTTCCATGTGAGCTTCTAGGGGAGAGAAGCACTCGGCAATCCTACCCAGCTACGACGTCTATGAACCACCACAACCATCGTGGCACAATAACCCTAAGGGACCAGCAGTGGTGCAAATACCAACACTTTCTAACGAGATTTCAGACCCACTCAACAAGGGGAAACCTGTTGCCTGGCACTGGGAAGCTAGCCAGCACCTCAGGGCTGTTGAAATCATGGCTCCAGGAGAACCACCGCTTTACTGAATGAGCAGCATCTCCAACTACACGCTTAACGGCTGTCCTCACAGCCACGGATACACGCAGTCCTCACCCCGCATCTAGGAAACGTCTCTTTGGACAGAGAGTGGTACAGAAAACCACAGCCAATAACAACGCAGAGCTGTGGAGCCCCGCCCCAACAGAAGCATCTATGAGGCAACTTCTGCGACAAAGCGCAGGGTTCATTTACCAAAGGGGGAGCAGAAAGATTGCGTGAGCCAGAGGATGGCGGGGTTTGCTCTGAGACGTGCCTCCTAGTAACATCAGACGCGAAACCCATAAAGTCTCACCCACATAATGGCTTAAACATAGATTGAACAAAGCCAACAATACACATGCTAACTAACACTGACAGGGGCAGCCCAGGAGGCCTCAGCCCCACACAACCAACTACAGGCTGCTGAGGACGCCGAGAGCGGGCGATACAGCCTTCCCCAGGAAAGAGCACACCAACTGGGCATCCAAGACCAAGAGGCCAGCCCTGAAAACGTATGTACAAGTAACATTATGTAGACAAAATATATATGTAATACATATGTCATATATATGTAATATATATCTCACATACATATGTGTGTGTATCAACAATGTAAAAAGTGATCATTAATTTAAAAGAGAACAAGGAGGGATATGTGGGAGGGTTTGGTTGGAATAAAGGGAAGAGGAAAATTACAGGATCATAGTATAACCTCAAGATATAAGTTAAAAAGTTAAAACGAAAGAAGAAACAAAGCCAAATATGAGGTACAGAGAGGGAGAAGCCCCAGGAAAGGAGAGAAAGGCAGCTACACGCCCCTGAGGCACAGCTATCGCCTCCACACGGGGCACAGCTGACAAGGGCACACAGACACACTGTGAAATCCTCTGAAGGAACGCAAGCGTAGCCAGAAAATACAGCACAAGAAATGACGGCAAAGTTCGGCCTTCGTGTGGCGCGTGTGGAGTGAGCTCACCTCCCTGCCGACGTGAGACAACACAGTTGGTCATCCTTGTGTGATTAGCAGAATACTCGAGACAGAACACTTCCGATACCCACAGTCAGCCCTGCTTTCTCCTGCCTTTCATGTTTCCCTGCTCACGCAGCCATGGGTTTATTTCCGTGACCTGTAACACTGCCATTGTGAGATGGTGTATAAATAGAATTATGGAGTGTGGAGTTTTCGTGTCTGGCTTCACCCACTCGCTGTGATGCTTTTGAACGTCTCCTTTGTTGGCGCAGACACATTTAGTCTTGAAGCAAGAGAAACACCTGCAGGAAACCTGGTTGTGGCAAGGAATCATGGGAAAACATCAACCGGCCCTGTATTTGTTCCTCAAGTAGACAAGACTGGATCAAACAGCCACAGGAGTGCCTGGTAGAGACCGCTGTGAGGACAGTGCAGGTGAGCGGGTGAGCCTGTGAGAGCCTGGCTGGCCTAGCCTTGTTTTTGTTGCTGTGATAAAACACTGATCCAAACCAAATAAGATGAGAAAGGATTAATTTCAATTTATAGCTTTTTAGTCAAAGATCAAGTGACCATAGGTGTGTGGGTTCATTTCTGAGTCTTCAGTTCTATTCCATTGATCAGCCTGTCCGTCTCTGTACCAATACCATGCAGTTTTTATCGATTGCTCTGTAGTACAAGTTGAGGCCAGGGATGCTGAGTCCCCCAGCTGAGAATTGTTTTGGCTATCCTGTTTGTTTATTTTTTTCCATGTGAAGTTGAGAATTGATCTTTCCATGTCCATGAAGAATCATGTTGGAATTTTGATGGGGATTACATTGACTCTGTAGATTGCTTTTGGTAAGATGGCCATTTTTATGATGAGATCTTTCCATCTTCTGAGGTCTTCTTTGATTTCTTCCTTCAGGGGCTTATGGGTTACAGTCCATCATCTATCGGGTCTAACACTTTGGGCTTCGGGTGTGTGTGGTTCTAGGTGACTCTGCAGGCTCCAGGTGTGGGTCCAGGTGACTTTAGGCTCCAGGTGTGACTCTAGGTGACTTTAGGCTCCAGGTATGGCTCCAGGTGTGGTTCCAGGTGACTTTGCAGGCTCCAGGTGTGGGTCCAGGTGACTTTAGACTCCAGGTGTGGGTCCAGGCAACTCTGCAGGCTCCAGGTATGGGTCCAGGTGACTTTGCAGGTTCCAGGTGTGGGTCCAGGTGACTTTGCAGGTTCCAGGTGTGGGTCCAGGTGACTGCAGGCTCCAGGTGTGGCTCCAGGTGACTTTAGGCTCCAGGTGTGGGTCCAGGTGACTCTGCAGGCTCCAGGTGACTGCACGCTCCAGGTGTGGTTCCAGGTGACTTTAGGCTCCAGGTGTGGGTCCAGGTAACCTTGCAAACCCAGAACTGCTCCTGTTTTATAACTGACAGTCTCCATCTCAGTAACCCCCTCAATGTCTGGCTCCTGATCAGTCCATCCTAGAACCATTCACAAGCATCTCTTGGAACTTGACAACTGAGCACACTCGCGAATGACAAGGTCCCTGCTGAGCAGCCTTCTGGCGGCCTAGTCATCTGTGTCATTGGGCGATGGTTGCACAATGGGAGATAGGTGAGGGCCGAGGAGCTGTTCCTCAGGCCCAGGTCCATCTGAGAGGGCTGATAGCACTGCAGTCCCCTGAGCCCAGCCTCTGTCCCACCCTGCATCTCCCCTGTACTCTGAACACCCGTCAACTTCCCACTCCTCGGCCAGGTCAAGACAGGAATCCTAGTCAGTGGGCTGAGGCCCGGAAGGCCCCTGCTCCGTATGAGCCACAGGGCTGTGTCCTCCTCCTTTCCAGCAGGCAACGCAGGTGTTCTGCTGTTCAAGTGCTAGAATGCACGTGGGGGTGGACACGGCTACCAAGGTGTGATCTTCCACAGGACAGGAGGCCAGATGGCCTGCTGGCAGCAATCAGCTCCGGCTCACTGGAGAGCAGCAGTGTGTAATTAAAAAGAACAGCAGGCTCCGGCCAGCAGCACCGGGACCAAGCGTTTGGCTTTTGGGAGGGGAAGGGGGGAGAGCGGGCAGCAGTGCTGATTGATATCATCAGCCAGGCATTGTTAAAGATGCTCGGCACTGTGGAGAAATAGTGCAGGGCTGGCCACAGCAAATGCTTACTTCCAGCAGGGATGCATGCGAAGGAACAACGGAATGTATGCATGTATGTAGTATGTGTGACCAGCCACACACCCTTTCTGTGTGTTGTCTCACTCTTGTTTTATTTATTTGTTTGTTTATTGGTTTTTAGAGACAGGGTTTCTAAAACCCTGGCTGTCCTGGAACTCACTCTGTAGACCAGGCTGGCCTCGAACTCAGAAATTCTCCTGCCTCTGCCTCCCAAGTGCTGGGATTAAAGGCGTGTGCCACCACCACCCGGCTCTCACTCTTGTTCTTGAAAGAGGGCCCTCTTCTGTAGCCCGGACATGCTTGAAACTCAACATGCAGCCTGAATGGCCTCAGTCATGGACTGTCCCCCCTCCTTCCCCTCCGAGCACTGGCGAGCCACCGAGGCAAGTTCTACGTTCTTTCTTCACTTTCGGAAGGGTGGCATGGTGAGCTCTGAAGAGAGAATGAGCTACAAACACATGCGGACAGTCTGCCTCTCCAGCGCCTCGAGCGGAGCGAGCCGCCCAGCCCTCAGGGGAGCAGGGGGCCAGGGGCTTGTGCTGAAGGCACAGTGGACACGGCAGAGCGCACTTTGTTCTGGTCACCACGCAGCCAGGACTAACATTCCTAGATTTCATTCCATTCTTCAGAAGTTGGTTCTCCCTGGTCGAAACGCCACAGCGTTTGAAATTAAAGGACAAGCAAAGGCAAGGTTTGATGTCTGACGTTTAGGGCGAACAAAGTGGTACCCGTGGAGAGGCAGGATGTCCCTTCTGACACGGAGGAACTGCTTCAGCCACGCCCAGAGATGGGCGGAGTGTAAGATACCTGGTGAGCCTGCGTGGTGATGGTTTTGTTCTTAGTTCTCAGCCCGCCGTCACTGTCATTCTGAATGTCGACTGGATGCAGACTCTCTTTTTTGAGGAAAAAAAAATCAAAACAAAACACTGGGGAATCATTTAGTCTGAACAAGATAAGTGTTTTCTATGGGGGTTGGAGAGGTGGCTCAGCGGTTAAGAGCACTGATTGTTCTTCCAGAGGTCCTGAGTTCAACTCTCAGCAACCACATGGCGGCTCATAAACAGTCTGTAATGGGATCTGATGTCCTCTTCTAGTCTTGTGTGTCTGAAGGTAGCGACAGTGTACTCATATAAGTAAATTTTTAAAACAAAAGTGTTTTCTGTGACGGAGTATTATACAACCCGGAAATACCTATATTTACTCAGTAAGCTTGGAGAGAGACACACAGGGTAACTAAATTAATACAGAACAGGGCAGGTAGTACAACACACAGAGGAGTAACATGGACAGCTTGGTGTCAGTAGCCAATCAAACCTCTCTGACAGGGATCGTGGTAGCCAAGTTTCAACAGAAAAAGGGAGATTGATGTACAGTTACCTGGGGACGTCACTGTCACGGACAGTCATGAATGACAATGTCCTTGGGCCGTAGGGAATCTATTCTGTTTAAGGAATACATAAGAGCCATGTAGACCTGGACTAGTGAGAAGGTGGTGAGGAAAAAGAGGCCGGAAGAGCAGCGGCTCAGACAGCATCCGTCTTTACGCATAGAGGACAGTCCGGGTCTTTGCAGAGGATTCACGCCGCCTGTGGAACATTCATATCCTGCATCCCACAGGATGCGGTCTGAAGCTAGCAAAAGGAGTGGAGCCCCGGCTGACCCTCGGAGCCACGTGTCAACATTTGAACGTGGTGTTTAGCTCAAGGTCTGTCCTTTCCTTAGGCCCTCCTCTCTGGTTGACTGTCCATCCATCTGTCTGGCTCGAGTTGCTCATCTCGCGGACACAAAATGCAGCTCTTTCTCCAGAGGAAATAAGAACAATTTATTCTGAGCCAAATCTGAGTGGTTGCGATGCAGGAAAATCGACTCGGGTTGCCCCAATGATGCTCTGCACTGGGGCAGTAGCTATGCAGAGTTTTTATGGGCGTGGAATAAAAGACAGGTAGAAGTCAAGGCGTTTGATAGACACATTAGTGGGAACACCAGGCAGGTGACTGACAGTAAAGCAGGGACCTCAGGCGCTGTCTGGTGATGGGTTCAGCCTTCCAGCTAGTGGAAGATTGTATTCTGCTAACATTCCAATGCTTTTACCTTGATAGTTGAAAGGATGCCAGGCACGGGGAAGGGGGGGGACACTAAATAGCTCTCATAAAGGGGACTAACAAGAGCCCCCAAATAATTCTAGCTCTAGATTTGCACCCTTCCAACTCTCCATGACAGCAAGTTTCTAACCAACCAACCAATTTAAAGCCTCTTCAATGCAGGTAAGGTTGTTCACAGTATACAGCTTGCTTCTGGTCAGCTCAGCGCTGTAGACAGCTGGGGCAGGAAAGGCAGGGCTGTGCCCTGGGACCAGGCTGCAAGCGAGTCAGAGCTGTAGGCACCTGTGGTCTTTTTCCAAGAGGAAGGGACCACTCTTGGTCAGCCCTTATTCAGCTCAGGCAGATTCGTGGAGAACTGCAAGACAGAATTAGGCTCCACACACTGCCATTCCGTAAAATGGGAGGAGGGGGAGAAAACAAGCACCGTCCACCCGTCACTGGGTCCTAGGATTCTGGGGCCTCTCAGTGCCTTTGATGGGCGGTCTGGGGCTTAGCCTCCCAAACTGTGGATCACGACCTGTAACTCAACGTGCTAATGTGGAGTCGTGGTAAAAGGTTTCTAAACATACAGTAACAAGAAGAATTAATTCAGAGTCAGATAGGCAACAGATGTGGGTGTTTACAGCTAGCCCTGCTACTGCTGCTCACGATGTAACTGCAGCCTTGGTTCTGAACGCAGAGCGCTGGGCACCGGGCTTCCCATGACGCCACACAGCACCCGCACATAATGCTCGAAACACCAGATCACAATCTAGATAGAGCATTGCCGTGTTCTCACAGCGTGTACAAAGCTTCTAGCTCTTGTAGGGGGACAGTGGTCTAGCCGTGGAGAACTGACTCCGTGTTTCCCTCTGCCATGCTTCAAACGTGTCGGGGTAGTACAAGGTTGGATTGTGTTCTATTTGATTTTTAAAACTGCTGTTTGCTTAGGCTGGAGAGATGACTCAGTGGTTAGGAGCACTTGCTGCTCTTCCAGAGGACCCGGGTTCGATTCTTAGCACCCATAGGGTGGCTAACAACTGTAACTCCAATTTCAGGAGTCCAGACATTCACCTCTTCTGGCTTTCTTGAGCACAGCACATATATGGTGTGCACATGGATGAGCATGCACACACACACACATATACACACATAATACACATACATACACATACACATATATACACACATACACATGAAATAAATAAGAAAAAAATGCTGTTTGAGCCTACTCTGGTGACTCATGCCTTTAAATCTAGTCCTATGAAGGCAGAGGCAGGGGCATCTCTCTGACTTTGATGCCAGCCTGGTACATATTGAGTTCCAAGTCAACCCGGGTTCTATAGTGAAACCCCGTATCTAACAACCAAAGATTTGTGGGGCTAGAGAAATAGATCAGAGTTGAGAGTGTGCGGTCCTCTTGCAGAAGACCCCAATTCAGTCCCCCCAGCGCCCACAGAGCAACTCACATCCTGCGGGCACTAACATTGAATGTGCACACACACCCCACACGCATGCCCATGCCCGTAGAGTTAAAAAACAAAAGTAAATCTTTAAAATTTTTGAGTCAAGTTGATGACCAGAAATCCATCAAAAAGATCAAAAGAATGTTGGTCTGGGATTAGAGCAAACTCTTTAACAGTTTCTGAAATGGTTCTAAACCTATTTTTTGCCATTTTGTACTATACATTTATGCAAACTAATCACCTCAGCACTGCTGATTCTAAGATCAAAATATTTATCAACTCTGAAAGACACTGAAGGTGCTTCTGCATCCTGTTGGATCAAAAATTCCATCAAGGTTTAATTTTCTATGTAGAAATAAAGAAGTCCATGCATCTCATCAGCATGCAAATTTGCCCTTTTTCTTTAATGAATGGTAACACGTATACGAAAAAGCTATTTTAAGATAAAATTCTTCATGGTTTATTGTCCCTATATTTGCTTTGTGCATATGTCTTACATACCTACAGCACCTGGGGTCGTGTAAAATCTTCTCGAGGGACAAGGGACAGCAAGCGTTAAGCCTCGGTCTGGATGACACTCGCTGCTCATTCATCAGAGCACGGCAGGAAATGAACGCAGGTCCTCAGGGACAGCCAGACACATTTTGCAAGAACCTTGAGGACTCTAGCCAGCAGGCGTGCTGCCCATGAGGAGGTGGCTGGGGCAAACTTCTAACAAGGACCTTTCCCCCCTCCTTTCCCTCCCAGACACTCAGCACACTCTCCTCCCAGAAATTTCTTTGGAGTGTTTGAAAGGGACCAACAAAAGGAGCTTGAGGCTTAAGTATGAAGCCACCACAGCAGATCAGGCCCCAAAGCAAGACTCGCTCTGGCCTCTTCTCCCCACCAGGGAGGAAGGTATCTAACCAACGAAACAGCACCCAAGCCTTTTATCCTGGCCTTCCGAGGAGCCTGAGGGAGCCCGCAGGTGCCCACGGGAGCCATGGGAGCCCGTGGGAGTCCGCAGGGGCCCACGGGAGTCCGCAGGCGTCCACAGGAGTCCGTGGGAGCCCACGGGAACCGACAAGAGCCCACAGGAGCCTGCAGGCGTCCACAGGAGCTCATGGAAGCCCGCAGGCAGGCGCCCACAGGAGCCCACATGTCCCACTTTGCATGCAATTTGTCTTAGGACAGGGTATAAAAAGCCTGCCTCCTCTAAATCCTAGGCTGCATTCTAAGACTCCCACCTCCTAAGAGGTCCTAAGAGGCAGAGGCTGTGTCTTGGGGGCATTGCTGTGCCCCACTAGAGGGCTCGCCCAGTCCTCCTGTGTCAGAATCTAAGTGGATGAGGCCAGACTCAAGAGGCTAGGGTGGAGCAGGGCACACAGGAGAGAGCATGCGGCTGTGGGCGTTCTGCCGCAGTGGACGTCAGTAGCCTCAGGAACACAAGGTGTGGAATTCTCAGGCCTCTCAAGAGAACATAATTCAATTAAAAAAAAAGATTTATTTAATGTACATGAGTACCCTATCCGCATGTACACCTGCATACCAGGAGAGGGCATCAATTCTAGATCACACTATAGATGGTTGTGAGCCACGGAGTGGTTACTAGGATTGAACCCAGGCCCATCTGGAAGAGCAGACAGTGCTTTTAACTGCTAAGCCATCGCTCCAGCCCCATCAACTTAAAATAATGGCTCCACTTAACCATCTGCTCACAGAATTCCCAACAACGTAATTATTGTCTCTCCTGAGCATGAACCTTCAACAATCAAGTCTTGAAATCACTGTTTTAAAATTAGACGAACCATGAGCTAGAGAGCGGCTCAGCAGTTGAGAGAACTTGGATCTCGTTTGTCCAGTGTACCTGGGTTCGATTCTCAGTACCTCTGTGGCACTGTAACTGTCTGTAAGTCCAGTTCTAGGGGGATGCAGTGCCCTCTTCTGGCCTCTTTGAGCGCTGCAAGCAAATAGTGTGCTTTCATGTATTGCAAAACACTCATAAAATTAAAAAAATAAAGTATACTTTAAAAATTAAATAAAGCAGAGTTCTCTAATGAAGCCAGAATAGGCTGCAAAACATTAGGCTTTCAGAGATACACAGTTCAACTTCTGAACGCACTGGGCTGTGGCTTCCCTATGCCATCTGCCTTGTGGTCCTTGAGTATTTTAAATCATTCAGGAATAGAAACAACTGGCTCCTTTCATCCCACAGCTGGATCATGAGACTGGCGCACTCACCTCTGTGGGGCAAAGTCTCACTGAGAAGACTGTGACTTAGCGCAAAAGCCTATGGCTTCACAACATGCTGCGATCAGAAACTCCCGGGAGATAGATAGAGATAGAGGGGGGAGGGGAGGGGGAGGAAGACAGAGACAGAGATAGAGATAGACAGACAGAGAGATAGAGAGACAGACACAGAGACACACACAGACAGTGGCACAAAGAGAGACAGAGAGACAGACAGACACAGAGACACACAGAGACAGAGGCAGCACAGCAGTGGGAGCCCCTGCCCTGGGTCCCTCTAGCTGAGTCTTCGTCGCTGGATCCCACCCATGGTGAGTCCCTTGCAGTCAAACCACCAGAGCAGCGCAACGCCCACAGACCTTGAGTTTCTCCGACCTCAGCTTTCCTCCTGAGACATCAAGGGCTGGTTCTACAGAGGGCTGTACCCTGCTAGGTGGGTAAACACGGGTCACACCCTTCCTGTGCAGAGGAGGTTTGGGTTATTACTGAGAGGGCTTGGTTTCTGGAACTGCCGTAAGAAGGGGAGACAGACGGTGAGGTGACAGCTGCCTCCGTGTCATCCGTGGCTTTTAGATTTTCAGTCTGTGAAAAAATGTGGATTCCTGTTCAGTTATAGAACCCACATCCTGTGGACCGTCTCCCGGTTTCTCCCAGTGGTAACATCTTGCAAAACCACAGTATTGGAATTGCCTCTAGTATTGCAATGGCCAATGACCCACTGAGGTCGCCTTGCTATACATGCATGTGTTATGGGTGTGTGTGTGTGTGTGTGTGTGTGTAGTATATGAACATGTAAGCACTGAGTATGTGTGTGAGCATATGCTAGCATATGTGTGCTGAGTATATGCACGTAAGCATGTGTGTATTGAGTATGTGAGCACGTAAGTTCTGGCATACATATACTGAGTATATGACCATGTGGTACTAGCCTGCACAAGTGTATATGTGCTGACTGTGTGAACACGTGTGTAAGCACATGTAGGCATATGTGTGGTGAGGAGTGAGCGTAAGCTTTTCAGTGCTGCCTATGTGCATGTGAACATGCATGTAGACCAATGCAGCTCTGTCGTATATGTGGATTCCTGTCAGAATGCAGGGCATCTCCAGATATCAAGGGCCTCGCCTATTTTCTGTCACCACAGCTTCCTTTCTCACTGGCTATGAGACCATCTGGGCCTGCCTCTCGGTGGCTCTGTCACTGGAGAATGTTGTGTGAGCAGAGCACACACCGTGGCTGCCCTGGACACTCTACGCCCAGACACATTTCTTGCACATTCTTGGAGTTGCCCTAAGCCTGGAGCCTTGACGTGGCCAGCAGTATCCCCTGTGTGCCTCCCAAGGTCTGCTTGGCACATGCCTACTGACGGAGAGGTCAGAGGTCATTTCCGGTTTTGCATTTAACCCTGTTTTGTGTCTAACATCTTTTTTTTTTTTTTTTTAATTCTCCCTGTAGATGGAGGGACAGATCATGGAAGTCCTAGTGGTGTGAAGGAATGAAGTCCCAGCTGTCTTCTAGCATAAAGCAGCAGAGCAGGGCATGCTGGGGTCACTCAGGGCATTTGCTGTCCATGGGAGGAAGCTTAGTCTGACAGGATAGCACTGTTCTGGGGACACGAAGCCCTGTGGCCTGCTGTGAGGTCTAGAAACCCTCCAGAGCTTGGCATATGGCAGCGTCAGGGGGTGGAGGCCACTCCTTGCTCTCAGGGAAAATATCCAGGACTGGTCCAGGTGCTCACACATGGCTAGAGCCTGCCTCCCAGCCTGAGCTCTAACAGCCAAGGGCGCTAGCTTTGAGGGAGAAGCAGAATGTATCAGTGCCCTTGCTGTGTCTGCTGCCCCAGAGGGCTCACAGCCGCCTCCGCGGGGGCTCACAGCCGCCTCCGCCAGGG
Organism: Apodemus agrarius; assembly: GCA_964023405.1. Classification (NCBI taxonomy): domain Eukaryota; kingdom Metazoa; phylum Chordata; class Mammalia; order Rodentia; family Muridae; genus Apodemus; species Apodemus agrarius. Next base: position 9,264,967 of record OZ030023.1, on the reverse strand, counting down.
GTGGGGGGGTGGGGGGGTGGGGGGGGCTTAGAGTCTTCCAGGGGGTGGCCACTGTAGCCACGTACAGGAGGTCTCTGTGTGCCTCTCTCTTTCTACAGGTCTCTAGCCCTGTGAAGGAGGACAGCTCACTAGCAGGCAGGGAACCACACAGGAGGGAGCGCTGGGGCTGGGCCTAGAGGGTGTGTCTGCTGTCTCACAGCCTGGCAGGTTCTAGACACAGCCAAGTGCTTAGGAGAGATTTGTTAAATAAACGAGTCTCTAAACGGAGCCGAGTTTATATAAACACGTATAGAACCTTCAAAGAACCAGAAGAAACAGAAACCCTTGTGCTGAAGGGGTGGACATACGTGTATATTTTTCCCCGTTTAGTTTTGCTTTTTGCGGTGCGGCTGGGTCCTTCACCAGCCACCGGTAACATTTCTTCCCCTTGATTTCGAGAGCGTTCAGTTTTTGACGTTTCTTGCGTTTATTCGTTGTAGCTCTGGCACCTGGGACAGGAAACACCTGTCTGTCCATGCAGGACTTCCTACCGCTCTAGAGTTCTCGTGCTGTGTTGAGCCCGTGTGGGATTCTCACAGGAAGTTCCTATCCTGACCCCTATCAAGCATTTTAAACCCCTTTGGGGAATTTCATGGAGATTTTTTAAGTGGGATAAAAATACAGATTTTTTCCGGGCCGTCGTTAAGGAGGTAAGACATAAAGTCTAGCTAACGACTCCTTTCAGCAAATTTAAAAGCTACTTGACTAATTAGGGTAAAAATACCAAGCTAATTTCATTTAGATGAAAACCATATGGTCACCCTGAGAGAATGTTTTTATGGTCACCAGAGTGATGTGGCACACAGGGGTATCCTTAAACACCAGTTCTATTCCTTGCAGCTCAAGGTAAAGATGTGGGTTTGTATAAAAAAAAAAAAAATGCTCAAGGCTTGCGTCAGGTAGGCGGGGCCTGCTGTTTCCATAGGGCCTGCACTTTAAAGCTCTGCACAGCGGAGGCTCCTTCTCACGTGCAGAGGCACGCACCGCTGCAGCTGCCCTCGGAGCAGGTAATGACCGTTCCATCATCAGGGGTGGCCACAAGGGAGCCAGGGTACTCCCTTTTCACCCCGTGTTTCAATGTGAGGTTTGAGGCCCCAGCAAGAGAAAATGGGGGAATGCACAGAGACTCTGGATGTCCAAAGTAGGGGAGGGGCCTTGCCACCACCATTGATACTTCCAGGTAGAGTCCCTGGCCTGGCTATGATAGGGGGATCGGGGAGCGACACCTTTACAAACCCACACAGCCTCCTTCAGACTAGCGGCAGAGAGCACGGGGCGCCAAGAAGGACTGTGGTGTAGACATTTTCCAGTCACCTCCAGCTGTGCTTCTCTACAACCACAACTGGGGGGGGGGCTGTTTACCCTCTACAGTTTCGGCAGCATCTCCTCTGTGGCCCACGGGACCACTAGAAGCAGTGTTCCCATGTTCTTTTTCTTTTTTCTTTTTCCCCTGGGACGGGGTTTCTCTGTATAGCCCTGGCTGTCCTGGAACTCACTCTGTAGACCAGGTGGGCCTCGAACTCAGAAATCCGCCTGCCTCTGCCTCCCAAGTGCTGGGATCAAAGGCGTGCGCCACCACCGCCCAGCCCCATGTTCTTGCAAGCTATTCATGAAACGCTACCAGAGAGTCAGACTTGACCTAGAGCGTATAGCCATGGTCCAACGCTCCGGTGCTACTTAAGCTGAGAGCATTTCCCCCTAGCCCGCTGAATAACCCTTTGAATACATTTCTGCCCTTCCTGCAAAGTTTACCTCTGTGCTCTCATTAGACACACAGCCCGTGTAGGATACTTTACCTCTCTCTGCAGTTCTCTTCTGAACTTAGCTCTCGGGAGGCACAGAGCCGACCTCTCTGCTCGGTGCCCCAGCTTTCCCCACGAGCTGACATCGCAATTTCTTCCTTTGAGCCTTTGAAAATCACTCAGGCTGGAGAGATGGCTCAGCGGTTAACAGCACTGACTGCTCTTCGGAAGGTCCTGAGTTCAGATCCCAGCAACCACATGGTGGCTCACAACCATCCGTAATGGGATCTGATGCCCTCTTCTGGGGTGTCTGAAGACAGCTACAGTGTACTTCCATATAATAATAAATAAATATTTAAAAAAGAAAAGAAAATCCCTCTCTCATCCATTGGTTGTTTATCTCATGTTGCCTCAGATACTTTGAAAGTGGATTGATTAGACATGAGCAGTGATCTAAGTGGCCCCTAACAGCTCCACACGTCTCAAGAATTCTTTTTAAGCTTTTTATTGATTCTTCATGATTGTCACATCATGGACCCCATTTTGATCCATCTCTCCACCCCTTTGTCTCTGCCCTCTGCCCTTGCAACCTCCCCTCCTCCACAAAGAAGATGAAACAAGATAAGATTTAATAAAACCTTGTCGTGGAGGCTGTAGGTGTCACGGTGTGTCCCACGGCACAGCCTTTCGTCCACACATCTTGCAGATGCTCGCTGTATTGAGTCATTGGTCTGGTTCAAGGCTTTCACCTTCTGCTGCACCATCTGTACTGTCCCCACCGGTCTGCAGGCCACTCACATGTGCCCCCTCGGCAGCACAGTCCACATGGTCTCAGGTGACGGCCCAGACCAGGGACATCCGCTTTGCCTTTGGTGGTAACTTGGGCTACAGACATTGACACAGGCTCTTGCAGGAAATATTAAAAAAGATCCCGCCAACTCTCCTGCCCCGCCAGGCAACACCACCACGTCCCGGTGGGGTCTCGCTTGGCCCTGAGCTCTTCTCTCCCAGCCAGCTCCCACAGCATCCAGCTGTGTTTTCTTTCCTCCAGAAAGCCCTGTAATCGGCAGACCCACATTCCAGGAACCAAGTAAATCAAAACTCTTAAAGCTTAATTAGGCAATCAGATTTATGTATAAATAATATCACAATTTACAAGATGCCAATGCAATCATTTAAGAGCCAATTGCTAATGATAAAAGCTCTACCCCAATATTTCTAACCTTATAAAAACATAGCTATTTGTGGCTAGTAAATGCCACACAGGCGCACATCCAAAGCCATTCAGTTCTCCCCCTTTCTCCCCCGCCACCTCTGTCTCTCCAACTCCTAGCTCCACCACCCTTCTCCTGTCCAATCACAGGCCTTCCACTGTCCTAATGTGACTGGACATGGAGGATCCTGCAACAACAGACCCCAGCTGTAGCAGGACCATGGACCCAGACACGACCCTGGGTGTCAGCCCTGGGGCCGACGGGACCCACTGTGGCCTCCTCATGCCTGCCTGTTCCTCACTGCTGACAAGTCTCCAGTTCCGCCTTTCCCCACTGAGTACGAACCCCTGGGCTGTGGGCTGTGTCATCTTTCCATCCCATATTTGTCTGTCACAGTGGTGCCTGAGGCAGGGGCTTGGGTGTCTTTCTTGAGGCTGCTGAGGGTCTGAGAAATGTTTTTGAGGGGAGTAGGAGGATATTCTATCAGAGAACAAAAAATAATGGCAAAAAGGAACCATAGGGCCAGGCTGTGCTGCTGGTGCATGATTTTAATCCCATCACTCAGGAGGCAGAGGCAGGAGGATCTCCATGAGTTCAAGGCCAGCTTGGTTTACAGAGAGAGTTGCAGGGCAGCCAGAGTTACAAAGAAGAAGACCTATCTGGAAAAACAAGACAAAACAAAAAGGCTCTAAAATTCTACCTCTTATTCCTTTAAAGCATCAGTTCTCAATCTATGGGTGTCAATCCCCTTGGGAGCTGAACAATCCTCTCCCAGGGGTCGCATGTCAGATTTCCTGCATATCAGATATTTACACTATATCTGATTCATAACAGTAGCAAAATTACAGTTATAAAGTAGCATTGAAAATGATGTTAGGGTTGGGGGTCACCACAGCATGAAGAACTAAAGGTTGCAGTGTCAGGAGGGCTGAGACTCTCTCCTGTAAAGATTCATGTTTTCCTATGTACCACTTCCACAGCTTGGTGTCTAGGATGTGGACTGGGGGGGGGCAATGTTGTGTGACAAAACTTTTTGGGGGAGATGAAAAATTCATTCTCTCTCTCTCTCTCCTACTTACTGAAGGTAGGGAGCCTACAACAGACCAAACTCCAACTTGGGGAATTATGAGTTTTACTGGGGTTACTTACAGGGGTATGGGTGAGAGGTTATAGAAGAAGAAATGACTCAAAGACACCTGCATCACCAAAGCCCACCCCAGCTCCCCTGTGTGACAGGTCCTAGATCCGGGAGCCTGGGGCACACTGCAGGCTGCAGGCAGCTCAATAGGTTGGAGAGTGTCCTTCCCAAGTGACTCTGGTCTAAACCTCCTCTCGGCAGCTCTGCCGGTTTCAGCGTCTTCCAGGAAGATGGTCTGGTCTTAAGAGTCTTCTTTGCAGCTTGGCTCTGAGCCCCTGAGAGGGACTCTCAGGTTTTATTGTTTACTCTGCCAGGGAGGGGCCTAGTGTAGCTGGTGGGTTTCAGGGACTTCCTGAAGCTATTTTGAGTCGTTTACCTTTCTGCTTAAGGGGCTTCTTATCTTCCCTGCAAGATAAGAATGTTTCAATCTTGGAGGAAAGTGTTACTCAACACGGAGACCCACACGGTTCTTGGGTGGAGGAACCTAAGATACTCTACATTGGCACCTGTGCTTCACAAAGGGAAGGGGGCCTACCTTGTGCATGACAGATTCGTGTGTCTGGTTAAGCATGACAGAGAGTGAGCAGGGCAGCATTGGGAGCTACATACTCCCAGTCTCTCCTTGGTGACCATTGTGGGGATCTCCAGAGAGTTCACTAAGGACAATGAACACAAGCAGACAAGTTTGTAGAGGAATCCTGGAGACACGAGTACTCCATTACTGGGATACCTATGTGGCAGACGTCTCAGGCTCTGATCGCAACAGACCAAGATCCAGTCTAACGTGGTGTAAGTCCTGCTGTCATCAGGTGACGGAGCTGTCTGTGTCTCAGCTTTGCTCAGGGCTGTCTGAGTCTAGGCTGGATGGCAGCTGGGCCTGGCTGGCACCCCTGGTGGGTACCAGACCTCGGCTTGCAATGTCTGATGACCTACATGGCTCTACCAGGCCTGCGCTGGACTGAGGAGCTATTCACAGAACATCATGTATCTTTCCTATGGCTGTTCCCGTCAGAACCTGGAGGACCAGTCTATGCTCCTCCAGCCAGGCCACAGTGTGGACTTTTCACCCACAGACCACCCCCCCTCCCGCCCCCGGCGTTCTCTCCCTGAGTCTGCCAGATAGCTACAGGGTTCTCTTCGGTGTCTACCCAGAACTTTCAGCCGTCTAGAGATGGGCCGCAAAAGTGACTCCGGTTTCACAGTGAACCTGCTGGCCTCAGGCTCTTCTTCCCAGAGGAGAGTGGGAAGTGACCATTTGCCAATCTTTGTTTATGAGGGATTTCCTGAGGACTTTGGATGCCTGGAGGCTTCAGCAAGTAGCCTTCCCAACTCTGTTGATTTGTTTCTGGACACTTCTAAGTATGCCTCGGTGAAGCCTGCTTCTCTCCCCCCCCCTTATCTGTCAACCTTTGCTAACCAAAGTGTCAACTCATGAATTAGGCTGAGGTCATGCAGAAAAGGGCTGGGACTGTGGCTTGAGTCTGTGGAGATCTATTCCCCTTCAAAATCTGTCTGGTTCTTCAGGGACATATCTACGAACCACATCGACCTCTTGTGTCTCTAGGGGCTGCACAGGTCTCCGTCGTGGGATGTGTTATCACCGTTCACTGTCCATTCTGATACCTTGGTTGGCCTTCCCAACAGGGATAGCTCTTAGCCTACACGCTGAGGGCTTGTGTGGCTGTTTGGACTTTTACTAAACCGGTCTACACAAACGTCGTATTCAGCATGCCCGTGCCTTCATGAAACTGAGTATACAGTTGGCTGCTGTGAGCCAGTCCTGTGCAGGGCTCCGCTGGCTCTTTAGCTTTGCAGGTCTGCATTGCACCGAAGCTTAGTGACCTTGGGACTACACGCCCTAGCCATCCTGGAGAGATCTGAGTGGAACCCTCTGCTAAGCTGCTGCAGCCCCTGGGGTACCCTTGAGTTTTCTAGCCTGCACCTGTGTGGTGCAGGTACCTACCAGGTGCCATCCTCAGAATTCAGCTTCGTCTTAGCACGCTGTAGGTGTGGAGGCTGCTTACCCCGTTTGTCTTCCCCCTGGGAGTGTCTGTCTCTCTCCTGGCTGTCCTGTCTTGATGGTCATGATGCAGCTACCTGGTCTTTGATGCAGATGGTTATTAGTTACCAGCTTTCCTCTGTCAGCTCCCGGTCCCACGTCTGTCCCTGTCCTCACAGGGCCTAGCTCTGCAGCAGCCCAGTCTTAGCTTGCCTAGTCTTTCTACAGACATCTGTCCCTGAGCATCTCACAAGTGTATCTTTACCCTTGTGACTTGTTACAGAGTATCCCCAGCCCAGCCGCACAGCTGCCTTCCCCAGATAGCCACTACTCTGAGGATGTAGCACTCCTGTCTGTTGTCTGCCTGTGATAACTTGGCAGCCTTACTTCGCTGAGTGTGGGTATCGTGATTTTTAACAGCTTCAAGAGGCTGTTCCAGGACCGTGGGGGCATTTGCTAGGGTGCTGGGTCCTCCTGTCGATGTTAATGAAATTTCAACAGGTGATTTTGCTCCGTGTCTTTCAGATCTAGATCTGTCTTGCCTCACCTTTGGAAGCTCACACTCAGCAGCTTGGAAGGTCTGCTGGTCGCCTGTCTCGCTCATTCAGGCCTGGCTCCAGGCAGTGGTGCTGATGTAGTAAAGGGAAGGGACCAGGAGGTGAGCCACAAACTACTATGTAGTGTTTTACAGAGGTCTCAAGGGTATCTTTAGGCATAGAGGTCATTTGCTTTGAGAGAAATAAGAACACTAGACAGATTCAGAGGAGTCTGGAATTCAGTTTTTTTTCTTGGCTTCCCCTCCCCCTTGTTTTGTGTGTTCAAGTGTGTGTGTGAGTGTGAATCTGACACAAGGTAGTTATCTGAGGAGAGGGAACTCAAATTGAGAAAGTTCTCAAAGGTTCTATTATATTTCCGGTAGAAAAGTCTGAAGGGCATTTCCTGATTGTAGGACGCTGGTGGTTGCTATGGGAAGACCCAGCTTACTGTGGGAAGCGCCAGTCTTGGTCGTGTGGTCTGGGGTTGGGTAAGAAAGAAGGCTGCTCAAGCCACAGACAAGGTGGTAAGCAGCACTCCCCAGTGGCTTCTGCTTCAGTTCTTGCATCCAGGCCTTGACTTAATGATAGACTCTGATGAGAATAAACCAATTCCTCCCCAAGTCTTTTTTTGGGGGGTGGGGGGGGTGGGGAGTGGTCCACTACAGAGTTTTTCTGTGCAGTTCTGGCTCTCTTAGAACTTAATCTGTAGATCCGGCTGGTCTTGAACCCAGAGATCTGCCAGCCTCTGCCTCCTGCACTGCACCACCACCTCCTGGCTTTTTATTCATTTGGTTTTTTTTGCTTTCCAAGTTGCTTTTGGTCACGGTGCTTTATCACAGCACAACCACCTGGCTAAAGCAGTCTTTTGGTGATTTTGTGTCACCTGTCCCCGCTCCATACCTGTCTAGCCCTGTGCCTCCTACCCAAGTTCTCTACCACTGAGCTGAATTCCTGAGCCGGGAATTCAGGGTTTTAGATGTGTTAACCTAGAGGGACTCCCTCTCCTACCACTCGGAGCCTGACTGTGACACAGCAGCTTCTGGAGGGTTCCAGTTCAGCGTCTCTGGAATTCCAGCACCTTTCTGGGCGTCCTGCCTATACACTGTATTTCTGTCCTCTGGTTGCTGGTGAGAGAGCCACCGTATGGCACCAAGGGGCTTTCCTTCCGTCGGCGCATCAACGATCTAGCCTCCGGACCTCACAGCTGATGCCATTTTTGTTTTCAGACCTCCCCAAAAGGCAGTGTATTCTTTCCACAGGTCTCCTACCCAGCTTTCACTGCTGAAGTAAGGAGCTCCATCAAGCCCACTGCAGAGGCTATCTCTACCACCACTCCCCACCCAGACACTTCCGGGACTACTATAAGGGACCTGAGGGACTAGAGCTCCTGGCCCTCTAGGAAAGCTAGGAGTTATGCCAGCTGCAGAAAAACTTAATGGAAGGATCGGGATAGGACCTCACAGTATCGCTGTAGAGACCCCGCAATTCCAAAGTTGCATACCAATCAAATTGCCAGTAAGCACCAGGTTTGAAGGTTCTGGAATGCTAATTTCAAGGGCCGCGCCGATGCTGCCCAAGCACACCACAGGGTAAGCAGGGACTGACTGCTGGGCACAGGGTCCACTTGACCTCACTTTGACAGCGCATCACCTTCTGATTTTTCCTGAGCGATCGGCAGGTGTCACTTTGCACAGTCACTGAAGCTGGGGCCATAGGAATTCTTTTCCTCTCATACCTTTTGCTTGAATATAGCTTTTTAAATTTTAAAGTGCAAGTCGGTCTCACGGGACCTGGCAGTTAAAACACAGATCAATACTCACGACCTCTCTTTGTCCTAGGTCCAGAGAGACCAGACCAGCGGGGGGCTGTGAGGAGTGACTGCAACGGGGCACTCTAAGGCAAGTCCCTTCCGATCCCGCCTTAGAGTCAGACCCCGCCCCTTACAGACCCGACCAATGGGATGCAGTGTTTACCAGTAGGCGGAGTCGTACGACCCCACCCCAGGCAGAGACTTAGCCAATGAAAATCGGGGCTCTGGCGGACGAAGGCGCCCACAGCCCCGCCCCGGAGCTCTGCCAATGGAAGGGCGCAAGGCGGTGCACCGGGGCAGAGCGCGGACCGCAGCGCGCGGGGCTCTGGGGGCATCCGCCGCTCGGCTCTGTCTGCGGGCTTCTTCCCGTGTCTTGTCCCCCTTCTGCGGCCGCGCTGCCGGGCCCTCGCGCTTTGGCGAGGTCGACAAGCAGCATGGCGGTGGAGGAAGAGGGACTGCGGGTCTTCCAGAGCGTGAGGATCAAGATTGGTGAGGACCGCGGTGGCGTGGGCTACTCCCCAGACCCCTGCTCTTGGTATCCGGCCCCGCTGGACCGGCTTCTCGTGTTTCCCCGCCTAGACCGCTCGGTTCTCCGTGGCATTGCGGGGGAGGCAGGACTTGCATCAGGGGGCGTCTGTTTGTGTGAGTGAGCGCGCGTGGTTGCCTGTGTGTGTCCGTGTGCGCAGCACCGCTCCGGATCTCGGGCGCCTGAGTTTACAGGCACGAGCACGCGCGGATCCGTCTGGGTGCTCCCACTTCAGGGATCGGGTCTACTGATGTCAGTCTCCTGGTGTCCCCTTCACAGTTGTGCGCAGGAACTTCTTTCCCAAGGAGGGGGCGCCCCTTCTTCGGTGTCGCAGGCTTCGAGGCCGCGCGCGCGCGCGCGACTGTGTGTGTGTGTGTGTGTGTGTGTGTGTGTCTGCGCGCTGCAGGCTTGGTGATGGAGCCACCAGCACCTCCCCCTCCTTTCATTGAGAACTGGCCGCGGGAGCTGTGGCCCGCAGGCCTGGCATTCAGGCTGCACTAGGTTGGTCGGGGCTTTGGCAGCAATGCTGGGGGGCAGGGAGTGAAGTGGAACTAGAGTGATCTGGAGAGGACTTCCTTATTATTATTATTATTATTATTATTATTATTAAACCTGGAGATTTCGTCTTTCCCAGTTGTTGGTTTTCTTTTCTTTTCTTTTCTTTTCTTTTCTTTTCTTTTCTTTTCTTTTCTTTTCTTTTCTTTTTCTATCTCGTGAGTGATGTGTGAGTCTACTTCCTTACAGTGGTTTTCTGAAGTGACCGTTACACATCAAGCCATTAACGCTCTGGGCAGGAGCCAATTTTCTTGGAAGGAATTCTGGGTCCTAGTGCACTGTTCCTGTAGTCTTTTCCCTCTGAACTGCGCCCCATATTACTGGGCTGTTCCCATGTGCAAAGGCCCCTAGTGGGTGGCAGCAGTCACAGCCCAGCGTCAGTTGTTGATGACATTCGATGCTGTCTGAAGAATGCCAGCTACTCGCAATCAGCGTGTTGCTTCCTGTCCGCTTTATTTTGCTTTTGAATCATCGCCGAGACAGTTTGATCTTTGGTTCAGAAGCGCTGCGGATAGCGGATAGCGTGGTGTTTGGGCTGGAGCAGAGGGCACGGGAGGGATTTCTCTTGCTTTTATGCCTGCAATTGCTGTCAGTTACCATCTGAGGAAAGGGGCTGCTTTCTGTCCTCTGTGAGGGTGGCCGGCTTCAGTTTCCTTCAGCCAGATCCTCTGACCGAGTGAGTCCGCCAGGCTCCAGGAGTGCTGTGCCCTTTTGCTTAAGGAGCTGGGGAGGTTGTGGACTACTGTTGGGGGAAAATCAGGTCAGCTGGTGACAAGGGTCCAAGACTTCCTTTCCCTTCAGTACAGCGTGCTTGCTTCAGTCTGAGCATAGGCTACTGTGCACACAGGGAAGGGTGTTAGTTCCAAATAAAGAGCATTTCTTTTCCATGATGATATAGTAAGTAAGACAGGAGGAAACGCTCCAATCTGTCTGCCTGAATAGGGTCTTCACTAGAGGAGCGGCAGAGGGGACAAGTCATAAGGTCCCTCCTCCGTTGCCAGACTTTGAATAAGGCTATGATTGGAGCCTTCGTTGCCTCTGACTGCATGGTCGGGGCGGGGGCGGGGGTGGGGGTGGGGGCTGGGCAGCACCCAAATGTTTAGGACGGTGGCCATGAGTGAGGTTGGGTTGAGGTGTCCAAGCTCCCACTGCCTCCCTAAATGGTGCCTGTCTTATCTTTCCTCCTCATTTTTCTCAAAGGACCTTACCTGCAGGGCTGCTCAACAAGGCTGGCCGTGTGCTCTCTGGATGGAGTATGCAGGGGCCACAGGTCTGCAGACAGATCCTGTCTTCCGTGCCTGAGCACAGATGTGTGCTGGGCACAGAAAACAGCGGTAGCCACTGGCTTGGGTTTGGTGTTTCTTGCCTGCCCTGCTTGTCTGATAGTGTCGGGGTCCCAAGGGAAATCCTATCTGAAGAACGGGACTCCTAGCCAGGCGGGCTAGGTAACTGGGCTCCCGGTGCGCCTTGTTTAGAGTATAGCAACAGAGGAGGGACCTCTTGGGTTTTCCTTTGCATTTCTGGTTTGTGGTCGTATCACTCTATGATTTACATCTGCCCAAAGTGTCACTAGTTGTCACACTGTAGTTGACTTGAGGGCAGAAGTATTGACCCTTTCTGCACCTGATTCTCTGTCTCAGTTTTTGTCTCTGTCTCTGTCTGTCTCTGTCTGTCTGCCTCTCTCTCTCTCTCTCTCTCTCTCTCTCACACACACACACACACACACACACACACACACACCAGAGTCACTCCTCTGAGCCAGGCATGATGGCTTCCAGCAAGGCTTCTGGTGACTTCTAGACTGACCTAGATGAACCTCTTTCTTGTCACACCCATTCCCCCATCTGAATAAAGCAAGAGTCCAAGGGAAGGGGGGGGCTGCATCCGGTGGGAGCACACAAGGCTGTCATCTGTCCTAGTCATCACCCTCCCCCACCCAGAGAAGTTCCCAAGAAGGAAAGAGAGACGACTGCCCCTAAGAGCATCCATACAGACAAACGCCACTACCACTGCTGTGGCCAGGAGCTAGGGAAGGGGCCGATGCCATGAGGTCCGCCCTCCACTTCTTGGTTTTAAAACATAAGACGGCATTCGGTTTCACCAGAAATGAATCTCTCTGTTTTCCTTCCTCTTTCTCATTCCATCTACATTTTGCTCCTACAGAAGACAAAGCCACATGAAAGTAAAGAATCTCAATAATAACACGAATAAAGCGCCTCCGGTCTTGTCTTGAGGAATCTGTTGCTTCTCCGTGTGAAATTAGCTTGGTTATTTAGATGTGTTCTTCCATGCACTTAGAATTTTAAGTCTCTTTGGTAACAATTACTGCTCTGTTACAAGCATCTTCAGCCATCACATGGGACTGACCCACGCTTCCTTGAGGCGGCTCTATTGAGGAAGTGTGTAGCCCAACTCTCTAGAGCCAGCGCTGGCCTGTGATTGGGCGAGTAGCTGTGGCCAGAGCTCATCTGCCCAGCAAGGCTATTTTGGGCCTGGTGTTCCCTAGGGTTGCAATACAGCTTTACTTCCCGGTCGTGCTTTCCTTTCTCACAATATTTATTATTTGTTTTTTTAAAAGTGCTCCCTTGATAAAAATGTTGAGTGCACAGAGCTAATTATCATCTGTCAAGTAATAGATAAAAAAATTTAAAATTCCGGCGTTGTATTCCCAGGCTAGAAATGTTCTCTTGCACCGTCACAAATGGCTTTGATCATTTTCTTTCCGTTGAGGTCTCTATTGAGCTCCTTAAGCCCCGAGGAAGCCAGGCTCTGCTTTCTGCTTTTCCCCTGGACTCTTTGGGTGACTCCAGTCTTTCTGCCTGAATAGCACAGCAGACGCTCTGTGTCCTCACTGAGGCTCCATGGTCTGGCCCTAAAGTTAGAATGTGGTTGTGGAGAAGTACAGGGGCAAGCAGGGCTTATAAATGGTAGCTCCTCCCTTTGAGCAGGCTTGGGTTGCTGTGGACCAGGGCTGGTTTCCTGCCGTCAGTGCTCTCTGTCCGTGCTCTTTCTTGCTGCTCTCCCTCAGTGCTCTCCCTTGGTGCTGTCTGCCTCAGTGCTGTCTCTCAGAGCTCTCCCTCAGAGCTCTCCCTCAGTGCTCTTCCTCAGGGTTCTCCTTCAGTGCTCTCCCTCAGTGCTCTCCCTCAGAGCTCTCCCTCAGAGCTCTCCCTCAGTGCTCTTCCTCAGTGTTCTCCTTCAGTGCTCTCCCTCAGTGCTCTCCCTCAGAGCTCTCCCTCAGTGCTCTTCCTCAGTGCTCTCCCTCAGTGCTCTCCCTCAGTGCTCTTCCTCAGTGTTCTCCCTCCGAGCTCTCCCTCAGAGCTCTCCCTCAGTGCTGTCTGTCAGTGCTCTCCCTCAGTGCTCTCCTCAGTGCTCTCCCTCAGTGCTGTCCCTTAGAGCTCTCCCTCAGTATTCTCCCTCAGTGCTGTCAGTGTTCTCCCTCAGAGCTCTCCCTCAGTGATCTTCCTCAGTGCTCTCCCTCACTGCTGTCTGTCAGTGCTCTCCCTCAGTGCTCTCCCTCAGTGCTCTCCTCAGTGCTCTCCCTCAGTGCTGTCCCTTAGAGCTCTCCCTCAGTATTCTCCCTCAGTGCTGTCTGTCAGTGCTCTCCCTCAGTGCTCTTCCTCAGTGCTCTCCTCAGTGCTCTCCCTCAGTGCTCTCCCTCAGAGCTCTCCCTCAATGTTCTCCCTCAGTGATCTCCCTCAGTGCTCTTCCTCAGTGTTCTCCTTCAGTGCTCTCCCTCAGTGCTCTCCCTCAGAGCTCTCCCTCAGAGCTCTCCCTCAGTGCTCTTCCTCAGTGCTCTCCCTCAGTGCTCTTCCTCAGTGTTCTCCCTCCGAGCTCTCCCTCAGAGCTCTCCCTCAGTGCTGTCTGTCAGTGCTCTCCCTCAGTGCTCTCCTCAGTGCTCTCCCTCAGTGCTGTCCCTTAGAGCTCTCCCTCAGTATTCTCCCTCAGTGCTGTCTGTCAGTGTTCTCCCTCAGAGCTCTCCCTCAGTGATCTTCCTCAGTGCTCTCCCTCACTGCTGTCTGTCAGTGCTCTCCCTCAGTGCTCTTCCTCAGTGCTCTCCTCAGTGCTCTCCCTCAGTGCTCTCCCTCAGAGCTCTCCCTCAATGTTCTCCCTCAGTGATCTCCCTCAGTGCTCTCCCTCCGAGCTCTCCCTCAGAGCTCTCCCTCAGTGCTGTCCCTCAGTGCTCTTCCTCAGTGTTCTCTCTCAGTGCTCTTTCTCAGTGTTCTCTCTCAGTGCTCTCCCTCAGAGCTCTCCCTCACTGCTGTCTGTCAGTGCTCTCCCTCAGTGCTCTCCCTCAGTGCTCTCCCTCAGTGCTGTCCCTCAGTGCTCTTCTTCAGTGTTCTCTCTCAGTGCTCTTTCTCAGTGTTCTCTCTCAGTGCTCTTCCTCAGTGCTGTCCCTCAGAGCTCTCCCTCAGAGCTGTCTGTCAGTGTTCTCCCTTAATGCTTTCCCTCAGTGCTCTCCCTCAGAGCTCTCCCTCAGTGCTGTTAGTGCTCTCCCTCTGAGCTCTCCCTCAGAGTTCTCCCTCAGTGCTGTCTGTCAGTATTCTCTGTAGGTGCTCTCCCTAAGAACCTTCCCTTGCCTTTCTGCTGACAACAAACTCTAACCAGAACCAGGAGGAGCCAGCGCAGTGAGGATGTGCAGAAGTGAAGACGGCAGCAACAGGGGTCGGCCTGGCTGGCCAGCTGTGAGGAGGCAGCAGGTGCCAGAGCCGCAGATTAAGGGCTGGAGGCTCGGGGCTCCCGTTAGCCCACTGGGCAAGGTTACCATCTCCACTGATCACAGTGTGTTGACACTGCTGTGGGTCACAGAAGGCCATGGACCTGCAGGGGGCACTTGTGCTTTATGGGGCTAACACAGTTGTCATGGCTGGCCAAGGCTGGGTCCCGGAGAGAAGAGGTGTTTTGTGAGTCATGACCGTAGCCTTTGTGTACAGTAGTTTCTGGGTCTGGCTTTAAGAAGATGCCACGTGGCCAAAATGTGGTCCTTGGCATGAGCGACTTTAGATTCTCGAGCTCTCTCATGCTAAAATTAACTTGGGTATTCCATTAACCGAGCTCAGCTCAGCTGCCTGTGGTATTTTTAACTGCCCGGGACTAATGTGCAGATCTAGGCTGTACCTGCGGACACTAGCTAGGGGAGCTCAGGCTGGACGGCTTCACCCTGCTGGTGGGCGGAGAAATGCAGATTCCGAGTGAGGGGTTTGTGCATGTTTGTTTCGTTAAATTTAAAGATTTTTTTTTTTTTACTATTTTGTGTGTGTGTGTGTGTGTGTGTGTGTGTGTGTGTGTGTACCTGCATGCCATCCCTGCAGAGGCCTGAAGAGGGTACTGGATTCCCTAGAGATGGTATTGCCAGCAGTTGTGAACTGCTTAGCAGTGCTGGGAACTGAGCTCAGGTCCTGTGTGATAACTGCAAGGGCGTTAGACCTCTGAGCCTGTCTTGTTAATTCTAAACTCTCAAAACCTCATGACATGGATGTCCATGAAGGGAACACACACACACACACAGAGCCTGTGTCACCTCTGAGCATTTTCCATCGGAGGTGATGGCGATGACACGCAGTAGCCCCGAGGTGATGAGCCGTGGCCGTCGTCGTCACCTGAAAGGCAGAAAATGTTTTGATTTGATTCCTGAAGCTGATGACGTAGCTGATGCATTCGGGTACAGTGAGGAGTTTGCTGACTGAGGGCAAGCGATGGGAAGTGTGATTGTGAAAATATTTAGCAAAATGGAGATAGTCCACTACCCTGGGCGGCCACCAGAGAAATGGAAGCGGATAGTTTTGTTTGTGGCAAAAAAAAAAAAAAAAAAAAAAAAAAAAAAAAAAAAAAAAAAAAAAAGGACTTTTGCAAATGGCCTTTGAAGGCCGATGGCTGGGTGCCCTTGGAGGCGGGCTGGCCGGTTTTTCAGACCAGAGCCCCAGACAGCCAGCGAAGAGAGGAAGTGATGACTCCATTCTTGGAACCAGAAACTCAAGATAGGGTAGTGGCTGCTTCTTGATAACACTGCAGTTTTAGATGAAGTGACATTTATCTGAGTGGAGTGTTGATGCTTCTCCGAACCCAGCTTAGCGACAGCAGACACACCAGGGACCAGAGCGTCCGCGGACAGAGGCGGTGTTTGCTGTATAAATTGAAGCTGTTGGTTCTGTTCGTTTGTAGCAAATTAGAGTTCTGCCCAAGCAATGCATAAATTAGATGGGGGCTGGGCTCTTGATTAGCAGATGGGGTAGCAGTGTGAAGAGAGGTGACTTTGCCCTTGCCCTTGAGAGGATGCCGTGCAGCCATGGGTCCTAGTGCCCCCCTCCCCTGCCTCTGACATTGTGCCGTATTGGCTGGCAGTGCATACAACATTGGGCACAGATGATGGGCCTGGAGTTGCCATGTGGCGAGTAGATGGAGCCTCCCTGTGGGGAGAAAGCACGTGTGGGTAGGTTATATCAAAACCCAGACCTAAGACTTGTGGGCGCTGACTGGCTCCTGGAAGGTGCTGGGTGAGTGAGTGGTGTATGGTTAGGCATGTTGGGCCGGGAGGGACCTCAGGGGTCACAACTGGCCTTCTCTAGGTGCCTGTCAGGGTAGCAGTCTATGCTGGTGCAGAAGAGGAGCCGCCTGCACAACTGCAGTGATCCAGCTCTGACACGATGGTGATTTCGTACGAAAGCGCTCTCCGCCCATCCCCATAGCCAGCAGTTAGATGAACAGATCCAAAAAGTAGCTAGTTGAAAGGGTGGAACATCATGGCGCATCCACGGAGGGACAAGGGACGTTGTGTCTGGGCCAGTTGTGCGCCACATCATGTTCCTGGGGTTCCGCCTTGGGTCTCTCCTCATTGTGCGAAGGCCGCAAGGGATCGTCCACAGCAGTGGAGTTCTTCTTACGGTCGGTGACTCTTAGTATTCTCTTTGGGCTCTTGTTAAGACAATAATTCCCTTTCAGATCTGAAAGTGGTTCATATTAAGGCCCTCCTTCTTCTGTCTCTAGTCAACTCTTGGGGTTTGCTTTGCTGCTGGGCCCGCCACGGTGGTGCCCCGGTGGCAGCCACTGCCCTTAGAGCTTCAAGGAGCCGAGAACACACGGATACTGTGGAGGGTGGATATGATCCTGAGAGGTGTTTCTCACATTTTATCCAAGGTCAGAGGCAGGTAGCCTCCCCCTAAGTTGTTCTATGGAAAGCATCTTCTTTATAGGGTCTGGGAGTCTTCATGATTAGTAAGGAATGACCCTTGTGGACCTGTCCTCCAGACAGGAATGGGTAATCTCCCAGTGAAATGCCCTTCCTTCTCAGTACCCGTTAGAAGCAGCCGTCATGGGACTAGTGCACGGAGCGCAGTGCTCACTGTGACCAGTACAGGGGTCAGCGGGTAGCATGGAACAGGCAGAGCTGAGGAGTGGGTGTGCGGGGTGACCATTTGCAAACCCTACCCAGGCTGAGTAACATCTCGCCCAGGGGAAAGCTTCAGCCCAGCACCACAAAACATGACCACCAAGAGATGTCTCTCTTCTCAGCCTTGGCTTCCAGGGTGCTGGATCTTACCCTTTTACCCACCCTCTCCTGGTGCCCTGTGCCAGGAAAACCCATCTGGAGAAGAAAGACTGGTGTTGGCAAGCAGGAAGCAGGTGGAGTGCCCAGTTCAGTTCGGGGAGAGGAGGATCTCAGTCCCAAGACCCTGAGTCTCTGGGCATCTGCTTTGTTTTGGCTCTGGCTAACTTGGGATTTTCCAGGGCTGGGGTCAGACTGGGGCACAGGGCTCTTAGCATTAGTCCAGGAACATGAGGCGCTTCCGGAAAAAATTCATCTGTGTATAGGCCCCAGAGGCCCCGGTCAGCCTGGACTTTTGTCTCGAGGACGGGATGGATGCTGTGATGGGGCTGGTTTTCCCACGGCCTTTGGGGTAAGGGGTCGAGCTGGGGAATTCCAGACCCTCAGAACTGCAAATGGCATACTTGGCCTCCTTGGGGAGCCTTGCTGAACTGGCCTGAGGCCCTCCATGTAGGCAGACTGCTGCAGGATGGAATTCTGGGAAAGCACAGCACCACATAGCCTGGAGAGGACACTACCTCTTCTCCCCATGGCTGATCTCCAAAACTCTGCTGCTGGGCTCAGAGTCGGTGCCAGATTTTCATCTGTGCAGCGGCCTCCGCCGGCTCCCTGGAGCGAGAATGCGGTCCGGCTACAGATCCCTTGAGCCTGGACCTAGGCTGGGCGCAGGAAGAAGGAAGCAGGCTGCCGGCCTCCAGCCTGAAGGGACACTGAAGAGAATCCATTCCTTAGCGTCAAGGCTGTCTCTTGAGTAGTGATCATCAGAGCAGGAGAGTTGTTGACCTAGGAACACATAATGGGGCACTTCCTCTACCCTGTAAAGTGGAGTCCTAATGGCTGGAACTGTGCCAGGAAAGACTGTTTGTGTTGTCGCTGGAGGTCTCCTGACACTGGGCACCATTGAGGGAGGGAGGGAGGGAGGGAGGGAGGGAGGGAGAACTAATCTGTACTCCCGAGGCCCGCCTCCAGGTTAGGGCAAGGGCCGTTATGAGGTGTCATCTTACGATGTAGTTAGGATCTCATTTACATGTGTGTGTGTGTGTGTGTGTGTGTGTGTGTGTACACCCTGGAGCTACCTGCAGGGCAGACAGGCATGCCCCAGTGTGCACAGTGTGATAATTGTATTGAGGGTTGGGGCACTTAGCCTGGTTTATCTTGGTTTCTACTTTTTTCCAGGATTTCTAACAACAGGAATGGGTCAGTCCTGGCACTGTGACATTTGCGGAGTTTAAAGCAGTCCTGATTTCCACACAGTCCTTTATTTTTCCTCTCACCTGCATTGGCCGGCTTTTTCACGTGTGGTCCGAGAGCCCTCAGACAGCCGGCGTCCGATCCTAGGACTTTGGTGGTTGGATCACCTGCCGGTCCGTCCACTGCCCACACCATGAGATCTTTCCCCACAATTGTTTTGGGTTTTTACATATTTTGTACATGTGTAGCATGCTCATGTTTGTAGGCTCACAGAGTGAGACCCAAGTGACTGTACTGCAAACCTGAGTCCTTAGCTTTGTGAAGAAAGCCATGACCAGTAGGAAAACCATGACCAGGGCTCCCAGGCAGGTACGAGCCGTAGCCTGTTGGTGAAAAGCAGGAAGCAGTTGCCTGCAGGTCACTGGGTTTTGACAGTAATTTTGGGTGGCTCCTGGGAAGTTTCTACCGTAGGTCGCATCAGGCAGAGAAAGTGTAGACTCCTGGGTCAGGTGGACTCTTACCAGAAGATGAATGAAGGCCCCGCCCGGACGCCCGGTCTCTTTGAGTCGTGGGGGCGCACAGGCCCCTGGCTATTTCTGGGCTGTTTCTGCACAAGTTCCTGTGCAGCAGTTCCCTTGAGGAGTCCCGCAGGCAACATCTGAGCCCTGAGTGTGGCTGCCCCGCGCCCCAGCTGGTCCCATCCGTCTGGAATCTGTGACATTCCTTTTGCTCTTCATCACTTCCTGCTTCGGGCGGCCCTGCTCGCTCAGTGTGTGGAGAGGGCTTCTCAGTATTGCAGCCCAAGAATGTGTTTGTGCGTGTCCTGACTGGAAATGAAGGGTCACGTGGAAAGGAGAAAAAAAAAATCACTGTTTTTCCATAGTGTCTTGACTCAAAAAAATTTTTTTTTTGTTCATGAAGTGTATTTTATGATTTCTGCAGGGAGAGTTTTTCCTCTTTTCTGGGCCCCATAATTTTCTCCAGAGGGCTAGAGGAGCAGGTCAGGGAGGCCTGGCAGGCAGAGGACACCCACAGAGTCTCAGGCCCCGAGTCAAACACACCTTGCTTATTTCTTGTGACTGTCACTCTCAATGGTGCAGCTCACCCCCGCCCCCCAGTCCCAGCTCCCACTCCACGGAGGCCACCCACCTCAGGGCCGGGCTATAGCATCTCTGTGGCCACACCCCGCCTAGCGGTGTCGGGGACGTAAGAACAGTCTGTCATGGCTCTGCTGTAGCAGAGCGGAGGTAGGGCATCTGGGTAAGGGTCCAGAGGCTGCGAGGGCCTGGAAGCTGGGGGGCTGGGCAGGGTCTCTCGGTAGATCAGCTGCCCTGGTTCGGAATAGGATGGGCAGGGTTGCAGTTGTAGCTTTCTGTGTTCGGGTTCTGGTGCATTTCAGAACGGCTGGCTACCTCGGGAATGCAATGCAGAGCGGGCGTTGCCTGGGAGCGTTCTGATATCACCAGGAGGCTGCACGCAAGCATCACGGTTTGAGCTGCGTCTTCCCGTTAAGATGCCTCCTCGGCTTGCATGGCCCTTGTCATCGGGGCGAATGGAGAGTGTAGGACAGCCCTTCCTCCAGAGTGGACATCAAGGAGAGGGCTCAGAGGGAGACCAAGAGGGCATGGGGGTGCGGTGGAAACGTCCAATTTCTTTGGAAAGTTAGTTACATCAGATGATGGTTTGCTGGGGCACACAGGTGAAACGATGTCCTGCTAAAGCAGACGCGGGAGAGAGCGTTGTCCTGAAGCAGACGCGGGTGAGAGGATATTTGGATATAGCAAACACGCGAAAGGCCCTGTGGTGAAGGAGTATAAATGTGACCCCACCCCCCACTGTGGGAGAAGAGCGCTGGGCTTTGGTCTGCTCTACCTTGATATCCTTCGCTAAAGACACGCGTGTATTGGTTCGCCTTACATAGCGTTGTTGAGCTCGACTGGAGGTAATGCTGCCATTGAGAGAAACTCACCCGGGAACTGCTTGTGAGGTTCCCGTGGCAGCCTGCTGCCTCTGAGAGACCTCACCTTAGGCTGGTCGGTAAGCCTGGTGGTTTCCTCAGGATTGAACTACATCTGCCTGGTGTCTGCTCGCTGAAAGGACTGGACCGTAGCTGCTGATTCATGTTTGGTGTCTGCCTGCCTGGAGGACTGGTCTTCAGCTGCTGAGTCATATTTGATGTTTGCTACAGGACTGAACTGCTGCCCAGGAAGATCGAACTCGCCCCCAAAGAACTATTGTTGAACAGGTCCCCTTTCCCCATATCCTAATAACTTTTCTCTTCTACTACCTCTGCTGGGTAGTGGGCGAGAGGAGAGCTTGAACCTGTCCTTATTAAAAATTGGTTGCATAAAATGTATGCCTACCCTAGGGTTTCCCTAGGGCCTTGGCCTCTCTGGTCATGAGCTGTCCTGTTAGGCCCAGCTTTGCTGCGCATGGCTGAAAAAGCTATGGTTTCCGTCAGGTCAGACTGAAAACCCGGAGGAGAGGGCTGTTTGGTGTCTTGGGGGTGCTTGTCCTTTAACTCCTGTCACCTCCCCAAACTGAGAGCAGGTTCGCCTAATGCACAGCAAAATTGGTGGTGCCCTCTGTGTCTGCTGATTACCATCCTCCCAAGTCTGGAAGGAAGCGCGCACAGAGGGGTGGTCTTTCTCTGATGCAGGGGTTTTATCTGGAAATTTTATCCACCAAGGGTCACTTGGCGATGGCTGGGGTCACTTGGCGATGGCTGGGTCTCTTGGTTGGTTACATGGGCATCCATGGGGCCCCGGGGTGCTGAGGTGAAGCCCTTTTTTGATTACATTTTTGAACAGCGTGATGGGAGAAGACTGGTATGGGGACATTGTTGAATGTCTGGTTGAACACCAAGAATGTGTCTCACTCCAGTCCTCCTCGGGAAATAGAATATCACATTACTGTCAGTCATATTTTTGGAGCAGGGAGCAAAAGAGCTCTTTGTACATCGTGCTGGAGAAAAGACTCCAAAGCCGTGTTCTATATGACGGATGCTTTGCGGTCTTGGGTGTGGACCCAAGGGATAGAGGTGTATGAAGTGTACCGGCTGGGTGGCCTTCACGGGTTACTTGAGCCTTCTGTGCCTTGGCTTGATATCATACAATGAGAATTCTAAGCGCTCCTTCCTAGCAGCCCTGCGGATCGGATGGTTTGCGAAGTGCCACTTCCGTGTGGGCACAGGATAAGTCGAGCCCAGTGTTGTCATAGCTCTCTTCTGGTTTCTTATCTCACCCAGGAGCCATGTGGGGGTTGGTGAGAGGCAGTGTGTCTGCTCAGGGTCATAGGACTACGGGTAAGCCAAGGTCTGGGCTGTGTGTAACCAGCTGGAAATCTTCCTAAGAGTACAGAGTTTTCTTGGTGAGTGGGTACCATGTGTGGGCTTGGGGTGGGGTGGTTAGGGATTTGTGAGGCCCCCCGGGAAATCAGAGCCTGCCCTGCCTGCCTTGCAAAGCCTCTGTGTCCTACATTAGCCGATCATGTTCAGATGTCTTCCATGGTGTACTCTGACCCACCATGAAATGCTACCCTTAACGTGTGGCCTTGTGTCTGTGTACAGTGGTCATAGAGTGTCTGTGGTAGTACAGAGGCAGGCTGTGGAGTCGTACATCAGGGCTGCTTCTCCAGAAGCTGCGATTGGGCTCCTGCCCACTGGGGAGAGGCCGTTGGCACAGGATAGTGAAGCTGAAGGAAGCACATGGGTGAGTGTAGCAGGTAGCCCAGAGCCACTCAGCATGGCCTTTCGATCTGTTTCCTGGGCTACCCCGTCGCCGTCTCTGCTCTCTAGGCCATCATGTCAGTAGACCCAGTGTGCTACGGTGAGAGTGTCCCCCAAGGCCTGTGGGTCAGAGGCTCCATGATCTCTCGGTTGGTGCTCTGGGAGGACAGAGCTTTAGGTAGTGGGGCGTGGAGGATGCTGGGGTCCTGAGCCCCTTCTTCTTGTCCCCCTTGCTTAGGAGGCCAACAGCCCTGCGTCTTCACACGATCCATCCACGAGGCGCTAACACACGCCCGCTGTGCAGGAATCCCCCGAACCAGGCGAAGCCAACCTCTTTGTAGGCGATGGACACAGAGCACAGTTTATTTTGCAGAATTTAAGAGTGTTCTCAAACTGAGCCTAGCTTAGAGTAGACCCTGCATGCTGTCTAGCTTAGACCCTGCATGCTGTCTAGCCCATGTAGAAGGCAAGGTCGGCTTTCAGCACTGGGTCCCAGTTGTGCTCTGAGGCTCTTGCTTGCTTTCTGTTAAGATATATTCATTCACCAGTTTTGCACCCAGCAAAACTTAACTTCCATGGCTCAATCAGGATACCCCGGAATACCTCTCCACAGGGATGGGATACAAAGGCGACAGATACCTCACTGCCCGCAGACAGGACCACAGTGCCTCGCCCACCTACAGTGAAGGCTTCAGGGGATCTGAGGGGATTCTGAGTTTGCCAGACCTTGGCTCTGTGCACCAGGTAACAGCCTGCCCCCGTGACTTGTCTTTCCTGTCCAGGCCTGTAGCTGCCCACGAGGGACTGGGTGACCTGCTTATAACATGCCAACTCCAGAAATACCAGGAATCTCCCTGACTTGTGCCCCCAATTCTCCCGGGGCAAGCCGGGTCATTTCATCATTGATGCTTTTGGAAGTAGAGCTACCGAGAAGCTGACACAGGAGGAGCGTGGGAGGCAGTGTGTCCCATGTGGCTTAAAGGCCACAAGAATAAATTTTTATAATTTTTCAGGGTAAAATAAGGTCTGGGTTCATCGCGGTCTTAGCAAATGGCCAGTTTTTAATGGGTGGCGTTCACGCCAGGCTGTCAGAGCTGGGAAATGCTGACTCTCCTGGCCCTTCCTCCATTATCCTCAAGTACGTAAGACCCATATGTCCCTTAGCTCTTTCCAAGATAGTTTTGGACTCGAGTCTAATAAAGGAAACCTCAGGAAAGCCAGAATAGAAAGCCCATGGCCAGAGGAAGTTCATTTTAAGCACTTCAGATAACTTAGTGGTTTGACTTTCTAATAGTCCCATGCCAGTCAGCTCGCTGAAGACGGGGCTGTCTCATCTACTGAGAGGGCTGGGTTCAGGGACTTGGAGCCTGGAAATGCGGGTTAAGGGTTTATGGTGTCTAATGAGCTCATGGGTATCTGACATCAACTATTTTTCTAAGCTGGGTCTGGGCCTCTTTTTCGGCTTCTCTTACTCTCAGAAGCGGCTTGGTCATCGGGAGGGAACTCAGCAGCGCTCCGTTTCTTTAGGAACCGTGACTTACGGGGATACCGTTCTCGCCGTGCTCCCTCCCAGTGTGTCCGTTTCCCCCCACCCCGTGCTCCCTCCCAGTGAGTCTGCCTGTGGCTGGCGCCTGTGCAGGAGCCCTCTGCACCCCCCCCCCCGGAGTCTCCATGTGTGGGCACCAGTGCTCCTTGACAGTGGAGTGAAGAGCCTTGTAAGAGAACACGTAGGAGAAAGGAGCCCGAGGTCACGGAGGTGCGCGGCTTTAGGATGAGTGGCTGCCAAGACTCACTCATGGCTCCATGGATAAGAGCACTGGCTGCTCTTCCGGAAGTCCTGAGTTCAATTCCCAGCACCTACATGGTGGCTCACAACTACCTATAAAGGGGTCTGATGCTCTCTTCTGGTGTGCAGGTGGACATGCAGACAATAAAAAAGAACATAAAAAGAGCCACTCGGATTCTGAGAGTGGGGCCCAGTATCCTTGTCGGGTTCCCTCACTGTGGTAATGGGTCAGCTGTTACCCTAGCCTGGCCACTCGGTGGTCTTAGGGCTCCGTGGCATCCCTAAGCCCCCTCCAGTCCCCTGGTTTACCATGGGCACCCTCCATCTCTCATTTCTCTTTGGAGTAAGAGGAGAGATCTACCTACCCTTTTCCTACAAAAGAGACCTGCGATTCCAAGTTGTACTGGAATGACCCCAGATGGCTCTGTGACCCTCTAGAAACACATTTGTAGCTCGTCTCTGATGCTGACTTGCTACAATTAAGGTGTTTGGAGGAGCTATGCAGTTAGAAGTTATTTGGGATAAAAGACAGTATCATTGGTGTGGTACTCCGAGAGGCTGGCCGCCCTATGGGTGGGAGGTGGCATTTCCTCCGTGAAGGCATCAGCCAGTGTCACTCAGTTTGTGGTCTAGCCGTGGATGGCATCAGCGGGTGCTAGTCTTGGTGGTTCCTGTCAGCGTGGTGAATACATACGCTTGGCTTGTGGCTTGACACCATATACAGGTCCTGGCTAGTAAGGACGGTGTCTGTATGCATGGGAGATACATACTCTTGGCTTGTGGCTTGATCACCATGAGCAGGGCCTTGTCTGGGTTAGAATTTCATCCATACGGATAAAGGGCTCTTCGGGTGGGTCCCCCACTCAACAGCAAGCACCAAGATGGATGTGTATGTGTTGAAGTCAAGTGGTAATGCTTTTGTATAGACTCTCAAGTGGCTGAGCAGCCAGTGCAAGCTCTACCTGTGTGGGCCGGGAAGTGGGACACTGGAGCCCGCGGCTCCTCAGCCTGCTGCTGCAGCTCCGTGCCAGCACAGTGTGTCACCGGGGAAGTGTGACGGTTCGTCTGTGGAACCTTATTTACGGACACTGACATTTGGGTGTCTTGCATCTAGTTTTCAGATGCTGTGAACTGTCTTTTTGATAAGGTTATTTTTGAAATCTAAAAGCTGTGTCTGGCTCAGTCGAAAAAGCGCCTGCCGTGCAAGAATAAGGGCTGGGGTTTAGCACCCTGGAGGGAAGTCTGGGCACAAGAGAGTGGGAGACCTTGGAACTCCCAGTCCTATGTGGGACCTCTCTGTCAAATGCCTCTGCTCACGGCTCAGGGAACCCTGAGGAAGAGAAGGTGGGGAGATTGTTAGGGGCTGATGAGGATGGGGACAGCGAGGAAACAAGGCCTTCTGTCCACACTGGGGCGCGCGTGCACCTGCGCACGCGCGTGCGCACACACACACACATACACACAAACACACACACACAAAGGGGCGAGGGGAGGGGGGAGAGAGAGAGAGGGCGTGGCAGCATGCACAGGGCCTGCACAGGACTACGCCTGATGGGGTCCTAGGGCTGAGAGGAGAGGTAGACACAAGCCCCACCCACAATCCAGAAGCGATCTCCAGTTGATACCTGCTCACAAAGGAGGGAGTAGTCGTCTCCAAGGGAGCCCTATTGAGTATACTGTGTATAAACCACACTTAAGGCAGGCCCCTGCCCAGCTGATGGCCAACGCAAAGCAAACTCAGTGGGATTTTAGGAAGGTTTTTTTTTCCCGTTTTGTTTTTATTTTTGTTTTGTTTGTCTCACAATGTTTTGTCTGAACATTGTTTTTTTTTTTTTTTTTTTTTCTTTTTACCTTAGAGACCTTTTGTGTATCTACTGTGGTTCCCAATTCAGTTTGCATGGGTTTTCTGTGAGCATGTGTGTGTGTGTCTCTGTCCGCGTATGTGCCGAGTGCTTTTTCTTTGACTTTTACCCCGTTTGTCTTGTTTCCTGTTAATTTATCTTATTATGATTTTAGGTGCCCCTTTGTATTCCGGTGAGAGACGGGGAAGAAAGGGCTATGGATTTGGGTGCGTGGGGCACGGGGAGGATCTGGGAGGCGTTGGGAGGGGAAACCATGATCTGCATATAGTGTATGAAAAAATCTATTAATAAAAAAATAAAATAATGTCTGGGCACAGTAGGAGACATCTGTAATCCCAGTGGGGGCTGAAGGAGGACATCTGGGGCTCACTGGTCCCCGAGTCTGGTAGAAATGACAAACTCCAAGTTCACTGAGAGACGCTGTCTCATAAAGTGATGTGGTGGGTGAGTGAGGAAGATGCCTGATGTTGACTTTAGTCCTCCACACGCACGTGCACAGATGATTAGGCATACCTGTTCACACTTGAGCACTCACGTATGCGCGCACGTGCACGCACACACACATACATACATACATACACACACACAAATGTTTACACACACATACGCACGTGTGCACATGCACACATACACATACACACACAAATGTTTACACACACACACATGCACAAATGTTTGCACACACACACACACATATACATGAATGTGGGTGTTTTTTTTTTTTTTTTTGAGACAGGGTTTCTCTGTATAGCCCTTGGCTGTCCTGGACCCCACTCTGTAGACCAGGCTGGCCTCAAAATCAGAAATCTGCCTGCCTCTGCCTCCCAAGTGCTGGGATTACAGGCGTGCGCCACCACTGCCCAGCACAAATGTTTATTCTACACACATACACATAAATGTTTACCCTACACACACATACACACACACACACACACACACACACACACATATACATGAATGTTTACCCTCTACACACATATACAGACAAATGTAAAAAGCCATTTTTATCTTGCATCGGCAAACACAATACTTGATCTGGGGCTTCTGCTTGTCTTGCTGACCAACCAGCACTAGAGTCTAGATGCAGGGTGGCCTGAGGCCTCAGAGCAGGCCCGGCCTCCATGCTGCTTAGCTCCCGACTCTCTGGGGTGTGGGCCACAGGTTTCTGTTTTTATATTGGATTTGGACCATTTCTTTTTCTTGACTCGCTAATATTTCTGGTTCTAGTAGGAATGTTTTTCTTCAATCCACATTTAGACCATGGCTAAGGGAGTCTGCTCAGGGTGTCTCGTGATCATGAGAGTCTGGCTTGCGGCCTTGTACCCTGCCCTGACATAGGCCTTGGCTGTGCCAGAGCCTAAACTTTTTGTTGTTGTTGTTGTTGTTGTTAAAGATTTATTTATTTATTTTTATGTATATGAGTACACTTGCTGTACAGATGGTTGTGAGCCATTTTGTCACTGCTGGGAATTGAACTCAGGACCTCTGTTCGCTCCGGCCTTACTCACTCCAGCACAAAGATTTATTCATTGTTTTATGTAAGTACACTGTAGCTGTCTTCAGACACACCAGAAGAAGGTGTCAGATCTCATTACGGATGGTTGTGAGCCACCGTGTGGTTGCTGGGATTTGAACTCGGGACCTCCAGAAGAGCAGTCAGTGCTCTTAACCGCTGAGCCATCTCTCTAGCCCGAGCCTAAACTTTCGGAAGGAAGGTTCCATGCCCTGTTCTATCAGCTCTGGGACCCGGTTGCCCTTTGCTATGCCAGGAAAGCAAAAGTTGGGTAATCAAAGGATTAGGGAGAAACAGGACCTGCTTCCATGGGCCAAACATGTCTTTGAAGTGTTTTGGCTGGAATTCTTGCTGCAGAAATTTGTAGGCCAGAAGCACGGAAGATTCTTGGGCTAGTAGGAGGTGAGGCCGATTATTTTAGTCTGTTTAGGAGGTGGACACCCTGGTATAAGCACTTTGCTACTATGGTGTGAGCTCCCTGCCACGGCACCAGTATGTGATGCTACCGCCCCCTTTCTGCTTTCACCTTTTAGGGGTAAGTCATGTGGCACTATGTTTTTTATCTCCTGAGACCAGTGTGCTTCGCAGAGCTCATCTTGTGAGACTCGGGTGATTGTGAGAGTTATTGCAAAACATGCTCAGGCCTTACCAGAGAGCACTGTTCCTCCTTAGTCCCTGAGTGAGCTGGTACCCACGCAGGGCCAGGGCTAGACCATACTCACAGCTCGGCCTCTCTGCTTGCCTTACACGGCGCACGTTGCTTGCTCTGTTGATACTTGCAGGGCAGAGGCCTACAGCAGGCAGAGTCGTGCAGGGGCGTCCCTGTGAGGGTGCCAGGGTAGGATTTCTTGTCTAGTGAGGAACTCAGGGGACGACTCGAGGCCCCTTGCCTAACATCAAAGCTACCGGAGAGCCCCAAACAGCCCCAAAGCAGAGTCAACTCCCCAAATCCCTGAACTGGGCTGGGCTCGGTCCGGCTTCCATTGAGAACTTTTGGAGAGCTAATGTGGGATCAGGTGGGGGCCCGGGAAGCAGAGAGCAGCAAAGCGCCTCTCTTCTTTTTCCTCAGGCTCCTACCCTGAGTTCTCTCTAAATCCTGTCCTGCTTGGATTGTCCTAGGCAGCTCTGGGTCACTCTAGGCCTTTGCTGGACTTTTACATATGTGTATGGGGTGGTGGAGGGTGGGGTTTGTTTGATCCCTGTAGAAAGTTTAGGGGAATACAGAAAAGCGAAGGTAAAAGAATACAGAGGGCGCCTTGCACATAGTAAGCTCAACACTCCACTTTCTTTTGGAGGACTGGGCTTTGTCTGTGGGTGCCTGAGCCCTGGAGAGTGTTCACTGGGTGGTCTGAGCTCCAGTTACGGGTGCTGTCTTGTGTATTTTCAAGTTGAACATATCCGATGTTCCCAGCTCGTCTTGAGGGGAGACCCTCTTATCTAAGTATCCCCCAAACCCACATGTGACCTTTGACCTTCCGTATGGCCAGGAAGGTGCTTGCGGAGATCTGAAGGCCCTGTTACTGTTCAGACAAGGACCTCCAAGGGCTTTTTTTTTTTTTTTTTTTTTTTTTTTTTTTTTTTTGGTGGTGGTGGTGGGCAGAGGATGAGTAAGAAACTGCAACCTTCAGTTCCGTTTCTTACTTTGTCACATTGGCTACGGGCTGTAAGAGCTGTTTGGGTCATCAGCCTGGTTATTCTGTACCCCCATATCCTCCTAGCCATTAGAAAGGTGGAATTGGGCTTTCTAGGCCAGCCTCGTGGCCGCTGGTTTTAGTGTGTTATTCTCTGCCTTAGGTGGTAAGAGTGTGGAGCAGCGACTAAAAGTGCGCTTTCAGACCTCTGCTGATGTCTCCTGGGCCAGCTGGGTGAAGGACGGAAAGGTTCCTGCTAGTACTGGAGCGTTCCTTCTGCTTGTGACACCCCCACCCCCCAGCCCCAACCCCCCAACAAAGCCTCTTTGGCTGCTCTAGCTCCAGGCTTTGAGCGAGATTACATGTAGGTGTGGACCGAATATCAAGCCACACTGCACCGTCACCAAGCCAGAGTCTTGAGGATCTGGGAGCCTGGTTGTCAGAGTGAAACCCTTTGGCCTGGAATCTGGAGTTTTACTAATGTTTCTCCCCTTGGGAAACTTGGGATTCTGACTTAACCTAAGATCACAACAGTTGGAGGTAGATGTAGGGGAGGATTTTGTGACCCAGACCATCTGTTCCCCACTACCCCAATAGCCTGAGTCCATTATTTTGCATTGGATGGGGGATATCTGCCTAGGCTGCTGGCTTTGCTGACCTGGAAAATTGCCCTGTGACACTGGGTAGTCACTGTGTCGAGCCCAGTGGACCAGAGCTTTGCAGGAAGGCCGAGCACAAGGACATGGGGTGCCTCTGTGCTTTCCACAGAGCTGATAAGTAGAAGGAGATAGTCCACCCTCTCGAAGTGCCCTTGACTCTAGTACTCAGATGTGGTGCTGTCGGAGGATGCACAGCCCATTCCTAGCTTGCAAGCCTACATTGTTGGAAGTCTGCTAGCTGCAGTTGGAAAGCGGACGGGGCCAGGTTGTTCATTTCCTGCACAGTGTGTCCTTGGAGACCTAACAAGGAAGCAGTGTTGATCTACTCTACTGTTGGGGAAACTGAGGCTTGGAGCAGCTCCTATCTGTTCTGAGCTCGGTCTTCTATCTCGGGATGAAGGTCCTTCGATGATACAGGACCACAGGTTTCTGAGGACCCAGGGCCACGCGGTTCTGTTGTCCTTTCCAACTGTAATGTGAGCCCTTCTGTAAAGCCCACTGATCCAGCCAATGGTGCTGAAACCTGTTGACAGCCACTGGCCTATAGTGGCTTTTGCTGCTTTTGTCACAGGCTTGGTACCTTCCGAGCTGACTGGATGGTGAAGGGAGACAGAGGTTCTTTAAACTGGGGCCTGAGTCCACTGAAAAGGTATATAACAAAGCGCCAAGGCAGCCCGTCCAGAGTCCCACACTGGGTGTGAGAAGGAAGAGGAGGAGTGGAGAGAAGACACGGTCTCCTGCAACCACTCTCTCCTGCAGGTTGGAGGGCGGAAGGCCAGATTCCAAAGCTCATGCAGCAGGCGAGATGCAGGAAAACCCTTCTCCCCCGGGACACCTTTGACAGAGCACTGTGTCTGACTCCAGGGTGGGTGAGCGCCGTATAATCTTGGCACCGCCTCTTTACACATATTGATGTCTCTGTCTTCTGCCTTCCTTTTCGCCTGGGCTTGGTGGAATTTGGGGTCCTTAGTCAGGTTCGGAGCTCCAGGAGGTCATTTATTAGATGGGCCGGCGGACATCAGTGCTGGGCATTTCCTGTCGGTGCAGTTGACTTCTAACTCATAGGAGACTGAGGTCAGTTGCTGGACAGTTGGACAGTAGATGACGGTCTCCACCCGTTGAAGGCTCCGCTTCTGGGAGCTAAAAATAGAACGGGTGTCGGGGAAAGAGCTATTTAGAGAAGGATTAAGATGAAGATGAAACTCCCCGGGAGCAAGATTCAGGGCGGAACGGGTCTGTTGGCGCAGAGCTGGAGAAAACGGCCAGCCTGGGATGCGGGTCCCCTTAAAGACACGTCTTTAATCAAGCCGTGTGCAGTTAGGTAGACGTGATTACTTTAAATTGCAGTAAAATGAGGAACAAAATCTAATTTTTGATTATTAGCTCTGGTTAAATGTTAAAAAATTTATTGAGATTTTTTTTTGTAAGAAAAGATTTTGTTTTAATTTCATGTGCATGCATGTCTGTGTACCACGTGAATGCATTGCTCTTGGAGGCCAGGAGAAAGTATCAGAAATCCAGGAACTGGAGTTATAGACTGTCGTTAATTACGTTGTAGGTGCTGAGAACCAACCTAGTCCTCTGGAAGAGCTGGTGTTCTTACCCACTGAGCCATCCTGCCAGTCCAGTTGTTTGGGCTAGCCCAATTCTGATTGGAAGTTGAGTATTACAGCCAGAAGCTATGAAAGGTGGCACACTTGCTAGGAACTAAGTGGACTCCGCTTTGCGCACTGTCTTGGGATACATCTGCGGTCAGTTTTTCATGTTGGTCGCAGGGTCAGGCTTCCTGATGGTCAGGTAGTGGTGCAGGAATGTGCGACAGTGGGCTCAGAGGCCTGAGGCATGTTAATTGCCTGAGAGATTGGGGTGGATTCCATGAAGGGGGTGGCTTCATTACCTAGTCACCCTAAAAGGAATTATATTCTAGGTCACACTGTATAAACTTTTCTATATAATTAAAGGTTACATTGTGGGGGGGAAAAAAGAAACAACAATAAAATTGGTAAGTGCCCTGAATAGCCCCGAAACATGGGAAAGTTCATTAACAGGGGAGCCAACTAGACAGCGAACTGTGACTCGAGGGTCTTACCAGATAGGAATAAAAAAAGCAACAACGCCGGGCGGTGGTGGCGCACGCCTGTAATCCCAGCACTTGGGAGGCAGAGGCAGGCGGATTTCTGAGTTCAAGGCCAGCCTGGTCTACAAAGTGAGTTCCAGGACAGCCAGAGCTACACAGAGAAACCCTGTCTCGAAAACAACCAAACCAAACCAAACCAAAACAAAACAAAACAAAAAAACAAGAATGAAACAGTATTTGGAAGAAATGTGCCTCTATTGAACACACAGAGACTCTTCTCTTGTTATTCCATAGGCAGTACAGTAAGACAGTCACTTCCACAGGTAGCCTTTACACAGCTAATACAGTTAAGTCCCCCAGAGAGATTTAACACGCAGATGAAGATACGCATAGGCTACAGATAAATACGGCACCGTTTTCCATAAGGGGCTTGAGCATCCATCTCTGGAGGGAGACTGGGACCAGTCCCCATGGATGCCGAGAGGACTGCATGTAGGAGTTTAAAGGTCGCGCTTGCTTCCCTCTCTCGCCCCTGCTCTTGTCCCCCTGTTGCCCCTCTCTCCCCCTTCTTTCCCCTCTCCACGTGGCCATGGCCAGCTCTCATCCCTCTCTCTTTTCTTTCTCTCTTTACTTCTCTATCTCCTTTTCTCTTTCTACTTCTCCATAATAAAGCGTTGAAACGGGCTGGAGAGATGGCTCAGCGGTTAAGAGCACTGACTGCTCTTCCTGAGGTCCTGAGTTCAATTCCCAGCACCACATGGTGACTCACAACTCTCTGTAATGGGATCCGATGCCCTCTTCTGGTACGTCTTAAGACATCAGCAATGTACTCATATACATAAAATAAATAAATTAATTAAAAAATAAGGCTTTGAAACAAAACAACAACAACAACAACAACAACAAAAATAATTTGAATGTCTGTATGACAAGATGCTGAGAACTGCAGATTGGAGTAGACCCTGACCCACAAGCAGCAGACGTCGCTAAGGCCCAAGGGAACACCACATGTGAACTTGCTGGCTGCTCTTGCCCACCCACACTTCTGGAAAGAAGCAGGGAGCTGTTGTTACAGCCGGGAGCCATGGGCTTTCTCAGATGCCATTTGAGGACTCAAACTAGTGAGCGTGTGAACTCTGGCCCAGGGTTCCATTGTATCTGTGTGTGAGCTCCCATGTGCCTACGTGGATAGGGGTGTTGTAGGGAGATCAGTAGTGACAGTCCCCCGGGATTGGCAGGTGTGTGGCTGCTGGAGAGATGAGAGGAGCGTTGAGGGCAAAAGCCAGGTGGGCAGATCACATACTGTCTTCAGGCAAGTCATGTGAATGCCTTATGTCAGCTCTGTGCCTTAATGTGGATTACTGTCAACCCATAGCTAGGACCATGGGGGTAGCCTTGTCAGTATAGCAGAGGCTAGTCTAGTACAGTGTGATAAAGCTTCAGTAAAAGTAGACTGGGCATGGTGCTGCATGCCATTGATCCCAGCACTGGGGAAGTAGAGGCAGGTCAGACTTTATGAATTCAAGGCTAGCCTGGTCTACATACTGAGTTGTGGGCCAGCCAACGATACATAGGGCGACCCTGCCTGAAAACAGATAATCAAACAACCCACTTTAGTAAAAGCTCAGAGCATCCTTCCCGTCTCTAAACACATTTGTTCCTCGTATGGTTGTGTGCTAGGAGAGAAAGTATATCTCTAAGAGATATACGTGTCCACACTGGATGGTTTGCTTGGTCATCTAGGTGTGGAGATCAGTGAAGGGAGAACAGAGACCCTACTGAGGCCTATGTGATACTTATACTTACATATGTATCTTTAAATATAATACTATCTTTTATATAATTACGTGTACATGTAATTAAAAGTTTTAGAATCCAGGAAGATCGTTTGTGTAAGATTTAATTTTGGACACACACAACATGTATTGCGCTGGACCTACCCGGAGTGGTAGTGTGAGCCTCTCAGGAGGTTGAACCACAGTTCTTTCTAGAATTTTCGCTGTGGATGATACAGCATCCCCACCTTCCGGGAGGCGTGCCCTGTGGCCTCTGTCCAGCGTCAGTGGGTTTCCTTGCTTGGCCCAGTCATCGGCACGGCACAGAGGGGGCTCAGGCGTGTACCCGAAATGATTACAGAGCGAGTGGGACCTGCCAGCGTTCTCTGTCCCTTTGTGGGGAACCACAAATCCAAGCTTGAACCAGCCCCGCCCCTTCTGAAGTCTTGGTGGTGATTTTAGGGTAGGAGGAAACATAAAATTAGAACTCTGGTTTTCTCTCCCAGATCGTATTTCACATGTGCGCTCTTCTGGGACGGTCTTCTGCCCGTGTATCCTAATGTCTGAAACCCCATCCAAGCAGTGGCTCCTCCTGGAGTGGCGATCCCAGAACCTGCATGGGTCTGGGCCAGGTTCTCTGCGCACATGCTGTGGTTGTTTAGCTCGGGTGTCTGTGAGACTCCTAAGGAGGGAGTCAGGGGTGTCTCTGACTCTTGTCTGCCCCTTGGACCCTTCTCCTCCCACTGGGTTACCTCGGCCAGCCTTGATGTGTCTTCCTATGCTGTGCTCGGTTGATATCCCCGGGAGGGCTGCTCTTTTCTGAAGGGAAATGGAGGAGGAGTGGATCTGGGGGAGAGGGGAGGTGGGGGACTGGGCGGAATAGAGGGGAGGGGAGGCTGTGGTTGGAATATGTAGGAGGTAAAAAAAAAACCACAGTGGCTTTTTATAGAACAGAATGGCTGCGCCTCTTCCCTCTGGCTTCAGCTTCCTAGGGGACCAGAAAATTCCCTCTCTGCTCCAGTTATCTGCCACGAGTTCTCATCTTGTCCCAGAACCCCAGAGAGATGGTTCTCTGTACCACCCAGAGCCAGTGCAGTGAGGCTGCTTTAGGACTTTCCTGAGAAGAGGGGGCCCTGGGGGGTTCGAGCATGGTTTCAGCGAGAACTCAGAGAACCTATTCTGACGAGGTTCTGCCTGGACCTGTAAGCCTTGGGCAGCACTGGGCTTGCTTGGTGAGTTCTGTGACTTGGTGATAGGAGGTCGGTCGAAGGCTGAGTCCAGCAGTACAGGAGCAGCTGCGGGTGAGGAGTCCTTTGCCCAGTGCTCTCTGGAGCCTGGCTTTTCACGCCCCTGGATGCTTGCAGGTCCAGCTCCATCACAGGGTCAATGACCGCTAGGCAGTGCTAGCCCCCACCTGTTCCCAGAGTCTAGATCATATCGGGACACAAGGTGAGAAAACACCTCCCCACTCAGCAGTCTCAGAGCTGGCCCCGGGGCCAGAGTCTCCAAGCTGAAGTGTGCAGCAAAGCAAGCTCTGGCTCCTTGCTCTCTCCTCACACTGGCTGGGGTGACAAGATCAGTTTCTCCTCAGCCTTTAAAGAGTATATATTTAAGAGGCCAAGTAGAAGCAAATTAATATTCTGACAATATTCTTTAGCAATAGTACATTAAAGTTGTGAATGATCATGTTCAGTATGGAAAATAACTTATTACAGGATGCAGAAAACCATAAACTGTTCCTCTGTGGAGGCCCCCCTCCAAGGGCCAGAAGGGGCAGGGCCAGGGAGAAGCCTGACCCCAAGCTGATCTCCAGTCCTCTAGAGATGGATGGTCTGGGGTTAAGAGCTAAGCCTAGCGGGTAGAGTGCATTGCTAGCGTGTTTGAAGCCGTGGGTTCTACCCCAAGCATTGCACAAACCGTGTGTGGTTGGTTGTTCCTGACTGCAGTCTGAGCAGTGGGAGACCGAGGTGGGAATACCAGGAGTCCAAGGTCAGCCCCACTGTAGAGTCAGTTCTAAGGCAACCTGGGATACATGAGACCCTATCTGGGAGGAGAAACCCAGTGTGGGAAGGTTGAGAGGGAAGGGGAGATGCTGGGTGGGAAGGTTGGGGGGACAGCACAGTCCGTAGAATACTTGTCATGCGACATGAGGACCTGCGTTCAGTTCCCGGACCTACGTGTGAGGCTGAGCATCGTGGCTTGGGCTCCTGACTGCAGCTCTGGAGAGGCAGAGACCAGGAGGTCCCTGGGGATCCCTAGTCAGCCACCGTAGCCTAATCAGCAGACCCCAGGTCCCAGGGATGGGGCCTGAGGAGCACCAACTGAGGTTGGCCTTGTGCCTCTGTAAGCTTGTGTGCATGCACGCTCAAACGAGCACACACACACTTGCACTTGCACAAACACAGGTGTACACACACACACACACACAGGCACACACACATGAAGGGGTGTTGGGGAGTCTAATATGGAGATTAAGCCAGAGTTAAGATGTATGCACATCCTCCGACTGTTCTCAACGCCTACCTTATTCTAACAAACTAAAAAGAAACCAAGCTCAGGTGTGCGCCTCTGGTCTCAAACCTGATAGCCTGTGCCCCTCCTAATGCACACGACGGCGTGTAAATGAGGCAGTTTTCGTTAAAAGAGTTAAAAACATCCTGGAAATTCGAGACAGTGCTTTAGCCAAGTGGAGTTTGCTTGTGTGTGAACGTGGAGGAGCGGCTGAGCCTTATATGGAGGCTTCAGCTGTGCTGTGGTGGGGCCGTGGCTTTGGACTGTGACTCTGCTTCCCCAGACTAGCCCTGGGATGGAGTGGCTGGTCAGTTACAGCAGTGGTGTCCTGTGTGGGGTTCAGCTAGTGGGTCACTGAGAGCTGATCTGTACCCTACATCAGGATTTTATTGCTTAGGTAACTGAAACAGGAAGGAAAAAAAATCTAAGGTCGCTCAAGGCTTTAACCCTTAAGGTCACTCGGGATTTTGACCCTTAAGCAGTTAGTGATTGGCTTTCCGGCAGGTGTTTGATCAGAAATGCTTGATCTCAGGAAGTGATGTCAGTGCTTAGAGATACAGCTGTTCTGTGCTGGAGTTGTGAGAACTGAGACGGAGGTGACAACCGCATTGCTGAGAGAACTCGGGAGACCAAGGCTGCACTGGTTCTGGGGAGTGCCCAGGGAAACCTGCTGGAGGAGAGGACTTGAACCCAGGGATGGGTGGTTGTAGGTATCTGCAAGAGGGAAGGGTGTGTCCAGTGGTGTGTGAGTTGCAGATCTGAGCATGCGCCGAGAAGTCCAGGGCCGAGCAGGATCAGCTGATCTGAGCATGCGCAGAAAAGTCCGGGGAGGAGCCGGATCAGCTGGGCATAGGTGGCCATGCGGTGGTCAGGGCGTTCGTGATGGCTGGGAGTAAGCTTGACTAGAGGCAGTGGAGCGCCCTTACCTGCCTTTGAGGAGGGCAAGGAGACAGCAGGAGTGTGACGGGCCCTCCTCTAAGTCAGTGAGGACTTGGATGTGGGTTTACAGGGAAGGAACAGTGTGCTTCCTGTGAGGGTCCTTCTGGGTATGAAGGGCTACACGGTAACAAAGGAGAGTCCTGTCAGAGAGATGGAATGCAGGTCGGGAGCTGGGTATCCGGCAGCAAGCCATGTCAAGTGGCTGGCAAGAAGCAGGTGACGCTGAGCGGGGAGAACAATACATAGATGTCACAGGAGGCAGGGGGATGACCCTGATCTGGCATCCATGAGCAAAATAGACTGGCTGGGCACTGTTCGGCCCCGAGACTCTCGGGAGGAGGAGCGTGGAGGAGGTCTGGGCGCT
Organism: Apodemus agrarius; assembly: GCA_964023405.1. Lineage (NCBI taxonomy): Eukaryota > Metazoa > Chordata > Mammalia > Rodentia > Muridae > Apodemus > Apodemus agrarius. The sequence goes on along the minus strand of OZ030023.1, from coordinate 9,227,833 downwards.
CAGGAGATGTGCCAGGGGTACTTGGCGAGAGCTTTTGCTCATGGTGTTTTCTCCTGAATCTACTCCCGTGCTGGGATGACTATAGCGCCAGTGGAGTGAAGCCCAACACAGGCCATGACACGACAGGGCCTAGAAACACAGAAGCTGGGTACAAAGAGCATACATCTGTCCATTTATAGGACGCGTCTGTGGCATTGGTAACCCCACAGAAACAAAGAAGCATGGCTCTCACTGGGGTGAGAAGGGGGGGTGGTGGTTGCCTTCTCCAGTGGCCGAAGGCTCTGCTGCTCTGTGACACACTCAAGGCCTCCAAGCTCCAAACTTTAAAAGGGAGAATCGTATCAGAGCGAATTACATCTTAGTAAGACATAGTTGAAAAAAAAAATCTCAAATTAGCTACTGTCTTCCGGTGACCATTTCTCTGCTGAAAGGAAGCATCTTGGGAAGGCAAGGGTTTATTGCACTCACAGTTCTGTATCATAGTTCAAAAGCAGGCAGGGCAGGAACTTAAGCAGGAAGCCGTGGAGGGGTGCTGCTTACTGGCTTGCTCCCTATGGCTTGCTCAGACTTTTTTTTCCTATGGCGCCCACGACCACCAGCCCAGGGGTGTCACCACCCACAGTAGGCCGGGCCCTTCCTTATCCATCAGTAAGTAAGAGAATGGCTTACACACCCGCCTTCAGCCTGATCTCATGGAGATGTTTTTCTCAATGGAAGGCTCCCTCCTCTCACGTGGCCCCAGCCCGTGTCAGACTAACATGTAACTAGCCAGTGCAGCAGCTTTCTGAGGGCCATGGTGGCAGGGTGGGGTGGCGTGGGGTGGGGGGCAAGTCATCTCGGGAGGACTCAGGAAATACAAAGTAATATTTACTTGGCTTCATGACTCACAGAAGCAGATGAGGGCTTCTTGCCAATTTATTTCAGCTTATTATCATTGGAGATGAAGAGAAGCCTGTGCCTCGCAGTCCATTTTCTGTAAGAAGGGGGGGGGGCTGTAGAATCCTGAATGTATGTGCTGAGCTGAGCTGGGTAGGGGATGGGGGCACTAGAGGGGATGTCACTAGAGGCGGCTACCATCTCAGCTGGAGTTCCACACTCCCGACTGTGAATGTATGTGAGTCCTTGAGCTGAGCTTATCCAATGTTTGTCAGATCCCACCGGGTTAGAATAATAAAGCTAAAAATAAACTCCCAAAGACCCGTTTCTTTCTGCACTTTCCGGGCTCCCTAGAAGCTGAGGGATGGAGTGTGAAACCCTGTGTGGGCGGTGGCCACTGTCCACATGGAGGTGACTTCACCGTCACACGGGGTCAGGGAGGTAGCTTACTTAAGCAAAGGATTTTCCCGGGGAAGCATTAGGACCCAAGTTTGAACCCCAGAATCCACATCAAGAACCCCGGAATCCACATCAAAAAGCCGGACATGGTGGTGCACGCTTTTATCCCCAGCACTGTGGAGATGGAGACAGGCAGATTCCTAGCTATGTTGGTGAGTCCCAGAGAGAGAGGGAGGGGGAGAAGGAGAGAGAGACCCTGTCTCAAAAGATAAGCCAGAAGGCTCCCGGGGGGGGGGGGGACGGACAACACTCGGGGTGGATCTCTGGTCTCCACGTGTATGCACGCACACATCCATCCACCTACACATGTACACATAAAATAAAAATATAAAAGAATTTTTGCAAATGGCACCCAACATAGAGTTCAGAGAACTGTGGCAGTAGCCCATGCATCTTGACGTGTACGATTTCCATTAATCATCCGCTTCGATGTGCCTCTGTGGATATCTAGTTGATTTTTTAAACATTCACTCCCAGAGCACCCTGTCATTTTAAGTAGCATCATGCATGCCTGTCCAGATGATTGGCGGTGGTTTGTCCACTCCTGCCTCCACAGGAACTCGCTGTTCCCACCTGCTGGGTATTGTGGCTATGCTTAGCCACAATTTTGTTTCAACACTTATAACCCTCTTTCCTCTTCTCTCTCCCTCCCCCTCCCTTCCTTCTCCCCCCTCCCTTCTCTCTCCCCCTATCCCTTTCATCTCTCTCCTTCTTCCTCCTTCCTTCCCTCTCCCCCTCTCCCCCTCTCCTCTCCCTCTCCTCCCTCCCTGCCCCCTCTGTCTCCTATCCTCTCTGTCTTCTATCGGTGGTCCAGGGTTGGTACTGGCGTAACTGAGGTCCTGCGGGCTCATTGTCTACTGCAACTTTGTTTCCTTTTGTTCTGGCAACAATGCCCCGGTGTTGTTCCAGTTTCTCCGGGTTCTCTGCTTTGTTTGTTTGCTGTTTTTCTCTTCTAAACTGTAGCTGCCCTCAGTGCCCTGTGCGAAGTGTGATAGCTTGTGGTTTTGGGTTGAGATTTTGTAATGACTAATGACACTGACATTTTCTGTTTCTTTGAGGAAGTATTTGTTTAGGTCCTTGGGGTTTTGTTTCTCTCTCTCTCTCTCTCTCTCTCTCTCTCTCTCTCTCTCTCTCGTTTCCTTTGTTGAGTTGTAAAAGTGTTTACAATTGAACTCTAGGGCTAGGAGTGTGGTTCTGTGCTAGAACACCGCTAAGTTTGGGGGGGGGGGCTGGCTTCTTTCCACAGTACCAAACACACACATGCTAGGCTCCCGTCAGGCTTGGGACGTGACAGTCACTGCTCTCCCGCTGTAGGTAGCCTTCCTAGGCAGCCTTTGTACTGTCTGAGGTCCTTGTGCCCAGACACCAGTGTCACTGACTGTCTTCACTTACCACTGCTTTCTGTGGGTTGGAAGGTGGGGGTGGGTGGGTGGGGGAGGGGGTGGGTGGGTGGAGGGAGGCATGGCTGAATATTCCCAGAGTGGGGGCAGCTATGCTCACATGCCCTGTGTGTGTGTGGGGGGGTGGGAGTAGCTATGGTTGAACATGCCCTTGTGGGGTGGGCTGTTCTGAGTTTCAGCGATTATAGGGTTTCTTGGGATTGTGACGACTAGGGCCTTCTTTGTCACCAGAGCTGTTCATCTGACTATTCCTGCCTCAGTCTGTTGATATCAGGGAAGGGAGGAGAGGAGTGGTAGGGAAGAGGAGGGGAGGGGAGGGGAGGGGAGGGGAGGCAATTGTCTGACTATTGCCTTCTGTCTGCTGACAGCAGGGAAGTAGGGAGAGGGAAGTGAGGGGAGGGAAGGGGAGGGGAGGGAAGAATTTATTGGCCCTTAATGAGAGCTCAGCCTCCTCCTCTTCTACAGAAGAAGCATGTGGCTGGGACAGTGCGACCGGGTACCTGCCCTTGTCTCTTCACAGGTTAGGCATGCATGTTGTCTCTTGCTGCACAGGAGTTTGGAATTGCATTGTGTCCTCTCTGTGCTCAGAAGTCTCCCGGGAAGTGTCCAGGATAGCCTGAAGTACCCACAGCTGGCTGAGAGGCCCGCCTGCCTTGTGTTCCATGAGAAACCCTGGCTTTGGCTGGAGCTGTTCTCAGGGCTCCTTGAGCCTGGGCAGTGGGTGACTGACCTCTAGTTCCACAAGAGAGCCTTGTAGTTGTGGTGCCGGGACGTTTTGTCACTTGCCAGTAAATATTTAACCAGGGTTCCCTTCTTAGATCAAATAGAAGCCATCTCTTTAAAGTTGATTCTAGATTTATTTTTGTGTGTTGTCAGCTGAATTGAGGATAGGTTCTGATGATTAGGAGACGGGAAAAGGTTTTGCTAAATCTTCTCAACACATCCAGTCCAGGACTCCTTCAGCTAACGGTGTGAGAAGGAGGAAGAGGAGAAAGAGTTCCCCAAAATTAGAGGGTGAACGACCTCCAAGTGAGATGGGCTTGTCACGGGCAGAAGCCCTTGTTCCCAAGTCAGGACGAGTGGCCCTGGTGCTCTTTCAAGTGAGATGGATGTTGTTTTTACTCTCCCTAGAGAGCAGTCGGGTGTGTGAGGAGAGGCTGGCCCAGGGCTGGTCTCTGGGACCATGTGTATGTCTTGGCATTTGACAGCAAGGAGGGCAGACCAGACCAGCCACAGGCCAGCGGGAGCTGGACGCATGTAGTCTTACAAGGCTCCGGGCATTGGGACCTTTAGCTCTCAGCGCTCCGGAGACAGAGGCAGGCGGATCTCTTGAGTTTGAGGCCAGCCTGGTCTACATAGTAAGTTCCAGGACAGCCAGGGCTACACAGAGATTGCTGTCTCAGGGAAGTGGGGGGAGGATGACAAGTTTTTATCAAAGGGAATGCTTACAATATAAATTATTATATACTATATTATGTGTACATATATGTATATATGTATATCTGTATTATATATTATATACTATACATGTGCACATATATACACATTATATTAGATACTATATATGCATATATACATTTTATATATTAAATCCTATGTGTGTATATGTATATACATTATATACAGATGCAATGGAATATATAATATATAGTATATTATATATACTATATATTTTATATATAATACACACACTATATAATATACTATTAGCAGTGCTTTGGCAATGTTCTTTCCTGACTTGGGGAGGTAAGGTCTTCTAATTTGTTTTAGCTTCCGTGCCTCGTAGCTGATTCCCCAAATGCAGTGTTTCCCAGATCCGGCTCGTTGACTCACAACCAGCCCTGCACATGGCAGAGGAGCCTCTGTGGCACCTTGTCTGAGATCTGTGGTTCCTCCAGAGATGGCTGTCAGGTCAGGGAGGGCTCTTGAGAGGTGGCAGGGACCTTATAGTCCTAGGAAGGTTGTCTAGGTTGACATATACCTGGACATGTTAGTAAATTGGAAGTGATGGGTCCAGAAGATACTGGAGAAATGGGAACTTTGATAATAAGGTTGATTTGGGCTCCCCTAAACTGTGCCTTCGGGAATCCCATTATACAGTTTGTATGCAGCCCTTGTCTGTACCTGTCCCTTGTCCTAAGGAGGAAGGAGAGAGAGCTGGGGAGAAGGGTTATATATAAGTAGTATAGATTACTGACCAGGAAATGACATTAATTTTTGAATTAATAGTATAGAATTAGAGACCTTGGGGGGGGGGAGCTCTTTGTAATAAACAGACATACACCAAAATGGACACCTTAGGCAGACCATGGGAAACTGGTATTTTTATCAGTCTAGCAATGTGGTCATTTAAGTGAATTTTGTGTCAGCTATTTTAATTCTAGGAATTTATCACACAGAAATTGAATCTATAGAAGTCTATTTATTACTGCTTTCTTGGTAACAGCAAAAGACAGAAAATAGCCTAAGTGCCCTTTCCTGGGGAGGGTTAGCCGCAGACCCCTCAGCAGGCTCTCTGCTGCAAGTTCTTACAGAGCTGAGCGTCTCCTGGTGTTTTTAAAGAGCTCTGTAATGGAACAGTTGTCCACAGGAGTATGAAAGGAAGCCAGTTTGGAACTGGAATTCAAGCAGTGTGAAGCCAGCAAACAGGAGCCCCAAACCAGGCCCTGTGGGCGGTAGAGGTCCCAGTCTCCCACCCTCGATAGGGTAGATGCTGGGGGAACAACTGAGTGGTGACGAAGTCGGGCGGGTGGCAATGGCTGGCCAGGCCAGAAATGCCATGAGTGACGCAGGTCACATCCCAGAGTGAGTGACACTTGGGATTTAAAATTTTTTTTCAATACTTTTTGTGTACAGGTGTTTTTGCCTGCCTGCATATCTGTGCATTACATGCATTCCTGCTGCCCTTGGAGTCCAGAAGAGGCTGTCAGATCCTGTGGAGCACAGACAGGTGTAAGCAGCCTTGTAGGTGCCAAGAATTGAACCTGGGTCTTTTGGAAGAGCAGCCAGTGCTATTAGGCTCCGAACGTCTCTCCAGCCCAGATGCTTGTGGGACTCAGGGCACCCCCCCCCCATCATGCCTGTTCTCAGCAGACGTGTGGATGAGACTGATGTTGTAGGTGACATTTTATGGGGTCAAAATGCGTTAATAGTTGGCTTGTAATGAAAGTAGGCTTATTCGTAGGCACAGAGAAAAACCTCAGTTTGAATAAAGTGCCCACTCTGAAGATGGCAGTTTGGCTTCATTCTCCTCTCTCTCAGCAGGGAGCCAGCAGACAGCTTGGAGGAGATTTTTGCTCAGAAATGGCGAGGAGGCTGGGCTGGTAAAGAGGCAGGAGTTGGTGCCTTGGCTGTTGTACAGCGAGGGTGCAGGAGTGTGGCTGCGCTTGGTTTAATCTTGGACCTCACCGTGTGTTTCCTTCCCCGCATTCTGGTGCCGTGAAAGCGCGATGCTGGCCCCACCCCCAAAGCTCATCATCCATCCACGAGGTAGAATATCACCCAGCAGGAGACGCAGAGAAGCCACGCCCAGTCACGAGCCACTACAATGTAAATGAACCCTGAGAAGAAATGTCACCACATCGTGTAGGGTTCCGGGCTGGAGGGACAGAAGGGGAAGGGACAGCAGGACTGGCCTCTTCCCTGGGACTAGAATGTTCTCATACTGGCTTTGGTGACGCTTGCGTAACTTTGCTGCTCTCCTGGGAACTCTGCTTGGTGTTGAAACGTTGTCTCAGTAGAGCTGTTAAAAAAAAAAAAAAAAAAAACAACCAAACACCCAAGTCACAAGAGATATACAAAATGTGTCCCCCACACCTCACCAGTTGGCTGCTGCAGCCTGTCGTGCTGGGGAGCCTTACAGTTGGCTGGCATCCCCGCCCCCACCCTGCTTTCTCTCAGGCAGGCAGGTGTTCCTCTCCTGGCTCCCTGCACAAGGAGAGAGTTTTCGCTCTCACTTGGCACTTGCCCCTGGCCTGCGTTATTCTGACACCTCCTGTCACCTCCCTGCCCTCCAGGCATTTCTGAAGGGGCCACAGGCTTCCCCGGGGAAGCAGGTTTTGTTCAGATGGCCTTCCCAGCGCACGCCTCCCAGGGTCTTTGGGGAGTGTCTGGCCTCCGCCTCCCCACACCGGTCCTTTTTTAGCCTCTCCATCCTCCAGCCCACTCGGTCTCCTTTTTTTTTTCCCTTCCCTTCACAGCTACCCTGAGCTTCCCACTCCACTGGCTTAGTGACAACTCTCTAGAAATGGCTGTGCAGCGACTAAGACCAAAGTTTAATTGAGACAGGGGCCTTGGAGATAGGCCCCCTAGGAGACAGGAAGGGACTGGATCCCAGGTCTGACTGCCCCTGGCTGCAAGAGTGGCTGACAGCTTCCCAGCCCTGAGTAACAAGACAGTCCCTGGCGATGGGGGCCTCTTTCCTGCTTTGATTTTTTGTTTTTGTTTTTTTGAAACAGTGTTTCTCTGTGTAGTCCTGGCTGTCCTGGAACTTGCTCTGTAGACCAGGCTGGCCCGGAACTCAGAAATCCGCCTGCCTCTGCCTCCCAAGTGCTGGGATTAAAGGTGTGTGCCACCACCGCCCAGCTCCTGCTTTGATTTTTAGCCATTGATTTGAAGAGCAGCATTCCAGCACAGAGGCAGAGATGAGTTGGGAACCCATAGACAGAGTCACTTGGCCTCCTGCCCCCAAGCTCAGGAGTGTCTGGCTCTAGTGACTCCCTTCCTTCAAGGGTTAATCTCGGAGAGGAAAGGAACAGTTTAGGGTGACTCAGGAGAATCTCCTTAGAAGTGCCTTGGGTCGGAAGGAAGGCCGTGAGAGGAGCTGGGCTGGGTCTGAGGGTGGAGGGGGTGGGCGTAGCTCTGGAGCGCTGTGGCAGGACCCTGTAGGTAGAGAAGGGCACCTGCATGGGCTTTGGAAGCAAAGCCACGCACAGTAGTTTCTCATGCAAAGGCGGGATAAGGACTTCTCCTCAAACTGCCACTCATCGGCAGAAGTTGCTTTGTACGGATCTTTGCCACCCTGTCCTAGGTATGTCCCACCTAATCTTAAATACGATGTCAAATGTACCCAGATCGACTTTGGGAGCTTTGCTGTGACTAGGACTCCAGGAGCTCAGATGGCTTGCTCATTGCCGGTGTATACTCTAGACACCCAGCACCCAGGAAGCCAATCTGCAGTCCTACCCAGAGAATATCATCAAAGACCACGGTGGCTGCACCTTTTGGATGGTGTTGGAAGCCAGTGACACCAGGGACTTTACTACTTGGTGCTGTGACTGGTGTGGGCTGTGGGGGTGGGGGTGGTGTTGGATGGTAGGGGGTGGGGATGACTTGTGGGGGACGGATGGTAGGGGGTGGGGGTGGATAGTGGGGATGGTGGGTAGGGAGGTGGTTTGTAGGGGGTGGTGTGGCGGGTAGGGGGTGACTGGTGGGGGTGCCGAGCAGAGACATAATGAGACCAGAGTCCAATGGAAGTCTGTAGGTATCTATGTTCCTTCATTTTTATTCAGCACGTGTAGGAGTCAGGAGAGAGCAGAGTCGTTCTGACAACTGTAATGGGTCCAGGGTCGGGACAGGCTCCCTGATCATTCAGGTTTGAGCTTGTAGAGCTGTATGAGCAGGTCCCATCTGTGGCTGCTGCCGTGTAGATGGGCCCTGGAGGCCAGATGAGATGTGATATGCAGCTCCATTGGGTTGACGTGTGCAGACGGCTGGAGAGAGCCCTGCCCCAGCATCTCTACCTGGGGCTATAGTTTGGGACAGCTGTGAATCAGTGATACCCCCCCACACACACCATGTATTTGGGGGCCTGTGGGTTGGCAGCTGCCGGTGTGTTACCGGAGAGGACGGTGTTCTAATCCTCTGGGAAGTTGGTGGCAGAACATGACATTGACCCTTCCGGGGTGGTCTATCCTTCACTAAAGGGCAGCTCTGAAACAGGCTCCCGTTCATTCAGCACAGTGACTGGTTAACGGTGGAGCTGCCCCGTGGTCCTTCAACATAAATGTCAGAAGATGGGTGGACCGGCATGCCTGCGTTCTGTGGGTGCCCGTGGCCGCTTCCACGGGGGCCCACGTAACCCTCACCCCACCCTTTGTGGCATAGCTCCCGCCTCAGTCCCCAGGCAGGTCCTAGCACACATTAAGACGTGCGCACAGGTAACTAACTGGTCTAACCTGCCACGGCACCTCCCGCCACGCCAGGATCTAAAGAAAGTTTTTGATCTGCTGACACGCACGGTTCCGTTTAAGATCTGCACTAGAGTCTTGACAGTGTCGCACGAAGAGTGAGATCAGCACCCTGCCGCCACGCCCTGGATGCCTCACTTGTTACTGCTGTTGTGTGCACTTGGTGTGTATCTTGGGCCCAGTGGCAGCTTGAGCGTGGGTACATTCGGCTTTTTGGTGGCAGGTTGGGTTTTTTTTGTTTGTTTTTGTTTGTTTTTGTTTTTGTTTTTGTTTTTTGAGACAGGGTTTCTCTATGTAGCCCTGGCTGTCCTGGAACTCACTTTGTAGACCAGGCTGGCCTCAAACTCAGAAATCCGCCTGCCTCTGCCTCCCAAGTGCTGGGATTAAAGGCGTGCGCCACCACCGCCTGGCCCTTGTTTTTTTTTTTTTTTTTAATGGTCTGGGCTTAGAAAACTATGGGGGAAATGTGGGTGTGAACTAGATCTGATATCTGAAGCTGTCACATCATCATAAGCAATACATGTGTTTATATATATATATATACACATATACGTGATATATATTCTATATATGTGTGAAATTTATTTATATAAAAATTTTCAGGATTTAATACTTCGGCCAACCAAGTCACGTAGGACAGTGGCGGATTAGGGAAGTGTCAGCATTCCTCTGGCGAGGCTGGAAGAGGCCCGATGGAGACAGCATGAAGAAGAATTTAAGGCTAACACACTCTGTGACACTCGTGTTGAGGAAGCCATTTTGTGTGCCTCACAGTCAAGCCCCAGCTCCGTGGCAGTCACAGGTCGGCTCCGGGGACAAGGCGGTGGAGCCGCCGTGAGGACCCATGGGCTTTGTAAATTTTTTTTGCTTTTCTGCACATTAGTATTTTTGGTGTGCCTTGTGCTGTGTTTAGTGCCGCAGTAATCTATGTCAGGCTTGCGTGCATTTTCCCTGGAGACCCTAGCTAGCACCTCACCAACCCCCCTCGGCATGGTTCCTTCCATGCTGGCCTTGGCTGGAGTTAGGCATCTCGCAGGTTGGGATTGCTCCCTCTCCTTGTTTCTGGCCGCCTCCCCAGGCTTGATTCCATAGAGACCGTTGTTTCCATGTCTTATAGGCAGATTCTGTCCCCTTACCCCCCACCTCTTTGTCCGTCCACAGCCTCTGAACAGGTGGCTACATGTCTCAAGCGACCCGTCTCCTTTGCAGATGTGTGCAGGCAGCACTGGTGCCCAGCTGCTCCTCGGTGTGGAGTATTAAAACTTGCAGCAGCCTTCGAGTTAATAATGCAAAATCCCTTTATCTTGGACCGAGAGTCACCGGCTTCCTCCTGCAGCTGTGAGCTGCGTTATGAAGAGCAGCTCTTGACAGAAACCAATGTCTCTAGCCTGGGCTGCATCCCAGCGCCACCCAGGAGCATTCTTGCCTGCGTCCTGAAATCCTTAACCCATACCTTCTCTAGGATTTGGACCCTTGGGTGTATGATGGGTGTTCGTCTCCCACAAAACCTCCAGAGGTTGTACTGTGAGGGAAGTTTAGAACACCCCGATTGTCCTCATGAAGCAGAAACACCTGGGGATGAGTCTCGGGTGCTGACCTGGAGGTGTCGCCATAGGTTTTCTGTGCACGCGGATAACCCAGCACAGGCAGCCTTCAGGTGCATAGAGCCTGTGGACCAGCGGTGTTCCTCAGTGTGGAAATCTATAGACAGTGAAGTTGCTTCCCTGCCTGTCTGTGAATTTGAATGGATTCATGTGGAGCTCTGAGTTTTCTCCTCTTTCTACCTTACTCCGTAGCTAGCAAGCAGCATGGCGGACCGTGGAACGTTCGTGTTCGTGGGCGTGTCAGCCTGCCGGTGGTTTTGTGTTTTCTTTTGTGAATGACCATCACTATTAGTTTATTAACTCTTGTTTGTAAGATTGCCACTTTCATTTACTTTGTATCTCAATAAGTTAGGAGCAGCCGCACTAGTTCCCTGACCACTCCCACGGGGATTCTGTTGCTACATCTCAGGGGTTTGAGGGTCTCCGTACTAGTCTCCCACGTGCCACTCAAAGACCAGCTGAGGCCAAGTCTTGTCACTAGGATTCAGGCTTCAAGAGAGAGACCAATAAGTAGAAGAGATGGATGGACAGAGTTTCCAGGGCACAAGTCTGAAGGGAAAAGACTTGCTGCGGTGGTGGGAGGGGCCAGTTCCACAGCCACCGCCCCCTTTCCCCGACCACTCCCCCCGCACCCCCCCCCCCCGCTTACCTGGAAGCTCCTCCCACTGATGTCCTCAGAGCCCAGCTGAGAGATGAGTTTCCAAGGACACGGTTATCCGGATTCTCCTAAGCATGGGTGGAGGGATGGAACAGCCCAGAGTTAATCCCCCCAGATTAGTACCCATTTCTTCTGCTGGGAAATCTTGTCTGGGAACTTGTAGTTTAGCCATGCTGTAGCTGTTCTTAATGAGCTACAAAATAGGGCGTCATTTCTGCTTTCTTTTGAAAGTCTTCATAGAAAACTCATTATTATTGTGTCTGATTCATTATTTAATATCACCTACATAAGATGTCTGGTCAGTCCCTCCCAGAGAGTTGATGCATTTCATTTTTAAATAAAATAAAATTATGTTATACCACATTTCCCAGAAGCTCAGCAGGATATTCTTCCCACAAGCTAGATGGGTAGATGTAATTTTCCTTCTCTTTGCAAGTCTCAGCCTCCTTATTTCCACACAACAGTCGTATTCTATGCGTGCTTTTCTCACTGTCAAGAACTTCCTGTCCTTTGTGGAAACTGGAAGGATTGGAGATGTGGCTGTGGGCCTCTTCCCAAGGGCCCGCTCTGTTGGAAGCCTGTGGTTCCTGAGCTGTCTAACTCAGCATGATCACCAACTGTGTAATGTGATTTAGAAGTCCGGGCTCATTAAAATAACAAGGCAGTAAAAACAGGTTCCAAGAATAGAATATTTTAATTGCGAAAGACTTCTTTTCAGAAAAACACTTCAGTGTTGTTATAATACGCAATCTTGACAGATGTAAACTCAGAGGCCCAATTTTTGGTTCACAGATTCTGGGTGGCAGAGAAGCCAGAGCTCCAGGTGGCTCTTCCCACCCTCCGCAGTTAAGAGGAGAGTGGGGGAGGGGCAGCATTCAGCCCAGCCCTTCCCAGTTCCTCAAATCAAACTCAGGTTAGTCCGACCTGTAGTCTATCTTATTGGTTTTTAAGCTAGACTTCTGGGCAGTTTGTTCTCAGAGTCTAGGAAATCCCTCGGCCAGGAGCGAGGGTTGGAGATGTGGTTACTGGAGCCCCAGCCGTGAGCATGGTTACTTAGGTGGCTCTAAGAATGGGACCCGTGCCTTGCCACTGTCACCCACCTATTAGGACAGCTGCACCCCAACCATCTCTGGCTTATCCCCAGAGATTGTAGCAGTCCCTATCTGAGTGTCAAATACCATCTTCAGGCACAGATTGACCTCAACACAGTAACAGTGGTTGGACTTCAGTAATCTCTTATTAACAGTGTTTTCACACACACACACACACACACACACACACACACACACACACGAGTGCACAGGCTCAACAAAGAGACAGTAGAGTTTAATATTTAAAAAAATGAAATAGGGGCCAGATGTGAGGCTGCCCCTCTTTAAACCTAGCACTTCGGTGACAGAGGCAGGTGGATCTCTGTGAGTTGAAGCCCAGCCTGGTCCACAGAGTGAGTTCCGGAGATAGCCGGGGCTGTATAGCAAGACCCTGCCACAAAAGAAAACCAAAAGGATAAACTCGACCTGCTGGATGTCCACAGGATCATTCTAAGCAAACGCTACGTCATCACGTCCTGCTCAGCAGCCTGTGGAATGCTCTGTAAAATGGACCACGCTTTATAGCACCGAGCAAGGGTTAACAGAGACAAAAACCCTGAAGTGATTGCTGTGTTCTCTGTGGTCCCAGCAGGTAAAACTTGGGATCAGCAGCAAGAGAAACGACAGGACATGCACAGACTCATGGGTCTTGAATAATGAGTTGTCATTGAAGAAATGAGGGGCGGAGGGGGGGTGCTCGGTATTTCCAGAATGGAATGAACACACAGCACTGTGGGTGGAATGAGCCCGGTAAGGTGCAGGGTTCAAGGGCGCACCCCGGGTCTTAGAAAAGCAAGAGTCAATCCTAAAACCACGCGTGGAAATAAATACTCAAGATCAGGACAGAAATGAACGAAACAGAAACAGAAGAAGCAATGTAATGAAGAGCTGGCTTTGCAAACAGATGGAAAGAGGGGAAAGTAAGAAAGGAGACATTGCAAAACAAACAGAAAAAAACAAAACAAAAAACCAAACCCACCAATGAATTTCAGAGGATTATCAGGGCATATATTGTATCCGTAACTCTAATAAACTGAAAAATCTAACCAAAACAGATAACTTTCTAGGCACATACTACCTACCAAATTTAAGCAAAAAACAACAACAAAGCCATAGTAGATATATGACGAGCAGTAATGTTGAGCCAGAGTTAAGGCATTCGGGGCCCGAGAGAGGCCTCGGTGGTTGAGAGCCCTGGCCGCTCTTCTGGAAGGCCTGAGTTTGCCTAGGTTTCCAGCACCAGTGTAACTCACCACCATCTACAGCTCCACTCCCAAGGAATCCAGCACCCACTTCAGGCCTCCAAGGGGTATGCACACATGTGGTACACAGGCATACATGTAAGCAAAACATACACCGTCTTTTTTAAAAAGACTCCCAACTAATAAAACCCTAGGCCCCAAAAGATTCGCAGCTTTGCTGTAACAATTACAGCGTTGTTAAAGAGGAGCTGACATCAGTGCTCCTCAGACTATCCATAAGGCAGACAGGGGACTCACTCTGCTGGACTCATTCTTATGACGCTGGTCTTACACTGATGCCACACCAGACAATCACAACGTGATAGGCCAATCTCCCTGGGGAATGCCAATGCAAAGACAATACAATACTTCCAAACTGGACTTGACTGTATATCCATGTCACTCGCCATGATCAAGTGGGTTTCATTTCAAGAATGCAAGGGTGCTTCAAAACATACAAATCAATACATATGCTATCACTAATATCACATTAACTGTCATAAAGAAAAAAATCATAGGACTGTATCAATAGATGCAGAAAAGACTCTTGATAAAGTCTAATATCCCTTCTTGATTAAAAACCTTAAACAAGGAGTAGAAAGATATACCTCAGCCTAATAAAGGCTCTTTGTGTTCAAGCCCATGTAAACATTTTATTAATCGGGCGACCTCAAAGCAGTTACACTGAAACGGGCAACCAGGCAGGGGAATCCACTCTCTCCACTCTTATCAGTATAGTCTCCAGTGTCTCAGCTAGCATAGTAAGATGAGAGAAGGGGAACAAGGGATTCCAATGGGGAACAAAATTTATCTCCATTTGCAAATAATGTGATTCTGTACAGAAGAACAGAAAGGACCCCTCTAAGCTCTTGGAACCGGTGAACACGGTCAGTAAGGTAAAGGCCACAAATTAACATACAAAAATCAGTAGCATTTCTACGTAACAATAATAAATACGCTAAGAAGGAAATTAAAAAAGCAGTCCTATTTACAAGAGCAGTGAAGACCGCCTAAGGGATGAACTTGACGACAGGCCAAAAGACCTTTACAACAAAAACCTTAAAGACACCGAAGAGCAAAGTTGACGAAGATACACGATTCAGAGTCCTCCTGTGCTCATGGATTGTCAGAATTGACATTGTGAAGAACGGCTGAATTGCCCAAAGGAATCCATGGATCAATTCAATCCCTATTGAGATACCAGTGGGGGCTGGGAAGCCGACTCAGCAGTTCAGAGATTTGCTCTGTGATGATGGGGACCAGCAGTCAGATCCTGGGCCCGAGTATCAAGCTGGCTGTCCCTTACCTGCCAATGCCTCAGGCTCTGAGGGATACAATACCTTCTTCTGGCCACTATATTCATGCACACAGATGTGTTCAGACACACACTTGTGTATACACATTTAAAACTCTCTTAAAATTCCCAGTGACAATATTAATCAGAACTAGGAAAAAAAACAGTACTCAAGTTTGCAGACATAAACCTACACAGCTCCAGCTGCGTGCATTTTGGCAAAGGTGCCAAAGACATATAAAAACAGTAGCTCTTCACCAACGGTGCCGGGAAAACTGGACATCTCTAGATATAGAAGAACAAAGGTAGATCTCTCATCTTGTTAAAAAAAAAAAATCAACCCCAAATGGGCCAAAGGTGCTGATATTAGAATGCAAAACCTGCAGCTGTTCTAGGAAACCACTTTAAGACACAGGCATAGCCAGAGACTTTGTGAGAAGGACCACAGCGGCGTGGTAGGAATGCCAAAAATTGATAAACAGAGCTGTGTGAGATTAAAGAGCCTCTGCACAGCAAAGCAAA